>JAHTLZ010003542.1:60955400-61009142 GCA_023846285.1 Phrynocephalus versicolor | reverse complement strand
GAGAGAGAGAGAGAGAGAGAGAGAGAGAGAGAGAGAGAGAGAGAGAGAGAGAGTGTTTGCGCGCACCAGCCGGTGCCTTCGGCAGCCGTTTCCCACCGCGCGAGAGCAAGATTCGTTGCCTTTCACTTCCTTGCCCGTTTGCTATTGTCACCTCACGCGGGCTTCCTCTCGGGGGGAAGGCTGTTGTGTGTGTGTGTGTGTGTGTGTGTGTGTGTGTGTGTGTGTGTGTGTGTGTGTGTGTGTGTGTGTGTGTGTGTGTGTTTCTCCTTTCCTTTTTATTTGGTGTTTAGGGGTCCTCGGGTGTGCCTCGACAGGGACAGACCCCCCCCTTTTTTTAAAAAAAAAAAAACAACAACCCAAAACACTCCCTCCCTTTATTAGACTTTGCAAAGGGCTCCTTTCCACGCTCCGGGTCTCCTGCGCTTCTCGTTGGCCATTAATTTCCCCCTCAACCACTCGCCCACCCACGGCTGAGCGAGCAACGACGAGCGGGAGGGGAAAGGCGGGCCGGCGGGGAGGAGGGATTTGGGGTGGGCACGAGCCAGGGGCCGCCGCCGAACGTTGCTTAGGAGGAGCCGAGCGGCGCTGAGCCGTCAAGGCGGGCGGGCAGAGAGACGCAATACGGGCGCGCAAGGGCTCCTAATCTCCCTCTGCCCGGGCTGGTGGCTGGTGGGGGGGGGGCACCGATCGCCGCGTGGACGGGAGTCGGAACTGGGGACGGGGGACGACGACGACGACGACGACGACGACTCCGAGCAACCAAGCAAGCAGGAGCCGAACCAGCGCACATGTGGTGCAGCGATCCGGAGCTGCGAGCTGCAGCGAGAAGTTGCACCCGCGGCTGCAGCTACAGAAGAGCGAGAATGAGCTATCTTGCTCCCCCTGATTATTATTATTATTATTAGTCATGCGTTCCTCTTTACCATTTCCTCAGGGCTGCTGGCTGAGGCGGAGAGCGAAACCTGCTCCCTCCTCGTCCGCTCTGAGAACGACTTCGAAGGACAACTGCCACCCCTCGGTTCGTTACTCTGCAAGAGACCAGGACGCTCAGCAGGATTCATACCCATGCCTTTGATCTCCCGAAGGTGCTGAGATCCCGCCTGGGAAACTGAGAGGCCAAGCCTGCATCGATCGTTTCCTTCTCCCTTTCTCCTCCTTTCTCTCCCTTCCCCGTTTCATACCTTTCAGGGTTCATTGTCATGCTCAGCTGACCAGAGAGGGAACAGGCAAGTCTTGATCATCTCCAATTATTTGCTTTCTGTGAGTTTTAAATGGCATTGCATGTGATTTTCTTTTCCTCCCCCCCTTGCCCCAGTATCTGGAAGCCTGTGTATTAATTTGCCAGTTTTATGGTCTGGAAATGAAGCTGGCCCTGACTGCAAAGTGCTATCTGTCACTCTTGACTGCATTTCACTATCTCCATGGTAAAGAAATGTTAGTACCTGGCTCTTTGTCACCATTGGGAGGAAACTTTAGCAATGGAATATGTAGCTACATTGTAATACTGATTTTAGGCTCGAATAACTGGTATGTTTTGTGAATATAACCCATAACAATGATTATAAGATGGAGAGTGACAAGATTAGCTAGATAACACAAGTTCCCTGAGGCTCTACTTACACAATGCCCACAATAGAGTGTATATTCGCCAACTTTTTCTAAACAGGCTAATTGTAGTGTATTCTCCCCCCCCCCCCACACACACACTGATTTTGTGCTGTTATTTGATATGGTAATAGGACTATTCACAGGTTATCGAATGACAAGCTGGTAGAAAAGAGAAGGATTGGGACTTGGTTCCACTCAAAGCTGTGCCCCTTAATCCCAGACATGTGGGAACAAAGTGCAATTATTCATTTGTAACAGGAATGTACTTAATTGCTTGTCTTTGTAATAACCAGGGCCTGAATGCTGAAATGGGGTAGAATCCTGATTTTTATCTTGGCTTAAGTTAAAGTCTTATATTACAGGGAAACATGTTGTCATCTTGTAAATAAAATGTAAAATAGCCTCATTATTTGTTCAATTTCTTTACTCCTACCCCCTCCTTCCAGAGAGCTGGGAAAGTGTCATTTGGTTTTCCAGAGAATCCCTTATCCACATAACTGCCAGATTCAATGTGCTTTAAACTGAGAGGTGAAATGACACCAGATGCCTTCATTTCATAACTCTTTCCCCTTTATTGCAATACCTGTTATAAAATTCATTTTAAAATTAAAATAAGGGTGACAAGTTACAAACCTGCAATGTAAAATGAAGATCCTCTCTTGTGTTGCAGGTGCGATCAACATTTTCTTTTGGAAGTACAGTAACCTGTTTTTTTCCATTTGGATTTTTGTTTTGTTGCTGGCCGTGTCTGGAGGATTGTCTACTATCTATGAGTATGGCCTTGGCAAAATCTAGCTTCCTTTAAGCACATCGTACCATCTCAACAGGAATTTTTTGGGTACAACAACCACTATGTCTGTTGGTTTAACATTCCAAAAATAAACATGATGAAGACTGAGTGTTCAGGGGAAAGATCAACCCTCCGAAGTGCCTCTCCTCACAGGAATGCTTATCGAACTGAGTTCCAGGCATTGAAAAACACCTTTGATAAGCCTAAGTCAGATGGCGAACAAAAGACAAAAGAAGAAGGAGAGGCTTCTCAGCAAACCAGGGGGAGGAAATATGGATCTAATGTCAACAGGATTAAAAATTTATTCATGCAAATGGGCATGGAGCCCAATGAGAATGCTGGTAGCATGGCAAAGACCAGAGGTAGAGGTGGCCCTATTTCGCCTCAGAGACGAATTAGACCTAAAGAATTTGTGGAGAAAGGAGATGGATCTGTTGTGAAGTTAGAGTCCTCAGTTTCTGAAAGGATTAGTAGGTTCGATGCTATGCATGATGGTCCCTCTTATTCCAAATTTACTGAAACACGGAAGTTGTTTGAAAGAAACGCCCATGAATCAGGGCATTCCAATCGCTACTCCCCAAAGAAAGAGAGGTCAGTTTCGAATAATGAACTTCAAGATGAGTTGTGCAGTTCAAAGTCTAACAGAGGAAGTTCAGATTCGCTGGACAGTCTTAGTTCAAGGACAGATGCTGTTTCTCCAACAGTGAGTCAGCTTAGTGCAGTGTTTCAAAATACTGATTCACAAAAAAGTGCCGTCTTAGAAAAGGCACAGAACAATGAAGAATATTCTGTAACTGGTCACTATCCAATAAACCTTTCTTCAGTCGACACAGATTTGTCTTCCACTGTTTCAAACCTTGATAATTTTAGCCCCATAAAAGACGCAGGTGCTTGGCCTCAAGTAGCCGAGCAAAGCACTGCTTCAGCATCTGTTGAGAATTCTCAGGAAGCCATCACTAGGTCCTTGCTAGTTAATGATGTTTCTCAAAGCTCTTCGCCTGTCTTGAAAACAAGTGGAATACAAAACAAGGGTACCTGCTATGACTCTGTTGACACATACGAATCAACTAAACAAGAATCAACAGAGGGACTTGACAGGCAGAGTGTGGGTGAGACCTCTGTTAAGGCAGAAACAGAGTCTGAAGTGCCATCTTTGCAGCAAAAACAGTTTTCAAGTGGAAGTGAAACTACGGAAATATCAGGAAACTTAATAGGTGGCGATGGCACTGCAGTTGCTGAGGCTTCGCATTCTGTCAGCTCCCACTGCAAAGATACAAATGGAAAGGAAGTACAGGAAGATCTGAATAATTTTCAGAGTTCTCATGTGTATATGCACTCTGATTACAATGTTTACAGGGTACGATCAAGATACAATTCTGACTGGGGGGAGACAGGAACAGAACAAGATGACCAAGAAGACAGTGATGAAAACTATTGTTATGAACCTGACACAGAAACTTCTGAAATTACTGGATTGCCAGAAGAAGACGAAATCCCAGCAAACAGAAAAATTAAGTTTAGCACTTCGCCTATAAAGGTACTTTTCCATGGCCTGCTTTTGGAATGTGCATGTACTCATTTTAGTTTTTATTTAGTAGTAGTGCTTTTAGTTTTACAGGTACTTTAAATTTAGTCCAGATATTGTCTTTGGTGACTTTGGAGTAGCTGCATCTGGTACTAAAATATTTTTGATGGTCTTCAAAATACATCTTTGATTTTAATTGGAAAAAGGATTAATCTAAGCATTTGAAACATTCTAATAACTTTCTTATAAAATTTTTGTTGTTGATCTAAGATGGTGTCTTGAATAGACTTTTGTTTTGTTTTCTAAATTTTAATATTGCCTTTCATCTCAAGGGTTTGAAAAAGTCATGTGGGCTGTTATATGTGCAATGAGACAGGTGTGCCATCCTGACCGTGATCCTGCCAAACTGTCCCCGATCCAACCTTTGTGTTAATCTTCTTTTGACTGGTGGGAATTTGGTGGCCAGGTTCATTTCATCGCTTAACAGTGATTCAGAAGAGCAAAGGAAGCTGGATTAAATGATAATAGAGCTGAAGTAAAGGCACAACCTTCTCAGTCCAGAGATACTTAGGAAATTGCCCTTATGAGAATAATGTGTGAATCAGCCAGTGAAAGTAACTGACTCAGTAACTTTGTTAGCTACTTGCTTTGTATGAGGTGCAGTTTTAGAAGATATTGGAGGCTTGTTGGTTACTTTCTCAGCCTCAGTCTCATAGTCATGCGTCTTCCTTCCCCACATCATTCCTACCACTGTTCCAGCTAATGTATGTGAGCAGTCAGTGCTCTTCTAGATTGGACTTCATGCTTTTAGTTTCTAGTCTCTTTAAAACAAGAATGGGCAACATCTGGGTGTCATTGACACCTCCCCACCCCACCAGAACCCTCCAGTTCCTTTTGCTTCTCCCACTATTGAATCTGGTGGTTAACGCACACAAGAGTTCACATTCACAGTGAGAGGCAAGCTCATCATTCAAACTGGAACTCTACTTCAAGGTACTTCATTCCATTCGTAAACCAGGCATATTTTGCCCTTTGGTTTAATGGGTTGCCCCCTGATACCATAGCAGCCAATTCAATGTCACAGTGGTAGGGCCATATATAGCCTGCCCTACAAATATGGTATGGCGGCATCTCCTTCCAAACATGAGATCTATGTCTGGAAAAAGAAAGGAGCGTAGTTCAGCGATACAGCTTGTAATTGCATACCATATGACCTATATTTATTCTCCAGAATCTTCATTTGGAGAGGTAGATGCCTGAAATCCCAGAGATATGTTGTTTGCCGTTGTCAGCAGTACTGAACCAGATGACCCACTAAGAGGTACATTGTTATGTGGGATCCTAATGGTGCAGATTATTTGAATTTCTGGTAGAACCTATTACAGCTAGCTGGTGAGGTCCTAGTTTCCTCATGATGTAAAGGGTCTGTAAGCTCATATTATTTATACATCATACAAAATTATTCCTGGTGTCTTGACTGGTTTTAGTCATTTGTTTAGAAGATTGCTTATACCCTGACTTTGGTTCCCTAGACAGGAGTACTATGTAGCTTGTATTATAATGCCATACAATAGAAAAAAGAAAGACAGTAATGTGCAGGGATTAGAGCAGCTATTCTACTTCTTATGAAGACTTGTCACGACTTGCAGAAAAGCTGGTTTATGGCTCTTGCAACACAACACTCCGAGCTCTGACTCACTTTCATTGATTACGTCAGAAGTCAAGCTGAGCAGTAATTACAGATTTTCACCTTATCCTGTGAACTAGTCATTAGGTATGTTTTAGGTAAGTTTATATATATAGTAACTAGAAGTGACCCGGGTCATACAGATTTCATAACAAAAGTGAGAAGGCAAAATACCCAGGGTGGAAGGATCCCAGTGATATATCTTAAAATACAGTAACTGTCTTTAAAATGGCATTAACTGTATTAATGTTAATTGCACTGTAGCAATGAGGCACTTGGCTGTTTGTACTTCCTGTACCCCATTATAATAGCAAATTGTGGCGGTGTGACACGATGGGTTTTGAAAAAGGAAAACCTCCTTCCTCCATAAATCCTTTTGGCTTTCTATGTGCTATCCTTTGGATAGCTACAGACTGAACTAGTGGAATAGTTGTGCTGTAAATCCATTCAGATTTTATTTCTATAGTACTTTGAAAGTGGTAGATAGCTGTGAGGGGACTACAGAGAATTTGAAAGTATTTTTTTCAAATGTCCCCAGCTTTTGGCTGCCATCTTTGTGTGTTGGAAATGTGCGTGCTATGATGTGCTGGCATCTTCCTTCTCTCGCACAACTTAAGCTTGGCTTTCTAGGAATTTCCCAACCTATTTCATAGTGGTCATCAAGCCAGCTGCTGATATAGTGGAAATCTGTTTTTCCCTTTCCGCACCTCATGATGGTCATGAACTTGGTCCAGGAAAGATTGAATCTTTGAAAAACATCTAATGACCCTACTTCCAAATTCAGTTGTATCGTCATAATTGTATAAGGTTGAGCAGACCCTTAGCTGATTCTTTGGAACAGGGAGAAGATGATGCCTAATATGAAGGCAGGTAGTTGGTTTGTCTTGCCTCATGTGGCTTACTTTGAATAACAGCAAGTCTAGAGACTCAGAAATATTTTTTCAGTCCATCATCTTGACATCTTTTTGATAAAATTGCTCTCTCATTGAGTCCTGAAAGCTGTACTGTTTCATGAGCAATGTTTTAACTTTAGTTAATTTGCATAAAAGACTCATATTTGAACATAATATGTGCCTAGATATGTGCCTGGCAAAATCAAAATCAAAACAAAACAAAAGACACAAAACGTGTGGTACCTTAAAGACTAACTTTTGATATTTTAATGAAATGTTTTGTGGACTACATGTCCACCTCTTCAGATCTATAGCAGCAGAATGTAATATGTGATGGGATATACATTTCATACCAAATACTCATTGGCTGTAGTATCTGTATTTGCATGTCAGCCTGGGTGTAAGTTCCTGTAGACAGTGGGTAGGGGAGGGGGGAGAGGATGAGGGGGTTGTAAAGATGATGGGGAGGAAGATTTGCTCAGGGTCTCATGTTGTTTGTTTATATGGTAGGCGTTCTATGGCTCTGTGCTATATTCCTCAGGAGACCTCAGATCGTACCCTGCTATTCAGGCCATTGTTCATTTCAAACCAGGTTGACAGGAGGTTAAAGTGGGCGATAAGATGGAGGACTGCACTAGCTTTAGTTTATTAAGAATGATGAAGCTGTTTGGATGGGCAGCAAAATATTTTTATCTCTCAAGAAAAAGAAGTCCAGTTGCCATGACTCAACTTCTAGACCTCAGACAGAGAATTCACTTATAGAGAATTACAGAGGTAATGTTGCTGTATGGTGCTCCAGTTCCCATCATTACTTACCATTGTCTGTGCTGGTGAGGAATGAAGGACCTTGCAGGTCAGTAATTGTGGGAAGATGACATACAGTATTTCTTTACTTTGTTCTAGACTGAGGTGCAATTTATATAGTTATTTGCTTTCTCTCTCTCTCTCGTTCTCTGTCATTCCCTCTCTCTCTCTCTTTCTCTCCCTCATATAATTGTGAATTATATGTAGGGTGAAGTGATCTGCTTAACATTAAATGTTGCATACCTTTGGATAATTATATAAATAATACTTCCTGACCCATTCCTTAATTCTTCACACCATGTACCTTTGAGTTCCTTTAGTAAAATACCGAGACTTCAAATACCTGAGCTTATTGAATAGTATTATGCTGTTCTTTTGTAGGATCTTAACTTTTTCCTTCTGAAAAAAGCTACATCCTGTTCTGTATCTGATAATAAAATACAGTCAATAATATACTTCAGCTGAAATTGTATTGCATACTATGGTAAGTTTCAACTAGAATAGGCCCACTGAATCAAGGGAACTTAAGAAGAAATTGACTTAGCAAATCCTCACTGATTCAATAGCCTACACTATGTATGGCTTCTTATGCTAAGCATTGTTTTACCTGATAGTTTTTTATTTTAAAAATAATATAGTAGTAATTAACAGAAAATAAAGCTTTGTTGTTCTTATCTTTAGAGTTTTAGAGTTACTTTTTAACATGTTGCTGACTTGCAAAAAGAATGGTATGTAAATATCATAGCCATTTTTCAACTTTTATAATAATTTGCTTCTACTTTTTATTTGTATGCATTCAGTTATATGCATTTATGTGTACAACTGATAGCAAGTCTGAGGGCTAAGAGTGGCAATTTCATTATTTCATCTAGGGTAAACTACCCAGAAATTAGAGATCCCAATCCAAGTCTAGAGCTGGATAATTAAAATAATTTATGGAGGAATGCAGCCACCAAATCCCAGCAGATTCAATGGGCTTAGTCTAGTACACTGTTGGCGAATCAAAGGCATGGGTGCCAAAAGTGGAACACGGAACCCTTTCTGTGGGCATGCAACGTTGCAGCCTCACAGCCACAGCACTCCCCCCCCACCGGGGCAGAGCACACCACTGTGGGTCTGTGTAGAGAGTTGGGCGAAGGGGAGGCAGCAGTTTGTGGGCTGCTTTGAAGTCCAGGTTTACTCTTCAACCACGCCACTCTGGGCACCCCAAAAGTAGCGTGGCTGGAAGGAAACCGGGGCTAAGAAGTGGCCCACAAACCACTGCCTCCCCTTAGTCCCCCTCTCTTCATTGGAGCCATTTGGCCGTCTCAAAATTGCCCTCTGAAGATAGCTGGGCGAAGGGGAGGCAGCGGTTTGTGGGCTCCTTCGTAGCCCGTTTATTCTCCAGCCACACCACTCTGGGCATCCCATTCTAGAGCCTGAAAGAAATGAGAGACAGCATGTGTTGAATATATCTGCATAAAAACAAGTTGTAGGTAAATTGTGAGTCAAGCTGGAATGATGGTTAATCTTGGTAGAATTGTGAAGGGTAAAGTGGAAGATGACTAGAATGGCTTTAGGCTAGAAATAGCTGCAGCGCCCAGATGGCTGCAGAGTTGAACTGGGACATCAACCTTGTATCAAGCACAAGCACATTTATTTCCTACCTCTTATTTTACATTTTGCTGAAGCTGTTTTACATTAATTTATTCCAATAAAGGTTCTTGTGCTTGTGCTTGTGCTTGTATCACCACTGGGTTGCAAACTGTAGTGATTGACTTCCGGCTAATCTGTTTCTACCTCACATGGTTGTCCTGAGAATTATAATGGGGGCAGCAATAGGCAAGGCCAGGTATGGCATCTTGAGCTCCTTATTATATATAATTTTAAAAGTACTGTATGTATGTCAAGACAGGTATAAGACTTCTCCTAATACCCTGGATGTTGTGCTGTGGTATATCAAGATGACCTGGATGTAGTGCTGTTTTTCTTGACTTTCATAAAGCAGCCAATACAAAATAAGGCACCTGGCAGATTGACCAATAGTATCGGTCTCCTTGGAGGTTTCAAGGATGATGGGACTTATTGCCAGAGCTAGTGCAGCTCAGTACTGGTTTTTTTGCCCCCCTTGCTTTTGGCACATCATTATTTTAGAAGAGGAAATCAGAATTTAGAATTTAGAGCTGTATGCCATAATCTGTTACAGCTGCAGTAATCATTTCTCTTCTAAGTAATGGAGGCTCAATTGACAAATTGTAAAGAGTCAAACGATGAGCTCATGAAGGAGGACTATGGGGAAGGAATTAAGCAAAGCAAAGCAAACACTGTTAAACAATTGTTGTTTTATGTGAAACTGCCAATTTGCATATTATTGAAAATAATGTCTTATCCAATGTTAATAAAGATAGTTATTGTCTCTGTGTTAAATTGTATGTACCCAGCACATCTGGAGGCATGATTCAACTGTTTTGGCAGTTATTATCAAATAAAATCTGCTAAAGATGTCCGTAATGGACAGGGACAGCCAATGCCAGGGTTAGGAAAGATGCAAAATTTAGTGTCACCATCAATTGTTTGGGTGTGTGGAAAATGGCATACATTGACCTTGTTTAAACTTGTCAATTCTGCTGTATTTCTCACCCACTGTAGGACTGCCCAAATCTGTGCATAAAGTATTGAAGCCATGTCTTTCATCCATGAAATGTTACATTTTGGGTTGATGTAGGAAACAGGTCTGTAACAGTTGGTTGCTAGATTGCAGAGAGCAGGAACTTCCAGAACACTGAGTTAGTGGGAGTAGAAGTGAGTCACTCTATTGTCCTTTTAAACTTTTGTTCCAGCATTTAAACTCTTAGAGCTAATGTGGCAGTCACCAGTGGAAAATTCTGTGCTGCTAAGCTGCTTTCACTTGAAAGAGAGTTGCTGTAACTATTTTAGTCTCACAGCTTCCTCCACCTCCCAGTGCTGTGAAGATGAAAAGTAGCAGGAGTTATACTCGGAGACAAAATAGCTCACAAATCCTTTTCAGGGTAATTTCTGCTTTTTAAAAAAGAACAATAAAAAAATAAGATACTAGAGGAAGAGAAGGAACCACATGGAGGAAAAAGATGTGGAAGAATAATGCTGTTTTCTTGTTCTTGGCATCAGTACCTTCAGCATATCCTGTGATTCCTCTCTAGCCCACAGCTTGGTTTCAACCTTGACAGTACACTTTCCTGATCACTCTGAAATGTCCAGTGCGTACTCCTATTTTTTAAAATAAATAAAAAAATCGAATCTGAGCACCAAGGTAGTCACTGAGAAAAGCAGAATTCTAATGTGTGGCAAAGCCCTATATTCTTATGGAGCCCAACAATGTCCCCAGAGTTTCCGGTTATTTGGAACTGTACCAGGAAGCTGAAGAAAGAAAGAGACTTGTTCTTTGTCTCTGTTTATGTATCACATGGTTATTGTTTTTCTTTTTCAGTAACAACTTATTTATACCAGTGGCTCCACTTTCCAGTTTATTTTATGATTTGTTCAATAGACGATGGGTGTGAGAAAGGCAGATACCCAAAATTGTGCTCAGATGACAGGTAACCAGCTAAATGAGATTGTGTTGTTGTGCTTTTTGGCACCTCCTCTCTGTGAATATCGCCTACTCTTCTTCAGTTTCATGTCTATTCTACCCAAAAAACAATATTTTGTTATGTGAACATTTGGGTGCAGTGTTTCAGAAGGGAATGCTCCTATTTTGGAAAATTGCATGGTATTATTTATTTATTTTATTTTATTTTATTTTTTATTTTATTTAATTTGATGCTAGCTATGCTACACGCTGCTTTCACAGGATTACACAAGGTTCATTTTTAAAAAATGCTGTTTTCTGAGCTTTGCGCAAATAATATTCTATTTCTTATCTTCCTAGACCTGTACTAAACAGAGGAATTCCTCCCAAATGATTTGATTTTTAAGCCAAGATTGTGTACCCTGCTGTCATGGATGCTTTAGCTAGGGATATTTTGTGTCAGCAAGGGCTGGTCTGGTTGACCTTTGAGTTCCGTTCTAGCTCTACCATTCTATGAGTTATTCAGAAGAAAGTGTTTTTTACTTCAGTGAGACTTGCTCTCAGTTAAGTATACACAGAACCTGGGAGATAAATCTTTGTTTCATTCTCAGAGGTGAAAAGAAAACATTTCAAGTTTTCTCATTGCTGAGTGAGATTATGAAAGGTTTTTTGCATGTTTTCTGCATTCCTGCAAACTTCTGCATTTTTGCAAAACATTATAGAAGACTTTGTATTTTGTCCAGAATACATGGTTATCAGTACAGTTTACCCAAACTACCTAGTGAGATGGTCTGGGACTCAGGAACCCTGGGTTCAAATTAATGCTCAGCATAGAAGTGGTAAAACCACTTTTTAAATATATCTGTTCCCTTGAAAGCCCTGTAAGAGCCACTCTTCTTGATGGCACACAACAAGACACAAACAAGGTTTTTTTTATTACACAAAACCCAAACTATTTTTATAAATGCTAATATTGTTGATGAAGAATATGCTGATGTTTTTGATGTTGCACAGAAATGAAAAATTTTGTAGTATTTACCCTTTTTTCCTCAATGGGCTCTCTTGATGTATTGAAACACCCCTTTTGGGCTGAGGTTGAGAAAGCTTATGAGTATATGTTATGTTGTGACATGAAAGTGGTCATTTAACCATGATTTTAGTGCAAAGAAACAGTTGCATTCTGATTCCAATTTATCAGCTCCAAAGGATCCATATTCCAGGGTATAACTGGCAGTAGATTAAGGGTTTGTGCAATCCATTTTTCTTCTCATTAAGAGCTAGGTTGAAGGGAAGCAAATAGCAGGCAGCTTTGCATTCTTCAGCATAACCTCCCTGGATACATCAACTAGAGTTCCTCTTGTACTCTGCCTTTATGAAGCCAGTGTTCTATCACAGCACATAGTCATCAGACATAGGCCCTCAGTTTTCCCATTCTGATGTGTATTTTTAAAATAATATTTTTCAGCATGCCCAGGGATTTGTACTTCGTTGGCTCTATGGAGAGGCTGTGTGGATTGGCACTTGGCTTTTAGGGGGGGGGGGAATAAGTTAGGTGTGCAAACTGCTAAGCTTTTGGAGTCCATTTGCCTTGTAGTCATGGTACCATTTATCTGGGAATCTGCCCTGTCAAAGTCATAAGACCGTGTTTGACAGTAGTGAAGTATGCAGTACCTGTAGCAAAACAGCACGGGATCTCGGACAGGCAGGCATCCCCATGACTCACAGGCAACCCTATACTTATGAAAAGAGATCCTGGATGGAGGCTCTGTCCAAGTCAATTACTGCACAATTACACCAAAAAGTCTTGCTCTGAAGTGTGCATGCACTCCTAAGATTGTACTGCTGGAGCCATTTGTTGTTCTGGTATTGTTCTGATCCAGCATGATCCTTTAAAAAAAAATTAAGTGTGTGTGTATATGTGTGAGAAAACCTATTAAACAAAGCAGATCAAATAGCCTTGACACACTTCCTGTTACAAAAGTCATGCCAAGTTACAATTTCCTATTGTTTTAAGTAAATAATTATTTATTTTAAAAAGAACACTGTGTTTTAATAAATCAGCATTTGTTTTGGAATGTAATGTATTTCTTTCCAGAGTGATAGTCATCCTGAAGTAGACAGTGTACACAAAAATTATGCTGTGATAAGAATTTTAACCAGTTTTTACCACAGCTACAAGATCTGTTGTTTACAATGTAAATGAAGGCCACAATAAACATTTTATTTCTTAGAATAATAGAAAAATATGGATTAACTTGTAAAGAAATTAATTATGAATATAATGTTAGTTTGCATAATTTAACCCTTGGACCATCAGACTTCAAGCTTGATTATTTTCATTCCAACAGCTTTCTGAATCCCATCACATTAACTTAATTAATGATAAGAAATCATAGAAGCTGGTTGAAAATCTCTCGAAGACATCAGATTGAAGATGTCTGTAGGAGAACCTTGAGGTCTACCATACAGCGAGATGCAAAATCGTGGTATAAAGGGCTTTGAATACACATGGAATCAAGAGTGTGACAGGGAATTTTGGGATTTGTGGTGCAAAAAAGTAACTTTTGCAAACTCTATGTAAGCTTAAAGACCTGGGTGTCCCTGAATACATACATAATTTGTTTTCAGGACTAAAAGTGATATATCAGTCCTTTTGTACCCTATGCCTGGTCATTGATACCACTGTATATTTTCCTGATTTGCCTATGTTATCTGAGGATGGCAATTGCTTTTATTAAACTACTGGGAAGCAAAGCCTTGCCAACCTATAGTAGATCATCCAAGCATCAATCACTAGATCTGTGTCTGCCTTACGTCTACCTTATATGAACCGCTTGGAAATACTGTACTAATAGTAAAAATAATCATTTGTGAGAGAGACACAATTTTAAAAAGTGAATATTTTGTCCATGCTAACACAAATCTTATACTTGAACCTGGAAAGGTATGGACTGGCATTGTGTGGAGATATGTTTTTTTCCTGTGGTTATTTCACTGAAAATATTTAATGTACAGTATTCTGTTTTTTTAATTTTCTCTCATTAGTAGCATTTTAATGTATAATATTCATACAGAGAACAGCTGAAACAGGAGTCATTTTCAACCAATCAGTCAGTGTATTCTCGAAGGCTTTCAAGGCCAGGATCTGATAGCTGTTGAGAGTTTTTCGGGCTGTTTGGCTATGTTCTGAAAGTTTTTCTTCCTGACATTTCACCAGACTCTGGCCGTCATCTTCAGAGGGCAAGGAGCTCAGGGAACTAGGAGTTCTCTCTGTGCTCTGGGGTATAGAGTGAGTGTGACTGTGGGTTTTTAAAGTTGTGGGAAAGGGGATACGTGTCCTATGCAGGAGAGTAGGTGTTGGCCATTGTATTGTGATGGAGGGATTAAGAAGTTTCACTACAATCAGGGGTGGCAGGGATCCTTCTCTGTGGTTGATGGGTGTCGTTAGTTGTTCTATTTTGTGAACTGGTGCTTGTTGCATCTGAGTGGGAATCATTGAACTTTGAACCTTTGCAGACTGTAGTTTTGAGTACTGGAAGCCAGGCTTTGTTGATTTCCAGACTCTTCTTTTTTTGTTGAAGATTTGCTTGTGTTTGTGGATTTCAATGGCTTCCCTATGTAGTCTGACATAGTGATTGTTAGTGTTGTCCAGTACCTCTGGGCCCTGGAAGAGGATTTCATTTCCTGTTTGTTTCAGGGTGTGTTAAGCTACTGCTAATTTTTCTGGTTGTTTCAGCCGGCAGTGTCTTTCACATGCTTTGATTCTGGTCTGGATGCTGCGTGTTGTGGTCCCAATATATACCTGGCGGTCCTGGCCACAACTACAAGACACTGGACAACACTTGCAGCACACTTTTGCTTCTGTGAAAGCATTTCTGAGAATTCGATTACTGTATGTGGATTGTGTGGCTTTTGGAGGAGGGGACACAGGTGATGCAGGTTGCTTATTTTAACATTTTATGTACAATATATGCAATATTGTATATACAGCATTATATATTATACAATATTATTCAAGTCCTTCCTTTCATCCTTCCTTCCTTCCTTCCTTCCTTCCTTCCTTCCTTCCTCCACTATGTGCAGGAATGTATATCTTCTATGAAATACATTTAGCACAAGGTTAATCTGTTGTACCTTTGGTTTGAATTAGCTTTAATTTATCATCCTACTGGATTCAACTGAAGAAGTAAATTTTTACTTATTTATTTAGCCTCGTTTATAAGCCATCTTTCTCTCTATAAGAAGATTCAAGCCAGCTCACAAAGCTAAAACAAGTAAAATAAAAAAACACATTAAATAGCACATTAAAAACAAGTTAAACTTTCACCATAAATAAAACATTTCAAGGAATTAAAAGTATTAATTATCTGCAAACTACCACAAGTGGAAAAGCTAAAAAACAGAATCCTGGGATGCCTGAAAGTGCAAGTGGCTACGTGGTGTTCACGTAGTTATTGTTGGGAGGTCCTGGGAAGCTCCTCCCACTTGAATGTGAATTTGAACATGAACTTGCACTTGAACTTAAACTTAGAGTTAAATGGACCAGGAAGCCCTCATCAATCATCCTGGACTGTCATATCTACTATCCTAACCTATTCCTAGTTATTGTTGAGGGCTGCCGATCTGATAGGTCATATTTTGCTACTCTTAACCTGACGTCATTTTGCCACTTGCACTGACTGCTTATTGTGACCGGATATATCAAGAACCTCCACCGCGCACAAGAGAATGGGATGGGCGAAAACGCACTGCCACTCACGGCCAATCAGAGTAGCAACCAAAATTTCTCATCTGGCCCTTCCGCGACCAGCTACTCTCATTCTCTTACTGGGAGGGAGGGTGGGCAGATGACTGGCAATCAAAGAGGCTGTTTGTCTAGCGGTGAGTCCTTAAATGCCCTCAGCCCATAGCCAAATCATGTGACCCACTATCCCAGAGTGGTCTTGGTCCTTCTGGACCACTTGACCACTGGTCACACCTGTCTCCCAGGTCAGGTGAGCAAAGCAGCTCCACCCAGCACAGGAATAGATCAGAGTGTCCCTTGTATCTGGGACCCTGCCACTTTCTGTTTCCAGTGATGACCCTTGATGGTTCTTCCAGCTTATATTTCTGCTGTCTTTCCTATCATGTAAATGTAGTATGCCATATGCTGTGTTATATTTAATCACTCTCTCTTTCAATGCTGAAAATCTCTGTATTTCTAAATTTATTTAGAAGCTGAACGACTTTGACATGTTTTATATAGAAAACAGTAAAAGAAGGCTTAGAGCTCCACTTAGTACAGTACAGATAAATAATAGGATTCATGTAATGCATAGGTTGCAGCTGCCATACTGTTTGCCAGTGTATTTTTAAACTAAGTTTAAAGTGCTGGCTTAAACCTTTAATGTGTTTGATTGTTTGAATGTAAGTTACTTGCAGGATTGCTTCTGCCTGTATTATGCCTGTTGGCATGGTGAGATAATCCGTGGAGGTTCTTCTCTTGTGTCTACCAGGGTGATATTCCTGTTTGTCTTTATTTAAAGTAAATTTGCACCAGCAGACACTTGCTGGCTATTACACCCAGGTGGTCCAGATTTTGCAGTTAGATTGCACAGTTAGATTGCACAGTTAGCTATGCAACTCCTGTTTCTTTATTCAGTAGCACACATGCAGACAGGTTTTGTGAATAGCATCCTGCCCTGTCATGCTTTCCCCTAAGATTGCCACAGCTCTGTATTTGACGTGTGCAACTGTACAACAGGATTTCATCCATTTATTTATTTATTTATTTATTTATTTATTTATTTAAAGTCGAATAGCTACAGAGCTGCTCAGAGCCTCAAATATCTAACTTTGAATGCAATAATTTTTACTGCTGCTGTTTTTTTCTGCCTTGCCCAACCTAAGGGGGTGGGGGAAATGGCTTCATTATGGTTCACTGTTGCAGCTAGGATAGTTACATATGCGTTACCCCTCCCAGAAAATAATGTTTCACCAAAAAAGAAGGTGGAAATGGGAACATTTGTAGAAAACTACCACTGTAGTTAGTTAACAGTGACTTCTTACTGAGAGATACTGAGCTCACTAACAGTTAATTAAAGTGTTAACCCCTTTCTAATAAATTTCCTCTCTCTGGGTTCATGCCAATTTATAAATAATTCCTACAGTCGAACTAGAAATACAGCCATTTCAACAAAGAGTGGAAGAATGACCTATTGACCTGCTCTCTGCCCTTTCCATTCTTTCCTTTATTGTGGTTTATTATCTTTTAATTCTAACATGGATTGGACAGTTGTGCAGGCAGAGAAGGTAAAGAGCAGCCCTCCAGAGACTGTTAGGTTGCCATTCTCAGCATTTCTAACTGCTGACTGTGTTGGCTAAGGGTGATGAGAGCTGTCATCCAGGAACAGCTGGAGGGCTGCATTTCTCCCAGCTGTGAAACAACGGATGTCTTCAAACAGAGGTCTGTCCTCTTAATAGCCATTCAAACAGAGGACTGCCATACATGAAGCAGGATACATGGTATAAAGACATAGCAAAGCTGTCTTAACGTTGTTTAGATATGGCTGGCAACAAAGGCAGAACATTTTAGGTGGATGGTGAATACTCATCAAGAACCAGGTCTTTCCAAGGCAGATGGTGGCACAATAAGAAAAAATAAATTGTAATTAGGGTTCTTCTGGGAAAGGGGGGGATAGCTGACTGATAGAGTGATAAATAGTGAAGTAATCTGATTTCTGAATCCAAATTTCATTGGTAGCCATTAAAGGCCTCTGTTAATGGTAAACCAAATTGTTTTCAGAGGATTAACATGAGATATTGGCCAGTGGATTTAAAATCAAAGGAAGCTTCATCTGTGCCAAGTCCGCTCCACTAGATAATAAATGGATTGGTTTTACATTTTTTTCAGCTGTTCACTGGCCAAAGCACCTGCTTAACCTTGGAAGGCTATTTATATCCTAGATAATCTCCAGCTGTATCTGTCCTAGCAAGTAAATGCAGGAGTCACAACTGCCCTGGGAAATGTTTATTAGAGTGCTATAATTTAACCATAACACAGATTTGTAAAAGTTTTACATTTTTATCCACTGCAAAAATGTCACTCTGTTTTGGTTGCTCAAAAACCACAACAATGCAGTTGTTTCAGTTGATTTGCTGACCAGCATAACTATAAAGGGACATAGGTTTCAGCCTTTAACCCAAACTTGAAACTCTGAAAAATACCAGTAACATCAACACTTGATATAATACTTGAAAATGTTTTAATTTTACTGAACTGTATATTATCCCTCATTACTGTAAGCCGCCTTGGGTCCTTTTCCAAAGAGAAAGGCAGGGTAAAAATACTCTAAAATAAACAAATAAATTCAAGACGTATGCAGTCTTTGCAGCCTGAAAGCATAGAGTGGGCTACAATCAGGTGGACTAGGGCAGTGATGGCGAACCATTTAGAGACTGGGTGCCCAAACTGGAATTCGAAACCCACACATTTTTCGGAAAGTGCCAATATAGCAATTTAACCTGAATACAGGGGTCTGTGAAGGGGCTGTGTCTGGTGCCCACAGAAAAGGCTCTGAGTGCCACCTTTGGCACCCGTGCCATAGGTTCGCCAACACTGGACTAGGGCATGGTTATAAAATCCTCCAACATAAGGGGGCCAGAAGAGAACCTTATTAGTTTGTTTGACTGAACATCCTCAAAGAGCTCCCATGCTTAGGAACTCAGAGTTAGGTCAAACCTGCCTATAAGCTTCTCTTTGACCTTCTAACGCCTTGCATAAAGACCTGTCTGGTTTTCAGATGTGAGATTCTTTTGGGCATGTGTTTCCCACCATGACTGGCCGAAATGTATATAGGTGTTTAATGTAGCAATGGTCTCTTTTCCCACCCAGTGCTGAAATTACACATAGGCCAGCCCAGTTGCCCTTTATGGCAGCTATCTTAGCTACTGTTCTTTGAAAGGCAGTGGGGAAGAGATAGCAGAGAAAGAAATTTAGGTGAATAGAAGTCAAGACTTTAGGCTTTTAAACTTTATTAGGATTTCCTTTCATTTTCCCCTCTATACTACCTCCCTTCAATCATCATTTGTTTCCTCCTCAATCATAGGTGATCATATTTTATATGTGACATACTTGATATTATTACAGTGGTAGTTGAAAATCATAAGGACCAGCTGTTGATCTCACTGTCATTGGTGGCTCAAGTTTTGACAATCGGATGGCTTCATTCATATACTGTAATGATAAGCCAACTGGATTTGCTATCTTAGATAGATATATCACAGAAAAGAAAATAAGGGATTTAGGAAGGATTTTATTGATGTTCCTACTGCCATTGGGCAATATTAACCATGTGCATATCAGGTTATGACTCAGTGATAGCTGTAGGAAATTATGTTGCACCAGTTTCTAGGACTAGAGTTTTGAAAGCAATCAAGCAAGCCAAATTTTCAAGCTTCTACCACAGCATCTACAATTAGATGATTTTGAGCCTGATTGGGGTACTTCTGTGGATATGACTCAAAATGCTTTAGATTCTCTCTTGGGTCCAGGAAATTAGTTTCACTTACTTGTTTAGATATTGTACAGATTGCTATATTATAGTTGCAAGTTCACCATCACTGTGGCGGTTGTTTTTTTTTTTATCTTAATGCAGAAGTCTGCTCTTTTCTCTCTCAACACATTGAGGCTATCAAAAATGTTGCCTTAGGTAGTCGAGAACTTTCATAAATAGTTAGATGTATGCACTCTAAATCTCTCGCAGAGAAGTGGCAGGATCAGAAGCTTATCTGCAGGCCAAATGTGTCCATCATTCTCTTTATCAGCAAAACAGAGTCAGGGGAGTTTTAAGTAAATAAAGTAGCTATATTCTCTAAAGCAAGGAATTATTTTGAATACCAGTAGTGCATTGATGAGTTTTGATGTGCAGGTGATTATCCTCATCATAAATACCAGAGCAACAGTGGGCTGACAACCTTTGCAGTTGGTTATGTTGTTTTTTAGCTCAACATCTGGCCTACCCAACTTTTACTCAAAGTTTTTATGTCAGTGGTGTGATGGTATAAGATAAAATGACTCTTTTGTTGGAAAGGGGTGTTTGTGTGTGTTGTAGTTGTAATTACATGAAGAAAGACTTTTTTTGCACAGAAGTGTCAATTCAGCCACTAGGGAAAGCAGTGCCTATCAGTGAGTGACTTCAGATCAGGCTTTTCGGAGTCTGAGGAATGTCGTGAACTAATTTTGTAATTAGTATTGTCTCTGTTGCTGATATCAGCATGTTCACAAATGACTGTCAGCAGTGTGTTCACCCCTGTTCTGAGTTCTTGCTGTCGGAATGTGGCTTTTCCCCAGGCTAGTGCCCTCCAGATATATTACACCACAATTCCCATCTTCCACAGCTAAGTGGAGATGCTGTAAGTTGTAGCCCTATACATCTGTAGATTGCCAGGTGGATACAGTTCTTTTAACAGTGAGATCTGTCAGGAATCTATTCCAAGACTGAAGTCAAATCAGTTTATTTGAATTGCATCTAATTAACATACCTTCTAGCAATTGCCAAGATAAGAGTTGGCTTTTCTGTTTTTAAATTAACAGCCCGGGATATTTACAGTACAGAACAAGGATATTCCTATGAGGAAAAATAACGAGCCAAAAGGAAAGGATAAGGGGGGGGGGGAGAAATAGACAAGAGATACAATTAAATCCTATGCCAAATACCCCTAAGCGCACAACATGTTATATTAAGGTTGTAATGCTGGACCCACTTTGATTGTGCTATATATGATCTCATTGTAAATGCATGATTTGTTTGCTTGTTTAAATAGCAATGACGGGAATGGGGAGGTGATAAGGCTTAAAACAGCAGTATGCACAGACTGCAGGATTGGGGTACCTTGTCACTATGCCATAATCTTAATGAAAACTGCATGCACACAGCTGTTTTAGAGAAACGTTGAGATCATATATAAATTAGGAGGGCCTCTCATGGCACGTTGGGGCAGAAGCAGAAGTGCATGGATTTATTGCTGGAATGAGAAAAATAGGTTATACAGAGAAGTCTTTACCCACATCATGAAGGCTGGTTGAATTGCAGTCTGTAGCATTTTCTTTGTAAAAGGCAAGCTTCTATCATGCTTTGTTACAATGATGTTGGAAAATATTACCGTGTAGAGTCTTATTTTTGAAGTAGTTGATGTAATGGAGCAACAACATTTGTAAAAGTTTTTTCCTCTTTTATTACAAGTGCCAGGATCCCTCATCCACCATGTCTAACGATTTTATAGGATTTTGAGAGTTTAATCTAATAAGGTAACTTTTCTAAGCCACAGGGGTGCAGGGGGCGGCTTCTTAACAAGATGATGCTTGTTCACACATTCAGCATAGGTAAACACATGCACTTTCTATCTTCCTTGTCAGAAAACACCAAGTCATCATATCTAAGAAAAACATCCTACATTTTTGTAGTGTTTTCATCATAAATAACTTCAGTGAACTGTTCCTACAAGTACTTGTGCATTATTTTAACATTCAATTATTAAGGGGAAGGGGGGCAGGTGCAGAGTGACTGTGCAGACATTAATCATTCCCAGCCCATATGTCATTGATGCCTTTCTCATGTACCATCTCTAAAATGTTATGCTTGAGACACATCATTTGCATTGTTTAATTAGCAAGACATGCCTAAGTGCCAATTAATTTGGCTTCTCCTTTTTAGGTAGAAATCTACATATGCACAGACAGGAGGGATATTGAAAGCATGTGCTTGCAAGTGCGCAACCTTTCTGATTCATAGTGTGGTCAACAATAAAAAGGAGGTTGAGGAAATTAATTCGCATTGAGCTTTGGATAGGATTCATTTATTAAGGCATTTAGCCATATACTGCATGTTGAAGATAAAAAGAAATATTGAACAGATGTCTCATTTTCCAAATGCCATCAGCCATGTGTGCTGGTTTACTAGAGCCTCTTTGTTGTTTTTTAATTTTAAAAAATCCTTTTAATTTTTATATTAATAGTGAGATTTGGTTACATATTTCACTAATTCCTTCTGAAGCTGGTCTAAAATAGTGCCTTAGTTTTTATTAGTTGCATTTAGAAATGCTTTAGTGAGACAAGCACTCTTGAAAGATTATCCTTCTCTGTTTTATTACTACAGTATTGATTTGCATTTGGACCATTCCTGCTTGTAATTATTTAAAAATAGAAAAAGACTCCGAACTGAATTATGGATGGTTCTTAGAGAAATGCATAGGGTTTTCATTAAAACATTTAGTACTTGGAAGCACAGACAAATATGAACATATATAAAAATGCACTGAGGATTTTTTCTGCAATCTATGCTTCTCTGAGATTTAAATGGTTGTAAGTACTAACTATTAAAGATAAATCAAATTACATAGCTATCCTAGAAAAAAGGATTTGGAGGTAGAGATGAAAGTGAACTGGGCAATTACCCAGTAACAGTTTACAGGCATGATGTACTTGGAGGCAATTTAAGAATACTCTGAAAAATTGTCTGTGGAATCTGTAAACAGCTGGATTGTATTGCTTTTAGATGTCCTCTGATGAGCATCTGGTTCCCGTTGTGCCAGCCAAAGCACATCATTGTAAATTTTGATTTTTATTTCCTTTAGTTAGATCTACTCTGTGATATTTAGAGCACACCAGCTGAAACCATTGAGACTTGGAATAATAGCGCAATTTCCATTGATTTCATTTGGCCTGTCTGAACTGAATGGCTATCTGAACTGAATATTATTTTGGTTTTGCTTTAAAAGAGTTGTTGCATAACAACAGTTATCATTGCATCAGGGCAGAATTTCTTATTTAAGACATTTCAGATTGAAAAATATAAATTATGCATGAGAAATGATGGTTTGTATTAGCCTTGCAAAACAATCTGAAACCATGGTTAGAAAAACATGGTTTATGCTACACGTCAAAAGGTTAAAAAGCGATACCATGGTTTGTTATAGTTATAGATTCATTAAAAAGCGATACCATGGTTTGTTATACAGTGGAACCTTGACATACATACTGCTTGACTTGCATCGTATTTGACTTGCAGCAAGAAGGGGCCTGTTTGACTTGAGTCGCAGGCTTTGACTTACATCTCGGAGCCCCGGCGCAAGGCACCGGAATTGGGCGGCAGCCACAACCCAACATCGCGGCTGCCGCCTCCAAACTGGTCCTGCCTTCTTCCTCTCCTCTGGCAGTGGCGGCTTCGGCGAGACCAGCTCAGAGCGCCTGGAGCTGGTCCTCGGCCTCACCGAATCTGCCGCTGCTGCCGGAGGAGAAGAAGGGCCGGGAGCTCGGGGCTGGCCTTGCTGGTTAGACAGTCGGCTCAGTCTTGTAAAAAATCTGGCTGCAGAAGTCTGGTCCACAATGGAAGCATTTTAGTTGGGGAGCTGTAAAGTTATAGGACTCTAATGGTAAGCATAGAGTTGTTCAGAACTTGGAACGTCAAGTTAAAAATCAGTAAAACTTAAATGTTAGACCTTGTTGCTATGAACATTAAAAAGTGGAGGCATATAACTTGTGGACTATAATTCCACTGCCTCCTCCTCTCTTTGAAGATACATTTCATTTACATCCCCAGAAGGAATCTCCTATCCCAGTCAAATTTGTGTTAAATTGCTATTTTCGGGGGTCTTTTCCATCATCTGGAATGGATTAATCCACTTTCCCATTACTTTCTATGGGAAACGTTCGTTTGACTTAAGTCATGTTTGACTTAAGTCTAGACAGCTGGAATGGATTAATGACGTAAGTCAAGGTTCCACTGTAGTTATAGTCTCTTACAGTCAGGACTGACAATTGCACACACCATTCACGTACACCCTTTGCACATAGACACATCCATTTGCCACACACATGCCATTTGTCCATATGCAGTTGCACAATTTACGCACAGCCTTCATAGCTACAACTCCCCAGTAGATTAATTTACACAACATACTTATGCTTGCCCTTGACCTTGAGTGCCAGTTGCTGGGGATTGAGCAGAAGAGTACAGTTGTTCTATTGGTTTACAGTTGAGCTTTTTACAGGCAAGCACCGGGCCACTGTGAGAACAATGCTGGACTAAACTGGTGATTGGTCTGATTCAAAAAGGCCTCACATCGGAAAGGAGCCAGAATTATCATGAGTTAAACCACATAGTAGGAATGGGACCGCCAGTGGTTACCTGAATGCAAGCTTTCTCAATCTCTTCAGTCCCCCCCCCGATAGATATTATTACACTAGTCCACAGTCTGCAGCAAATTAAAACAAATACTGTACAGTCATTCAAGCTAACACTAAAATGGGAAGTCAAGCTAATATAAAATGGGAAGTTATCAGTTAGAATTGACACATAAAAATTAATGCATGTTTAGCATGCATACACATTGAATATTCTGCTACTATATGTCTGAAGAAGTGGATGTATCTACGAAAGCTTACATTTAAATATAATAGTCTTTAAGGTGCCACATGTTTTTGTCTTTTATTTTGTTTTGTTTTGATGTTTATATTAAATATGCATACCTCTAAAAAGAATAATAAAAATACTACTAAAATGCAAAGAAAACAAACTATTAGGAGGTGTCAGTAACCTTTTTACAGGTTATATTCATATTCATGCTTTTAAATCTCCACAATTATTTTCATCTGCAGTCTTTACCTCAAACAAGATAGTATTCTTGGTCATATTTTGGTGTGTACCTTGGAACAGGAAGCCCAGTTTTTCTTTCACTTTCCTATGCTTCATTCTCTTTAATAAAAGAACTAAATAATAGTCTCCAATATAGACACTGGAGAACATAGTAAGTTAAATTTTCTACTGCCAATGATCCACAAATACACAGTCTATCTTGAATTGGTATGCCATGAAATCTACCCAGTTTCATATTACTTACTTAATACTTGAGGTGAGGAACTGTTGTTCTAGCAAATAGACATTTTCTTCCATAGCAGGATAGGAAAACTCTGGTGGGGCTAGGTGGATGTGTGTAAATTCAACCCCACCATCCTGCAGAATGTTTCTGCAGGTCCAGAAATGCTTACAATGTATCAGAACCCCCCCCCCCAAGCCAGAAATGGTATGGCTGGACATCAATTTCTAAATTTCAGTTTTTCTGATCCTAGAGAATTGCAATGGAATGAGCTATAGTTCCCTCAAATAAAAACGTCCATACCTAGAAGCTTCCAGAACAACAGCTTTCATAATGTCTTGTCAAGGCTGTTAATTGGTTCTTTTGGATTTGGTGACCCTACAACAGTGGTGGCGAACTTTCGGCACTCCAGATGTTTTGGACCACAGCTTCCGCAGTCCTTTGTCATTGGCATTCTAGTCTCAGAATTCTGGGAGTTGTGGTCTAAAACATCTGGAGTGCCGAAGGTTCACCACCACTGCCCTACAAACTGCCTTCATGCAGCAAGGTGGCTTAACTTGGCTATGCAGTGGGAAGTACAGAGGAAAGTTTGCTAAGACTCGGTACCTCACCTTTTGATCTCGCTTATGTAACACTAAAGTAAGGACAGTGGAATAATGTTGGACAGCCTTCCATCAAATATTGCATACAGTGGTACCTCTTAAGATGAATTTAATTCATTCTATGGGTCAATTTATTTTAAGAAAAATTAATCCTATGAATCGCTGTTTAATGCGGTTTCCCATAGGAATGCGAATTGCGGGGCAATCCCATAGGCAAAGTTCGTCTTATGAGTTTTGCCTATTCCCAGAAATTTCATTTGTCTTGGGGGTTTTTTCATCTTATAGGGCATTCATCTTAAGAGGTACCACTGTATACTGTTTGGACTATGTTCTCCAATTCAGGCTTCAAATTCATAATAGAAATGTTTCCCTTAGTGAGAGGAACAATAAAAGGAAAAGAGCATCATCTTTTGAATGTGAACACTGTAATAACTAATTTACTTTTATTTGGGTTCAAGTGAATATCTTCTTTTATCTCCCCTTGATTCTGGAGTGAAAGTATTAGTATAACGCTTTGGGAAAAAAAACACAGTCCTTATATGTTGCAAAAAAAAATTAATCTCCATTGTCTCCATGTAATTAAAATTTTCCTGGGTTGTGCCACAACAACAGGAAATTGGCTTGTCGGAACATTAACAAACATTTTCTGCACAGTGATTTCTGATGGATTTTCAGCTTGCCATTGTACTCTACTACATAGTAAAATATTAAGAGAAATAATCATATTTTTCATTGAAGATTTATCTATGCAGCTCTGTGAAAAGAACATTTTCCTTTTCAATGTTTAGCCTCATTTTCCAATGTTGAAGATTTAAGCCTTTTGATTGTTTTAATAATACATTCAGTTAGCAGATTGCCTTTGTTCTTATCTCCTGTGGTGTTTCATTGAGCTGTAGAATAGAGTACAATGTAGAAGATATTTTGTACTCAGTTAAGTAGTGGGTGACATCTTATGTGGAAAGAACCATGTCCTTAGTCTGGCACTTCAAGGCCACATTCTGAGCTTATTTTTAATTTTTCTTTTAGATGTGCAGTTAGATTCCTGGCCTGTGGTGTGAGAAGAGTAATTTTTCTGTTTCTGCTGCCCTTCTCATTTAAAATTATTTAGTCCTTTCCCATTGCCCTACAGGATAGGTTTTTTTAAATTTGTGTCAACAATATATTTCAATTCTCAGACATGCAGCTTATCTCCTATTGTATTTCCCATATCTGGCTTCTTTCCCACCAACCTTTGGGGCAGATAGTAGTTTATAGTGGGGTCACCTGTGAACTTGACAGTACACCTAAAATTATTCCTTAGTCAAATGGCTTCACTTCTTCTCTTGACTGAGATAAGCTTGTTCACCTCATGCAAAGTTATTAGTATTGTCCATGTGGAGTCCTTGGATCAATAGGAGAACTCAAGCCTTTCTCTTAGGTCATGCGCTCAGCTGTGGGTTCTAAGAAGACATTCCCTTGCTTCAGTAACTCTTTTGATTGGAATGATGGACCTTTCCTATCTGTGTGACCCTGGCTATTGCCTGGCAACGTGTCTGTGTTCATGCTTTCAGACCATAGTCTCAAAGGACCTCTGGTGCTTATAGTTCATGCAGACTATTGAACTATGCCGGATTAGGCTCCGTGGATTTTGTCTGCCGGTATCAGAAGCTGCGATATCTGTCTGTGGTTTCCCCATTTAATGAGCGCTAGTCTACAGAAATGGGCTTCACAGTGAAGTATCTTCTAGTCTATGACTGACTTTGACTATCGTTCTGGACAGAATTAAGTATTAGAAGGCTGCTGGCTTTTTGTCCAGTAATATCCATTGACCAATCCTAGCGGGCTGTGTATAAGGTGACTTCCTTTTCCATTTGGGCCTTTCTTCAACTAAAGGGCCTTCATGAGCTTTGGGTAGGTTCTCACACCCCTAGTTGCTCCTCGTTCATGAATAATGAAAGAGTTGTAGAAGAGATTTCATGGGAGCAATCATAATTGTTGCTATATTGCTTCCTGTTTTCCTTTTGCTGCTATTATTATGGATGTTCAGAGAGAGTTGTTTAGACCAATGGTTTTCAAACACAGGGTCTCCAGTTGTTATTGGACTGTAGCTCCCAGAAACCTTGCAGTCCATTTGGGGATCCCAAGTTTGAGAACAAGGGGTTTAGATTAATGCAAGCTCTGCTATAGCAGTTACCGTCTTATATAGAACATAGGATTTCTTTAACCAGCTGCAACCCTATTCAAATGTGTTTGAGAATATCAGACTTACATTATTTCCGAGGAGAAGATTGGGCCATTTATCTCAACAATGATTGGAAAACATCTGAATATTATTTTATTTGGAAAAAGCCAGGCAGTTACTGTACTTTGAAAACTAATAATTATATTTGTATTGCTGCTGGGTAGAATTTGTAGCACTTTCTTTTATTTGTACCTGATAGCTGAACAGGGAGTGGAATACAGATCTGAGAAACAATAAGCATGATGCTCATATGTATATTTATATAGCTGTGATGGGGCATGTGAGACAGTTCACTGATATTGACACAGGTTAGAGGACTTAACCTGCCCCTTCATCAAAAAGTCTTTGGTCTACCTATCTACCTCGTATACCAAACTTTATACATATTAGTTCCACTAGGGTTGAAACAGTGGACTATCAAGTTGCTGACAGAAAAGATGGAATAAAGAATATCCCTTCATTTGTTTTATTTTGTTTAATAGTTACAGTACATTTATATTCCACCATTATTTCAATGAACTCAAGGTAGTATATGTGCTTTTTCTCCTTCAGACTTATCTGCACTGGGAAGTGCAAGAGTGACAGGTATAACCTCACCCAGTGATTTTGATGGCTCATTGGGTGAGGTTACAGCAATTACTCTCTTTCACGTCTCAGTCCAGATAAGTCAAGAGAAAGAAAACCACATATACCACCTTGAGTTCATTGAAATCTTGACCTGAGTTGTGGCAATTAGTACCAATAAATGGCATATCAGAAATCATTTTGTCTTTTCTGTTCTTCTGGCTTATATTCTAGGTCTAACTATAGGAAGTTCTCCCATCTCTCTTACTTTGTATTGGATAAAATCCAGTAGAAAGTTGCAACTGTAGTCGGTTCATTGACTCAGTGGGATTTTGGTCAGTCAACATCTATGTAAGTTCTGTTCATTCCGTGGGCCCACTCAAGGTGCAGTTTAATACTGGATTTTAGCCAGAGCATTATATTGTGGCAAGATATTTGAGTCATAATACTGTATAGTATAGATTTCCGATTTTTTTTTATAAGGTGACCTTGGATATATTCCTCATTCTCTGTCTCTCACTAGTAGTGGCATGATGTAAATCACATTGCTTTCAAGATTATCTCAACATAACAAATTGCTTTAAAGATTATCCTGAAAAAACATTACAGTAAGCCTTCACTAATTAGATAGTAGATTAAACTTCCTTGTTTCCTTCTCTCTGGAAATCTGTTTTTGGGCACAGATGTAGTGACCAATAAACAAGCAAAAGTGCAGTTGAGTTAAATAAATGTAGCTTTTCTGGCATGAAAGTGCATAGGTCAAGAACTGTCTGGCTTGCATTTTCCTGCTTTCCTTTCTGTTGAGAATTGCAATTATGCTTTTTACGTGGAAGAGAGAATTTTATGTGGAAGAGAGAATTGCAATTATGCATTTTAGGTGGAAGAGAAAATAAAGAAGGGCTCAGCATCAAACAGCTGCCTGTAACACTTTAATTATGTTTCTGACAGTGAAGCAGTAATGGAGCTAACTGTTGTCTAAGGAACAGGAAAGGGCTTGTCCTGCTTTTCTAGTTTTGTATTGTGTCTTCTTGCTAATGTATCTCTTGACCCTTGACCTTTTCCGAACCTTCTGCCATTTAGATATGTTATTCATTCTCACCAATACTAAATCAAACACTTCTGATATAGCCTAGCTACTGTTCTTCACTTTTGTACCACATAATTGTACATTTTAATTTGAAGTCAGCTATATAGAATATCTGCATAGCATGCATTCATCAGGTGCAAGTTAAAAATGAATAGAGGACAGGTGATGAAAAGATGCTAAAGACGCAGGAGAGATAAGTTAGTTAGGGAAGATAATACTGGGCTAGATGTACAAATCAAGAACTGTGAAAAATTGCTTTTGGGGGCTATAGGCCCCAAATCTCCCAGCCAGCATGGTCAGTGAGATAATTATAAACTGTAGTTCGAAAATGTAAGTTTTCTGAATTCTACCTGAAATTATTTCTGATCAGCACCTTATGATCCTACGTACACTTACACTCTCCTTGATTACCCACTTTCTAGAATCAAAATATACACAACATGTCCTTAGGAACTGAAGTCCTGTTAAATGATCCAGAGAAGTGATCCCAGCATTAGTGCTTGAAGAATCATAGAATCATAGAGTTGGAAGAGACCTCAAGGGCCATCCAGTCCAACTCCCTGCCATGGAGGAACACCCATCACAGTACTCGTAACAGATGGCCATCTAGCCTCTGCTTAAAACTTCCAAAGAAGACTCCACCACCCTCCATCCAGCACCCTCCACTGCTGAACAGCTCTAACTCTCATGATGTTCTTCCTAATGTTCAAATATACCGTATATACTCGAGTATAAGTCGACCCGAGTATAAGCCGGGGCCCCTAATTTAAACCCCCAAAACTGGGAAAATTTATTGACTCAAGTATAAGCGTAGGGTGGGAAATGCAGCAGGGCCTGGTAACTTCTCTTTTGTGAGCTGGGTGTGTGTGTGATGTTTAAAATGACTTTTAGCCACCGAGGCAAGTGCTTGAGTTGGTGGCTAAAAGTCATTTTAAACATTGTTTTAAAATGACCTTTTAAAAAGTCATTTTAAACATGGGGGGTCAGGAGGAGTGGCGCACAATGTTTAAAATGACTTTTAGCCACTGACTCAAACTTGCCTCAATGGCTAAAAGTATTGACCCACATATAAGCCGAGGACCCCTTTTTTCAGCCCAAAATTAGGGCTGAAAAACTAGGCTTATACTCGAGTATATACAGTAATCTCTTTTCCTGTAGTCTGAAACTATTGCTCCAAGTCCTACTTTCTGAAGCCATGGAAAACAACCCTGCTCTCTCTTGGATATGACATCCTTTCAAATATTTAAACATGGCTATAATATCCCCTCTCAACCTTCTTTTCATAAGACTAAACATTCCCAGCTCCCTAAGCTGCTCCTCATAAGGCATTTCTTCCAGACTTTTAACCATCCTGGTTGCCCTCCTCTGGACCTGTTTGAGGGTTTTAACATCCTTTTCCAATTGAGGTGCAGAGAACTGGACACAGTACTCCAGGTGGGGTCTGACCAGAGCAGAATAGAGTGGTACTATCACTTCCTTTAGACACTATGCTTCTGTTGATGCAACCAAGAATCACATTGGCTTTCTTGGCCGCCGCATCACACTGCTGACTCATGTTCAATTTGTGGTCCCCCTAGACCCACAGATCCCTTTTGCATGAACTATTCTCCTTCAGACAAAATTCAGTTTTCTTCTCAATGACTAATCACCAAGCAAACGTTTGGTGAACAAATTTTCTGGAAGAACGAAATGTTGCAGTGTGCCAAGGCAGTTGTGAACAGAAGCAGATTAAGTTGAGCATAAATGAAAAAGAAATTTGCACACAGCAAGAGTGATAGCTATGAGCTCTCTCAGTGCTGCTCCTGACCTTGATTCAGATGCCAATTCAGGTTACATCAAGTCAACGTTTATTGACTAGCCTCAAACTTACTGACTGAAAACATTACTCTAGGCAGCTTGCATAGCTTTGTATACAGAACTAGGGGACAGTACCACAGTGCTTCATTATAAGTAACCCAAAATATCTAATATATCGCCAACTAAGTTTAGATGTATATTGCAACTTATCCTGGATGGCTTCCTGGCTGTGGAGCTTTGAAGTTGAGTGTTTGATTCCCCACTGTGCATCTCAGGAGAATAGCCAGTCTGTGGAGCTTTGCCCCTCTCTAGAAGGGAATGATAAACCACTGCTGAGTACTCACTATCTAGAAAACCTTGAAAAGGGTAACCATAACTCAGAATGGACTTGATAAATGTAATAATTATGATGATTATTGCAGGCAGTGAATTGAATTTACAATGAAGCAGATACAATATTTATATATTGCAAAAATGAAAGCAACTGACTGGAATCCTAATAGGCAGTTTTATAGGGACCCTTGCTTCCCCAGTAACTATGGAGCTGATGTTACAATTCATATTTAATTTTTTTATTTATTTAGTTTCAGTGTGATATAAAATACTGTAAACTGTGGAAATAAATTGCATGAAGATACTTTAAAAGCATCTCAGTATATGGTGGTGCTCGTATTGAATCAACTCCCAGTAGGAGTTTTTCAGGTGCCCTCCCTAGATTTTAAGAAGCTATTAAAAACCTAAGCTGTCTTTTATTAATGCATTTTCCTTGATATCCAACTGTGGTTCAAATTTGTTTACTTGAGTTAGGTTTTAACAAGTCAAGTGGATCCTTTATTTTTTACTTCTGTCGATGCTTATCTTCCACTTTGTGGATTATTTATATTGGTTGTTAACTGTACAGAGAGTGTGTATCAGACTTTTGGGCAGTAAATAAGTTGAATGAATGAATGGATATAGCTTTTTAAATTATGCATGTAGAAGATACAGTTTATAGAAAATAAGAACCTTTATTTTGGGAGTACAATTATTCTGGCACAGTATACGATCTATTCATCATGGAGCAGGCAGTGAATCAAGAACAAAGTGTTTATCGGTTTTACTCTGCTTTAACCGAGGCACCTTCCCCAAAGAGACTTGAAATTCCACTGTAGTGAAATGCTGAGATTTCTCTGTTTGAAAACTCTTCTCCCTTTGTGTGCATGTTATCATCACAAATAAGAATGTACAAATTGCTGGAGTGGACTATGCTATTTCTTTGGTACAGCTGGTTGAATTAGATACTACAAATAACTCATTATTAGACAAGAAAATTCCTTAAACACTAAAAAAAAGAGGGAAATAGCAGCTTTTCATACCTATTGTAGTTTGCAAATGAGCTTACCTTTGTATGTGCATTAACTGACCAAGGTCTAAGCCTTGTTTGCGAGCATAACTGCTAGGTCATTAATGTCTGCAGGGATCTTGTCTTTCAAATGCAGTACTAACCTGATTTCAGCAGCTAATGACACTCTCCCTGTAACTTGTAGCTTGGCCGTAGGCCATGTGCAGAGAGATACTACTGGAGCAGAAATGGAGAATCTTCTTTCTGTGAAAGGCTGTTGACCCACAAATAACCTATAAGCCACAGGTAATAGAGCAACAAGCAATAGATGCAGGCAGAGTCAAAGGTGTGCAGAATGTACGGTTGGTTGGATTTCATAGCACACATTATCTCCCACCCTGTTTCTGCCCTTCAACAGGAAAATAGGCCAAGGGCTGCAAGTTTTCACCCCAGCAAGAGAGAAAGTATGTGTTACCAAAGCACTTCATTGTAAAGAAATATTTTTCTCTTAGCTGGAGAATAAAATATGTATGCTATAGACCAGTGGTTCTCAACCTGTGGGTCCCCAGATGTTCCTGGACTGCAACTCCCAGAAATCCCTTCCAGCACAGCGAGTGATGGAGGCTTCTGGGAGTTGCAGTCCAGGAACATCTGGGGACCCACAGGTTGAGAACCACTGCTATAGACCCTCAAGTTACAGTGGTTGTACTTCAGCTAGAACTATGTGCTGTACTGCAGCTAGAACTATGTTCACAACCCAGGGTTAAATCCCAAGTAGCCATCTCAGGGTTGACTCTGCCTTTCATCCTTCCAAGGTTAGTAAAATGAGTACCTAGCTCATGAAGGGGGAAGAGGCAGGCAAGTGTAGCCTGCATAATTAACTTGCAAACTTTCCTGCACTAAGTGCTGTAAGGTGATATATAAGCAGCGTGCTTTGCCTTTTATAATCAGCTACTTTGAAACAATCTTTTGTTTGTTTTATAAATATGTAGCTTACAATCAGAAAGGTAGACGTTATTGGCAGACATCAAGCTGAAACATGTTTATATAGAAATGTGCTGTTTTTAGGGTGTTTACGAATCTTAGTTATAAACAGGCATAGAATAAGCATTTCAAAATTTTAAAATCTTCATTGGAGATCAAATGGCTGAAGAGGTAAGCAAGACAGCTTTTAAATGGTATGATTCACTAGTTTGATGGGTAAAAAGCTGCGTTAAAAACATAATTTTTTTATCTGTCTGCCCAACAAATGAGTAGATTGTAAATATCTACTGTAAACCTTTGTAAACATCCTGAAACATTTGCTTCAGAATATTGATATGTAATTATTAAGTTAACAGATTTTTGGGATGCATATGAAAATATTCTTTTGTTGTAGAGCTCATTCAGAATTTTTAAAACTTAAGAATTAAAAGATATTTTTTCAAAAAAATAGGTACCTATTAATATGTTCAATTAAGTATAATATTCTCTTCTTTAAAATCTTACATTTTCTCACTTTTGTACCATGCAACATATTCACAATATAAATGAGCATCCATTGATTACTTAATATATATACACACAACTGGCCTTGATTTGACCCATGACTGACTGTCAGGGGCTTATTTATGTTGCATAAAACCAAGTCTGGAAACACAGGGAAATGGAAACTTTTTTGTGAGTGGTAACATACAATTGCTACCTCAAATGCTAAAAATTCGTCTACGTATTCCATGTACCGTGTTGATTTTTGCAACCAAGGAATATGTGTTTTTGTTCTCTAAACATACAGTTTTTCTTTAAATTTCACCTGCATTTAAAAGCAAGGTAATACTGCCTTGACTGTAGACTTCTTGGAGTGATACACAAAGGCCATTGAGCTGAGCACAAAGGGAGCAACTGTTATTTCTGTGGAGCTCAAGCTGGTGCATTAACACAGCTCTTTGACTTCTCAGTGTAGTGGAGTTTACTGTAGGTGGAATACTAACCCCAGTGTGAGAAAAGGATTGTTCTCAACATTACTAAAGCATGCTTCCCTCCAACACCATATTTCCAGCCTACGTAGTGAATTTATGTGCTTGTATCCAAGAAAAGTATAACATCTGACTAGAGGCTTTCAGTGAATATAGAATCTTACAATGACACGTTCAAATAATATTTCACAATTTTTCAAGAAATGAAGGAATCGATTTATTATGATTTTTCTGCATGTCTATTGACTTGGGTATTTCCACATCCAAGGGCACTTTTGAAGCTCACATTGTTGTGTCATGTATGATGCTGAAAGACGAAAAAGTATAGTAGAGCTGAAGTTTATGGGATGGGGGATTCAGAGGGTTGTGATTAAAAATTAGAAGCACATACACAAGTTTTTCAAACTCTGAAGCCTAGCAGGAAAGTACAAGAGAGATGTTCAGAGTATAATCTAAGGATTTTTGAAGGGAATATGAGGGGGAAAAGGAGAAGAACATCAAGAAACAAAACGGTCTCGCGGTAAAAGATTAATGGTTAATTTACAGCTATTTTTGATGCCAGAAAGATTTGTCATTTAAATCAGAGAACAGTGTTGGGGAAACAGTCTGTAACACTTAAGTGTTGCACACCGCACACCAAGGGATTTTGCATGTTATATCTTTGTCATCTGTCACTGTGCAGAAGAAACCAATTGTTTTTAGATCTCTACTTGAGGAAGCATCAGTACTGAAAGTTTAGAGTGTGATATTGTGCCTTCATCTTAAATGTTATTCTTCTTAAAAATTCATTAAATTCAATGTTAGGAGACTGTTTCTCAGCATTGGGTCATTCCATGTCAAATCAACCAATGAAAAATCCATTTTGGGACTTAGTGTCATGGATTTTGTTCATTTTTAGTACATTTGTACCTTACCATGAGATGTTTAAAAAATACTTTTTTTCAGATTTTTTGGTCCATTCATTTTTGAGATATTGCGTTTTCAGAATTGCAAAAAAAGGCAAAATTACTCACCACCATAACTTCAAATGTCATTTAATAGATAGCTGTGATAGCTACAGACCTGGAAAATGTGTCATTTAAAGCTTATGAATAGGTGTTTCATTTGATATACAACATGATGCAAGTGCACATTTTTTTTAAAAAAATTACACATTTGAATAAATATAAAATTTGAATTTTTGGATTTTTTTTTATTTTCAAAAAAATCACACTTACAGATACATGTATTGTAGCCAATCACTCCAAATTTCAGGATGGTATCTCAATGGTATCATATAAGATTTAAATTTTCTTGTTGAAATAGTGCCACTGAGAAAGGAAGGAAAATTAGAAGACCAAGCATTCTCATATAGACCAATTACATTGGTGAGTCAAGATTATAACCTTTTCACTAAGATATTGGGGAAAAGATTAGAGGATGTAATTCCAGAAATAATACAGGAGAAGCAATATGGCTTTGGTAAAGGGTAGATTTATAGGTGATCCGATAGGGATAGTCATGAATGTAATGACAGATGCCAGGAGAAAGGGGAATAAAATTACAATCATGGAATTGGATATTAAACAAGCCTTTGATTTGGTAGAAAGAGAGTATATGTTAAAATTATTGAGACAGGTGGATATTAAAGGTCCCTGTAGGAATGCAATAAAGTAGAAAATTGGTTAACAGAAATAAAAAAAGGACTCAGGTAAAAAATAATTTTTTAGGGTTTGTGGAGAGAAGATAATTGGAAAGAAATAAAAAAGATTGTGTACTGTGGAATAGCTTCAGCTGTAATTGTGTTAACAACTGGATGGAAGGATGAAGAAAAATGAAAATATGACAAATGGAAAGAATCTATATACCATTTTTTTCAAAATCAATGGATACAAATAATGCAAGAAGGAAAGATTGAAGGGAAGGATAGAATCTTGAAGGAATGGGAGAAGTTCATAGAATGGTTAAAGGGAAGCCTGAGAATGAGAAATGGGCTAGATATTCCACTATGCTTTAATAATTTATAATATGAGAGGGAATTGGAACTAGTTGCTTGCTGGACGGTGGAGGGAAAATTAGAAAGAATGAACAAGTCTGTGTAATATTTATTATGGGACTAGATGTATGAAACATACTGTAAGTGTTTGTGCTTAGTCCTCATGGAAAATTAAAAAAAATTAAAGGAAAAAAAGAAAAATTATTCTGATTAAAAACAAGATTAAAAATAATTTCACTTATAAAGAAGGAATCTTTGTCTGATGATGAAGCTATTTTGCTTTTGCTTTTTGTGAACACATTCTTCATTGGATGTTGTGGAGGAAGTATTTATCAGCTTTGCTTTTTAAAAAGTACAAGTCATGGGTTAGCTTCAAAATTGCAAAATATCTTTTACATATCTCTATTCCAAGGATTGTTATTGCATCAGTTTCTGTAACTAAAATGTCTTTAAACTGAACTCCACATCTTTTATAGCCACCTTTGAACTTCCTGTTATTGTTCCTTTATTATATCACTTTTAAATTTGTAAACCACTTTGAAATATTTAGGTAACCCTTGCCAGTGTTGAATACCATTCCCTCAACCGTCCTGTCGGGTAGATACCACAGCATACCTTTTGAGAACAGACTATGTGAACACGGTCAACTGGAACCTGTCCCATCCATTGCTAGCTTTGCTGAGAAATTCTGGCTCCAGACATTTCTTGTTATTTCTAACCTTCAGCACCTGCTTGCAAACACATCTACCAACCGGATGGACTTGGTGGCTGAATACCTGGCCATATATACCACTAATGAGATTTAGAGAATTAAGGCTGGCCATTAACCTATTCCCCTGTAACTTCTTTTATTTGTGCTTTATTTTGCTATTCCATAATTTGATGCTTTTGTATTCAAATTGCTTTATATCATTAAAGGTTTCTTGAACTACAATTTAGGTAGAAGTAAATATGGAAATGTTTTAAATTAATCATCTCCACTTCAGAAAAGTATGGTGGACAAGTACTGAAAAGAAACGTGTGCAAGAACATTGGTTTCCAGACTAGGTCTTAGGGAGGCCTATTCATTGAGAAATCTATCACAGAAAACAACTGTCACCTATCCTTTAGAGAGAAGAGAGAGTGTGTGAGAGAGATGAGGTGGACTGAGGAGAACACAGACTGACATTGTAAAATCTGGCATCCATTGCAGTTTTTTTCTTCTCTGTTCCTTGATTTTGAACAAAATCTGGTCCTGAGGGGAAGAGACTAATGGGCATGTTGCTAGGCAGTAGCCACCTGATTAGAAGTAGTCCGGAGGTGGGATAACAAATGACTGGAAAAGCAGCAACAATCAAATGAGGACTCTCTCTCTCTCTCTCTCTCCTCTCTCTCTCTCTCTCTGTGCGTGTGTGTGTGTGTGCGTGTGTGCGCGTGCGCGCGCTGACATAATACCTGAGATCAATGCTATCTGTAGGAAGGAATAGAAGGCATCTTAATGTAAACATATTTAGCTGCCCTCGATCCTTGTGGATCAATGTGAAGGGTAGAAATCAAATAAATAAGAAAATCTCTCTGGAAGACAGCTTTTCCACCATTACCAATCAGTGTGCAGCCAGAGGTGTGTGTGCTTTTAGATCACACAGAGTGATCTGAAGTCTGACTGGCCAGGAATACATACAAGAATTTTGTCCTGCAGTTATGGGACCTGTGGCATATAGTCCCAAGTTACTTTGTATGCTAGTTATCATGAAAGTTGTGGGGAATCTCTCTGATCTCTTGACCCTATGAAACAGGAGAAGAAATAGTTCATAATCAGCTTGCATTTGCTATTTGGTTTTGGCTCAGGAGAGTTATCCTTAGGGGCCCAGGGGTCTCATTTGCTCTCTTTTCACCAGGATCCATTGATCAGCCACTGCTACAGTGTACACTGCAGGCTAGAATCATTTTTCTCCTATAACAAACTTTGATCCACATGATTAAGTGTGCTGCAGTTTCATAATGGGCAGCTAGTTATGATGGGGAAGAAGAACTGATGTATTTTTCATGTTGTCCATCTTTCTGGGGTTTGCCACCACCAGACTGTGGTGGGGAAATGAGCAGAATGAACAAGAGTGAGCTCACTGGTGCAAATAATGGTCGCTTTAAGACCAGCAGTGGTACCCTGGCTGTTGGACTCCTGTTTGGGCACCTCTGTACAGCTGAAGAAGGGATACACCACATGACAGAAAAGGATGAAGAGGCACAACAGAAGGTTGGCCAGCTCCAGATGCATCATGTTACACCCCACCTGATGGACCTGCTCCACAGGAGCCCTGGCCTACTTGTACTAGGGCTGAGGGTTGCAGCTGACTCGTTTTTGAAGATTGTCCTAGACCACCAGAAGAATAGCAACTTCAGATTGTATTGAAGACCCTCAGTCAGTAAGACCGCTTCATGCAGTGAGTCAGCCTGAAGCAGACATGTACATCATGGATACCAGGTTGTTCTTGAAGTGCAAAAAGCAGTAGTGGATGTCCAGGTTTGACAGCTCTTACCTGTGCAAGCACATCCTCTGGTCCTACTCGAGGGCAAGCAGCTGGGCCTGTACCTAGCTGAATGGTATAGACAGAAGATGACAGCCATCACTAGCAAGAAGGTGGTCCAGATCTTCTTGGTATGCTGGTAGGAAACCGGGCAAGTTTACTTTGCTCTTGTGGAGTAGCAAGCCACCAAGATACCTGTGACTGACAATTCAGTTAGCAAAGAAAATGTTGTACTCCACATATCAGAGCCAGAAGGTAAGGAACACAACCACAATCAGGAATAACACCCGTTGAAAGACATCCACGAGCATCATGCATGCAAAGTCAGTATTTTGATGGAAATTGTAGATTTGGGTCTTTGAGTATTGCAATGCTAGGAATCTTTCAGTCATTCAGTGACATGGACTAGCAGCTCTTTCTCGTCCTTGCAAGGAGAACTTTTCTTATAGTCCAACAGGCAGTGTTTGTCAACATAAGGCACCTTACTCTGTTGCTTCACCCAGCAGTGCAGACACAGTCCTCCTTGTGGGGATAGCGTTGCTTGCTGCTCTGGATCTCAACTGAGGGGATGATAAGCGAATTCACCCTTGCAAACTCATGAATATAAACCCCCCCACCTTCACCATTTTGAAAAATAAGTGTGATTTGAGATGATTACTTCTAATCTGTTTAGAAGATTGCTTCTAATCTGCTTGTGTGGCAAACCAGATCTGCCAGCACTAAATTTTCACTATTTTGCTTTCAGAATCAATTATACTAGAGTAGGCAGATGGCAGAAGTGTGCGTTCATCCCCCCCAAGCCTGAATTGAAAGGGAGCCAGTAATACTTAATAATCTTGACAACAGTAATAACTGCAGTGTACAGTCTATAAATAATATCTTTGATCTGTATAGTGAATAAGGAAGTATGTCGTTAAAATGGGATTCAGTTTCTTCTGTGTCATTGCGAGGAGGGGGGGAATGTAATCTTCATTACGATTTGTACATCTTGGGGAGTTTTGATGTTGTATTCACTACTGCGTATATTGAAGGAAATCTTATATGGCAATGTTTTCCTTAAGGCTTTCTAACTGGATTCTGTGATATACAAACAGCTACTGGATGAAAACTCCCTATTATTTCGCTTTTATTTTGTGAAGAACTGTGGACTTGTACTAGGTGCACATTGTATAGAAGCAAGAGTGTTCAAAGAACAGTTGTTAATCTGTCTGATGAATAAGGAGCTTTGTTTGAAGCATGATATTTTGAAAAAGTGCTCATTCCCATGCACTCTCAATAGATCTCATTTCCATGTGACAATTTACACTGTTCCTTTGTAGAAAGAAAACAGAGGCACACATTTTAATAATACAGTGGTCCCTAACAAATAGTTTGTATAACATAAAATCTGTACAACATAAAAAATTCCAGAGATAGGGGAAATTTGCTTAACAGAATCGCCTATGGGGCAAATCCATACAACATAAAAATGGTAGTGATTAGGGATTGCTCTATTTTCAATGCATTCCTTTGGGAAATTTGTATAAAGGAAATTTTGCTGAACAAAATTTCATTTGGAATGAATTCCTTTATACAAGGTACCACTGTACTGTGGAAGCCATGACCTTTGCTTTTATGGTATGTTGCCAGATTCTTTGATTATGTAAGTGGAAGTAGTTACACCTGAATAATGATATATTGTGTATTTTGTATAGTAAACTGATCCTAGAATACAATTTGTGATGCTGGCCATGTGCCTAGACTGGAACAGGATGGAGGAGGGTTTTTTGTTTGTTTGTTTTTCTTCTGCGTTTCTTGGATTAGTCACATATTTCTCCTTAGCTATACATTTATTTTATTCTTCAGGCACTGAACATGGCACACATGATTTTTTATTCCATGCCTTCTTTTAGCTTCACAAAACTGCGAGAGATGAGAGAAGTTCACTCTTATGTTTAAGAAAATAAAAGCAGCTCTGCTGGTTAATACCTAAGGCTTATCTAATCTTGCACCCTAAACTATGGTCTAAACTTGTTTCATTGAGAGCAAACAGATGCCTCTGGAAAGCTTGCAAGCATGTGAAGGCAGGAGACCATTGCCTCAGCTCTGAATGGCCAGCAAATGGTTTCCAGAACCATACATACTTTGAACCTTGAGATATATTTTAAGCCCATTTAAGTTAATAATCATTGCCACCACTATTTGTGACCCCAGGCTTGGTATAAGAGGAGAGGAAGTATGTTTGCTCTGAACCCCTGACCTTCAATTTCCCATTTGAATTAAGGACAGCATTGATTTAATGTTTTCATAGCAGATTTTAAAATATGAATTTATAGTTAATAAATAATAAATGAACATTAGAGAGACACTGTCCTGGATGTTTCTGTTTCCATTCATTATTTTTATAGCCTCTATACTCAAAATATATTGAAGAACCAAATAAGTATTTTTGCCCTTGATCAGCCTATCCCAACTGGTTCCAACTTTGCAACAAAAAAGACTTGACTAGTTGAAATAAGCAGCTTTAGGGAACTGGAGTGATATGCTAAATTCACATTAGCATAACTTTGTGTACCAGCTTTGCCTTTTGTTGAAGCAGGTAATAAACAGTAAACAAAGTAGCCAGTCTTTTGATAAGTTAAAAGTTTCAAAATTAGTTACTTTCCTCCAATCACTTCTGCTTAAATACCCATAGCTCAATTGCCAATTTCCAATTACAGTACTCGTAATCAGCAAACCTGATGTATCTACTTGAAAGATAATATTTTTAAAAATTACTGTCTTAAAAAAATGTCTGTGAAGTTCCTCAGTCATCCAGGTGAGGTTATCTGGGAGTTGAGTCCTGGCAACTGGACTTCTTTTCTTGAGAGACTGAAACGTTTTGCTGCTCATCCAAACAGCTTGGTCAGTCTGAGGGAAGTTAGTGGTGAGACCTCCAATTTATAGTTCAGCTTGATTTTACATCACTCAGGTCTTAACAGGCTTGTTAAGTGGACAATGACCTGAGTAGGCTTGTTAAATGTATAATGGCCTTGGGTGTGTGAAGTCCCACCTATTTAACCCTTTCCTACACCATTAGGTATGGGTTGTTAGCTGTGGCCTTGCTGGTGGAGGTGTGAAGTTTTCTGATTTGTTTGGGGATGGTTGGAACCCCCCCACACACTTTTACTGACAGTATGGCACCTTTTTCAACTTGTTTCCTTACAGCAGTGTTGGCGAACTATGGCCCTTTCTGTGGGCACCCGACATTGCCCCTTCACAGCCACCTGTGTTCAGGTTAAATGGCTCTGTTGTCACTTTGCAAAAAATTAGTGGATTTTGAATTGGATGTTAGGCACTTGGTCACTAAAAGGTTCGCCATCACTGCCTTACAGTATGGTTTAAGCATGAAATGTCCTTTTGAAAGGAAATTCCTCCCTCACGCTCTGTACCTGCTTTATAATCCTCATTAATTATTAAGCTAAATGCAGCAATAACACTGGTGCCTCTTCCTGCTTCTAAATAATTTTGTGTTCCTAAGAATCAGAAGTGTCTCCAAGATCCTTATCTGTACTGGACTGAAAGATGGAATCAAGGTTAGCAAATCAGCTACAGGTCCAAACCTTAAATGATTGGGCAAAAGTACCATGTAACTTTTCATGGAAAAAAGAAGTTATTTTGGCTCATCAGAAACCATTTCCTTGTAATTAGCAGTTCCTGCAGTTAATAAGGAAATGACCGTCATTCTTTGGTGAGCCTTTCACTCAACTTCCTTACATGCAGAAGAATAGTTGATAGAGATATTTCTCATTTTTTTCTTGGAAAAAAAATTGAGAGTTCATTTCAAAGCATCTAGGTACCCAGCCTATCTTGGATTTAACCAGTTTTAATCCAGAGGCCAAAACAAGGGTGAACCTAGCCAGTTTGTCATAGGCCCTTACTTCACGAGGCGCGGCGCTCCGCAGCAATATTGCCTTCGATTTGAATTCAGAGGCGGTCACGTGGCGGTCACGTGTTCTCGCTTCGCTCCTGCCCCTGTTTCTCAGTACTCACGAGCTGCAGTTTTAGGACCGATTCGAGCACAACCTCACCTGCTCCCTTCGCATTCGCATGCCACTTTTCAACGTTCGTTATTTCCCATCCGTCCTTTAAAAAAATTCCTACCGACGGCGTATTGATGCATCGATACTGGACTGTCAGTTGCAATGGCTCTACTGATTTCAACTGGCATCATTGGCAGCCCCCCCACCGCCGCCGCCGCTACTCGGGGGGAGCCCCGCATGGCACAGCCGCCCGCCCTCCGCCGCTTGCACGCTGCCTGCCCTGGGTGCCCTGCTCTGGCCGGGCGAGGCGGCAGCGGCTCCTCCTGCTCCCGCCGGCGCCGCCGCCGCTACTTGAGCGAGGAAGTAACAGCGCAAAGCGATGAAACGATATAGCGATGCATCGATAACCCTGTTTGAATATTTTTTAAAAAAACTTGAAATAAAAGCCAAAAACCGAGACCACACGCCACGTTGGGAGCGAAGCGAGATGCGAAGCGAAAAGATTCCCGGCAACTGGCAGGGGCACAACTTGCCCCGGTTGGAGCACGGTAAAGGGGGTGTGGTCGGGGTGGCATCGCAGCCAAAAAGGAGGGGCGTGCGGACTAAAACGATCGATTCGGACAGAAAAAAAGGCTAGCCGCGAAGCGAGCGGCTCGTGAAGTAACGGCCATAGTTTACTTTTACAGTAGCTCAATAGTACCTACTGTCTTCCGTCCCCCTTGTGGTCATTATTGTAAACTTCTGAGTTGTTTTAAGGTTTTGTGCAGCAAACCCAGCATTTTGTGTAATTCTTATTGTTGTTTCGCTGTGCTGCCAGGTCAGAACCGATTTATGCCAACCCTATCGTGGACTAGTAAGGTAACTGAGTTACTATGGGCAAGTGGGGATTCATGCTTTTAGGTAAGGTGTTTCTTGAAAGAAGCACAGAAATGTACTGTGGTCGCTTCCTTTGTTGAGTGTTTGGTCTTTAGTGTTTTTGCAATCTGGCCATCTGTTAATCTTCTTCAGAGTTCCTCACAAAGAGATTATCCACTTCCTCTTTGTTTTTATTTTGCTGTTGGATTAGCAAATCTCTCTGTGTTGGTCTGTGAGACCAATAAATTGCAGTGGTCTGCAAAGAAGACCAGTTGTAGTACCCACAATATTTCCTTTAATAAAATTGTGCAGCTAATCTGGTTAAAGGCTTAGTAAACTGGGAGAGGGCAAATTAGTCTTTATATACTGTACTGTTTTCTCTGATCAGATGTAGAGTATGCTAAAGATAGTGTTGGATATCTTCCTTCTTCATTTGCAATGCATCATGATATAATTGTGGAAATTTTATAAATAGAATAGTACCAAACCATATGGTTCAACTGCCTTGTTATAAGGTTGCATTGCAGTGTATTTAATATGATCCCTAATATCCTGAGGACAGTTTTAACAACATATGGTAAACACTGATGTTAGGAACTGGATAAATATTGTTGTGTTATTGGCTTTCTCTTTTCTATATTTATAGGAAAAATGGTTTATTGCTTTTGCTGCAGTCCCTTATATTTTTTCTTAGAAAAAGAAATCTTGAGCTTTTTTTCAAGGGGGTTCACTCCCACCATGCACAGGATTAGACTTTTAATAAATTTAGCTTTAGTTTTATTAAGTACATTTCTATATATCTTCTGTATCACTGTAGATTCCTGGTACAGTGTAGTGGATGAAATGCTGGAAAACAGAGTTTGAATCCCCATGTGGCCAGGGAAATTCATTGGGGGAGTAGAACTGGTAAAACCACTCCTTAAATATTTCACTTAACTTGAAAGCGCTATTAGGGTCACTGTAAGTCAATTCCAACTTGACACACAGAAACACAACTAATGTTGTTATAAAAGAGATAACATTTAGCTAGATAACTAGATAGATCAGGAAAAGAGATAATATTTAGCTGTTTAAATGCTCCCTCCAGCATTTCCAGACATTTGGATCATGGAGTGTTGTATTGATCTCTCTCTCTCTCTCTCTCTCTCTCCTCATATTAAAGGTCATTAGGTCATTCATTCTTTTTTCTTATTTATTAAAATTATAAAAACTACAATACAAAATATAAAATGACATTATACCGTGAAGGAAAAAAATAAACAAAACTCAAAGAAATATAACAAAAACCTACCACGTGCAACCCACCCACCCCCACTTGGGACTTAATAAAGTTACAACTCTTAATGTATTGACCAGCCCATTTCCTTCCAGAAATACACTGTGAGTCATGTCCGGGTGTGTACCCTTTGCCTTTTTGAAATACATATACCAATAGCTATGTCATTCATTTATTCACATTTTATTTCTTTTTTTCCATAGGAGATGATATGGTTTTGGTTGCATACTGTTTTTATATGGCCAAAAGGTTCTCGCCACTTAGATCATTTTAATGGAAAAACAGTTAATTTTGAAGTTGTTGTCAGTCTATGTGGTGAATGCCTAATTCTGTGATAGACATATATTAGGAACTCATTTCTGTCTTTGCCACTGGCTGTATAGACCCTTGTGTCTTCCCCTCTCAAAAGTCAGACAAATTATCCTGTCTTCCAAATTTTGCATATAACCATATTTTTCACCCCATAAGAAGCACCGGACCATAGGACGGACCTAGTTTTCAGAAATATATATATGTGAAAAAAATATTCACACATACATACTGCGGTCCTGGTCCATCTCCAACCCAGTTTACTCTCCAGCCATCTCTCTTGGGCGGGCAGGAGAGGCATGGCTGGAGTGTAACATGCAAAGACAAGCCTCCCCACCCCCACCTCTGCCAGGGTCTCCATGCTGGGAAGCCTCCGGCCCTTGCAGAGGTCCCTGGACCCGGTGCAGGTCCTAGCTCCAGTAGCAACCCTCATGGAGGCTTCCTGGCCAGGCTGTTTTAAAAAAATTACCTTGCATGATTGATTTGTTCCATATAAAAGGAGATGGAAAGAAAGCAGCCCGATTGGAGACCATAGAGATAAGGAATGGGCTAGAGAGTAACCACCCACCATGATGACCATAGAGCTGCAGCTAGAGAGGAACCATGATGACCATAGAGATGCAGTTCTGTGGTCCTCATGGTGGGTGGTTAATTTCTAGCCCATTTCTTATCTCTATGGTCTCCAATAAGGCTGAATACTCTCCGTCTCCTATTATATAGAACAAATTAATCATGCAAGCTAATTTTTTTAAAAACAGACGGGCGGGAAGCCTCCGCGGGATTTACAACTGGGGCTAGGACCTGCACGGGGGCTGGAGGCCTCCGCAACAGCCTCTCTGGAGGCTCCCGGTGGGGATGCATTTGCCCCATAAGATGCACAGACATTTCTCCTTACTGTTTTTTTTTGGGGGGGGGAGTGTGTCTTATGGGATGTAAAAATATGGCAATTGTTTGTTTTACCTGGTATTTTTACCTCTTGTGTATTCTCCAACTCTTTATTGGAAAAATTCTCTTTACTCATGCCAAACATTTACAATTAATAATTTTGCTGAGGCTCAATATCCTGAATTTAAATCATGAAACTCTGTGACTTGGAGCACTTGTCTCATATCTGTCATGAAGTTATAGAATCTACTACTACTAATCAGGGCTGTGGAGTCAGAGTCGAGGAGTCGGAGTCGGAGGAAATTTTGGGTACCTGGAGTCGGAGTCGGAGTCGGCAAACAATGCACCGACTCCGACTCCTACTCCTACTAAATTTAGATTGGAATTTTTTTTAAAAAAAGCAAATTTAAATGTCCCAATTCACAAAAAGTTATAATTAATGACTTCCCTACTGTAAGAATAGTATTGAGGCCTCCAGGGCCCTGGCTTATTGCAAGCCAGCGGCCTCCCCCTTCGACCCTTGACCTGCATGGCTTATTAAATTTGCAGGAGGGAGTATGACTGAGTGAGCTTCCATTATTTCCACTGCCTCCTTCAGGGAGGGGGTCTTTCCCTCTCGCCTGAAGGAGACGGTGGTGAAGCCCACCCTAAAGAAATCTGCCCAGGCGTCGGACGAATTGGCCAACTACTGTCAGATTGCCAACGTCCCCTTCCTGGGCAAGGTCATCAAGAGGGTGGCCGCTGTCCAGATCTAGTTGTTCCTGGAGGAAGAACAAGTCCTTGACCCATTCCAGTCTGGGTTTAGGCCATATCGGGGGACTGACAAGATGACCTCCTCCCGGGGGCCGACAGGGGTAACTACCCTGCTGGTCCTCCTGGATTTGTCGGTGGCCTGTGATACCGTTGACCACGGTATCCTGCTGGACCGGCTTTCCGGGGTGGGGATCGGGGGCAGAGCATTCAGCTGGATCCGGTCCTTCCTGGAAGACCAGCCCCAGCGTGTGCAGCTTGGGAGGGGGGAGCTGTCGGTTCCCTGGGTGCTCCCTTGTGGGGTCCCTTAGGGGTCGGCTCTTTTCCCCAAGGAATGTATAAAATATATTCGCATATTAATACAGAGGATTCGGAGTCGGGGAGTCGGAGTCGGAAGTACAAAAAAACTTTGGAGTCGGAGTTGGAACATTTATCTACCGACTCCACAGCCCTGCTACTAATCTCACCCAGTTGCTTGGCTTTTTTTGGCAGCTGGGATATTGCCTCTAATATTTTCTCATACCCCTTTACAGCTTCCAGTTTGACACACACACCCTCAAAACACCATGTCCTACCTAAAAAAAAATGTGTTTCTTCCACCATGAATTCACATATATATTGCAGGTGAAGGCATTGTAAGAAGTTGCTGGGATTAGGTCCTATATCCTACATGCTTCTCGGTGTGATGAGAATGGATGGTCCTTTGAGCTCTTTGACTAGGAATAACTATAAAGTCTTCCTGTTTGGGCTAGGATTATATTGCTAGGATTATATTTGCTAGATAGATTAGGAAAAGGGTTTTTTCCACCTCATTTATTTTATCACTTTTGGAGGCCTTGACAGTAATTTTGAAAAAAAATCTTAGTAAAATGGCAATGATAAATTTATATTTGGTTTGCTGGACAGAATGTTCTAAATAAAATCATAGGCATTCCTAGTCTAGACTTTGGCTGTAGTCAAGAAGAACAAACTCCTTAAGACTCTAAGTGTTAGCCTTTCTTTTGCTAAGAGAGATCTGGTGGCATTTTTAACATACCAAGAGAATTAATCAGTGCACTAGAGGATAATGAGATTAACCAATACAGTTGCCCTAGATGTTTACACACATTATTGTTTCATATTAGCGCCATGATTTAATCTAGCAAGGAAGCATTAACTTTTCCATTTAATGCTGTGCTGTAGAAATTGTCTCAGGAGGAAGAAATTACTCTGCTTTTTAAAACAGATTAAGGAACCTTTTTTATACTTAGCAGAATAAGTTTGAGGGCATTTCCCACTTAAAATACAAGGGATTTTTTTTACAGGAAGATTTTACTTGGTAACAACTCATCTAAACACACAGATGACTTTGTAAGATAATTTTGCAAAACCTTAGGATAATATTTGCATTATTTTTGTCTCCATCCCAAATCTGGCCTAGGAATAATACACTGATGATGAATAATTTGCTATCTATTCATGATACTATATTTTGATTTATTTAATTTTGTTTTAAATATTTATTTTTATTTATTTGTTTTAAACTTTTATTACAGAAAATTATACAGAACAAACATTTGTTGAAAAAGTATAAAATACCAATGTTGTTGTTGTTGTTGTTGTTGTTGTTGTTGTTGTGTCATTACAGACATGACTGACTCTTTGTGACTCCAATTCAAAAAAGTGTAGAAAAACAAAAACGATAACCAAACAAAAAATAAAATAAAAAATAAAATAAAAATAAACTGTGCCTCCCTTCCCAATATGTTTATTGTCTTAAATATTCACATCCACTCTTTTTTCCTTCATTTAACAGAGCCACCACATAGGTAAATGAACCTTTTCTTCTTTTTTGCATTCCCAACCAGAATATGGAATTCATCCATTTAATGAATTCATTTTACTGGTGTTAAATACCACTTCCTTGCTTGCTACCTTATAACAATTATCTTTGACCCTTATTGATATGATATTCATAATCTTTTTATTCCACAAAGAATGTTATTCTTCCTCATTGAACTCTGCTACTAGCTCCTCTTGCCACATTTTCTTTAGGGATGTTGTTTTACTGCCTGCCTAAGTCAATATTTTGTATATCACACTAATGATGCCCTTTCTATTTCTCATCGGCACCAGTATTCTCTCTTTTTAAAATTAATTAATTCTTCAAATTTAATCTATAGTCTTCCTAGTTCATTCTTGGCCTTCTGTTTTGTTGTTGGGTTGGTTTTTTAAATTTAACATTTAAAAAACATGTACTAGGCTAAGGTGTGTTTGATCATGGAATCTGATGAGCAAGGTGTTTTTAACCAGTGCAATAAGGTTCCGAGTGATTGTGTTTCTTGTATTCCAGTCAAGACATATAATTATGGTATGCCTGTGTGTCTGTTGGTTCATATAATATACTGTTTCATAAAGAACATTACAAGGAAGTGTCTGTCCTGGGGAAATTTGTCTTAAACCTCACTGCAGAAACAGCTAGGCTGCTTAATTTTTTTCAAAACCATGTGAGTTTAAATGTGTTGATTTATTTTTCACAAGCTATGACAAACATTATTTGTATTGGTATATCACCCCACCCCACCCCTATCCCCCGTGCAGATCAGGGGGTGTCCATGCTAATCACTCTGACTTGCAGTCTTAAGTCCTGACATTTAAAGAAAAACATAACCTAGGGTCTATCCCAACTCCACTTTCCTGGGACTATATCAACCTCAACAGAGGGCTGGTACTCCATCAACCATTTAAAAATTGCATCACTATGGCTAAGTCCTAAATGCTCCACAGAAAAATAATTTCCCAGATTCTTGGTATACAAACTTGATCAGAACTTGCAAGAACACCCACTCTCTTCTCCTGGTAACATGCAGTTTATCTTGCTCTCTGCTACCAAGGTCAAATGAAAGGAGGCTAATAAAACATTAATGCACAGATGTTTCTTAAGGTTAAGTGCACCTGTTCTGTCTTTTTCAAAGCACAGGAAGTAACTAGTGTGCTAATTGGAACACATTTGTTCTGATTGCCTGTAATTCCATAGTAGCTTTTAAATACTGTATAAGAGAAGTCTGGATATATAGAAAGAATAATGTTAGCTTTATTAACCCACACACTAGTGACACCTAAACAGAACCATTGTCATGTGTTGTATGTGTGTTTAAGTTAGACTGGGATAACATTTGTATATTCTGATTGGGATAGGGTGTTTAAAGCGTATACAACACAATATTAACACTAGTAAGATCAGTTGTCAATGTTCTTTTCTAAATCCAGTTGAAAATCCTTCTGTTGATCCTTTTCAAGGTTATGTGATGGACTGCTGTGAAGAAATTTGCAGAAACAGCCCAAAGTGATGTTGACTTCATGGTTTGCTATAGGCTTTGAAGATGTATCTGGATGTTTACTATAGAAATAGAATGCTATACTAAGTCTTAGGCATTGGAAGCTAGTGAGTGACTTCAGTTTCACAGGGGTAGAGAATCTTTGCCACGTTTTAGTTCCAACTTTATAAGAGCTATTCAAGCTGCTGAGTTCCATTCCACAAAATTGGTTTAGCACCTTAAATAACTTCTGTACAGTTTGGACTAAAGTATAGAGCCAATTCACCACTCACTGAGTGGCCAGGTCCTATTGGCATTTAGTTTGATCCATCACAACTCTTAAGTTCTTTAGGTAGAACATCGGACAAATTCTAAGCCTCTTTGATGCTGTGTCAACTATGGCTCAGTCTTCTCCCAACTCAGTTTTGGGCTCACTATGCACTTAACTGGGGGTAAAAATTATCGTAAATCTCACAAAACTATTGTACAGAGAGGTATGGGCCAACTCACATGCAAGAGGTGAGAGATCATAATTCCTGTGGTCCAGTTCTTAAGCTGTGGTCAGTTAATCATTATACAGTATATCTCACAGAAGTTAGTACATCCCCTCACATTTTCGTAAATATTTTAGTATATCTTTTATGTGACAACACTGAAGAAATGACACTTGGCTGCAATGTAAAGCAGTGAGTATACAGCTTGTATAACAGTGTAAATGTGCTGGCTCCTCAAAATAACGCAACACACAGCCATTAATGTCTAAACCGCTGACAACAAAAGTGAGTACACCCCAAGTGACAATGTCCAAATTGGGCCCAAGTAGCCACACTGGTATCATGAGACCCGTTAGTGTCACAAGGTCTCAGATGTGAAGGGGGAGCAGGTGTTATCACTCTCAATCTCACAATTGGTGTTATCACTCTCACTCTTTCATACTAGTCACTTGAAGTTCCACATGGCCTAGGCCAGTGATGGTGAACCTTTTAGAGACTGAGTGCCCAAACTGCAATTCAAAACCCACTATTTTTTCGCATAGTGTCAGTACAGCAATTTAACCTGAATACAGGTGGCTGTGAAGGGGCGATGTTGGGTGGCCAACAGAAAGGGCTCTGAGTGCCACCTTTGGCACCCGTGCCATAGGTTCACCAACACTGGCCGAGGCTATAAGCAGATTGCCAAGACCCTGAAACTTTCAGCACAGTGGCCAAGACCATATAGCAGTTTAATAGGACAGGTCCCACACTCAGAACAGGCCTCGCCACGGTCGACCAAAGAAGTTGAATGCCCATGCTCAATGTCATATCCAGTGGTTGGCTTTGGGAAATAGATGTATGAGTGTTGCCAGCATTGTTGCAAAGGTTGAAGGGGTGGGGGGTCAGCCCGTCAGTGCTGACCATATGCCATACACTGCATCAAATTGGTCTGCAGGGCTGTTGTTCCAGAAGGAAGCCTCTTTTAAAGATGATGCACAAGAAAGCCCACATACAGTTTGCTGCAGGCAAGCAGACTAAGGGCATGGAGTTCTGGAAGCTTTGCCTATGGTCCTATGAGACTAAGATAAACATACTTGGTTCAGATGGTGTCAAGCATGTGTGGTGGCAACCAGGTGAGGAGTACAAAGACAAGTGTGTCATATATATTCAAGCATTGTGTGGGAATGTCATGGTCAAGGGCTGCATGAATGCTGCCAGCACTGGGGAGCTAGAGGTGTACTAAGGCGTCACTTAGGGGTGTACTCACTTTTGTTGCCAGTGCTTTAGACATTAATGGCTGTGTGTTGCATTATTTTGAGGGGACAACACATTTGCACTGTTATACTCACTGCTTTACATTGTAGCCAAGTGTCATTTCTTCAGTGTTGTCACATGAAAAGATATACTGTACTAAAATATTTACAAAATGTGAGGGGGTGTACTCACTTCTGTGATATACTGTATATGCACTAGCCATTCAAGTGTCAAGTACAGTAGCTTCTATCAGCAGTATGTTCAGAGAGGGTTGTTTTCTCTAGAGAGTGATTGATCATCTGGTTATGGTATCTGGGATATCAATATTAAACTAAGCAACAGAAAGAGTAAAGATGATTAACTTAGCTAAATGAATGATTAATTTTTAAATGAATTGATTGTTGAGTTATTAATACGATTGCCCTCAGTAGAGCTAATATTCATCTTACTTGAGCATTCTTGCATACTAGCTTCTTGTGTTGCATTTATAGCAAAGTGTAAACATAACCATGATTAAAAGCAACCTGCTACTTATAGAAATCTTTTTCAGTGTATTGATTACAAAACTAGTGCTCAGATCATGAGCAGAAAATTAGACCTGAAATTCTTAAGCATAGTCTTTCTGTAGTCTTCCCAAAAGAGGAAGATGGTGAGGTATCACAAAATATAGAAGAGTCTTCTCTGTTCCCCAAAACTTTTGTAGGGTTTGCTTTCTACTTAAAGAAATTTGGCAAAGACTGCAACAATGCATTTTACATTACATGTATTTTGTTCGAGACCCGGTGTGATCTAGTGGACACAGTGATGAATTAGACTTAGGAGACCTGGGTTCAAATGCTGGTTTGGCCATGGAAAGTCACTGAGGGTGGACCTGCTAAAATCACTTCTTAAATATATTGTTTGCTTTGAAAACCCTTTTAGGGTCACTATAAGCAAGTTACAGCTCAGTGGCACAGAACATAACATTCTCTTCAAACAAGCCTGCAATTAAATTACTGAATCCAGTAATAAAGTATAACTAGAGAAAGCCCATTTAATCAGTATTTGGTGCATCATCTCTGTAGGTTCCATTGATTCAATAGGTGTGCTCTAGTTGTGACTTACTACTGGATTTCATTCTTTATGCACAAAGTCCAGAATCATATTGGTATTCAGGTAAGGTTTGCTGCATTTGCTGTGGCTAATTGGGGCTGCTGGCTCGATAGCTTATGGTTTAGGTATCTGGCTTCAGAGGGAGAAGCTGGGAGTTCAGTTCCGCAGTGTGTTTCCTGGGATAAGAACTAACCTGTCTGGCCATGGGCAAGCTGCACAGTTCCAGGGCTGGTTCCGAAGTACAGTGTACAGTAAAAAAAAAAGTGTTCTGCTTATATACCACCCCATACCACTTCAAGTAGTCTCTGGGTGGTTTACAGTTTTAATTACAGCATGCAAGCTACACATTGCCCCCCCCAGCAGACTGGGTACTCATTTTACCAACCTCAGAAGGATGGAAGGCTGAGTGAACCTTGAGCCTGCTATCTGGGATTGAACCCCAGGTCGTGAGCACAGTTTTACCTGCAGTACAGGCATTTAACCACTGTGCCACGGGGCTCCTTAGTACTTAAGAGGTGATGTCAGAAAGTACATTTCAAATTTGTGAGAACAAAAAAATTTCAGAAATATGGTCCAGGAGTGCAGACTGGGCTTGTTCCAAGCAGAGCCTTCCTGAAACACAGTGGCAAGGGCTTTATGTGACACATTTCCAGATTCCGTTTGCAAATTCCAATATGACTGTCCCTTTGTCCGAATTAAGAGTTGTGCTGCTATGAGCTTGATGTTACAATATTGCTGCTCAAGAAAGAAGTTTCACTAAGAAATATAACAAGACATTTCTACACCACATTTAACTTCTGCAGGCATTGACTCCATTACATCTCCAGTCATGCAGGCT
>JAHTLZ010003542.1:60936004-60955390 GCA_023846285.1 Phrynocephalus versicolor | reverse complement strand
TCTATCTATCTATCTATCTATCTATCTATCTATCTATCTATCTATCTATCTATCTATCTATATGCCACTTTTCTCCTTGAAAAGGGACCCAAGGGGGGTTTCAATAATAAGGGACAATATACAGCCCAGAACATTTAAGACATATTCAAATTAAGAACAAGGAATTAGAAGGGCACCTTAGAACATTAAAAGGTTACATTAAAGCTACAAAGAGCACGCCAAAAAAAATTCCATTACGAGGTTGGAAAGTAAACATGGAAACACTGGTGTTCTCATGAGATCAGTCAATGTAGTCATGTATGATAATCCATATAAAAGTTACATAGTAGGTAGTCCCTCATTCCGGGAAAGCTTGCCTGAAGAGGAAGGTCTTTGTCTGCTTCCAGAAAGACAGCAGAGATGGGGCAGTCCTGGCCTCCAGCGGGAGGGAGTTCCAGAGATCTTATGAGACATACCTGTGAGGGTGGTGGGATGTATACTGTTCAGAGGGAAGAACTACAATGTTACTATTCTTTACCCATTCATATGTTGTACTGGCACAGATGCAGCACCCTACCAGCCTGTAAAACTCTTAAAATATGAACCAGATATTGGCAGATATGAGTTTTCAGCCTTCTGTTGCATCTTGGAAGACACCACTCTTGGCAAATAGTAAGGGTTGTTGATCCAATATACAAAAACTTGAACAGATCTTATATCAGCATACACTCCTCTACCTGATATGTTGGACAGCAATAAAATGATGAAGTGAATTCCTCTTCATCTCTTCTGGTTAGCCGTTAGCAGAGCCACTTGGGTAGAATTGGAGTGAGACAAAATGGATACCTTTCTCCCGTCCTCTTTCCCAGCAAAATCCTACTATACTGTGATTTATAGAACTTGGGTGTTCACAGCTGGGGCCAAGGGCCAGACCCAAATCAAAATGTTTTATTTGGGGGGGGGGGGTTGTGGAAAGTAGGAAAGGAACAATGTGCATGTCTTCTTTTCTGGTTTGCTGAAATATCCATATATTGTGTAGAAAACATATATTTTGTGCTTGTTTCTTCTCTTCAAGTGCTAATAAAGAATCAGTCATTCTGATAAGATTTCCTTAGTTATGGTTCTGTAGTGTGTTGATTCTGTATTGGTTTAATCTCCAGATACTGTAAATATGATAATATAGCTGTTCCTCTCTCTTGCACAGTTTGGCTTTGGGCCACACTGCCTTTGTTCTCCTTTTCCTTTTTGCACTTCAAAATATCTAAATTTAGCAATTTGAGGTTCAGATGTTCTAAAACATTCAAGACAGCATTTGATGTTTCTAGTTATTTGGGTTTTTTTTTTTTTGTTAAATTCCATAATTGGAAGAGAGCCCTGATCAGGACTGAACAGAGCTTGTAGGAACGGCATTATCACAGCCTTCCTCTGCATTGTTCAGTAAGTCAGTGTCTGATTAATGAGTCATAGAGTGAAACATTCCCTCCCTCCCAGTGTATTGAGATTTCGGTGCTAATAGTGCATTCTCTTGAACAAAATAAGCCAACCCTTATTGACAACAACAACAAAACCCTAGACATGTTAAATAGTCAGTTAGTTTAATTTAATATGTTTTCTTAATTCCTTAATGACTAAGACATTTTATTTGGCACAAACCTTTTTGGGTTACAGTCCACTTGACTCCCTACGTTTGATTGAATTAAACCAAATACAGCTTTGTTGGTGTTTAGGGGGAGGGGTGGACAAGGTGAACCCTAGGGGTTTCTGGATTTCAACTCTGCTGTAGTTGGCGTGGCCAGTTGTGAGGAAGCCTGGGAGTTGCAATCTGTCAACATCTGCAGGAGCGCACTTTGCCCTCCTGTTCTGTTCTGTAAGGTAACATGAGACTTCTTTTTCCTGCAAGACGCTGATGGGGCTATCTCGTCAAAACATTAATACAAGGATACATAACATAAAAACATAAGAAGAGCCATGCTGGATCAGTCCATGGGTCCATCTCGTCCAGTTTCCTGTATCTCACAGTGGTCCTGCCAAAATGCCTTTGGGAACTCAGGAGACTGGATATCTGTCTCCTGATACCACTCCCCTGCACCTGGCCTTTGAAGTACCCTGTTGCTGTTGAAGAAAACCAAAACATGGCTGCCCATACTGTTCTGGAAACCACCAAAGAGGCACAATGTGTTGTTTTTAATTCTGTTAGATAGTACGAGTCCATTTTTAACTACAGTTTGCTGAAGATGTCTGTCTATTCGACAGATGCCTGTTTTGAAAGTAGAGGTCATTTATGGAATGAAACAAAGGTTTTGAAATCCCATCAACAAAACACCCAGAGGGAATTTTTTTTTTTACAGGTCAGATCTTGAAGCAAAGTAAACTTGTTTTTAGTACAGTAAGGGTATAACACCAGCTGTTTAATATTTTATTGCACCTTTTGTCCTGAGTTATTTTTAAAGCACTTAAGCAGAACAAAATTCAAATTGCACCAGAAGAAAATGTGGTACCACACCTCTTACTGAAAGATAGAATGTGAAACACATTTTGACAGAAACTGCTTTTGCAAAGATGGCCAAGCATGCAAATAAATTAAGATATTCCACTGAAATGTAAAATCAGTATGATGTATGGTTTCCTGAAAACCTGATTGTTTTATATCTAGATAGTGCTTTTATCCTTTCACAGGAAACTAACAATACAATAAAGTGATTGATGTTTCAAAAAATAGCAATATAGCTAGGCATTAGTAAGTGATTTTTTTTCTAATAAGTTACTCATTATAGCTGCTAATTAGTAAACCAATGTGGTATAGAATTAGTAAATAATTATGTGCTATAATCAGTAAGTAAACAGACATTCATAATATTATATTTTTAAATGAGCTGACACCTTTGATTATACAGTAGTTTTCCATGTATTTGTTTTGTTAGCAGCTGGGTGAAAATCATAACAGAAGAAACACCTGTGATGTTTTGAATAAAATACTGTTTTGTTTTGTTTTAAATTTTGGAGGCATGAAATAACAGGTAATATAATAGCTAGCCACATCTATGGGTTATGTATAATTAAATACCCCACCCATTGCACCCCACCCACCCATCTCCAATCTGCCTTTAAAATAACACACACTTTGAAAGAACTTTCTTCTTAATGGCCCATAAAAAGTTGTATTGTATGTACGCAGTTTTAATGTGCTTGTTCTCTGATTTTCATCTATAGAGTTTTTAGGTAGCTGAGCATGCTCTCACTTTTGAATAATAAAATCACTTAAACATTTCAGCAATTGTAAAAGTGGAAATAGTATGGCTGGAGGGAGAATGCCCAGATTAAGATTTACTGGTACAAATTGTGCATGAAGACATACTGGTAGAAATCTTGTGAATTGCTTATGGGCATGAAATCATGTTTTTATTCATTTCTACAAATTATAATTTTTCATCACATTATTACAAGCCTCTGCACTTGAGAGTTTAAAAGTGTTCTGCTTATATATCACTCCATAGTGCCTAAAACATACTCTGGGTGATTTACAATTTCATTATGCAGGGTATACATTTCCTGCCACAAGTGACCTGGGTACTTATTTTGCTGACCTTGGAAGGATAAAAGGCTGAGGCAACCATGAGCCGGTTACCTGGGATTGAACCCCAGGTCATAAGCACAGATATAGCTGTGGTATAGCTGTTTCACCCCTGCATCACAAGGCTCTAAAACAGCGGTTCTCAATCTGGGGGTCGTGATCCCTTGGGGGGGGGTCAAATGACCCTTTCACAGGGGTTGCCACAAGCTGGCAAAGAAAAAGACATGAGAGACATGGGGGGAGTGAGTTACAGTTTGAGAGGTTGAAGGGGATGTCAGTCAATGGCACCGGAGGCCGAGATTGGCTGAGGGTGCCCGTAGCGGGCAATTCTCTATGGCACCTGTGGCAGCGGTGGTGGCGGCAGCAGAAGGAGCCAGAGCCACTGTTGGGGGCTCGTGATGGGGTTCATTCCCCCTCGTATATGAAGCCCCCTTAGCAGCCCGGCTCTACTGGGAATCCCCAGGTGGCTGCCAAAGGGGTCCTCTCCCCCGCCAGTCTTCCCCCTGTCCCCCTCCCTGGCCTGTACTGGACAGAAGTGCGCACCAGCCTCGTGGATGCAATGAGTGCAGTTACACCCCCGGGCTTGGCTATAATGAAGATGGGGGGAGGGGAGTGCTACGGGGCAGGGAAGGCAGCAGTGGCAGCAGTGGTCAGTTGCTTGCCACTTGTGGGGTGGGCAGGTGGTTGCAAAGCAGGAATTAGATTCCAGAACATTGTGAGGCTTAAAATAAGGAGGACACTCAGGTATTTAGTTTGAAACTTCATGCATTCATAGCTTATAAACTTTGACTTCTGGACTACAAATTTCATAATATTTTAGCCAACATTAGTAGCTATGGAATCTTGGAGGTCCAAGAAGTTGCAGGTAAAAAGAATAAAAAGGATAGCTTTTTATCAATTAATGGGGGAGATAGTATTCAAAAAGTATGATAAAAAAGTTATTTTGGATGAGGGACTATGTGACTACTACTATGTGACTTTATATGGATTACCATACATGATTTCATTGACTGATTTCATAAGAACACCAGTGTTTTCCATGTTGCTTTTCACCCCTCATAATGGATTTTTCTTTTCTTCTTGCATGCTTAGTGAATAACATTATAAACATTAGTGAATAATTGTTTGAATCACGTGTGTCTGATTCCATTCTGCTAAGATACTTTCACTGGGAAATAGTTACATATTAACGTAAGTCTTAATATGTTAATATATGATCTATGCTAATTTTGATCCTCCTATATGTAAATATTAGTGGTTTAACCACTTTACTTACTATTGTCTGTACTATTATTTAACTTCAATTATATGCAAAGGGGGTACATTATTTTAAAAATGTGTAGGGAATTTGTAAGACTGGATTATGCTCTGATCCTTTGAAGCACCACTTCCTGGAATTTCTCTTTCCAGGGCCTCTTTCCTCCTTCAGTCTATAAATTTTTAACAGATCCAGCTGTAGTTTAATGTTTGCCCATTCACTTGGTTTCCTGCTGAGTGTAATTTTCCCAGGCCATGTTCTTCCTTGTAGTTGAGTCACTTCCCACATTAGAGAGTAACAAATTTGATTGCTTGAAGAGGATACCCTGTTATATTCATGGAGGCTATATGGACGAGTCAGATTTTGACTTTTCTATTTTGTTTTACGTTCTGGCTTGTGTATAGACTAGTCTCTCTTCGTGTGACAGTACCTCCTCTTCAGTCTCTTTTGTGTGAGGGGAAAATAACAGTACTTGGGGTCGGACAACAGGCTCCCCTCTGTGCATGTGGAACAGATAAGCTTTTTAAATGCTTGGAAAGTTAATGAAAAAATCTGTGATTTTGCAAAAGGGGTGCTATTACTTAAATTAGTTTATAATCCTTGGTCATATTATAAAACGTTTGTAGTAATACTTCATGACGAATGTTGTCATTGGTGGCTGAGAGTTCAACAATCTTCCTCATATCAAAGCCATCCTCAATATTTTATATTAAATGAAGGATTTGTGCTGGATAGTTCTTCTGTAGTTTAAATACGTTTGTCTATATTTACAGAATCCTGAGAGACAATTATTTAAAAAGTTAAGGAACCACTTTCCTGTTGCTTTGCCATAACGTTTTAACCGTTCTACTATTCGTATAAGAATGTCATCCAGACTGCCTGCTTTGCTATTTATGGCATTCCTCTCATCTATCAAATTTGTGACTCCATAAAAACAGAGAGAAGTCTATGATTAGTCTGTTGTGCCTTCCTTCCTTCCTTCCTTCCTTCCTTCCTTCCTTCCTTCCTTTCTTGAATCCCATGCTGGGTCCTTTTCTAAATGCTCTCTGACCAGCTGCTGAATGATCTGCTATAGAGTATTTCCTGGTATTGATGTCAAGCTAATTGGTCAGTATCTTCTTTTCCCCCCTGTTCAAGTTGAGGATGATATTTGCCTGCCTGCAATGTTCAGGGACCTCACAAAGCCAAATATTATAGATGGGCCCCTGAGATTAGTTGCACATCTCTTGAATGCAACTTGCTGGCCATGTCTGTGAAGAATCTCAGTCATCCAGGTGAGTTTATCTGGAAGTTGAGTCATGGCAACTGGACTTCTTTTCTTGAGAGATTGAAATGTTTCGCTGCTCATCCAGACACTTTGAAGCGGCAAGGTGCTCTTATACTGCCTCATAATTTATATTGCCAATGGCTCTCTTACTCTGTGCTTTCTTTTGGGTGCACTAGATTGAACACCATGTTCCTTTTGGGAAAAGACAGGAAAAGTAGCAGTTCAGCAGTTCTAGCCAGTTGATTATCTGTTGTAGGAGGTTATCATCCAGCTCTCCAATGAAGTTAGGACTTCTGAAGCATGCTGTCACATAGCTGTCACTCTTTGTGGCTTAGTGGTTAAATGCCTATAGTGCAGCTAAAACTGTGCTCATGACCTGGGGTTCAGTCCCAGGGAGCCGGCTCATGGTTGACTCAGCCTTCCATCCTTCTGAGGTCAGTAAAATGAGTACCCAGCTTGCTTGGGGGGGGGCAGTGTGTAGCCTGCATAATTAAAATTGTAAACCGCCCAATGGGTGCTTGAAGTGCTATGGGGCGGTATAAAAGCAGATCACTGCTATTTCTCCTCAAACGCTCCCTACTAACTTAGCTTCCATCAGTTCATACTGTAAGTCTGCTTCACAGTTGTACACATTCTTTACATACAGTATTACACATCCATTTTTCCTTTTTGAGTTATTCCTTTTAAACAATTTATAACCTTCAAGTTCAACATTCCACTCAAGAGTCTTATTCCACTAGTTTCTCTGATGTCTGTATCATATTTGCTTTCCTGTGACAAGAGTTCACTCTTGTCTTATTTATTTCCCATGTTATGTGGATTAATATAGGGACATTTGAAACTATGGGTAATTCCCTCCAGATGTTTATTTGTCTTCTCCTATTCATGGGTAAGTTCCTGCTTTACTCTCTTCATTTCTGGTACAACGTCAACAGTTTTATTCCCAGTTCTTAGTGTCTCCCTTCCTTCTGCAATATCTTTTCTGTCCATCACATGATTTAATGTAACTGCATTGGGAAGTAGCTTGATAATACTTTAACAAAACAGTATATATTGTTACAGAATGACAATGTGTTGCTTTTTGTATTTTTGGAGATCACGTATGAGTCAACAAACAAACAAACACGCAAGACTTCTCAATATACTCTTGTTGCTTCTGGCATAGAACTGGTGACATGTTTCTGAAATGTAGAAATATATCAGTGAATGCTCTTGATTTTATATTGACAGATTTTGAATATGTGGAGATAGAGTGAAAGGACAATTTTTGAGATGAAGGGATGGATATTCCTTGTTGGAAAAATCCTGAATTTCCAGTATACTGATAGGCAGAACTCATTTCAACACTGGTTTCATTTACTTTCACTTGCCAAGGTATAAACATTTAAGGTTGAAAATAGCAGATGTAAACAACCATGCTAAGAATGTTCCCATAAGAATGCACCCGCTTTTAAAAAAACAATCAAAACCCTGCTTTTTAGGGAAGCATTTGGCAACCTTTAATAGTTTTTTTCCTCCAGAGTCGCCATCCTGCCAATGATTTTCTTGACAATCTTGTTGTTTTTCTTTTTCTTTTAAAACTCTTTCCTTATTTTATGTTGATTGTTGTACTGGGTTTATATGGTTTGTGTTACCCTTCTTGTTAACTGCCCGGAGTTCCTCTGGGAAGACGGGCAGTATAAAAATAAAATAAAATAAAATAAAATAAAATAAAATAAAATAAAATAATAATTCACTGTTTCAATATTTTGTCACTCCTCCAGAACTTGGAATATTAAACATTGATTAAGCTTATCATGTGAACACAGTACTGTAGTTATTTGGCATTTTCCTATTTTTTCTAGTATGATGGAGGCTGTCCAATATGAAGGGGTGGGGGGACACCTTCAGTGATTTAGAACAATTGGATGCTTATTTTCCTCAGTCCTTACTGTAATTTATTGTCTTGAAAACGTGATATTTTATTTAAATCTGGTGATAATATTTTGTTTAAACCGCTGATATTCCCATGCACATCTGTGACCTTCTGTTCGCTGTCTAATCATCATCATTTTTCTGAATTATGTTTACAGCTGGCACTTGCATACTGGCTAGGCAGATATCCCAGATAAGCCCTTACATTTTACTTGTATCATATCCTCTTTTGCTCTGAGTGCCATTTGGAGGCATTAGGAGACTAAACTAATGGAAACAGAAAGCCATCTGATATTTGAGGCATTGATGTGATTAAATGTAATATAATATACTTGGTATGAGCACTTAAAGGATAAACATTCCTTTGCTTACTGTAGAAAGCTTTATATCTTGCTTGGATGCAGCTCATTGAGATAAAAGAAAAGAGAACAAGAATACCAAGCCATAGTTAAGTGGTTAAAAAAAACCACCCAAGTCAACCAAAATAAATTCTGCCTACAGGTACAGTTGAGTTAAATCTACATTGTAAACATAAGCAAGGACTAACTTAGCGCTGAGAGCTCTGAAACAAACACTATGTTCAAAATATGTATATAAAAAACAACCCTGATGCTTTTAATACAGCACAAAATTTCTCCCTCTCAAAGCTTGCTTGCCACTGCCTAATTGTTTATTTATTTAAATGTGTGCAAGCCTTTTGATACAAATGTGCTGAGCAGAGACTCAAATTCCATTACTGGCCATAACAGTGGCCACAGTCCACTGAGCCATTCATCTCTAAAAACCTTCATGGAAGCTAAGAAGTTGTCTGAGCTTTTGAAAGCTCTGCTGAATCTCACGGAGGATTTGCGTGTGAGGATTTCCTGGGAAACTGCAGGCATTAAGCAGACTATGTGAGGTGCATGTAACTAAGATACAATACCTAAAGAACAGTGTAGATTTTCATTCTTGCTATAGGCTTAGAAATTAAATCAGCAGGGGAATCTTTTCAAGTCACTTTGCATATACGGTTGGCCAGCTTATGTTTCTAAACGCCAGCATATATGGCTTGTGTGTTGTCATACTTAACACCAGGGTGTTAAGCCTTGCATTGATGCTTAAAGTGTCATTTGAACATTACCACCACTGCACCATATCATAGCGCTACAAGATTCTATTCAGAAAAAAGTGCTTGAAATTATTTTTTACTTTCATAATTACCTTATATTGTAAAAGGGAAAAGAATATGATAGAAAATTATTCCATAGATTGAATCATATTTAAATAACTTGCTTTCATTCATTTGCCTTTTGATACTTTGAAGTGTCTGTGATCAAATTTTCTCTTTGATATATAAATTTATTTGATTAACTTGGCATCTTTCTGTTGCTAGCTTGCTACTGTTGATTTTTTAAATCTTATAATTCATGTTGTTACAGTAGGAAATTAAGGTATAAGAAAGTTTAAAGGGTGTGAACGGAAGCTGTATATTGACAGGGCACTTGAGATGAATAAACAGACAGCACAAGATTGTGTGTTTGTGACTGTGCTTGGAGGGTGAAATCGTGAAGTAAATTGGGTTTTGTCAGAGCTACTGGCATAGTCTGGTTCATTCCAGACCTCAGCTTCTCTTGTTGTCATGGTTACAAAACTAGGAGTAAAGCAGGAAGCATTTGTGAGGAACGGTATCACTGACTTTAAGATTTTGGAGCAATCATTGCAGAGTACAGGTGAGAGTAACTGCTAGTATATTTGAACTAGTTGTAGCTAGTATGGATTTTGTTGTTCAGTCATTAAGTCATGTCTGACTCTTCGTAATCCCGTGTCAGGCACTCCTGTCTTCTACTGCCTCCCAGAGATTGGTCAAATCCATGTTGGTTGCATCAGTGGCACCGTCCAACCATCTCATTTTCTGCTGTCCCCTTTTCCTTTTGCCTTCAATCTTTCCCAACATCCAGGACTTTTCCAAGGAGTCCTCTCTCCTCATGAGGTGGCCAACATACTGGAGCCTCAGCTTCAAAATCTGTCCTTCCAGTGAACAATCAGGCTTGATTTCTTTCAGGATGGATAGGTTTGATCTCCTTGCAGTCCAGTGGACTCTCCTCCAGCACCACAGCTCAAAAGTGTCAATTCTGTGGCAATCAGCCTTCTTTATGGTCCAGCTCTCACTTCCATACATCACTACTGGAAAAAACCATAGCTTTGATTATCTGGACCTTTGTCGGCAAAGTGATGTCTCTGCTTTTTAAGATGCTGCCTATGTTTGCTATCACTTTCCTCCCAAGAAGCAGACTTTTTTAAAAATTCTGTTGCTGCAGTCACCATCCAGCACGTCAAAGAGCTCCAGAAAGTGAACTCTGACATTGCCTCCATTTCTTCCCCCTCTATTTGCCAGGAGGTGATGGGACCGGGGGCCGTGATCTTAGTTTTTTTTATGTTGAGCTTTTTTGTTTGTTTGATTTTTGATGATGGATACTTCCTAGCAAAATTGACATTGTTTTATGAGTTTCTGAGATGCTGACATGTCAATATGCTGATCTCCCAGGTAAGATGAAATGGACTTAAAATAACTCCAAAGAGCTTTATAAATATAAATAAATAACCTTTGAAATGTAGAGCTGGATCATTGAATCCAGCCCATGTCAAGGAGGCACAGTAGGTGAATTGAACTCCCAGCCTCTGGCTGTGCAGTCAGAGACAAATGAATACAATGGACTCATACAAAATTTCACAGTCCTGCTGAAGATTGAAGCCCTGCATTATTGAAGGGCTTTAGACCCAATGACCTGCACAATCCTCTGCATGTATGAGAAAGCCCTGAAAAGGTATAATCTGGTAGACTCCTCCTTGTGACAGTAAGGCCTTTGCAAGCTTACTTGGCTGTTATGGGAGTGATTCAGATGGTACTAAGTGTTTGAATATAGTTGCTCTTTGAATTTTCAGCCATGCTTTAGAGGGATTCTGCATGAAGGAGAAAATGAAATTTCTGGATATATTTGTAAGAAATGGAACAGGTTGCAGACGCAGTTGCTGAATGTTTTTTATACATCCCAGGCCAAATAAAACAGAGAATGCAGGGAAAGCTTCACCAGCACTGGGTCTTGCCAGGAGGCTCTGGCAGTGATAGCTGCCTAATCACTTCAAGCGCAGATACTGTCCTTGGTTTTTCAGCTGAAGCATACAAGAAGTCTGTAGTGAAAGAGACATACGACTGAGCACTACTTCATTTTTGAAGGTGATATATATGCAAATGCATTAGGCCAGGGAGAGTTTTATATATAACAAGTTATTTCAGTAGTGCTGGAGATAATTGGGGGTGAGGGAAATGACACGAAATCACAACATAACCAGAAATTAGAGTAGAATAATTTACAGTATGATATGGATGATCTGCATTTCCTAATATGCATGTTCCCTGTTAATTGCGGTTGCGGGTCAACAAGCAAAATGAGATTGCCAACTGCTCAGCATCAGAATTAAAATGTCATTTATAAACTTATGGGAAGTAGAATTGTGATCTATGAAATGTCAAACTTCTAAATTTGCTAAAATATTGTTGCTTACCATCGCATGGATCAGGAATCTTCTGCTGTTCAGATATCTAAATGTCTCTCAAATGCAGTAAGACATAGAGCAGTAGTTCTCTGCTTTTTCAGAAATGGAATGTGGTTTCTGACCAGTAAGATGGAGCCCACATTTAATATTTAAGCTCTTTCAGATGAGGCTATCACATTATTTTACTGCCCTCATTTACCGGATTTTACATCAACTCTAGGCAATGTCACTTCCTACTTGCAAAACATTCTCTTGTGTTTTTAATGTTTTTCATTGCTGTTTCCATTAGTTTCTTTATAGCAAGATTAAAAATTAAGAAAATGACAGAATAGTTACAGTTTCAGAGAGGATAGCCGTGTTAGTCTTTTGAAGAATTTCAGGCAAAAAACAAAGAAAAACAAAACAATACAGTATCTTGGTTTTACTGTATGAGGAGGAGACAGTAGGAAGAGGAGACAAAAAAGGGCAATGAAGACCTTTAGCCAAGTTCATTATCAAGTACTGGCCAGAGGTGGATTTCATTGTGGTCAGTCTCTCCACTTGTTCTTTTAAAAAAGTGACAAAAAGGGGAAAATAACCTCTCCTTTTGTACTGAAAAAGTTTGAGAGTAGAATGCAGCCCTGTGTTGCAGAATCCCATACATTGCCACAAGGGGGAGCAGTAATCCCCCCAGCACGTCTTCTGAAACCATGATCAAAGAAATCAAGTGATCCCCCCCCCCATATTTCTAGTCAGACATTCTATCCAGAAGGGCACCATGGTTGCTGGCATAGAGTCACTGAGCATTCACCCTCACTGAACTGCCTCGTGGTGTCCATGTGGTGCAGGGATATAACTAGTGTCAAAAGTAGGTAAAAAAAATTGCTTTCTGATGGTGGGTGGGTGTATGTCCCAGTGCCAGTTGGTGGTATATTTTTCTGATGTACAGTACTCTTATAAGCAGGACTTACCTACATGGATCTTAGTTCTGTATTTTTCTGTGCATTTTGTAGGTAGTTGTGACTGGATGATATTCTATTCTCTGCTGGTCAGTTTTCATGCATCTGTAACCCATCCATGGGTAAAACAAAGAGGAATAGGAGGAAAAAGTGATGTGGACGAAGCAAAGGCAGAGACAGTAGACCAGGGCTGTCCGAACTTTGGCCCTCCAGATGTTTTGGACTACAAGTCCCAGAATTTCAAACCTGTATTGTCAATGACAAAGGACTGTGAGAGTTGTGGTCCAAAACATCTGGAGGGCCGAAGTTTGGACACCACTGCAGTAGACAAAAGGGGAGAGCAATCTGTGTTAGGAATGAGACATTTGACACCGTTTCCAAAACAACACAGTGCATCCCAGTACATCCAGCATGCGCGGACACAAATATTGGAACGATGGATTCAAATCTGCAACAACAAATACAGTACTAGAACCGCCGCAAAACAATTACAGACAACATTACTGTGTGGACAAGCCCCAAGAAGTCCAAGCAAATCTATAGAGCCATACTCCCTTGCTCCAGTCAAGTTAATCTTGCAAAACATATAGAATACTGTATATACTATATATTTTTATACATGCTCACACAAACTAAAGCCTGGCCTAAAGGCAGATTGGAACAGATATGGAAAATCAATTGCCTCTGAAGTGACCACTTTCTTCCACACCTTGCCTAGGAACTGTCTGCATTCAAAGTGTATCTGTGGGAGTTTTTCTCACATCTAATGCAATTAAGCATTAAGAAAAAGAAAGTGTTTCAGTGGATGAGACTATGGATCAGCAGGAGAAGAAGCAGAAACAGTTTTCAGTGGCCTTTTTATTGGACTGGGGTTCAAGTTATTGAGTGGACATGTAAATACACACTTGGTTTACTTTTAAACTGCTACCTTTTTCAGAGAGAAAAAAAGTCAGCTGAATGTTGTGCCCATTTTCTTAACTTGCTGTCTCCAGACACAAATATCTTGTACAGGATAGGAGATTATATGCCTTTATGACATTTGCTGAACTATTGAGAATTACATAGGTGGAAAGTGTATATTTTGGCGATAACAGAATGGCAGAGTAAGGTACAGAAACTTGTTTGGCTAATATTTACCAAACATGTATATTTTCTTTCATCAAATACACTACTTGAGTTTGTGTGAGTATTTGTGTCCACACATTTCATACACGTGTGTTGTATTCTCACTTTAGTAGATTAAATCTGTTTTGAAAAGGTATCCACAGGGGGAAAACAAGCAAACACTGTTTTTGTGCAATTCACTCTTTCTTTCAAATAAATGGCACTCATATTATGGTAACACTTTAAGGATTAATCCTGTGATTTAGTCAGAGGGGTTCTGCTTTAATGCAAGATTCTCTTTCCTTTTATTGATAATTTTGATGCTCTTTTAGGTTAGAGATAACCATAAAATGGTACTGCATCTGTATCTGTTACCTTGGAAACAGCAAGGCTTGCAAAGCTAGTTGAAAGCAATGCTGCAGAGGATTCAACAACACTAGGGCATCATATTAATTTTCCGTTGTGGTATTGTTGTTAACTACATCTTTCTATCATTGTTTATTTCAAATATTTTGAAATCATAGTTTCCAGTTTTAAATGAGTGTTAAATGATTTTGTAAATGAGTTTTATTGTTAATACATCATTTCCCCCAATGAAAACCAACATTTATGGTACATGTACCAGAAAGTTTGTAAATCAGTGTTGAACACTGATGAATACTCACAATTTGCTCTCTGTTAAAACCTCCTTAACTTGAGCCATGTAAGATGATGTCTGCTTCAGGCATTTCCAAGTAAACAACTGTCTTTTAATTCCTGGCTTTGTTTAATAAGAGCTTCAAAGCAGTTTACTGGGATTTTCGGTTATTCATAAGATTTACAGATTATACTTGATTAATTTGAAATTTTGCTTTAAGTTACGATACTAGGTGCTGCCAATTATAAAGTGAATTACTGATTATTAGCATTTGTGTAGCACTTGTTCTGCATCTTAAATTTAGCTTTGATAATGAAATATTACCAGATTAAAGGGGTTTTCATGTGGAAATGAAACCAGGAAATTATGTGTATACTTAAAGGATGAAAATGCATTTTGGTAAATTTGCTAGAGGTTTTGTTTTGCTTATTTTCAAGTAATCTTCACATGTTAAGCATTCCTTGGATGAAGTACAGTGTGACATTTTTATCAGTACATTTATTTATGTGCATTTAAATAAAGTAAATTTCTAATTGATAAGTTTTTTTTTTAAAAAAAAACTGATTTGGGGCCACTATTGAGCAAAAGAATTGTGTAAACTTTGCAACATATTAAAAAATTCTTGTTAGAGAAATACAGTTGTGACAATGTGTGCCTTCTGGTATAGAATCTTGAAATGAATGTATAATCTAACAACAATATAAACATTTATTCCTATTAATTGTGCCAATGCAAATTTAAATAACAGTGATATTAACATATCTGCCTTGTTAAAAGAAATGTACTTTCCATTTTGAAGCCATCAATAATATACAGTATTACAGCACATTTTTGTTACCATGACTATACTATTGAATTAAATTGGAAGCTGGTACTGTGTTTTAGAAATCAGTGTCACATGCTTTTTGTGTCAATTTGTGCCTCTCCATGGAATAAATTTTAGTCTACTTGTAAGAGGGTGTGGTGGCTCAGTGGACTAGAGTGCTGAAACTGTCAGCTGCAAAGTTGGCAGCTCAGGGTTCAAATCCCGGGTGCCACACAGCGGAGTGAGCTCCTGCCAACCTAGCAGATTGAAAGCATGTAAATGCAAGTAGATAAATAGGTACCACGATAAAAAGCGGGAAGACAAACAGTGTTCCGAGTGCAGAAATGCATTTGGTCATGCTGGCCACATGGCCACGGACTTGCACAACACTGGCTGTTTGGCTTCTTAACAGAGATGAACACCACTACTAGAGTTGGGCACAACTAGCAGCATATGCGAGGAAAAACTTTACCTTTTAAGGTGTGTTTTATATTAGGACTAGCGCTATGGGTACTGGTTTTCCTGGTTTTTCCTCTATTCTTTATTTATTTATTCAATTTGTATACCACATCATCTAGTGCAGGCCTACTCAACACGTCGACCATAGGCAACTAGTAGCACATGGGTCAATTTTGAGTAGCCCGCGAGGTCTCCGCTGGCCTCCCAGTCTGCCGCCTGCAGCTGCATGCTCGGGAAAAAAACTTGGCCCACCTGCTCACCCAGACATTTCGTTTGGATTTGTTTCCCTACCTGTTGCCACGATGCCCCACCCCCTTGCTCGGCTCCTCTGTATGGCTAATCTGGAACACCGGCAAAGTCGAGAGTGTGTGCATGCCCCACAGAGACTTTTGGGAGCCCCGAGAGTTGAGCACGGGGGACGTTCAGGGGCTCCAGGTAGAATGTGGGCCGTTCAAAGTTGGACAGCCCTGATCTAGTGCCATACCACTACTCTGAGTGTTTTGCAACATTCCTTTAAGAATTATCATAGTTTGTTCTCTCTCTCTCTCTCTCTCTCTCTCTCTCTCTCTCTGATTTTTGAAGTGGCATAGCACTAGATTGATATGTCTGTTATTTCTGCCTTCCTTCCTTTCCGATGGAAGAAATTGCAGCTAAGATGAAAAGGGGAGAAGGAAGCCCAAGGGCATGAATGAAGGTTGTTGGCAGCATTGCCCATCCAAAAGCTATAGTACTTTGGCTCCACCACCACACTGGTGGGTCTCAGTAGTGGATTTCTAGACCTAAGTTAATTTTTATTATAATTATATCCTTTCAGGTTTTTAACACATACTCGAATGAAGACTATGACAGGAGAAATGACGAAGTTGACCCAGTGGCTGCATCAGCTGAGTATGAACTTGAAAAACGCGTGGAGAAGCTGGAGCTGTTCCCAGTAGAGCTTGAAAAAGGTTTGCATTCTACACATGCTGTGCTGCTCATCTTTTTACAACTATGAACCACTGCTCGGGTCTGTAGTAGCCGTTTCCTAGAAAATTGATATAAAGCTGTGCCAAGTGGAAGCTTTGAGAATTGAACAGTGGTGTAATATATGGAAACCATTCCAGGACAATCTTTCAAAGGCCCTGTGAACACTGGAGGAATCAGCATTGAAATGGTAAATGCAGTCCAATGTATGGGGTCATAAAAGGGTGTGTTTTATTGCATTTCCTCCCATGGGAAGTCAAATTAGCTGCGTCCCCAATAAACTTCCAGCAAATAGCCAAAAAAGTAACAGTCAAGAATCCTTTGTTCCTTGGTTGCTGGAGAATATTTTAAATACGCTTTCAGAAAACATTGCAACAAGCCAGAAAACAGTAGTAGCCAAAATTATATTGTGAAGCACAGCTCATGTAGAGGCAATTACAAAAGCAATTGGTGCATTTTGCTGACTATTTTGTCACATGGACAACTGTTTGCACAAGCAAGACACATCCAGTTTGTGTGTGTGTTTGATTCACACTGTGACACTGCAACTTTTAATGTATTTTCCTCCATTTCCCTTTTAGAAATGTTCTAGTTGAACTCTAAGCTCTACTTCATTTGTTTATGGGGCATAAATTCTATTTACGTAGAACGTCTTATTCGCAACTATGGCAGAAGGAACAGAGGCCTCTTTTTCCTTCTCTTGCAAATAGTAATTGAGAATGCCGGGCCTGTTTTGAAATAAAGTGGAATAGGTTCACTGAAATTGAAAAAACTTGCTAATTATGAATGTTCTTTGTGCCATTATAAAACCGTGCAACAAGATTTTGTAGAAGGCTTTATTCAAATATAGAGAGAGCAACCTTGAAGATACATTCCTCCGAGTGGAGAAACAGTTAACGTTGTTTTTGTCCTTCTCAGATGAAGATGGACTTGGCATCAGTATTATTGGCATGGGTGTTGGAGCAGATGCAGGACTTGAGAAACTAGGCATCTTTGTCAAAACTGTAACAGAAGGTGGAGCAGCAGAAAGAGATGGCAGGTAAATTAAAAAAAAACTGAATGTGTCACATTTACTATTAACTGTGATGGCATAGAAACAGCACTGTTGTTTGGTTTTGTCCACAGCAGTAGGCTTTATCTAAAATCATTAGACCAAGTGTAGGAATACAGAACACAGAGAAATAGTTTTAGTGGTCTATGGCTGCCAGAATCTACCAGTAAACATGGCCAGTGGTTGGAGATTGTGAAAGTTGTCATATAACAGCATCTGAAGGCTCTGAAGCTGTAAAAGGCTGCAAATTATTAAGGCTGCATCCTTCTAACCTTGCAGCAAGTATAGATTTCAGTATTGACAAATCAGTACTGAGATTCAGTGAAAGATTTCTATCCACAAATAAAAGATTTTCTTGCAGACAGGAAGTATTTTTTCCCAGCATATTTTGGGCCCAAAGATATGAGGAATGGAAGCTGAGCTTTATGGATTAACAGTTGTTTATAGATATATCTGGAATCCAGTGATTGATTACCAGAGCATAGAAATGACAAAGGAGCACTGGGTGTATACTTATATGTGTAGGTAAGGAGTACCTGATCCTTCATCTGGAATCACATGCCGCTCCAAAAAGATAGTGCATCTCTGGTTTAATAGCATGGCTATATCCATGTTTACCCAGATGCAAGTTCCAGTGATTTCTTAGGATTCTAGCCATGGTATTAAAGCTTGGAACAGAAAAGTGAAAGATTGGACTTGTCAACTACATCTATTGGTGGCCCACTTACAGAATCAGAATGTGGCCAGAATCCTACTGGTATTTGCACAAGGTTTGTGTCAGTTGCCGTGGCTAATTGAGGCTAACTGATCATGTCCCAGGATATATCTTCATCACATGCCTGGTCCTACTCCTGATTGTGCAACTGAGATGTGCCCTGGTGTCTTACCATTTCGCCACAATTAATCATGGGAAATGGCACCAACTTTACACAGACACCAAATGGATTCTGACACATACGCTGCACCTCACTGCTCAAAGAGGTATGCCCATTTTGTAAATGAGATAAGACTTGTTCAGGAGATTGCCACTGGACTGTGAACCTTTGTTATAGGCTTTTAACTGTTTGGGATGTGCAAAATTTCACTCTTCTGAAAATGTTGAGTAGTAAAGAAATGGAAATCAAAGGTTACAAAAGAACGATGCAGCCTTCAGTTGAATTTTAACATCTGCATCCCAGAATTAGTATTACCACAGTTCCGGTTTCACTTGCTATATGCATTCATTGTATTTCATTCGTTTATGTTTTCTAGTTTGTTCTGTCTGTATAAGAAGCTTCTGCACACTTCCTGCCTGGATTAGAGCCCTTTTCCTGGTTGGAAAATTTAATTGCTATCAGGTCTCACCCTGCTTCCAGAACCTCATGTTGCCTTCAGTGGGTTTTATGTGCAAGTGAGGTTTTGCCAGCTTGGGATACTCTCAGAATGCAGACTCTCCTTTTAAAACAAATACTAATTGTTGTGTTGGAAAGGACATAATTGCAGTTGTGTACTGTTAGCTTTGCATTGTAGCTTTATCTTCGGAGATAAGGCAGAATACCCCTGAATCTTTGGGGAAAGAAATCTTTTTTATATTTTTCCAGGCTGCTGATTACAAATATATATTTTATGGGTCAAGGCACTATTTTGAACTAAAATATTGCTTGATTTATTTAGATTATCCTGTTTGCTGGGTAAAATTGGAAAAATACATATGCCCATATAAATTAAAGTTCTTACACTAAACAACTCAGTAATTTTAAATCGGTTAGGCTATACTGCAAAAAAGTAAGCTACCTGCTCTGAATTTACTGGGGAATTAATAGATGACTCTATTGTAATTAGTAGCTTATTTAGTAATTGAGTAGGTGACCGTGTGTGTGTAGATAGATAGATAGATAGATAGATAGATAGATAGATAGATAGATAG
>JAHTLZ010003542.1:60896639-60927638 GCA_023846285.1 Phrynocephalus versicolor | reverse complement strand
CTATCTATCTATCTATCTATCTATCTATCTATCTATCTATCTATCTAAATACCTCAGAACAGTAAAGACTTGACTGATTTCATCTGTCTGTTCTACTACAACTGAAAGTACATTTTCCCCACATCATAATTTTTATTGCCCAGGATTTATAGCTTTTATACAAACTTTAACTTTTAGGGGGCTTCCAGATGCCTTTGCATACTGGGTTTCAAATTGAGAAATCTGGCGTTGCTACTGAGACCATTAAAATAAAAAGGCAAGGAGATACAATGTGGGATGAAAATGAAACAAGTACTGTACTATGTGCCATTGCCAACTTTTACATGCACAGTTCTAGTCACCAAGTTGATCGTATGCAAGAGAAGACAATGAAGAAAGATAACTAAAATATTGAGGATAGTGGAGCTGGCACTTTGTTGTTATGGAATGGCTATATCCAAATTATGCCCCTTTTGTCTTTGTCCTGGGTGAATTTATCTAGTTACTGCACTGAGGGAGTGCTTGTTTGATGGATCATTTCTTGGATACAGCAATATGCTGCGGTTCATATCTGTATTGGTTCTTTTTCTGGGCTGTCTAGCTTACTAACTGTCCCACAAGAGTATCTAAAATAATAGATTACCTTTTTTAAAATGGAATGTTTTAGTCTCAGTAGATTAAAGCTAATACTAGTTTATGGGTCAGCAGTTCATGAAGAAAAAGTCTGCTTAGCTCCTTGTTTGACCTTCTTTGGCTGCATTCCTATGATCCAAATCCTCTCACTGCTGAATAGGTTTTAGATGACATGACATGGGAGGCTTGAGTGTTTGATATTTTCACAGCATTTTTTTCCATATAAACGGTAAAAGGGGATGTTTCCCCAATGTTTTCTTTCGAATCTATTGAATATTCCCGTCTTCACTCAGTTGCTGGCAAGATTCACCCAGAAAGATTTAGCTCTGCTTTCTTTAATAAATAATTTTTCCTCAGGAACCACTGTGGTAAAACAAGGTCCTTAGGCTTATGTTGGACAAAAGATGTGGAATATGATCTTCATTGTAGCTGCTGTAGAAAGTGGGTAGATGTGTATTGGCTCTTTGACTTGTATCCATAAAGAGGTAAAGGCTTGCAGCTGCTGTCTGGTTACTACCAGCAGTGCAGTGTCTCTGCACTTCCCATAATGCACTGGGCACTTTCTGTCGGTATAAAGTACAATGTTTTCCACTATTATCGGTGACTGAAGGTAGTAAAGATTTACAGAAACCAGCAATTATCCTCTTCTAGTTTGTCATTGACAGTCATGCTCAAATGGGATTGCACGTACATGACCTTTCAAGTTTTTCTACCCTGAAGTGGGAAAAGAATTTGAGGGGGCAGTTCCACTGAATTTCTTCAGGGAAAGAGAATATTCTCCAATAATTTCATGGGTGGTCACCTTTAGATGTGCTTGTGGCATAGTTTTCGTCATGCTTCTCAAAATTGTTTTGTCTAATACCACTGCAAATAGCAACAATAGTGATTGTGTTGGTAGTCCAGTTACCATTTTGTTTCCTCTGCAGTGGTCTCTACCTAGTAGCATTCTAGCGCATTGTGGTTGTGATGCTAAGGTGGCAGCACTCTCTGACTGGTAGAGAAATAAAAGAAGCAATTCTGCAAATTGACCTTCTTGGAGAGTAAATTAAAAATGAATTCTGAAAAATTTTCAGTCAGCACATATTGTCAGTCGTCAGGCTTTGGCAAATTTCCCCAGGCTTTATAAATGCCACATTTTTGAGGGGTCACATTAGATTCATTTTGTTTCTGTTGCAAATGCTTATGCAGCCATTTGTGTCATCTCTGTAGGACCTTCCCAGGAGCTTCCTGTCCAGCTTCAGGAAGAACGGGAAGATTTTAAGGGCCCTTTAGGTTTTCTTTTCGTTATCTTTTTACATCTTATTCCAGATATTGAGGGGTGCTGCATGTGTGATGTTCCTCCCCTCCCCCCCTTTTTGTCATCATCCCTCTGAACTTTCTTGGCTTCTTATACTTCCTGATTTGAAAAAGTCCTTATTCCATCTTTAACTGAAATGTGGAAAGGTAAGGAGTTTGAGGTATCAATTCCCACAGAGATGACGGCACAATGAAAGACTTGATGTTTATACATACCCCTCGTATCCCTTGTAAGTTTGGCAAGCACAAGGATCTTATCAAAGCCAATTTCTTCTCTATGAAATTGATGAAATATCTGAAATTCTTAGAGGAGAAATTTTTGGCAGATACGATTCATGGTCACCCTGGAATTTATTTATTTATTTATTTATTCAACTTATATGCCACCCACTACCCAAAGGTCTCTGGGCGGCTTACAATCAAAAGAATTAAAACAGTTTAAAATAGCTAAAAGTAGAATATCCATAAATAATCAAAGCAATAATAAAAACCTTACACTAAAAACCTTACACTAAAATTGTCATCAGAGGACCCACAGTCTATATTGCATTAATTAAAAAACTTCTGGAACAGGAAGTTTTTTACCTGGCGTTGAAATGTAATCAATATTGTTCATAGTTAAGTTTCCATTTCCACATTGATTGAATGAAACTTATTTGAATGGCAGCAACAAAATTCTAAATAACCCTTTTGTGTTAGCACTGTTATAATTTTTTTGTTAAATCTCTGTGTTGTGGATATGTATAATAACAAGTGTCACTGCTAATCACCTCCTAAAGTAACCTTTCCCCCAGCAGCATAAATCAAAGAAATTTTGTATATGAGAAATTGTATTTGACAGAACCTTTGGGAAGAGGGTCCTGAAATAAGTTAAATGGCAGCAGTTTTATTTGGTTTCCCTGCAAAATTTGGTCAATATCACTTTAGAATGCTTTTGCGATGCTGCTGTTTGGTGACTTTGTTTCCTGCCAAGCGTCAAGAGCATTTTTGAATGGTCATGACAATAGAAGCCAGTGACCTAGAATAGATTCTTCATTGTAGCTTCGGGATATAATGCAGCTCAGCTGTCTTTAGCTGACACAGTGAAGAAACACTTATATGGCCCTTACCTTTTCAACTACTCTAGTTTTGGCAGAGAGAATAGGGTACGATTTATTTCATTGTTTTAACATTTTTATACTGAGATGTTTTGCTTTACATTCTGGTTTATTTGGTATTCTCTCCAAATCCTACATTTTTATTAAAAAACCCGATTACATTTCAGAATATTAGGTATGTTTCTGATTATTTCAAGTTTTGAGACTTGTTTACCATTCATCTCTCGTAAGAGCTTTGTGAGGATGATAAGAATAAATTTAAGCTAAAAAAATTGGGTGTTGGTTGTTTTCTTTATGAGTTGCCAATGCACCATTATAAATTGACAAAGTACCATTGGTGGTTCATCAAAGCTGCCACGCTGAATTAGTTATATAGCAAAAGGGTTTATTAGAGATAGGTAGAAATACAGCATAGGACATAGACAGTACAGAAAATGTTGTTAGCTCAAGGATCCGGGGCGCAGCATGGCCAGAGGCCCTGCTGCCTCCTGGATCGGACAATACAGAGAATGGGTTAGCTTAAGATCCGAGTGCAACATGGCCAGAGGCCCCGCTGCTCTGGACCCCGAAGTGATGGTTTCCATGGTCTTTTTATACTCTTTCTGTAACCGCAGCTTACGTATTTCGTGCGCATGTCTTACGTAATCATACCTGGTAAGTTATCATAATTCTCAGAAATGGCTTTTGACTATTTTTAGTTCGAGATTATTTTCCCAGAAAATGGCGCTTCCTACGTCATAGATGGTGCCCATGTTATCTGTGCCATCTTCGCTTCTCCTATCTTGGTTAACCACAAGAATTCGCTATTTCTGGCACCTGGGTTCTTATCTATTTTGTGTTTTATGCCAGCATGACCTAATACCTTCAGTCAGGTTTAACACTTTATAATAGTTTTTGGCTTTATTCTCATATTGAGTTAATTCTATTAATTCTTATTAATTGTTATTAATTAATTCTCATCAAGGATAAAAATATGCTATCCTTGATAGTGTCATGTCCCTTCACATCCAGCTGTGGTTTGCCTACTCTGCCCCTTGTCACAAACTGAATACAGTATTTATCTCTGTTTTTATATTGGCTTGGATCTTAGCTGCGATTTTTTTAAAAGCAAAGCAGAGTGTGCTGCTTATATGTCTCCCCACTCTCCAGGTTATAATTTACAAGTTAATTATGCAGGCTACAAAGTGCCCACCCCCCACCCCCAGCAAGCTAGACTTTTTACTGACCTTGAAAAAACGCAAAGTTTAGTCAACCTTGAGATGATTACCTTGAGATGACTACCTGAGATGACTACCTGTTCGCTGAGTACAGTTTTGCTTCAATACAGCCATTTAACCACTGCACCATGAGTTAATGATGAGCTACCAAACTTTATAAACCGAGTTTTTTTAGGGAGTCTCAAGCTCTGTCACTAGGCTCCTATTTTATTATAGCTTCAGAGGGATTGTAGTGTGGGCTTAGACAAAGTATTCTTATTCTGAGATTTATAACACTTTTCTGAAATGATGATCCAAAAGGCCTCCTCCTTATATCACTGTTGAACACTTAAACAAGCGACACTTTGGGAGGGTATAACCATTGCACTGTAAAGCGAGCTAATGAAAATTATACTAGAAGACCCATCAAAAGTGGCAAACAAGCTTTCCAGACAATGTTAGATTTATTCAAATAGGCCTGGCCTGCCCAACGCGTCGACCGCGGCCGACCAGTCGACCGCGGCGCCGTCAGAGGTCGCCTGCCAGGTCCCTGTGTTGGGGGGGATTTTCCCCCCCACGCACTGACGAAGTGCCTGGGAGCCCAGCTGGCGCTGGACTCGCTCGCCCTCTCCAGCATCAGCGGTGGCTCCAGTGGCGGCAGTGAGCCTAGGCCGGCCTGCTGGGCTCGTTTGGGTTTTCCAGCGGCGCCCAGTGCTGTTCGGGAAGCAGGTGCGGCGGGCACAGAGGCGGGCCCAGCAAGGTGTAAACTATAATTATTATGACTTACATTGTGTTTGTTGCAAAGGGTTCAATTTTTACAGCCCAGAGAACTTTCTCACAGTGCTTCATGAAGATAACTTCCTAAAGGAAACCTAGGCCAGGAACAATTGCTAGAGAAGGAAGGTTAGTCATCCAGGGCAACCTGACAACTGGATTTGGGCAGTTCCTTCCTCTTAATCTCCTAAAATGTGTTTGTATTGCACAACACTGCCTAGATGCCCTAAGCACATCCAATCTCGTTTGATTTCGGAAGCTAAGCAGGATCGACCCTGGTTAGTACTTGGATGGGCGACCACCAGGGAATACCAGGTGCTGTAGGCGCCTGGAGTAGGAACTGGCAAGCCACCCCAGTACTCCTGCCAAGAAAACTCCATGGATATGGATTCACGAAGAGTTGGTCACGACTGTAATGACACAACACACACACACACACACACACACACACACACACTGCACAACAGGAATGGGGAAGCTATATTACTCCACAGTGCAGATTTTGCATCAGGGTATAGGCAAAATGAAGCCCTCAGATATTATTTGGCTATATCTCCAATCAGCCTTGGCCAGCATAGCCAGTGATAAGGAATACAGGAAATTGTGAGTCAGTGACATCTGGGGGGAAGTACCATGTCCACCCTATGTCACAGGGTTGAGTACTGTGATCTCATTACCACTCCTCTAGTATTAATTCTTAGGACTCATTTTACTAGTACAAAGATCTCATGACCAGTGGCTATATATCACACTATGTTGCATGTTATACATTGCATCTTGATGTAGATAATGCTTCCTCCTAGTTCTTGTTATCGTGTTTAGCTGTATTTCTTTAAAACACGTCAAAATAGAATCGGCTGCAGTGAAATTGATTCTTGAAAGTGTAAAATGTACCCAGATTTTTTGTGTGCACATTTTTCTAGTATCTTTAATGGCTCCAAATACTATCAGTTGACAGAATTTAGATTGTTCTTGGTCATCAAGCTGACAGCCTTCTGCAGCTGAGCCATCCTTTGTAAGTATATTGTGTTGATACTGTTTTAAAATAATCCACCATGGCATAAATCTTTCTGAGGCTGTTTAATTATATTCCCCTGGAGTGACTAAAAAAAAAAATCCTTCCTGTTGTAACAGGCTTCACTTGGTTGCATACATGGATGTTGTGGAGTTCTGCATCTTCTTCTTTATACCAGAAATTATCCATTGTTCCCTGAAACAGACTTATTTTTTATCATAGCAAAATGCTGATTTAATCTGCTTGTCATTACCCAGCCAGCTCCCAGGAAAGCACTAGATTCTTTTCCCATTACATCGATCCAGAGGATTATATCCTTTATAGATACATCAGATATGTACAGTTGAATGTATCTTCCATTTAAATTGATAGCTTTCAAATGGTTCTGGATAGTTTTTAAAATGGTTCTCCTGGAACACTGCTTGTACTCAATAATGGATTGAATCAGGGTAGACAAGCTGAAATTGAATCTAGACAAAATGGAGATCCTGTTGCCAAAGGGAATTTCCTGACAGATTAGGGGGCAATCCCCCCTTCATGGAACTCACACACAGAAGGATACATGGCATTTTCAGGTGGTCTATCTAGCTGCAGTAAGAGATCGGTAAAATGAGTTCCCAGCTTGCTTGCTGAGGAGAGGGGCAATGTGTAGCCTGCATACTGTAATTAAACTGTAAACCACCCAGAGACTACTTGAAGTGGAATGGGGCGGTATATAAGCAGAACACAGATTCTATTTTTGCTTCCTATTCCTTCAGCATAAATAAGTTGTAGCTTCTTGAACACAGCATTCTGCGCTGAGAAATTTCACTGGATGGTAGGGCACTATTAGTATCCAAGGGCACAAAGAGCTTGCACAATGCCCGTTCAATTTCGGGCAGTGTTTCTAATATGAAGAAGTGGATTGTAACCCATGAAATGCCTCATTAACTACAACCCAGTAATAAGTCACAATTAGAGTAGGCTCATTGAATCAATGGAACTTATAGAGGAGTTGTCTTACCAAATCTTTGCTCAGTTGTGACTTACTGCTAGATTTCAATTATTGAAATGAATGTATTATTCTTTAACATAAAAGTATTTTTTGTATTATGTTCATACCTCTGCTGTGAATTTAATGTTTATTATACAGTGTTCTCTGTTCTCTGTAATCATATGTGTCTCTTAATATTTTCTTGCCCACACTAAAGTGTTGGATAGTTTTGTGGACAGAGTGTGGTGTATTCATGGAGAGTAAAGCTATCAGTCATTAAAAGAACCTTTTTAAAATAAATATGTGTTGAAAAAATACAATACAGTAGGACCCTGTATCCACTGATTCATTATCCACTGATTCAGTTATCCATGGGTGTCAGAACAAAAAATTAAATAAAAAATTCAGCAGCCGCAAAGCAAGTTACTGTCACAAACAGCAGCTGTAAAGCAAGCTACTGTCACAAAACAGCAGCTTTGGGGATCTGGGGCGTTCTCTCTTATCCACAGTTTTCATTATCCACGGGAAGGCCTGGAACCAATCCCCAGCGGATACCGGGGTCCTACGGTATAACTATATTTGTGTTATTTCTCAAAGATGCCTAAACCACTGAGTTATTCTAAAATAAATGAGCAAAAACAATATTAGTGGATAATTATCCATTGTCTTTCCGAAATATTTATTTATTTATTTATTTATTTATTTATTTATTTATTGCCAGACTTAATGACGGGCGCTATGCTGGGTAGTTAACAATGAAAAGAATATTACCTCACCAAACCTAACATTATAAAAAACTAGATCATGTAACATCACCAATAAAATTGAACCAGAAACCAAAATCTAACTGAAACCTAAGTGATGATGAGGCCAGGCAACTCATATATGTAATTAAACTGGGGGTGAGATATTTAAGAGCTTATTTAAATTGCACACCCCATTACCTTTTAATGCACCAGCTTCCTTTTACGGTGATCCATTAACTTTTAATCTAAATACTGTAATAGTCTTTATCCTAATATAGATTGTTCAAGGGAGTTCCATGTGAACTTCTGGGTTGTCTGTTTTTGTTCTTCTGATATATAAATGTAATAAACAGGAGCTATATTATACATTGACAGAGTCATGAGTATCTGCTTACTCATTAGCTCTTTACACTTCTTGTGGTAGTTCTTAGCCAGGACTAAATCCCAAGCATGTTTATACCGACTATTTAAAGACAATTCTCTACTGTCTCTGTTTATCCTTTATGGGAAGGACAGGTGGCTTGTGGGCAAAGAAGTGGTGGACTAGAGTACTAAAGAGCAGAGGGGAAGGTAAGTGACTAAAAGGCAGTAAGGCTTTGAATTATATGAAAACAAAATTATATGAAAGAAAAACATAACTGAAGAATTAAAGAGGACTTTCACAGGATTTCACAGCCCTTGGGAAAGTACATGTTCCACATTTTATTCCTGAGATCAAGAATTAAAAAAAAGTCCAGTTTTCTTTCCATTTGGTGAAATTATAACAGAAAATGTTATACCTGCACAATGTTTTTAAATAAAAAATACAGTTTTGAGTGAAAAACATTGGGATTTTGCCAGATTCATTGCTAACAAAAATGTGCCTGTCTTCTTGCTTCTCTGTAGCAGAGAAAAATCTTGCAGCAGTTGTTCATTTTTTGACAGTGTGTCAAATATGAAGGAACTTTTTTCATTAACCATGAGAATTTTTATTCTCTTTGATGGATAGGCATACATTTACCTATATTATGGATTACAATGTAGTCTGTTTGTTTTGTTGTTTTGGGTCAATGAACTTGTCCCACAATAAACCCCTGACTGCATCATTTCAGAATATATCATTTTATATACCTTTCTTCGTTGGAAGTCTTGTTGGTGACTTTTATAGATGCCATATTCCATTGCTCTCCACTTCTCTTGGTGACTTCATGTCTGACAAATGACTCTAGAAAAGAGAACTTTGTGTTACAGATTGATTAGGGTCTTGAAAGTCCTTGGAAAATTTGCAGGCTTGACTTCTCCATACAAGCAATCTTTCACATTGGATAGGTATAACTGGACATCTGGGTGTGCCATCTTGAGCTCCATGGTAGGAGAACACTGTCTCTATAAATATAGAGCTCAGAAAAATTACTTCAGAGATTACTGTACTTAGAAACCCTGAACATACTGGCTGGTCAGCAAAGTTAAAAGCATGGATCCTGATGGCCTAATAGATACTACAGTACAACTGGGACACATATTAATTGGCTTTAGAGCAGTTTTTCCAAAAATGGCTCCCTTCACCTCTCTTACAACATGACTACGGAAAATGTTTTAGTCTGTAGTAGCTTTGCTGCTTTGAATAGTGTCTCACTTTCTGCTTAAAAATCTTTTCAAACCCATCTTTACACTGGTAATTGAGAAAACAAAGGCAAGCTATTCTATATTGAGTCAGGCATCATATATCTAGCCATGCTTCTCTGGTATTTTCTTCTTTAGTTTTACCTGGGAAATTAACCTGGGGCCTTCTGTATGCAAAAGTTATGCTTTGCCAGTGATCTTTGGCCTCTCTGAATTTAGGAGACTACTGAATTTAGCAGATTATTTACTGAGTTACATGGTAGCACCGTTTCCACAGAACTTTCAGTCTGGACAAATTTAGTGACAGCATGAATAAAAATGAGATCTCTACGCTTCAAAAGGGCAAAGGAAGAAACATGAACAATTCCCTTTGGATAATCAGGGAACAATAGAAATATTCTCAAGCAGGCACTGAGACAAACAGAAATGGCTATGAGTATAGCATTTGATCATAGCGTTAATTTATGCAATTAAGTAAGGAACAAAACATCTGGGTATGAATTCTGTGCCAAGGAAAGAGGCCCTTAGTATGCCAGGAATTGTGTGTGTGTGTGTGTGTGTGTGTGTGTGTGTGGACATTAGTTGGTGGGAGTGGGAGAAGCGACATAGCCCATTGCTTTGAACTGCCTCAGCAATAGAAGCAGCTGTGGAGGCTGGCTTGCTTGCAAAGCAGGGGGTAGGTGGGGGGTTGCAATTGGCCCCGGGGGCCGGATTCAGGACCTTGGGGGGGCCGCATCAGGCCCCGGGGCCTTAGGTTGAGGACCCCTGCTTTACGCCCTCCTGCACGAACACATTTTGCTGTGAAGAGGGTAAACAACACAGTAAGTATCTGTGATGCTTCCTGAATAGCCCATCGAATCCAAGCCATGAAGTATCCTTCTATGTCAACATCTAGGAAATTGATGTGGTAGACTATTCCATTTTCTAACTTCATTGGATGGCTCAGTTATGCCCCTGCCTAGAGGACAGATCCTAAAAACATTGGTCTGCCTCTTCAAATTCCTTTCTTCTCTTGATTTGTTCCATCAAGATGTACCTATCTGATATTAAGGGGTTATAAAAGGTTTTTAGATCTAGTTAGAGTTGAGTCAATGGGACTCATAAATACTGTTATTTCAGTAGGTCTACAGTCTACACCTAATTTTGATTAGAAGTTTGATTAAGCCCAAAGTCTTCCAATATGCTGCTTCAGCACTTGTCTGTGGTAGAAATTATTTACAATGAAACTTCCATTGATATTATAACTTTGGAGTAAAAAATCAAGATGCTTATCACAAAAAGACCACAAAGATTTTATGCATATTTGAATGCTTTGCACAAAAACAATTTTTGCACAAAACACCTTTGCACAGCTTTATTTTCACAGAGGACAAGCAAAATAGCAAATATTCATCACCTCCTTAGTCTTCCGCGTAGCAAAATTCTAAAAGAATGATGTACCTTTAAGAGGCGGCAAATTATACATCTATTTTTAGAATAAGAGTCTTGGTATCTATTATTCTGCATTCATGCTTCTTCTCCCAGCAGTAGACTGCAAAAGCTTACCCTATGATATATGTCAGGGATTTGCTGTCAGTTACGTTATATGCACTATGTTACTGATTTTCTGTTTGAGAAGCCAGTCTTTTGTGATGACTATGTTGGAAGTTGTCTTCTTAAAGGACTTTCTTCTGAGGATTTCAGAGTGCCTACAGGATTTAAATTCCAGTTATATAGAATAATATTGGGGGAGGGGGATTATCATTCGGCAAACGAAACCCAAAAGCCAATGCAATTGATGTACAGTATATATCTCTTCACTGCTAAGGTGCTATCAGCCCTTCTGCTGTTTGTCAACATTTAGCACTCAGTAAGGAGATGATGGAAAATGAATTGTGTTTCATTTATGTTCTCTTCAGGTTTATAATTGGCAGAGAAAAGCCAGGACAAGTAAGCGAAGTGGCTCAATTGATTAGCCAGACCCTCGAGCAGGAGCGTCGCCAGAGAGAGCTTTTGGAACAACATTATGCGCAATATGACGCAGATGATGATGAGGTAACTTTTTTTTGTTCCTTCTCTTATAATTTCATGGAGCGGCCTTGCCTTGTCTACTTGCCTTTCACTCTCTGCCTAATGTGTTGTCTAATCACAGTTAGAAACAGTTCCTTTTGTAAATGAAAATTCCCTGCATGACCGTTCCAGTCTGCACAGTGCATGATAAAAATATCTCTTTAAATATGTAAGACTGTTATTATTGAATGCAGGATGAATGCATCATTCATTCTCAAATAAAGCACAAAACTACAGTCTTGGACAACAGCTAGGACTCTGCGTAGACCCTGACGTTGAGGATTGCTAATGTACTACTGCACTGATGTCATACTCCTGAGAACTTTGCTTTTATTTTAAGCGGGAATGGTGGTGAAATTGCAGTCTTTATCATTGCAAACCCACGGGCAAAACTACAGAGGACAAGTGAGAAGAGGAAGAGCCTTGCCATTTTCCTGCATTCTTGATGTCCAATTCATGTTATACTTGGCAAACAATACTAAGAGAGGTAATATAAGAACCATATAAATGAAGTCAAACCATTGATCTGTGTAGAGCAGGGGCTGGCAACCATCTAACTATTGTTGGACTACAACTCCTGTAATCCTTATGCTGGCTAGGGTTGATGGGAATTGCAGTCCAATAATATCTGGCTGGCTACACATAGCCTTCTTTTGCTCTAGGTGAGCACCGTTAGCACAGAACAGCAGCAGCTCTTCACTGTGGCCAGTGACTGTTTTACATGGTGAACATATTTTAGTGTAATATTATGGCATATTTACTGTATCAAATACAGTGGAGCCTCATATAACAATCGGTTTGTATAACATAAAATCTGTACAGCATAAAAAATTCTGGAGATAGAGGATATTTGCTTAACAGAATATCCTTTGGGGCAAATCCGTACAACAAAAAATGGTCGTAGTTAGGGATTACTCTGTTTTCAAAGCATTCCTATGGGAAATTTGTATAAAGGACAATTTGCTTAACATAATTTCATTTGGAATGAATTAATTCCTTTATACAAGGTACCACTGTAATAATCTTCTTTCTCAAACTTTTGTAAATATGAGTTTTTGCCAAACATGCCTTATTTACACACACACACACACACACACACACAAAGTATTTGTTTAAAATTGGGCGTAATGGTTTACTGTGGGGAAAATAATAAAAACCAATTTGAAAGTAAGCAATCTAAAGGCCAACATAAACTGGATAACAGTATTCACAGCAGTTAATTAGTTCTGTATTACTAGACCTCTGGGTATCAGGAGAATAGTATTGTTGTCAAATGGTCCCAAAAGATATAACAATGTTTTGTCTCTGCAAGCTATGAGTCTCACTTCTGAAGTGAGGAAAATCTGGAGCTAGTCCTCCAGCTGGTGAGCAGATGTATGGGAGAACAGGGTCAGTTCCAGCAGCCTGATCCTTGATCTTGGGGGAGTGGGGGAGAAATGGAGGACAACTGGCCTGCATGGATTCTACGCTGGGCCCAAACTTTGGGATGGGAGAGTGCTTTTAATTGCCTCTGAAAATAAACAGGGAGTTAGTACAGAACTCTTTAAGTGCTGATATTTGTTCACTAGAGCAATCCCGGTTAATAATGTCCACTTTAAAAAGGTAAGGTAAAGGTTTTCCCCCCACATGCGTGCTAGTTGTGTTTGACTCTAGGGGTGGTGCTCATCTCCATATTCAAGCCAAAGAGCCAGTGTTGTGCAAGTCCGAGGCCATTTGGACAGCATGGCTGCAAGGAAACACTGTCCACTATATTCTAGAACAGTGATAGCGAAACCTTTAAAGACTGAGTGCCCAAACTGCAATTCAAAACCACTTTTTTTTTTTTTGCAAAGTGCCAATACAGTAATTTAACCTGTATAAAGGTGACTATGAAGGGGCGATGTTGGGTGCCCACAGAAAGGGGTCAGAGTGCCATCTTTGGCACCCGTGCCATAGGTTCACCATCACTGTTCTAGAACAACTGATGGTTCTAAACAGCTTTCAATAGCACCCCTATGTATAGGGATTTTTTAAAAAAAAAACATTTCTAGTTTTGTTTTGCCCTACAAAAATAGTTAGGTGCTGTTAAGTCAATTCTCACTTATAGTGACATTTTTCAGGGTTTTCTAGGTAGACAGTACTCAGAAGGCGTTTACCACTCACTTCTTCTGGGGGCATCCTGAGACTGGGCAACATGCCGCAAGTGGCACAGGCTGGCTCTTCTTCCTGGAGGCACAGCGGGCAATTGGACTTCCAACCTCTGGCTCCATAGCCAGATACTTAACTCACAGAGCTACCCAGCCAGCTACTGAGGTTAAAATTGCAAATATTAGAAAAACAAACACAAATATATGCACACATTATTGCTCACAAAATATTGCACCGCATAAGCCTTGAAATTATTACATCGAGAAAATGAAGGTTGTAAGAAGCTGCAAGCTTACCATATCAGATTGTTTTCCATTAGCTCAGTAATATCATCATGGATTGGCAGCAGTTTTCTTGGGTTAAAAACAGGAGGTTTTCTAGCTCTATCTGGAAATGTCAGGAATTGGATCCAGGACATTCTATTTACAAAATATACTCTTCTATCTTACTAGAAGGGAATACAGTTGGTATGATGACAGGAAGTGATATAAAAGTGAATAGCACCATGTTGGGAGTGCATAACGAATATTGAGTCTCACAGCGTTACGTTAGCTGGTAAAAGCAACTTGGTCACATATTTGTTCAGTATATCAATCACTGACCAAGCCACTGGGGAGTAAGAAGCTGACATTCTGTTCATAAAATAGTTTTCCCCTGGAGATTTATTCAAGGTTAATGAGGCTCTTGAGTTTTGTCTTCACTCCCACGCCCCTTACATCATACTTAAAGAAGATATAAAATTCTGATTCATTTTGTGCCATTTTTCTCCTAAAACAAGGAGCAGAAGCACAGTAGGATGGGGAGCATACAAAGCTGAAATACACACAAAACTTCACTCAAGGTGGTTTGTGTGTGTGTGTTTTTCCCTTCCACTGTAGTCATAGCACTGTTGATAGATTGCAAGAATGCTAGATTATTCTATGATTAATAAACAATAAAAAATTAGATGTACCATGAAACTGTAAAAAATATGAAGTCAGAACAGCACAATGGAGAAAGGTCAAGTAGGAAGAAGCAGTTTAAACACAAGGCATCAGAACTAGCACTCTCCACCCTGCTGGGTCTGAGATCTACCTATATAATTCAAGAAGTAAAATATTTTTGAACAGTTCTATAGAATAGTAAAATGTTTAGAGCAAATGCTAACATCTGCCTTAATTACAGATTGGCATTTTCCATATTTGGGACATTGATATGCAAATTGTGTTAATTTCATTCATTTCAAAGAGGCAAGTTACATGCTGTCAACTCGCCCTGGATTGTATATAATCTTAGAGCACCAAAGCCGGAAGGGAACCTATGGATCATCAAGTCTAACCCCTGTAGTGTTAAGAACGACATGAAACATTGTTGAGGAGCATATCTGAGTCCCATGCATGCAACTCTCTATGCGTCTCTCGCTTGGGACCCAAGGCTTTTATTGGTTACGGTAAACAAGCACACACATACATCACATTGGGGGTGAAATGAGGGTCTTGGACAGACCTGTGGCTCATCAGGTATACAATCCTTGTCTCGGAGGAAATCCTTGCCAGTGGGGAAGAGGGGAGAGGGGTTTGGGCTGGTCACGTAGAGCCATGAATTCCATTAGTGGGGGAGAGCTTATCTGAGGGTCGCAGGCAGCTGTTTGTCCTGCAACCCCCTATCACAGGCTTCCTGGCTGATCTGAGGGGAGATACAGACCGAGTTGGCTTCCTGAGTATATGGGCTTAGCTATGGAATTCATTACCTTCCATCCGGGGCCTTCCCGCTCAGATAGAGAAGTTAATGATTCCCAAAGGCTTTACCCGTGCAGGCAGCTGGGGTCATGATTCTCCCCAGGGGGATTTCTCTACAGACCCCAGTCAAGAGGCACAGTGGGGAACTGAGCTCCCCGTCTCTGGCTGTGCAGCCAGATGCCTAAACCATTGCACTACCCCGCAGTTCCGTGAACAGTAGTATTGAAGAGTGTAGCTTTGATCTAGAGAGGAAAATATTAAATGTAGTCTTTCTCAGAATAAAATGCATAGCTGATATTTTAAAAGTTAGTTGAGATTTTAGTTACTGAGTTTATTTTATTATGAATTATTTCATTTCATGCAGGAGAATAAATACTAGCCCTAGTGAGGCTAATGATTTTCTTGAAGAAAATTATGTTTCCTTTATATTAAGAGTCGGGTTTGTTAATACACAGATGCACCATTATCTGTCCAGCAAAATAATCAGTATTATCTCCCTCTAATTAGTTTTGAAGGTAGTGTCCTATAAGGTGATGATACAATCATTGCCATATCTTTTTTTCCCATGCCACTATTTATGCTGTTATTGAATGTTATTTCACAAGGTCTTCCCAATTGTCCCCCTACTTTCTTATCAGATATGGAGAATTATGGAGGATGTTTTCCAGGTATGTAAGTGTGAATTAGCATAGGATTATACAGTCCTTACTAAATGAGTAATATTGAAGACACATATGCTCATTTTTAGAATTCATTCATAAATATATGCCTCATTCATTTTTATGCATGTCATCTTCTCGTTTCCTTAATATTTATGACTTTTGAATTTGTTTATCAAATATACTTGTTTATTAAATAAATTTGTTAATAGATTTTTTCCTCTCTAAGACTTCCAAAGCAGAGCACAATATTTTGAAGCCAATTGTTAGAAAACAGTTTTTAAAAATAAAGGCCATACTGGCTTCTTGCCAGAAACTCACCAAAGATGGAACTACCCTGACTTCTCTTTGGCAGCGGTTCCATGGTTTAGGTGCCACTACAGAGAAGATCCTATCATATACACCCACCAGTGTTGTCTTTTGGGATGCTGACACATAGAACAGAGTCTCTGTTGAAAATTTCACACTCGTAGCCTGTCCATATAGGAATATGAGGTCTTTCAGAGATCCTGGCCCAGGTGTGTCTCTGCCCAAGAGCAATGAAGAATATTTGGTATATTTTGCAGGTGAAGGTTGACCCCCTGTGCTCTTGCTGCTGTTGTTCCTATTTCGAAACTCAGCTTGGCATTCGGAATGAAAAACAAATCAAACCCAACATCATGTGGCAAATAAGAGCAAGACTGGCTGCTTATGCCTCTCATCACAACTTTCTTGAAGGGCCAGCGAAGCACTTTCTTATGGCACTTCACTGTCTGCAACAGTAACAGTTCCCCATAGTAAAAAGGAGAATTTGCTGTCAGGAAGCACTGCTGGGAGTATATTGCAAAAGAAAGGGAAGTAGTTGGTCATGTTCTACAACAGTGGTTCCCAGCCTTGTGTTCTCTAGGCCTTTGTACACTTCAACTCCTAGAAGTCTTTACCATTAATTGTGCTGCCTGCGGTTTCTGGTAGTTGCAGTTCAAGAACACACCTGCATTTCCCTAGTTTGGGAACCACTGTTCTACAATAAGGGAAGGGTGGCTGTAGACTCTAGATGTTGATGGACTGCAGTTCCCATGATTCTTCACTGCTGATAGTGCTGGAAAGAATAAGTGGTGACTAGAGCACATTATCTGCTTGGAAGGCCACAGTCCCCTCAATCTCCCTTGTTCTATAAGCCCTTGCTTTTAGTGATGAATTGTTGTAGAGCAGCTGTGGGTAACAGATGGCCCTCAAATGTTGTGTGTCTTCATCTCCCACCTGTCCTAGCTAGCATGATTGGGGTGATAAGTGAGCCATAGTTTCTGCACCAATGTAACAGAGGTTGAATAACCTTGATGCAATTATTGACCCAAGTGTTAATGCTAGAAGAGGTCTTATTTAATGTTTGTTATCAACTGTTTTAGAGAACTGAAAGAAAATTGCATGGAGCCTCAGGCAACTACAATAAAAATAACAACTGTTATCCTAAAAAGGTTTGTGAAGAAAGTAACTTGTCTCTGATACTGTACATTGCTTTCGGTGCTATACTAATAATAGTCTGATAAACACTTTATTAATTCAGCATAGCTGCTAAACAACTAATGTTGCTACAGTCCCTCCTTCATTTATTCAGTTGCAGACCAACACATGGCTTCTTTATGAGATTTGTCCTTTTGAGTTTGTCAAAGGTCAATTGGTATCTGCTGTAGTTATTGCAATTTCTTTAATATCTGTCATAATATCTCTGGAGTCAAGAAGCTCAGAAGATGGGAGATTATCCACCAAAATGCTAAAAGATTACTAACATTTTTCTGAAACTAATTGGATGCTCCTAGAGATTTTGGGGAAATGTGTCATTTGGTAAATTTACTTGAGCCAATTAATTGCAGAAGAAAGCAATTATGGGGGAGGTATGGCTGTTGCAGCTGCACTTATGTCTCTCTTTTGCAAGAAATGTATGGTGTGATATAATCATGTGTATCCTCCGCTAGTAGTACCTATTAGTTGGAATGGGGAAGAGGTATCCTTAATGATGCTGTACCATACATTTCCTTCCTTTCTTTATTTTCCAGCCAGGGAAGGTCAGTGATATCCTTCCTTCTCCCTAAAGCCTATTTAGAGGAAACTTAGAAAAATGGAAGTGATGAGTCCCAAAGCGGGACAATGGGATGAGGGAGAGAGAAAGGCTATGCTTGAGAATATATGCTCTTATATTTTCTAAAGAATGGCTGTGTTTGTCTGTAGTTGGTTGCAGCACAAACACGTTTTCTTGCAGTAGCTTGAAGAGAAACACTTTTTTTCTACATGAGCTTTCATATCCAGCATGCATTGGAACAGCAACCCCTGAAAGCTTATGCCATATAAAACTTGTCAGTCCTTGAGTTGCCGCAAGGCAATGTTATTTTTATTTTACGTTTCTTTGACCTAGAGGGCCATCAATATGTTAGGGCAAGTGCTGGCAGTCACCTATTTGACTAAGTGAAGTTACAGCTCTGTTACAGCTGCTCTGAAGCCATCAGCTCACAGCACTTGATGGTGCCATCAATTCACAGCTGTTTAGGGCGCCATATTTCTCTGCATGATTGCAGAATAGTTGTTCAAATCTAGAAAGTGTCAGGGCACGTGTTCCAAAATATGGTAATTTACTCCATAAGAGCCCACGTTGACACAAGTAGCCATGAGTTCCAAGAAGCTGCTGTGGCTGAAGAGCTTATATCCAATCAGTACCTTGTTATACTTCCACCAAGATGATTTTCTTTATCGTGTTCCCAATCTGGAACAGATCCTTTAGTGCTTGCATTTATCCATGCTTTCTCCTTTCTCTTTTGCGGGTGGCATTGTCTCTGAATCTGTTTTTCCTACCTTATTCTCTCTTCAAGAAACTACTCCCCTTGTAATTCCACTCCCTAATGCCAATGTAGAGCAGTCAGTGTCAAAGATAATGATTATACAGTATGTCCCATCAAGTCAATTCTGATGTATGGTGACCATTTTCAGGGTTTTCAAGGTAGAAAGTGCTCAGAAGTGATTGACTTGGAGGCACCCTAGAATTGTGCAGCTTGCCTCATATCGCAGAGGCTAGCTCTTTGGGGATACAAAGCTGCAATGTCCTTTCTTTCCAGCAAAGAAAAGCCAGAGCTGCTCTTTTGCAGAAAATGGTTTTGTTCTTAGGAGGAATCTGAGTTAAAGCAAAGGTAGAAAGAATTCTCTTCAGCTGTGGCCCCCTTCAGTACTTGTCCAAACTGGGAACCAAAGATAGAGGGAAGTGACAGTAGCTGTCTTTGCAAATAGTAATTGTTTGCAGCCTGATCCTCTGCTAATCAGGATTGCTGTGAGGTTGAAATTACCTAACTTTGTGAACATGAATTTTGCTGCTAAAGGAAGGATGGGACCTGTGCAAAGATAGAAACTGCACAAGATGGCATGCAATTATTGTAGTCCTAGCCCTTAGAATTTAGTTATAGCTTTAGGATTTAGAACTTACATGGTTTAGTTCCCATAAATTTTTACCCTGTGTGTTTCCTGCCACTGTTGTCTTTTCCACTTTTCTTAGTCGCTGTTAAAATTTTGTGCTTTTAAAAACACCTTTCTGCAGTAAAGCCACATCTTTCCATATTGATAGAGAGTGCTCTACTTCTGTGTTTCTAAGACAGGGGAATATGCCACTGATGAAGATGAGGACGACATGGGGCCTGTCCTGCCAGGAGGAGATATGGCCATTGAAGTGTTTGAGCTTCCTGAAAACGATGACATGTTTTCTCCAGCAGAATTGGACACTAGCAAATTGGCTCACAAATTCAAAGAGGTAAGCTGGAGAGCAGACAATGGGTATATCAACAGAATATATGTTGTTTATTATATATTTAAAATATTTTTATCCCATCTTTCTCCCCAAAAGGAATTTGGGTCTTGGATTCTTCAGAAATGTAGAGTCCTCTCTGTGGCTGATATAAATGATTTCCCAAAAGCTTTCATAATCAATATATGTAAATAGCTTCAGCAGAACTTCTCTTATTTGGGAAAACATATTTTGCCACTTCTTTTTATCATCGGTTGCTGTGGATAACACTGTAAAGTAATGCTTGTCATTTTGACAAAAGTTCACAAATAATATATTGTTACAAATTACAGCAGGACATACAGTCCTAAAGCTACTTGCTGAATTAGCATGCTGATTTCAGTGGAAAGGAGTAAAGTGTCCAGGTCTTATAACCATAGCTTCAGCTGTACATCTGATGATGCCTTTGCAGGTATTAATTTCACCGTACCTTCTGTTTATTTAGTTCTCTTGATTTTATTCCTGACCATTTGATTACATTAATTGCCACAAATCATAAAGAATGGATTACATATATGTGTGTGTAATTAATATCCAGTTCTGAATTCAGATCAAAGCTTATATTTCCACATGCTTGGGAAACAAGCCCAATTTAATGTAACTAGACTTTTCCAGATAAAGTTGCATAGGATTGACTTGGACTTTGTAATGCTCCCTAAATCTTATTTGTCACTTCAAATAACATGGCAGTATAATACTATCTGATAGTACATGTTTAAGAATATTTTACAAGTTACAGCAGATGGCTTCAGATTCCAATTAACCTAAGGTTGTAGAACACCTTTAATTGCTCAGTGGAAGCATACAAATATCAGCATACAGACCTCAAGACCCATGCCAGTTGTCATAGTTCTCCCTTGCACAAGACACATTTCAAAAAGAATGTCATATGTTCTTATTCTGAACATATTTATTGCCAAGTGTGTCAGGCACAGACACACATGTGAATTTTCCTTGGGTAAGATGTAAATTTGAGTGACACAATAATTTTCAGTTTAGAAATGGGAAATTGCATTGTTTTTCCTTGCAACGTCTCAATTGGAAACTTAATTTGACATCATATTAGAAATCTGTCAGAGGAGGAATGCCATTTTTATGTGAAACCATCTACTGAAAAGAGAATCTTAGTGTCTAAATTTTGTGTGTCATATGTGGAAAACTGAAACAGTTGGGTGTTGATTGTAATAATCAAGTTTGTTATGTGTGTCTTTGAAAAAAAATGGATAAAATTTTGGGGCTCATATTCAGACAACTAGGAATCACTGTTGATTGGCAGAACAGACAGCACTAGCCTTTTGGGAGGCTCATTGCAGGTGGGCTGCTTTGGTCTCATCCGAGATACGATGTGACGCCTTTGCCCCCCCTTAAAGCTTGGGAAACAACCACCATTTTTTTTTCAGAATTGTTATGGTGCGCACATTTCAAGGGGAACATTCTAGTAATCAGGTCTGTCTGTTTGTCTAGGCTTTTCTTAATGGCCTAAATCCAACTGTAAGTTGTTACTAAAATAGACCAATTGAAACGGTGAGAACTTAGTAAGTCAGCTTACATAAATTTTGTAGGTTCAGTACGTCTACTGTAAATTAGACAGACACTGGATTTAGGTTTTTGAGACTAAGAATAGACAATACAGATATAGGATGAGCTCTGTTGTCAGATCTGAGGCCAGTCTGATTCAACAACCTGTTTACCACAAGAGCCAGCCAGATATGTATGGGAAGCCCCAAGCAATAGTGCCCTCCTGTTTGTGCTTTCTCAATCAGCTGGCACTCAGAGATATACTAAAGATTGCCTGTAGTCAACAGGAATTGTTGCCGCTTCTAGTCATAGCTCATTTAGTTCAGGCGTCGTACCTGAAGTCATGGTGAGAAGTAAAGAAAGTAGGAATATGGATGCACACCACAGAGCCTCATGGTGCAGTGGTTAAGCTGCTGCACTGCAGCCATAAATGTGCTCAACAACCTGTGGTTCAATCCCAGGCAGCAGGCTCAAGGTTCATTCAGCCTTCCATCCTTCTGAGGTCTGTAAAATGAGTACCCAGCTTGCTGGGGGGGCGTTATTTATTTATTTGTTTGTTTGTTTGTTTGTTTGTTTCTATTTGTATACTGCCCAACTTTCCCAAGGGAACTCTGGGTGGTGAACAATGACGTGTAGCCTGCATCATTACTTGTAAACCACCCAGAGTGCTTTAAGCGCTATGGAGCAGTATACAAGCAGCACACTTTGCTTTGCTTTTTGCATTAAACCCAGCTTCCACATCTTCTCAGCATCCTGAAGTCACTCAAACTCTTGCATGATTGAAAATGCATTCATTTGAATCTGACTACAGAGCTTCCATGTTTGGAAGCACTACTAGATCATACAGGAGCTTTGTAAACATATTCTTTCAAACGTGTTTCCTTTTTTTTTACCACTGTGAACTTCTTTGAGTCGACTTATCAGGAGAAAGGTGGCTTAAAAATGCAGTACATCAAATAAATGATACTTGAGTTGTACTTGATCCGTTCACATCGATTACAATCTCTGTGTCATCTGGAAGGAGGAAGCATATGGAATAGGATTATATGTGCAATCCCATCACTCTGCATTTTAGCCATCTCTTGGATTTTCAGGTGTAATACAGTTTCTTTACCCATCTAGTCCTCCCTGTGCGTTCAGGTATAATGATTGAATAGGGCTCATATCTTCCATGAATTTGTCTGTCTTTTAATAGTAGAGGGGTCCACAATGAGAGAGAAATCAGGTGAAGGAGGAAAGGGCATAGGAAAGGCAAATAGAAGAGGCACTTGGCTGGGTTCATTAGCTTGGCCATTGATTGCACAGTGATATGTCATTGCCTTCTGATTATGCACGGCTGAAAGCTTCTGCTCTAGAAGTGATTCTGGAACTGTTAGCTTCTTAGTTGACTTCTAAGAGAAATCCATCCCACTCGTATGAATGAGTCAAATTTGTTTTAAACCGCTTTGGCCAAGAGAACCAAATTACGTCACAATAATAGTGGTAACAAGCAGGTAGCTGGTTCATGGTGGGTGGCCATCACCTTACCAGACACCAAGTGTGTGCTTATTTAGAAATCCATGGCATCGTGTCAGATGATGCATAATCCCAAGCAAATGCAGCAAGGACTGACACCTCTCTTCATATGTTAGCTGCTGTGTTTTGGTTTTGGTTAGTATGTTTCTCACGGCAAAGGAATCTTCTTGTGTGCAAACTGCTCCTTTCTAATTTCACAGAAATTAGCTTGGCAGTAAGAGAGACTTCCTGTCTCCTTCTTCTAAATCAGTGAGATCTCTTATGGTGTGTTTTGATTCAATTATTAGAGCAATGAGTGCCAACTCTTTTATGTTCATCATAGAAGATCCTGTTGTAGTACCACAGGAAACATTAATAAAGGCATCTGCACCTGAGCAGTCTATCTGTAGTTTGAGGGTCTGTTATACGTTATTTATGTAAGGGGCTAAATATAGTTCACTCACTTGTAGATTTATTACAGAAAGTCTGTTAGACAAGGGTAAAAAGCTATGCAGAGTACTGTGGTTTGCAGTTTCAACACATTAAGGAACTATATTTTTGATTTTTATGCCAGTCAAGACAGGACCACAATTTCTGAGTCTTGGTTCTCAATGTAATATCCCAAACTTCAGATCAGCCATTTAAGGCCACGATATTTTGAGACATGATCCATTCCAGAGCTTTGTAGAGTCTTCGCTGAACTTAGATTTCAACAGATGCCCTCAGCTTATCTTGGAAGGAGATACAAAAGAAATCCAGCTATGGAACGTATGGCTATAATCGGATAGAAGACATAATTCACTATTTACTAATTTGCCCTCTCTACAAGATCCCTAGAGATAGATTTTAATGCCTATCACCCAGATGTTGCCCCCATGAAGAAACAGTACTAGGGTTGCTCATTGACAATCAGCTCTTCATTACTTATACTGTAGCACTTTTTGCATTGGCAGTCAAGAATTTGAGGTCTGGCTTTTTCAAGGTCTTTAAATGCCATCCAACATAAACATCCTTAGTTCAGTAGGAGCTGCTGCTAAGAATTTTAAAACTTGTATTGTGCATTTGGTCAAACACTGATGTTTTTGAAAACTGCAATCTCTTTGGCGCTGTGAGTTGTATGTTTGTAAAGCCCTATGGCCATAAACAATAACGTTTTGACTAATATGCAATTTTGGAGAGAAAATGCAGTCTTCTCATGTCAAATAATGCAATGAAGTGGGTTGAAGTACACAGACACTAAGAACTGAGATGGCAGGGAGCTGCCACACGGCCATTTATGCGTATGAAATTGGGTCAAAACTTCTTTTCTATGGCAAGCTTTGTCTTAGTGAAAATTGAGGGTCGAAATGTATGACTGGCCACAAGAAGTCTTCTCAGACTTTTGACTGTTTCTTTGTTTTAACCTAGATGTTTGGGACTTCCCTGCTTCCTAATTCATGCACGGGAAACATGTTCTGAAAGGTTTAGAGGGCCTGATTTTCCAAAAGGCCATCTTTTCTAATAGGACCATGTGTGGATTCAGTGGGAGAGCCCGTGCATCTTTCAACTGCTGATACCAGAAATTTGTTTGGTGGAGAAAGCAGAAACGGAAGAATTTGCCCCGTCACCATCTGGGCTATCAAACTTCCTTCTTAAGGAGGCTTATATTCTCCATTCCTGCTGTGGCCTTCTGTCAGTCAGCAAAGACTTTTTCACTTATGCTGCCAAGCTGATTAAGATTTCCTAGGGTTAGCTGTTCCCTTTACTTCAGCTGGCCACTCTTTTTGGTTTGTTCTTGGTTCAGTCTACTTCCTTGTGTCGTTTTGATGGTTGCCATTATTTAATGTCATGACATTTGTATGTTGAATTCCTGTTTTGCTGTCTTGCATACCTTTATGTTGAAAGGGTGGGTATATAATTAAGTGAAAAATTAGCAGGCAGGTAGTCTTGAAAACAGATGGGACATGTAGACAACATAGTTCTGTTTGTGGTCTGCATGATCATAAAGGAAGACCAAAAATAAAAAGATAAAAGAAGAATCAATGGGTTCCTGAGGTTTTGGGAGGCTCATAACCTTCTGCAGTAAAAAAACAGAAGAAATCTTGGTCACAAGTAGTGCAGTAGAGATGCATGGACCAGTTTATTTCCAATTTGGTTTATATCTATGTATACATTGAAACAAATGTGCCTATAAGCAAAGACGTGACTCCCTTGAGACAGTGAATGAATGTACGAGTCTGCCACCATTCTAGTTAGATCTGCTATCTTTCCTAAACAGCATCTTGCCCAAGACTGGAGTTTCTGTCTCAAAGATTTGTAGAGGAATTGAGCGCAAGGGGAACCTCACTAGGAATCTATTTAAATTATTTGTACTCAAGTCGAGAGTTGTATAAGCTTTCCTGTTGTTGCCGCATTTGCAGTAAATACGTGTGAGCATTCTGTCCTTTGTGGTACTGGTGCCTTTTAATAAGCTGCTTCTGTGCCCGTTGTCCTTTTGTGACAGGCCTGCCTAATCCATGCAGTAAAGCTTTCTAAGAATATTTGTGCGCAGTAGGACATTCAATTCTGGTCTTAGCTTAACAAGTCGTGTATATAATACAAGTGGTGTTTCTTCCTCCTTTAAAACATTTGGCATTTCCAGACAGATTGGGGACCCTGATCTGATATTATGAGAAGCCAGCCAGCAACACTTTCCCTCTAATTAACTTTCATAGACTGAGTCATTTTCCAAGCTGGATATTTTAATTTACAGTCTACTGCACTGCAGCACTCTGGTGGGCCTTCTGCTGTGTGTGTACAACAGTATTCAGGTGGCAGCGTAGAAGTAGCGCTTAAAGGAAAATATACAGAAACATTGGCATTTGCGGTTCACGTGTTCACGTTGTGATTTTGCATTTCCAGTTGCAAATCAAGCATGCGGTGACCGAAGCTGAGATTCAGAAGCTTAAAACAAAGGTAAGGAGGATGATCACTGGTGACTAAACGACAGGCTTCTTATGTTTAACTGCTGTAGGGCAAATTCAGAGGGAGGGAAAGGAAAGTAAGTTCTTGTTGAGAAAACAGAATGAAAAATGTGCAGTGTCTCAAGAGAGCTTGTTTTGGTCCAAGGACTCTATCCAAGCCTGAGAAGGAACCAAGATGCTTATTATTACAATGAAAATAGCTACAATGATGTGTTAAATTTTTATTTCTCTCCTACCTCATTAGGCCACTAAAATGCTTGAAAGCAAATGACAAAGAATTTTCTTTTTATATAATGGAGAATTGCTGTCTCAGTTCTGTATTATTATTCCCTCATACAGATGAAAACTTGAGGCTTGAACTAGGAATTATTTTCTGCAAATGTTCCTTTAATCTAGCATTTTAATTTATTATATTAATTAGCCTTTCTTGCTTATAATGTGGTTGAGGCATTCAGTTTTCATGTTCTGACAATGTTTTAAAATTAAATTATTTGTAATGTATTTACCTTCCTGAATTTGTGGGGATTTCTTGTTGCTATTGTTTTAAGTATAAAGAATATGCAAAATGAATGCATATTGTTTGATTTCTTTATGTTTGTGAAATATTGTAGATGGAAAAGGACCTATGTACAAAGACATTGAAGGATCATTCATTTTTCTTATTGATTTTACCCTCATGCTTTATCTTAATACTTCAAAAATCTTTTGTCGATTTCTCATATAGCAGTAGAAATCCATGTAAATGGAATTTGATACTCACTGAATTTGATACTTTGTTACTGTCTTCAGAGTTTGTTGACTAACCATTCATCTTTGATTCATAAACAGAAATCTTTACTGTATCTTTGTCTCATTCTTCGGCTATAGGATTCTAAGCACACCAATTATTCTGCATACTTTTAGGACTTTAAAATCAGTTCAGCCCATGGTTATAGGGTTAGCTGGAGGTCCCATTGATGTTAATAACTTTAAAGTTTACCTGCTTCTTTTGGAATATACAGTAACAACTTTTAAATGTATATACATCCCTTGTGATTTTTCTCATTTATTCAGAAGCAAATTCTGAATGCAGTATATAGTAGCTAGTAATTTAAAACCCTGAAAGCAAGTGCTTGTTCCGGAGCATGAATGTGTGCACATTGAAATGTTTAATGAATAAACTAGTTCAAAATGCAAGCCATTTTTATTACAAAACACATGAAATATTTTCGTATTTGTGTTAAATATAGGGCAAAATTCTAGTTGTATCTACCATATATGCAGTTGTTTGCTGCATCCACATTTTATTTTTCTCTGCCATTAGCTCAAGGCAGTATTTACTATCCTGTTGCCCTAAATGGGACAATCTCTGGCTTCCATCACTTTAAGCCAGAGATCATAGAGAATGCCATATGTGGCGGTGAGGTGCTATATTCCATATTTCATTAACAGAATTCTGCCCAATAAAACTAATTTCCTTTCATCTTTCTAGTGAGAAAGAAAAATTAAGTTTCCTTTTTTGTTTTATTTATTTAAGCATCCAGGGCAACCTAGCCCTTTTAAGGTGAGTCACACTATTTTAAAAAAGTCATCATCTAACAGGGTCTTTAGAAAAATGAACAAAATGCAACTTCACAGTCAGAACAAATATCTGATGCTGGAATAGCAACAAAAGCTTAAATATAAATTGTAAATCAGTGGTTCCCAGTCTCAGGTCCCCAGATGTTCTTAGACTAAAACTCCCTGAAGCCTTTAGCACCATCTGCAATAACCCAAGGTTGGGAACCACTGCTGTGAATCATAGTTGTACAAAGTGTCCTGGGACATTTTGTGTGACACCCCACCCCCAGGCACCCCAGAACCCTCCTAAGTCAGTTGGCGTAGCCAGGACTGCAAGGGTGGTAGGGTTTGTTCTAAGGTTCAGAGGGGGCCTGAGGCCCACCCCACCCGAAACCTAAAAATCAGAATTGCCAGTGGCTAATTAGAGACTTCAAGTTTTTGTATGGTTTGGTTTGGTTTGAGTTGGATTACTTTGATTGGTCTATTTGGCCCTGATGCAGCCATGGGGACAAGGGTTTGGCCTGGTGCCCTGTCAGAGTTTCCCAACCTTGCTGTAAACAATGAGATCTGCTTTGCTCAAGAGTGAGGTAGTCATCCATACTTCCAAAGAAAAAGAATTTTATAATTATATGGCCTCCACATTAATGCACCCAGTTGCATATCCTGCATGCTAAATTCAGCATTGAATAGTAGATGGGAAAGAATCCATTCAGTCTTCATTGCCAAGGGTGTGAAGCATGCAGCTGTGCAGACATTGTTGGGGTACAGCTCCCATCAGCCTTTCTCATCATAGCCAATGGTCATGGATTATGGGAGCTGCAGTTCTACAACGTCCAGAAGGCCACATGTTGTGTCCCCCCCCCCAATAGAATGTTTGTTCATTCTCTAAATCATGCCTGTTCATACATTAAAGAAAAGATGCCAGTAAATTTGTGGTATGGTATGGTGTTGTGTTAGTATCCTGCCTAGGACAACAAATCCTTGTCTTGATATTTCTGAAAAAGCAAATCCATTTTTTAAAAAAACTTCTGTCTTATTCTGTCCAGCTACAAGCTGCTGAGAATGAGAAAGTAAGGTGGGAGCTGGAAAAGAACCAGCTTCAGCTGAACATTGAAGAGAACAAGGACAGGATGATGAAACTTGAGAGCTACTGGATTGAGGCACAAACCCTGTGTCATACTGTCAATGAACATCTGAAGGAGACCCAGAGCCAGTATCAGGCCCTTGAGAAGAAATACAACAAAGCCAAGAAACTCATTAAAGACTTTCAGCAGAAGTAAGCAACAACCATGAGCAGAGCTGGTAGTTCAAGTGCTGGTTCTCAAAAAAAAAAAATGCTTAGGCACATGGGGAGAGCTTGTGTGATATAATAGTCAGAATATTAAGCTAGGTCTTCAGAGATGCAAGGCGCAGTCCCTGCTCAATTGCGAAAGTCATGGCAGGACCAGTCATTGTCTAACCTACCTGATAAGTTTGTTGTGATACTCCTTGCTAGCTGCATAGATCATCCTACATTCCTAGGGAAGTCAGTAGAATAGAATGTAATACATGGGGCAATGGTCTCAAACTACAGGAAATGAAATTCAATATAAACATTAGGAAGAAATTCATGACAGTTAGAGCTGTTCTGCAGTGGAATATGCTGCCACGGAGGGTGTTGGAGTCTCCTTCTTTGGAGGTTTTTAAGCAGAGGCTGGATGGCCATCTGTTGGGAGCACTGTGATGGGGTTCCTGCATGGCAGGGGGTTGGACTGAATGGCCCTTGAGGTCTCTTCCAACTCTGTGATTCTACGATTCTATGTTAGATGGCTTCTCCATTTAGATCCAACACAGCCTGACTCAATCCTTCTGTTTTTATCTGTTTCTCCCTTTCTTTCAATCAGTATTAATATTCATTTAAATAAGAAAATATTTTCCTTTGCTTTTGTTTCTCTTGCTAGTGATGTTCATTATCGTCAGATGTAAGAAATCTTTAATTGGCATAGGAGCTTTCCAAGAAAGTCTTTAATACACAATTGCACTAAATTGTTTTTATAGCTTTTACAATTTAACAGTTTGTTCTAATAGACAAATTTATTTATTTTTCCTAAGAGAACTTGAGTTTATCAAACGACAAGAAGCTGAAAGAAAAAAAATTGAAGATCTAGAAAAAGCTCACTTTGTTGAAGTCCAAAGTTTACAAGCTCGTGTAAGTAGCTTTAATTGCTTCCTTTTGTTTTGGGGGGTTTTGTAGTTGCCTTACTATAGTTTATGAAAAGACAGATTTAAAATATTTTAAATAAACCACAGTACTACACAGGGATATTATATACTGTAGATAATAAGAGTAGTGGCAAATAACTTGCAGTGACTCGCAGATACTGCTGCTAAATAAATCCATTATTGGTAATGTTGTCTCTCTTTGTCTAGAAAAAAGGAAGGGTTATTATAGGTTGGTTTTTAAAAAAGCAATTGTCATATATCTCCTAGATCAGAGAACTGGAAACAGATGTTTTCAGGCTACTAAAGCAAAATGGGAGCCAAGTTAACAATAACAACAACATTTTCGAAAAGCAGACATCTCCTGGAGAAGTCTCAAGAGATACAATGGAAAACCTAGATGGAAAGCAAATGTCTTGCCTGGATGCCTTAAATCAAGGTTTGTTTAAATCAGATGATAAACCTGAGTATTATGTTCTTTTTAGTGTGTAAGTTACAGTAGTTACAGATATGTTAATGTTTTCAGAAATGAAAGGCACAATGTGATATGTCACTGAAATAATGAATTAGATGAACTGCATCATCTGATGTAACACCTGTACCTCCATTCAGCATCTATACTTTGCTAATAAAATGGTTACGAAAGTATGTGCATCTCTCTTATACTGTATATCTTAATGACTGCTTTCCTTTCCTTTATTTGTTACCCCATAACAAATGGTTTGTATAACATAAAATCTGTAAAGCATAAAAAATTCCGGAGATAGGGGAAATTTGCTTAACAGAATCTTCTATGGGGCAAATCTGTATAACATAAAAATGGTCGCGATTAGGGATTACTCTGTTTTCAATGCATTCCTATGGGAAATTTGTATGAAGGAAAATTTGCTTTACATAATTTCATTTGGAATGAATTAATTCCTTTATACAAGGTACCACTGTACGCTGTTCAAGGGAACAAGACATAATAATTCAGAAATTGATTTTTCTGTGTTAAAAACCAAACCAACAATTTGTATAAATGTTTTTATGTGGCTGAAATGCAATAGAATACAGTTATACTGTGTAAGATTAATGATGTCCTCGGCCATTATGTTTTTTTTCAGAAATTAAAAGTTTACTATCCCTCTCCAAATTGAAATTCCCAGGGTTTCCTAAGAAACTTCAACTGCTGGATAGCTCACTGGTTTAGGCATCTGGCTGTGGAGGCAGAGGTTCAATTCCACATGGTGCCTCCTTGACAAGGGTAACTTGATGATCCAAAGCATAACTCTGCAGTTCTAAGACTAAGATTATTATAAGGATTCCTTTCATTTTAAGTGAACTACCAGGGACTGCAGAATGGGGGTGGGTAGTATTTAATGTCTGATAATTACTGCTACTGGTGAAATCATCTTGGAAACAGCATTTTTTTAAAAAAAAAATAAAGACATCCCCCCATGTCCCAAAGCCCTTAAAAACTTCCCTGGGACCAGTGGGAATTTTGGTTATGGTGAAGGAAATAGGAAGCACATACTTCCTGAAAATTGGCTGTGGCTGGTGACATCATCAGCCTTCTGTGGCGCAACATTGCACAATAGGATTGCAGGCTTTGTGTATAGATAGATAGATAGATAGATAGATAGATAGATAGATAGATAGATA
>JAHTLZ010003542.1:60854159-60896629 GCA_023846285.1 Phrynocephalus versicolor | reverse complement strand
AGATAGATAGATAGATAGATAGATAGATAGATAGATAGATAGATAGAGGAATCATTTATATAAACATTTGGTGCTTTTAAAAAATAAAACCAAGCTAGATTTGATGGCAATGAACGAGAATGCAGTGACATAGAAGATGAATGTGTCTCTTAAGCATGGATCTGGTTTTAAGACTTAGGCTGATGAAAGTGCTGAGAGGGAGGCCATTAGAGTGTCTGAGGGTCGTAAAACACCTTCAAGTACACATCCACTCCCTCTTCATTGTGCTTCTTCACTCCGCACCCTGTAGCTCATCCTCAGTTCCCTGTTTGCCACTGCTGAGAGAACAGCTTGAGCGTTTCTCTAGAGCCTTTGATTCTTCTCATAATCCAAGTAGCTTGTATATATTTCCACTTACCTTGTTGTTGACCCCTTTTTGCCCTTCATCCTTCTTCCAGTCATTTTTTTTAAAGATTCTTGGTTGTATTTGTTATTTGTCTGTTAAAAGCTGTTCCCACCTTTTATGGCCCCAGCGGGCCTGTGTAAGAACTCTCTTACCTGCACTAATAACTTCCCACTCACTGGCAGACACTCCAAGTGCTTTTACTGCCTGCGAGAAGGGCATCAAACAGAATTCTCAGATCTGTCATACATTCACTAAGGTAGCCATTAAAAACAGGACGTTTCAGTTAAAAGTTTATCTCAGGGGGAAATCATTGCCAACCGTTGACATTATCGTTAAAGAGGCTTCCTTCCTTCCTTCCTTCCTTCCTTCCTTTCTTTCTTTCTTTCCTGTCTCCATCTGTAAAATGCCTTCCAAGGAATTTATTATGGAGGCACTCCAGTCAGAGACAACCTTGACAAGAGTCCTCAAGGATCCATCCACTCAGCCAATATAACATAGCCAACACTGACTCCAAATATCAAGGAACACTTCATACACTGCACACCAGCATTTCTATAAAAGAAAAAAAAGGGTGAAAGCCCTATGGGATTGTTGTGACCTTACATGTGACCATATATGGGTGTCTCTTTTCTCCCCTGTGCACACACTGGGAGCCATTACATGCTGTAGCTTTGTGGGTGCATAGCGTTGCACACCTTGATGAAATATAGATTTGTGTAACTGAGCTTGTGCTTCCATTCCATGTCAAGAATGGATATTATGACCATACTAGACTCAGACATGTCCTTAAGTTAAATCCACTGATATTTGTGCAATTGAACAGTAGCATGAAAATGGGGTGGCATGGAACAGGAAGGGGGATTTCCATTTGAAAACAAGATACTGTATAGGTTTAAACTTTTATCTAAACATTCTCTATCCTAAAATACTTGCACTATGCAATTTGCAAAATGCTGAATAAATGGAAGCAGTTGGAGATTACTTGTTCGACTGAAATGCTTTTTGGTAAATAACCAGAAACAATAAGGAATTGTTTTCTCAGTCTTACTACCCTATGGAGCCTCCTGAGTCATAAGATTATTCTGCCATCCTGGCCAAAAAATTAAAATAAAAAATCAACTGCTTAAATGTGTGACTAGCAGCCAAAAAATATCAAATGCTTCTTGTGCTCTGCAAGAAATAGACACTTGATTAAGATTTGTGTTAGAAATGCCAGTTGGATGCTTTTCCCTGCAGTATTGATAACAAATATCCTCCTCTGATCTGCCTAAGCACAGGAATGTGAAAAAGCAGTAATCGACTGGGACTGCATTATACGCTAAAGGAATGATTTATTCTTGTTTTGGAGAAGGAAGAAATAGCCCCATGGTGAAGTTGTAATAGTCTGTGTGTGCCTGGAATGTGTAATGTAGGGATTTTATTTCCACTGTTAACTTACTTGCTCTTAAAAGCAACATTTAAAAAATGAATTTCAAGCCAGCCCAAAAGATAACGCATTCCTCCATTCCTTCTGCAGAAGTTGGCTGGTGTAGCAATTAAACCTTACTTTGACAGTACCTATAGAACAGAGTCCTCCATTACACCTGAGGTCAGCTAGATGTCCTACAAATGGAGCACACAGAAGTGTGCCGTCCTATGGAGGAAAAAGCCAGGGAACCCCAAAGGAACACCAGTCAACTATCTCTGCTTCTTCCCAGTCTTCTGTTAGCCGAAATAGTTGCCCCGCAGTAGCAAACTTGACCCTGGTTGAGTCTTTTGATGAAAAATTGTTTTGCCAGAAACATTTAACCATCTAGATACAGATGCAGGAGAAGAATTCTAGATTCCTATAAAATCCTCCTTTATGGACCACAGTACTTCGTTTTGAAAGGCATCTGTAGGACATTTTTTCTTTTGATAGTTTCCTGTATTTAAGGAGCTGGGCGTTCCATGCTTGATTTAAAAATTTAGAGAGAAAAGAATACATAAGAACCCAGATGTTGCCAGTGCCTAATTAGCACCTAGGCGCACAAGTCAACTGGTACCAGTCTTTCCACGCTTGAGTACAAAGCAGATTATTCTTCTTGCTGTGATAGCACCATGTGTTTGTTCTCCCAAGATGACTTCCAAAAATGATTTCAAAAATTCCAACTCCTATGTTCTGTTAAATTTACATGTAATTTAGATCTGAATGCACTGACTTAAGTCCAATTGCTTGTTTCATCTAGTGTTGATCCACTGATGTTAGAGAACATGACTCTGTGACACAAGTCCTCTTTTAATATAACAATTTCTAGTAATTATTTTTTTCTCTGTTCTGTAATCAGCTTAAAATCATGTGACTCATGGGATTGTGCTCAGCCATTCTCACCAGCCATATCTGTTCTGTTAAAAAAATAAAAATAAAAATAAACAGCAACTTGAATATAGATGCCATGAATATTATTAATTATGAAAATAGTTATTGTTTCCAAGGGAATTTCAGCTATTTTATATTGAGGCCAGTTTGGGTTGTCGAAATATTATGACAGGCGTAAGGTCAGGAAATCATCCCCTATTGAGAAAGAAGAGCAGGGACACAAGAAAGATTGCTTCCCTCTAGTCAACTTCAACAGTAGCCTGACCTTGTTGTGGAGCAAGGGAACACAGGAGGCTGATGGATGATGGAGGAAGGACTGAGAAGTTCCATAATTAAAGCAGAAGTCCATTTGTTTCTCATAAGATATACTCCAATCTTTTATGTGTCTCTCATGATTACTTGTTCTTGTAGAACAGAACAATGGTTTGGTTAGATTGGTGGTTCCCAACCTTGGTTCTTGGATTAAAACTACCAGACGCCTTCACCACTAGCTGTGCTGACCAGGTTTTCTAGAAGTTGTAGTCCTAGAATATCTGGGCACCCAAGATTGACTACCAATGGATTAGATCATAACATTCGATTTTTTGAAAGTGGCCACCTGGATGGTTCCTGAAAGTTCACAAACATGATGTGTTGACTAGTTACTCACTGGAGATAGATTTAGACTCGGTGCTGGCAGGCTTAGTTATGAAAGGAGCAGTACTGGGGAAAGTATGGTGTGTATTATGCTTGTTTGTGTGTTTTTTTGTTTGCTTGCTTGCTTGTTTCTGGATGTCAACTCCAGAAGTCCCCAGGAAGCATAGGGAATTCTAGCTTGTTTGGAGAGTTCATTGTTCCATGCCTGAAACCCCAACCCATAGTCAGGATATTTTTAATTACCTTAATGCCAGTTTCTTTTAGCTTCTAAACTCCTATTATATCAGAGCCATTGTCATTTCTCCTTGCAGAAATGCCATTTTAAAGTTATTGAGGCGGCATGTATGCTGTGTTTAAAATTATCTTGCCTTCTTAACCTGCTGTCTTCAAAACACTGCCATGTTTGTTTCATAAAGCGGTTATTTAAATTCTTTAATGCTCTGTAGGCACAAATATGCTTTTAGAATGCCAGGTAAAGAAAAAGAAAGCAGAGAAGTAGCAGTGAGCAGAAAGAGACAGAGTATTAAAATAAGAGGTCAGATTCTTGAACTAGTTTTGGTTTTACTTCTGTAGCATATTTTTCTGTTACCTTCAAAAACAGGTTGATTGCCACTTAATGACGCATAACTATTTATTTTGCTGGTTAGTTATAAAACATCATTTCTGTTCAACACTTGTCAGCTTTTGTGTTACATGGACAGTCCTTTTCAGATATCAGTATCTCTGAAGACAGAAGGTGGGAGCAGAGAATTAATTTAGATTGCAGTCAAAGAGAGTTAACATGTGCCCAATTTCTTACAACATTTCCATTTGATCTTTAATTTTGAGGCTGCTTCCCTGAATTGTCTGAAGTTCTCCATCGTGGCCTTCGTGAAGCCACACAGATGGGTTTCCCAGGCGCCCCTGCGCCAGAGGTCGGAACTTCCCTAGCAATAGGAAAGTTCGTTAGTCTCCGCCCCCGCACCCTGCGCATGTGCGTGGGTATTCCCGCCTAAACTCCTCAGTTCCTCTTAACCGCCACGGCTAGAGATTCTTCTCCGTTGGTCTCCGTGCATTTTTGCCTCAAAAGATTTTTCTTCTCGGTTTTTCGACTTCGGACTGTTTTTTGGCTCATGGCTTTCGCGCCTCCCTTCAAACATTGTTCTCGTTGCCGGGCCAAGATTCCTCATACAGACGGACACTATCTTTGTCTTTTTTGTCTCTGTGAAAACCATTGCACCAATACTTGCCCGATCTGTAGAGGTTTCTGTTCTCAGACGCTGAAAAACCGCTGCAACCGCTTGGCGAATTATCTTCTTGAACGCTCCCTTCGTCCGCAACCCATGGAGCAGAAGACCGTCGAGAGCACCCGTAAGTCTGAGGCTTCGGGATGGGCAGAGAAGACCAAAAAGATCCCCATTCTTCAGGGTGTGGCGACTTCGAAATCTAAGCCGTCCACCAGCCCGTCCCGTGCTCTCCCTTCAAAGTCTTCTTCGAAACCTTCGAAACCGGCTTTACCGACCACTAAGCTTTCCTCACCTTCGGTACTCATTGAAACCGAATACTCGGGTTCGGCTGCCACCGCTATCCCTCAAGTTCCCCGTCTGAAGTATCAGCAGTTACTTCCTTTGGATTCCTCGGAGTCGTCATCCGATGATGACGGAGCCCTTCCAAACATCACCTTGATGGGCTCGACTCCGGTTATGGATTCCAGGACCTGTCGGTCCACGTCGAAGGGGACCGGTCGGTCCCGAGAGCCTCCATTACGCTCTCCCTCTCTGGCTTCCAAGGCGGCTTCTTCTCCAGTACCATCCCAAGACGCCAAGCCCAAAGAGCATGCCTCCTCCTTGCCACCAGCGTTCCTTTTGGGTTTGTCCTTGAAGCCGGATACCCATCAGAAGCGGAAGCATGTCCAGCTTCAATCCTCGGGTTTGGCGCCGGCTCTTGATTCTGCCCCACAGGTCGAATCTGTAGCGGTGGCCGTTGCTCAAGCCTTGACTCCACCAAAGCCTACCAAGGAGGTCTTGGAGTCAGCTGCTCTTCCGAAGAAGAAGCGAAGAAAGGAGCACCATGTACAAGCCCCTTCTGTGACTGTGCCTCCGATCCCTGGCTTCTCCCTCTGATTCGATGGAAGGCAGTGGTCCATCCATACTACGGAATCTGTCGATTCCGATTGGATGGCTTTAGTCCCTTCTTCCTCTGGTTCCAACAGAGAGGACGAAGAGGTTTCCGACGTCGAATCCGTCCAATCCGAAGTGTCAGATTCGACATCCTTGCAATTGGTGACCTCCCCGGACTCAGAGGTTGATGAAAGGTCTCCACCATCCATGTCGAGTTCAATGAGAAACTATACCAGCTTTCTCATTCGGATGTCAAAAACCATAGACTTGCCAGTGCATCAGCCTCAACCTAAAAGAGTCTGTCACATCTTCGGGAGAATTTCCAATGATGAGGCTGCCCCTGTGCATCTCACCTTGATTCCTTCCTTTCTCACCATGGTTGAAGACTCATTCCAGGCTATGTCCTCCACCTCGGTCCCACGCAAGCTCGAAGCCCTCTATAGAGTGCACAAGGACAAGGCGCCTTATTTGAATAAACACCCGACTCCCAATTCTGTTGTCGTGGCATCTTCCCAGGTACAATCCCGTACCAAGCAAACTCCTATCCCTCCTTCTAAGGAGGGTAGGAAGTTGGACACAATGGGCCGCCACCTCTATTCTTTTGCCATCCTACAACATAAGATCGCAAATTATCAGGGTGCCATGGGGGCCTACCAAAGGGATCTTTTAACTCATCTGCATCCCTTTTTGGAGCTGATTCCAGAGGACAAGCGTGCAGAAGCATCAGCCTTGTGCGAGGAGTCTATGGCTCTAGCGGCCCAGCAGATGCGAGCCTCCAAACATTCCTTTGATGCCGCCTCCAGGGTGTCAAATTCCTCAGTCACCCTCCGTAGGCACACCTGGCGTCGCACTACTGGTCTTTCTGATGACCATAAAGTCCAGATTGAATTTCTGCCTTTTGGTGGATCGGGCCTTTTCAATACTGCGACAGATGACCTTATGGAGGACAGGCACAAGAAGCAGGACACTGCTAAAAAACTAAATGTCATTCCTTCTCGTCCAAAGCCTTCCTTCCGCTTCCAATCGAGAAGACGCTTCTGGCCTCCATCTTCTCAGTCATCTTCCAAGCACCAGCAATGTGACCGCTCTGCAAGGTCATCTGCCTTATCCAGCTTTGCCTCCAAGTCCAAGTAGGCTAAATCAGTTACCATCTCCTCCAAGCCCAGGGATCGAAGGCCAAGAGATTATTATTGACTACCACACTATCCGTCTCAGTCCATTTATTCTGGCGTGGCAAAACATCACATCGGACCAGTGGGTCCTATCTATTATTCAAAAAGGTTACCTGTTAGAGTTAAGTTGTCTCCCCCCATTGGGGAATCTAGTTCGTACTTCTCCATCGCCATGCCTACTGGAAGAAGTTACTTCTCTGCTTCAAAAGCGGGCCATCGAAATCGTCCCAAGACTCCAGGCTCACCACGGCCTTTTCTCCTGTTATTTTAAAGTCCCAAAGAAGGATGGAGGGCTCCGACCCATTCTGGACCTGCACTTCCTGAACAAGTTCCTTGTATACAAAAAAATTCAAATGGTCACCTTGGAAAAGATCATACCTCTTCTTCGCGGAGGAGACTGGTTTGGAGTTGTGGATCTCAAAGATGCATACTTCCACATTTCAATCCACCCAGCTCATCATCACCTGCTTCGCTTTGCCATAGGGGAAGAAATCTATCAATATTCCGCCCTGCCATTTGGTTTGGCTACAGCACCAAGAGTTTTCACCAAGTGCATGGCACCAGTGGCAGCCTACCTCCGCACTCTAGGAATAGTTGTCTTCCCCTATCTCGACAACTGGTTGATCGTTGCAGACTCTCAGGACAAGGCCCGCCAAAACATAGCCACTGTCCTTGACACCCTAGAGTCATTGGGTCTGCGGGTCAACTACAAGAAGTTGCATCTCGAACCTTCTCCATTGGTGCCATTTTGGACTCAACCAGAGCGATGGCAGAAATGCTCCATCTCCTTCAACAATTCCAAGCGTGTCAGATCATTCCAGCAGTAGAGGACCAAAGACTCTTGGGTTTCATGGCCTCCATGACCTCTGTTCTGGTTCACGCGAGGCTGTGACTCAGACCTCTCAAGGCCTGGTTTCTTCAACAATTTGACCCTCTTCGGGAACCTCCCAGAAAACTCCTCGCCATTCCCCCGGACTTACCTCCTCATCTTCGCTGGTGGTCCTGCCGATCCAACATCCTTTCTGGACGTCCCTTCAGGAATCCATTTCCCACCATTCAAGTAACGACAGATGCCAGCAACACGGGCTGGGGCGCTGTTTGCCTCTCACATTCCATCCACAATACCTGGACTCCACAGGAGCAGATGCTCCACATCAACGAGCTGGAGCTGCTGGCGATTTTCAAAGCGTTCCGGGCGTTCATCTGACACCTCTCCGGCAATGTAGTACTGGCAGTGATCGACAACACAACCGCCATGTACTACATCAACAAACAGGGCGGAACCCACTCTCAGCATCTTCTGCAGCTCACGATCCGCTTCTGGGATTGGTGCATCTCCAACAACATTCACCCGACTGCAGTGCACTTACCTGGAGAGGAAAACTCCGACGCCGACGACCTCAGCAGGCGACTTCAGGCGACTCACGAGTGGGAACTGCATCCCAGGACTTTCAGCCTCCTCTGCAACAAGTGGGGCTTTCCTCGTGTGGACCTATTCACCTCTCAATTAAACACCAAATGTCCAATGTACTGCTCCAGAGCAGGGAAGGGATTTCACTCTTTGGGGGATGCTCTCCTCCTTCCATGGTCGGGGGACCTCCTGTATGCTTTCCCCCCAATTCCTCTGGTACAGAGGGTGGTCATAAAGACTCTTCAGGAGAGGGTCAACCTCATCCTGATAGCCCCTTGGTGGCCCCGACAACCCTGGTTTGTGTCCCTCCTGCGGATGTCCTCAGAGTATCTCCGCCTTGCCCAGACTCCAGAGCTTCTCTCACTGGACAACGGTCAGGTTCTTCACCCTGACCTGAATCACCTCCACCTAACGTCCTGGAGGATTCTGCCTTGATTGAGACTATCATTGACTCTTGTCGCAAGCCTTCCACTCTAAAACAATACACCTATAAGTGGAAGAGATTTTCTTTATTTGCGGCAGATAAGGGATTTGACCCGGTCAATCCCTCCCTTACATGGGTTTTACAATATCTTCTGCACTTGAAACGTTCAGGACTTACATCGCCTCTCTCTTCGGGTCCACCTCTCAGCTATTGTGGTGCACCAGCCACAGTTTTCGGCAGCAGCTGCTTTCTTCAGGCATCCTAGAATGAAGCAGTTTCTTAAGGACCTAAAACACACTTTTCCTGCCAGGAAACCTATTCCTCCTCAGTGGTCCCTGTCCTTGGTCCTACGGGCTTTGCAGCGCCCGCCCTTTGAACCTATGGCTTCTACAGACATTAGGCTACTCACCCTAAAAACTGCATTTCTGGTGGCCATTACTTCGGCTAGACGGTCCAGAGAGCTATGCGCTCTTCGGTGTGACCCTCCGTATTTACAGTTCCACCATGATAGGGTGGTAACTTACCCAGATGTAACTTTCCTTCCAAAAGTTGTCTCATCTTTTCATGTTTCTCAACCTATTGTTTTACCAATTTCTTTCCAGATCCTACGTCTGGGATTGAAAGAGACATGCCCTTGCCTTTTATGTCTCTAGGACCAAACCTATCAGAAAATCTAATAAACTGTTTGTATGTCATGATCCTGCGGTACTGGGTACTCCTGTCTCTCCCCAACAGTTTGCCCACTGGATAGTGCAGTCTATTAAGCTCTCTTACGAGCTGGCAAAGGTACCCTTACCCTTGGGTATTCGTGCTCACTCTACTAGAGCTATGGCCTCCTCCGCGGCCTTCCTGAAGGGTGTCCCCCTGGATGACATCTGCCAGGCAGCCACATGGTCAACACCAGACACCTTCATGATCCACTACAGAGTGGATGCCCGCGTGAAGTCGGCCACTTCCTTCGGGAGGGCAGTGCTTTCCTTTGTGATGGCGTGACTTCCCTCCTGCCAGTGAGTACTGCTTGCAATCACCCATCTGTGTGGCTTCACGAAGGCCACGATGGAGAAGAACCAGTTACTTACCTGTAAAGGTGGTTCTTCGAGTGGACCTTCGTGAAGCCACACAGCACCCGCCTGCCTCCCCTCGGACCGTCATGCCCTGACTGGTATTACCATTACCTGTCATCCTGACGGTCAAGAGGAACTGAGGCATTTAGGCGGGAACACCCACGCACATGCGCAGGGTGCGGGGGCAGAGACTAATGAACTTTCCTATTGCTAGGGAAGTTCCGAACTCTGGCGCAGGGGCGCCTGGGAAACCCATCTGTGTGGCTTCACGAAGGTCCACTCGAAGAACCACCTTTACAGGTAAGTAACTGGTTCTTTCTATAAATTATTTTACGCTGGAAAAGTGCTGCTTGGACTTGGTGTGAAAGCAATTTCAAGATGAAGGGAATGCGTGTGTGGATATGCATGTTTTCTATGCGTGCAGTTGCATTTAGATTACTGTAGACATGTTTTCCCCAAGCTGTTTAACATTTAAGAATGTGGGTGGGAACCGAGACAGTATCCATGTAGGAAACGGTGCAGGATCTTTGGGGATATGGACAGAACATACAAACATAACAGCCAGGCAAGGCTAAAATCCATTAGTTAGTTACAGCTAGACCCATTGAATCAGTGGGGATTTAATGAGTCAACATCCATTACATTCCATTGATTTAATGGGCCTAACGTGTGACTCGCTGCTGGAATCCAGCCAGTAGATATAGATAGATAGATAGATAGATAGATAGATAGATAGATAGATAGATAGATAGATAGATAGATAGATAGATAGATAGATAGATAGACATACATACATACATACATAGTCCTTCCTACTTTGTTTTGCAGGTCTCCATGTTCTTTACTAATCTACTATATGCTGGGCAAAATCAGCTAGTACCAACCTAACTTACTGCATTTGTTCTTAAATCCTCTTTGACTATAAATAATTGCTCCAACATAATTGTCTTTAGGAATTAATGCTTCCCCCTCCCTTCTAAAACTGAAATCCTCCCTAAGTACTCTTTGTGAGGTATTAAGGCTATTATTGTTTCAAACACCTCATGAAGATCTTTTGGACTTAGGTAACCATGGTGACAAAAGGGTATAACTGATTTGATGTGTAAAATCCCTGGCAAAAGCTGCACTTGACATCATCAGGATCATATTTCTGCTGTGCTGACCCGCCTTCGCATCTCCTACTGTTTGCTTTATTCATCCCAGGTTCATCTAAGAGATCAAGCTTTTGAATGAGAGAAAAGTAAACTAGCTATGTAAGCCTTATTATGACAATTTCTTGTGGGATGTATTTACATAACAAACTAAAGACCCAACTAGACATAGGGCTTGTTGGGCTGTAATTATCATCTCTTGTTTCGAAAAATTGTCCTGGGATGCCACAGATTAAGGGACTACTGCTTTCCTTGCCACAGTCCAAATCCCCAGCCTTCCCCTCTCTGGTCTGTGCCTGTTCTTTGCAACCATGCTATTAACCATTTACTGTACCTAGTTTGGCTCTTAAATTGAGTTTATACTGTTTAAATCTGACCATCTTGAATTCTCTGAAGAAATTGTGGAAGCTATAGTTGAGAATCCTATCAAGAGAGTTCAAGGCATTCTCCCAAATGCAATTCTTAAAGCTTCCCAGAGAAAGAGAATGACTTAAGTCTGTTTAAAACACCTAGTTTCCTGTGTTAGAGATAGTCTTTGTTGTAGTCTTTTCCTCAAATGACAACAAGCAGCCCTTGTCTTCTGCCTCTTCTTGTCCCTACTAACAATGTTGTTTCTCCTTCTCGGAAGCACTGTAATGAACAGATGTCACAAAGATTGATTTTTCAGGCCATTCCACTTCAGGCTTTTCCTCTGACATTAGTGCTCTAAGCAAAACAGATGCTCTCAGACCTTGAGCCTTCTTATACCTCCTTGCCTGCTACAGAGGGACATCCTAACATATGTGGATAAGCCTCCCCAATAGTTAGGCTTTCATCCTGGGAACTGTGCAGCTGTCATCAACTCATCCAAGGACTATCATCTCAGTGCATCCGCTGTTTGCTTTTTTAAGTCCCTTGAACTGCATAAGCTCAATTTTTATTTATTTATTTATTTATTTATTTATTTTCACATTTATATACCGCACCTATTTCCCTCATAGGGGACTCAGTGCGGTTTACAACAGGGAGGATAAAAACAACTAAGTCAGCTAAAACAATGAGATCCAAGATTCAGATTAACAGGCGAGCAGGCGAGCCGCGCAAAAAAAAAAAAAAACGAACTGAGTTCCTAGACAGTGCCGAAGGCGTCCCGAAAAAGTAGAGTCTTTAAATTTTTCTTAAACGACGCCAGCGATGGAGCCTGCCGTAGCTCGCTCGGGAGCTTGTTCCAAAGGATTGGCGCCGCTACCGAGAAGGCCCGTCCGCGTGTACTTGTTTTGCGGGCCTCCCTCGGAGTGACGGTCCGGAGCGAGAGGGCCAAGGAGGAACGGGTGGGTCGGGCCGGATCTAATTGTTGGGGGAGACGCTCCGCCAGATAAGCAGGGGCCAAGCCATTTTTCTATGTATAAGACTACATTTTTGTCTAAAATTGTTAGACTAGAAATATGAGGGTCGTCTTACACATGGAAATAAGTTGAGGAGAAAACTGCACAGTTGCAAAACTGTAATTTTGGGTTGGAAAAGTGTGGGTCAATTTATACATGGGGGTGTCTTATGGATGGAAAAATATGGTAGTCTACATTTGCACGATTATGGGAATGATAGCTGTTGCGAGTTTTTTGAGGCTGTTTGGCCGTGTTCTGGAAATTTTTCTTCCTGATATTTCTCCAGACTCTGTGGGAGCTAGGAGTTCTCTCTATGCTCTGGGGCATAGAAGGAGTGAGACTGTGGGGTTTAAAGTTGTGGAAAAGGCAAAGCGTGTCCTATGCAGTAGAATAGATGTTAGTCATTGTATTGTGATGGAAAGATTAAAAAGTTTCACTGCAAGGGGTGGCTGTGATGTTTCTCTGTGGTTGATGAGTGTCATTAGCTGTTCTATTGTGTAAACTGATGGGGTGCTTGTGGCTGTGTGGGAATCAGTGAACTTTAATCTTTTGCAGGCTAAAGTTTTCAGTACTAGAAGCCAGGCTTTGTTGATTTTTAGATGTTCTAAAACTCAACAACTCAAAGTACTGATTCCAGTGAAACTTCTTAATCCCTTCATCACAATACAATGACTAACACCTATTCTCCTGAATAGGACAAGTTTTCCCTTTTCGCACAACTTTAAAACCCCACAGTCACACTCATTCTATACCCCAGAGCACTCCTAGTTCCCTGAGCTCCCTGCCCTCTGAAGATGATGGCTACAGAGTCTGGCAAAACGTTCAGGAAGAAAGACTTCCAGAACACAGCCAAACAGCCCGGAAAACCCACAACAGCTATCAGATCCCAACCGTGAAAGCCTTCAAGAATAAATAGTGGGAATGATTTCATAGGGTTACCATACATTGTAAGTGACTTGATGGCACATAACAACAGCACCAAAGAATAAACAAGCACTGTGATTCACACCTGGGCCATGATCAGAAAGAGATGGAGACACAATAACCCTTCTGCGGTCCTAAAATAGAATGAGCCTCCTGTATGTTTCTTTTGAAAGGAAAACTCCCTCTGGCGTGAAAGGGGCTTTCCCCTTAGACATTAATAGCATGTTGCATCCCTCCTGTTACCTGTCCCTATTCAAAATCAGGAGTGTAATGAATAAGAGGCAAAAGACCACCGGGGTCCTCCTGTCAATCACTTGTACAGGTGCACACCCTCTCCATGTTTAATACCTAATTTAAAGGCATGAATGATGTCATAATTACATTGGCTGTAAGCCAAGTTCCAAGTGCACAGTGATTCTTGTCTCAGCAGTTAAGGCCCTTGTGCATATTTTAGTCCAAGGTTGGCACTTAGGCTAATGTCACAGGGATGTCTATGCTTGATTAGTCTCATGACAGTACTGTGTCAACAACTTCATCTCCCATTTGACCTTGTCAGTTTGATTACCTTCCTGTTTTTTAAACTTCATTTCCCCCTGGAGTGTTATTTTTGTTTCTGCTCAGAGTCTGTTCTTGCTTTTTCAGTTTTACTTCACATCACTGCTAGAAAAACCAAATTAGCAATTTTAGTGCTCTCATACCACTCCTTGCAAAAAAGGCTATCTCCATCACACCCCGTTAAGGATATTTAGTGATATTCCTTTTTAGAGCTAAACTGGAAGAAAAATCAAATAACAAAGCCCTGAGACTTAGGTTTGGAAAAAAGATCTTACAGATCTATTTCTTGCTAAAACTTGAACAGGTATTCTTTAAGCCATCAAAATGAGTTTCATTGACTAGCCTTCCCCACCTTGTAGCTCTCGAAATGTTTTGTGTCACATCTCGACATCACACTGATCCTGCCAGCTGGAGCTGGTGGAAGTTGCAAACCACTGGAAAACCCATTGACAGAGATCCTGCGGGCAGGGACTTCTCATGTCTGCAGTTTGGGAAGCTCCCTCTCATTTGGGGGAGTAACTCTCTCCACAAAGGATGGGGTTCTCAGTCTGGGCATCCTGTTGGACCGACACTCACCATGGAAGTCCAGAGGGTGTCAGTGGTCCTGTCCGCTCATTACCATCTGCAGAGGATTGCACAGCTGCGGGCCTTTCTGGACGTTGGGGCATGAATCACGCTAGTTCATGTGTTTGTAATCTCCAGATTAGACTACTGTAGTGCTCTCTATGTGGAGCTGCCTATGAGCTAACGCAGAATACAATGGCCAAACTATTAACAAGGTTAAAAAGTTTCCAACATATTACCCCTGTACTGGCTACTCTGCAGTGGCTGCAGATTTGCTACCGCATTGACTAAATGATTTAGAGATTCAATATCTGACAGAATGGCTCCTCCCAAGAAGAACTGCCAGGATCACTTGTTCGAGCCAGGCTGGCCATTTGCAGGTGCCAACCTCGAGGTAGGCCTGGAAAGTGGCAACAAAGAATTGGGCCTTCTCGGTGGTCGCACCCCACTTGTGAAACCAGGTTCCACAAGAGATTTGCCTAGCACCCTTGTTACAAGCCTTTGAGAAATTACTGAAAGCCTAGCTTTATAGGTTGGCCTTCCCTGATCATTCCATTCTAACTTGTTAATATAAATAGGACACTACTTTTTTCTGCATTATGATAATTCTTTATCAGATCTTTTTCTTTTCATTTGTATTGTATCTTGAATTGCTGAAAGGTTTTGATTTATTTGTGCTTACTTGCCCTCATTTGATTCATGTTATATTGGTTTTGATTGATTAGTTTGTTTATTTACTGTTTAAGTTGTATAATGTATTTCATTATATTTTGCTGATGCTTGTAAACTTTCTGCTAGATGTTCGCAGTATATAAATCAAATAAATAAATAAATAAATAAATCTCTGGAAAGCCGGCTTATATTGATACTCATTTGGCACTAAGGTAAAGATCTGATTCTAGTATGATAGCAGATGAAGTACCAGAATGGGGTATAGGAGATCTGGGTTCAAACCCCACTGGGCCATGAATACATGTTGGAGGTTCACAGTGGAAATCTACTCCTTAAAAATCTTCCATATCCAAGTAGAGTTGCTGCAATCAGACGCAACTTTGTGGTATATAACATAACATTTGGCCTAGGTTTGAGAACTTACTGACTACATAATAAATTGCAAAACTTTGAAGACAGATAGATAGTAAACCTGACTGGTGAAGATAGGTCTTAGTATTCTATTTTTAAAATATGCTAAGCTCAACAAAGTGGTACAGTACTGCAAGAAAGCTTAGCTAAAGTTTCCCCATTCAGTGGCTAAACAGAATCAAACTAGGTCAACATAGACCTTAAAAAGATAGTTTCTTCTTCATCTTAACATGGTCCTCAGGTTTCTGCATCATCTCACATGCTTCCAATTTTCATGGAGTTGCTTAAAGATTTACAATAATAGTATATCAGCAAAGGTCTCTCTTCATTGCTGCTATAGAAAAGTACGAACCCCCAGAGGACTTGCTGAAAAACAGTCATAACCATCGCTTTCAGTTTCGGGTGAGAAGTGGTTAGCTGATGAAAAAAGGTGGGGGGGTTTTGTCTTTTGTTTTGTTTTACCTGGAACTCTTGCACAGAGCAACATGGCTACCTTCTCCAAAAAAAAAAATGTTGTACAGCAATATCAAGCCATTTCCTGGTATTTTGAATTGTGGAAACAGAAGCACGATTTCCCACATTCGTAATCTGGAGGTTTTTAAAAGAATCGATACGCTCCGTCAGATAAGTGCATGAAACGGTAGCTAGCTTGCTTTTATATAAGGTTTACATGGGTTTCATGTATATGGAATGCATCCATTAAATGAGTACCACGTACAAAAATGCTGGGACAGTTAGATGCATCCATTTTATTTTGCATTCTTTCTCTCCTTAAAGATTTTAATGAAGCAGTCCCTGAGACAGAAAGGCTGGACTCAAAAGCGCTGAAGACACGTGTGCAGCTGTCAGTAAAGAACAAAAGATCAAGACCAACGAGGACACGACTCTATGATAGCATCAGTTCCACAGATGGGGAGGACAGCCTTGAAAGAAAGGTGACTTATTTTTCTTCTTTGTCATCGTCCTATGGGTTGTAACCCTTTGCCAGGCTTTTTTTTTATCTGCATGGTTTTATTTTAGTGCAGGATACATTTTCTCATATGTGATGATACTTGATAATGAAGAAGCATTCAAGAATTTTCTCTTTGAAGGTAAACCATCTGTTTTCTTGCAGCAGTCCAGAGACTTCTGACTCAACTGTGTATGTGTAGAAAGAAGTTCAATACATCCCCGACTAACTGCTCAATTAACTCTTTCAGTCAAACAAAACTAAATAGTACTTAGAAGCTAACTTATAAAGATTTTGGAGGCTTTGAAATGTAAATCATGTTAAATATCATTGTTAAAGTGGAAACACAGATGTACTAGATGTGAACAATGTGAAATGAATTGGAACAGTTTTTCAGAAACAAGATGATAAGCAGGTGTTAAACGGTGTGGGGAGAGAGATATATTGGGTATTCCAAGTAACTTGCTGCAGCGGATTCCTATATGCCATAATCTGCTTCATAATCTTTTATATCAACAGCCAGCGTACAGTTGTGGTAGCCCCATGCACATTACCAAATCACCTCTGCCCATATGTGTAAGAACATCCTCACCAGCATCAGATTCTGGTGCTTCCTCCCTTTCCCCTGTGGCTAGCCGCGCAACATTTGCAGTTGACAAAAGACCCAGACACCAGGATGAAGAGCAGCCGGATGTGGGTTTCTTGTGCTCTCATGGGAGCACCCCACTTTCCTCACCTTCAAAGTCCTGCCAGAGCTATGAAGCATCACCCGTGCATCTTCCAGCCACCAGGAGGATCTTCCATCATGAAGGTATAAGTGTCCTTGCATATATTGCTATTTGTGTGTGTGCTGCTATTAATTGTTGCGCCATTTCTGATGAGCAGTTTTCTGCTCCCAGGTCCATGCAGAACGTTCTGTGCACTTTCACAATTGGAGAATATAGTTTCTCTTCTTTTTTTCCTTATCATTCTGTGTATTACCTCCCAAAATAGTTTTTAAAGATTCTTTCATGTTGAGCAAAGCAGTCACAGTATGGTAGAAAGCAGTTTGACTATTTCTGTTATTTTCAGACTGTAAAATTGTGAGTTAACATTTCAGGCTTCCAGAAATATAATCACTGCCTTAAGTAAAGGAACCAATGTTTATTCTGGGGAGAAATTTTTCAAGCTTTAGTCTGGATAACTGTCTTACATAAAACACTAGGCATTCAAATTCTTGGAGAAGGAGTCTAGTGTTTCTGTTAAAAAAAATACAGATATATTGGAGAAGATGTCATTGCTGCAGTAATCTAAAGGCAAAAGCTTTATTCAGTTCTTGTTGCATCTCTTCTATCACTGTGTGAGAAATATAGCTTAGTCAAATGATTTAGTCAAGATAGTTCTTGAGGCACAATCTTTGATGTTCTAACAATATAAGCATATACAAAAATGCATTGCATTCATCATCCTGTTTGTTCATGAATAAACATAAAAGTAAACACAGTTGCTCTCCGTGGCCATACTCAGGGAAAGATCACAGTTTAGTCAGTGGAAGGTTCCATGCTTTTCACACTGAGTTTTATACCACCAGGATAAGTGTAAGGGTAGAGTTCAATAAACACATTGCAACCAAAGTGAGACAATCTCCTTCAAGATGAAAGTTTTAAGAGAGTATGCCCTCTCATGAAAGGACACGATTCAGTTTGAAAATAGAATTTAATTGACTATTGACAAGGTTTCCTTTCTTATTCTTTTTAATAATACATGAAACTAAGTGGTGACTAGATATACATTCCCAAGACTTTCATAGTTGAAGTTTTGGAAGAGGTAACCATGTTAGTCTGTGCAAAAATTCCAAGCAAAAAAGGGACAACCCCCCCCCCATGTCCTAGTCTCTCACCCACTTTTTTTGTTCACCTTTTCCCCTTCCTCCTCCCCTGCTCATCCTCACCCAGATCTGGTGCCTGTTTTCTGTCTCGTGAGGATTTTTTTTAACAGAGCCTTAAAACAGCACCAGCCAAATCAATGCATGCAAATGTACCATACATCCAACAGCAAATGAATATTTGGTATGAAACTTATATTCCATTGTATATTATGTTCTACACCTCATTCTGTTGCTGTATGTCCGAAGAAGTGAACATGCCCACGAAAACTTACATTAAAATATATGTAGTTAGTGTTTAAGGTGCCACATATTTTTTGTTTTTTGTTTTTATTTTTGCCTGGAATTCCAAAGACTGACTCCTTGGACTTCTTTTGTATGTGGATACAAAATAGTATCCATATATATGTATGTGGTAGACACCAAAGCACTATAATCTTTAAGAGGAATATGGCATGCTGGTAGTACATTTTGCATTGCACAAGACAGAGATTGCAAGTTAGCTTAGGAGTACAATTCTGGCAAATGTTTAGTTCAAACGTTTACAAGCTTTTGTGTAACACATATATTAATAAAGAGAAAATGATTGTTTAGTATTACTGTACACGCAACCCAACATTGGACTGCCAGATTGTTCCTAGTAGCAGTGACTTAATAGGAAAATATGAGAGAGAAGCACAGGAGGACTGTATGATAATGGCAAGGCGATTCTGAGGAACCTAGAGTTGCAAACACAGCTTGAACAGGACAAGGTTCCTTTCTGGCCTGCAATTCCCCAACCAACATGACCAGTGGCCATGCTGTCTGGGAGATACTGGAAGCTATAATGCAAAAAAGAAAAAGAAGAAGAAGAAAAGAGTCTTACTCTACAAGACCGGAGTAAGAGCACTTCAGTACTAGGGTGTACAGTATTTCTCAGCAAAGAACTAGACCGCCCATTACCTGCTGTGGTCATCTAGAAGTTGCCTTTGTCCCTAGTTCTCATATTTTGTTACTCACATGAAGGCAAAAATGGGATGTTATGTATTGGAACATTCCAAGTAAAATAGGTAAGGTAGGAGAATCCTTTCAGGTTAGTGGACCCCACCACCAGGTGGGACAAACGCTAAGAAAAAGAAGAAGGAGAATGCATTCAGGTCATGACCTTCAACTGCAATAAAGGCATGACATCCTTTTGCTCCTTAGCTGGCAGAAGGCTCTTGCAAGTGCAGCCACCTCTGGGACAAAACTCATGTGGTCCATCCTAGACGAGGCAATAGAGTGATGGCAGCAAAATAGTGCTGTGCAGGCCTTACTCTGTTGCATGTAGTGTATTGTGGAAGACAGCCCTTCTTTTCAGCAATTCAGCCAAGGTAGATTTGTGTGTACGTACTCTTGAGAGAACTGGTCTGGCAGCACATTGAGCAGAATCAAAACGTGTTCTCTCATTTTGGTAAGTACTTCAACAAATATTTTAGCCAGATACTTTCCAATTATTGTGCTAATACAATGTATTAGAATTATCTCAGATCAGAATTATAGGAAAGGCTGGGTTTCAAACAGCAAGATCATTTGTTCTGCCCAAGCACTTTTTAAAATTCTACCCAGTGTCAGAGTAGTTACCTTCAAGGTCATGTCAGCAACAAGGAGACCCTCGGAAATTGTACCTCTTTAGGGATGGGGTGAGGGGAAATTCTCTTACCTGTCTCTCTCCTCTCCCTCTCCCTCTCCCTCTCTCTCCCTCTCCACTCTCTTACATACACACAGAGTGTTTTTTCTGGATCCCAGCCATTGTTTTAAAATACCTTTTTTGCTAAGATTTTCTTGGTGTAGACAGTTGCCTGTGCTTGTTAACAAGGCAGGCTTGTCCTTGGTGCTTTAACGCAGTTGCTGCATTCCCACCCAATGGGAGGTTTCAAAGTGCATTATAAAAATAGCAGTACATTTGTAACAGCCTGAATACATCTTCTGGCTGGGCTCCAAAGAGATCTTTTCAATGTGTAGAAAGGTGTGCTTGCCCGGCAAGTTTTTCACTCCAGTGTTTTTTCCTCACTGTGCTTCACAGAGCATTTTTGAGACTTCTCCGATTTACAGGGGTGGCTTAGATGACATAGAAAGCAGTCTTTATGGGAAACGAGCTTTGAACTCCATTTAGAACCCCTGGGAAGAACATGAGAGCAGGCACTTCTTTGTACCCTAGCTTGTGTGTTTCTGTGCATACTTATCCATTTGCTAGCTCTGAGATAGTGGGACTAGAAAGGGAAGAATAAATATTTGTCTTAGTTTTTGAGGTTTTTCTGTAACAGGCATATATGGGATGTTAAGTATGAGAACAGTGCAAATTAATAGTTTCTTCTGGTGCTCTCTGGTGGGGCTCACTTGCATATAACCCCCCCACAATTTGTCTTCGTGACATATTTTGATTGTTTATGATATTTCTATGCCACCCAAGCTAATGAATACACAAGAAATGTAAAAATATAAAAATATTAGTCCCCTCAGTCCACTACCCCTACCCGCAATCAAGAAAGTGATAATCATATGGCATCATCCAATATAGCACATAAATGATAGGTCATGGATAAACCTCAGCAGAGAATATTGTTAGAAGTCTCTCTATGCAGTTCTGCCTTCTACAGTTTCCTGAACGTCTGGAGGGAAAGGACCTGACGTACCTCTAGTAGTAGTCAATTCTGTAGAGATGAGGCCACCACCAAGAAGGCTTGCTTCCTATTAGTCATTCTTTTCACTTGTCTCAGTGTGGCCACCCTCATTAGTGAAGCCTAGGAGGACCACATGAAACATGTAGTCATTCTTGGAGAGAGATGCTCTGACATGTATTGAGGTCCCAAACAACTAAGGGATTTTTATGTCAAAAATCTTGCCTTTAATCTGTCTCAGAAACTAGCAGAGAGTCAATGCAAGCGAGCCTGGATTGGCAATGTATGACCCAATTGACTTGTGCCAGAAGTCACCCTGGCTGCCATATCCTGGTCCTGCTGGACTTTATGTACTGTCTTAAAGGGTGGCCCCACATGCAGAGGATTACAGCAATTGGTTTATGAGATTCATGGGCCATTGTTTTCTGGGATCTCCTGCCCAGGTAGAGACACCACTGAGTAACCCGCCTAAGCTGGAGAAAGGCAATTCTGAAAGGCAGAAATTTGTTGTTTCACCAGAGTATCAAATCCAGGATTAAATTACAAAACTGGTCTTTTAGGGGGAGTGTAATCCCATCTAGATTGTTAATTTCCTCCTAACTGCTTCGGGGGGAGGCAGTTCTCTGTCTTGTCAGAATTCAGCTCCAACATATTTGTCCTCTTCTAGTTCACTATCAATCCTAGAAGATCTCAAGGACCTAGATAGCATCCATTATGAATGATTTCATTGTAGCTCTATAACATTGAAATTCAAAGTGGGTTGAAAAACCTTCCCAAAGTTAGTGCCTGCTACGTAATATGGCCTGCAGTCTCTGGTATAGAGGTTTATGCACTTTATGCACTAATGTAGCAGTATAAGACTGCTTCCCAGAACAGTCTACCTGTCACACATAACGTGTGTTAAATGCACCATTGGAAAGGATGTATGTACAATCCAGTCTTGCTACTAATTAATTGCTTCCTGATGGATAACAAACAAGCTATGTAGGTGAGAATCCGTACCAAATGTGAAAAGAAGTTATGAATGTTTGCTGCCTAGGATGTTTTATCTCTTTTGAGAGTAATCTGGAACATAGGAGCACCATTTTTATGGTATCTAGATGATTTGGTGGTTTGAAGTCTCCTTGTGTTCTCTAGAATCTTGAAGCAAAAAAGAGAAGATTGGCTGTTAGGAAAAATTTTAATATGTGATATTTTGTTGGGTGCTGGGGCAGACACAGTAGAGCATCCTTAGGCATGTTTACAACTACAGCTTTTAATACCAAAGGAGCAATTTCACAAGTTTATTGGCCTTCTAGTTCTCAGATTTCACTGGAATGCCCGAGTGAACCTGTTGGTTTCTTCTGTATGTGTTCAAGGGCAGCTTTTTCAATCACAGCAGAGGTCTTTTAGTCCACATCTCATGTATCTTGAACTCAGTATCTCCTACTTTGAATAAGGGACACTTTATTTATTTTGTAAGAAGCAATTAACGGTTTTGTGCATAAATCCTCCTGCACGTGAAATAAAAAATAGCTGATTTGGTGATAAAATACAAATGGTTATCATGACCTGTATTTTTTCATATACAAATATGTCCTAGATGATGCCACAGGGGTCCAGTCACTAAGAGCATCCAGCCCTTCTCTGGGGCAAATAAGAACAGTAAAACAAACATCTATAGACCTTGGGTAAGCATTTTAAAGTGTTGGTTTCTCATTAATGAGCTATAAATTTAAATCTTTTTTAAAATGCTTATTTCTTTTTTGATCCTGCTTCTTTTAATATTATAGGGCTCACTTGAAAAGAAGTTCTAATAAGAGCAAGAAGCGAAGAGAGAAAGAACCAGTTAGGGTCTCCACTGGCTGCAGGTATGAGAAGATGAGATGGAAATAATATTTCAGGCCACCGTCCATGATCATGTATAATTTAAGCTGCATCCTTTTTTGCACCCTGGAACATACCTGCAGCACACATACGGGTTCTTTGTGTGTTAGGTTTATGGGTTCTGTGTAGGGGTGGGCTATTTGTTTCGGAAGCTACTGGTTCTGAAACAACACACAGGACCCAGCTGGTGTTTGGAAGCCTCCGAAACGCAATCAGCCAATCCCTTACCTTGCTCTGCACCCATGTGGGGCTGAGCTCCAACAAGGAAGAAGCCTCCAACGTCATCGTTCCTTCTCCCTGGCGCTGGCCAATCAAGAGCTGTGCAGGGAAATGCCTTATCCCGCCTCCCTGCCTGATTGGCCAGTGCCAGGGAGAAGGAATGATGATGTTGGAGGCTTCTTCCTTGTTGGATCTCAGCCCTGCATGGGCACAGACCAAGGTAAGGGATCGGCTGATTGCATTTTAGAGGCTTCTGAACACCAGCTGGGCTCCCGTGTGCCATTTCGGAACTGGTAGCTTCCAAAACGAATAGCTCATCCCTAGTTCTGTGTATAACAAATTTCTGAATAGACATGCATAGGATTGTGCTGCAGTTAAATTGTTCATAAACGTATCAGTCATGCATAGACGTTACTTGTAGAGAGCATCCCTATGTGTGTTTACTCAAAAGTAAGTACCACTGTATTCAACAGAGCTTGTATACAAATACAGTTCAAAGAACATCCAACCAGGTGAAACCCCTCCACCCCAGTTTAAAAGCCTAAAAAAGTCTTAATAGTATTATTCGCCTGCTGGAAGTAGCAAGGTGTTCTAGAGCCTGGAAGCAGCTACCAAGAATGTCCTCATTTGCATTCTCACTGGGAGGGTGCTGTGCTGCATTTATGACTAACTTTATGGGGAGAGGGGACCTTCAGCAAAATAGCAGTGTTGATCCAAATGAACTTTTACATAAGAGTTAGCAGGATAATTGGTCCCAGCGGATAGTGATCTCTTAATGCCTTTGGCATTCCAGATAGAAGACAGAGAGTTCTCTGATTAGCAAATATTATCCTCCCCAGCAGCCATTATTACGGGCTTTCCTTGCATCCTCCCTGCAGATCTTCTTCTTGTTAACAGGCTGCCAGATACTTAATTCCATTTCCTTATGCAAATTAATGGGTGATTTAAGATATCAAACAATTTAAAGCAACTCATTTATAATATTCTCATGCTCTCTAGTTTATGATGAGCCAGTAAAAAGCACCTATGGTCCAAGTGGCATTCCAGTCCCAAACCACCAGCAGGAACAATTTATTGACCTCTCTGAAATGCAGACCCAGCTTGTTAGTACGGTCACACAGAGATAGATTAAGATATAATAACATACTAGTTCTATAGCATGAAAAGGAGGTCTTATATTTTCAAAATTGAGTTTGGGTCTTTCTTTCACTCAGCAAAACTAGGAGATGTATTCATACTGAAACCTAAAACTTGAACAGCTTGGTGTCTGGAGAGCCTTACATATTACATCTTCACACGTTCAGTATACATTCGTACAGTAATGATCCATTGACTCCCAAAACTGCTGGATAGCTCGGTGGTTTAGGCATCTGGCTATGGAGCCCGAGGTTGGGAGTTTGATTCCCCATGGTACATGCTTGACAGGGGCTGGACTTGATGTTCCATAGGATCCCTTCCAGATCTGCAATTCTACAACAATGATGATGAAATCAGTTGTGTGTAAATAGTGCGGAATTACTGTTGTTCCTCCATACATCGTGATGGTGGTGGTGGTGATGGTGGTGATAGGTATACAATTAGTGTTGCCTGCAAGATGTCTGTGAAGATTCTCAGTCATCTAGGTGAGTTTATCTGGAAGTTAAGTCATGGCAACTGGACTTCGTTTTCTTGAGAGAGAGAGAAATGTTTCACTGCTCATCCAAACAGCTTCATCAGTCTGAATTCAAGAAAAAGAAGTCCAGTTGCCATGACTCAACTTCCAGATGTTGCCTGTAGGATGCTGAACCTAAGATTTGAGAAGAATTTTGTTCAGTTTGTATTTTGAGTTGAAGTTTAGACATGTGAACTTCCTGTGTAGTATAGTTTTCCTTCAGTGCTTGCACTTAAAATATTTCAATTCGGAATGGATGTGGCAGAAGCACAGAAAGTACAAATACTGTACAAATATTGAAAAGCACTGTAAGGAATGAAGTAGATGGAAAACAGTGAAATTAAAACCTATGGATTTCTTCATCCCTGATTTCACCCTTTCATCTCTTTGTCTGTACTTTTGTTAGAATGTTAAAGCCTACTAACTCATCTGCCTTACGTTAAACAGGACAACTAAGGAGCTGCTGGAGTGCTCAGCGAGTCCAGCCCCTTTAATCAAGCGGTCTTCTTCTCTCCCGTTTACATGGTACGGAGAGAGCAGCAGGAGATCCAATTCTTCCAGCAATCTGCCTTCACCTACCAGTTCAACTGATCCCTCCTCTGAAAATCAAAGTCCAGCTAAAAAGGGGTCCAAGGTAGAAAAATACAAAGTACCTTGTCCTCCAGTGCATGGAGTGGCATGAGCAAGTTAATGTTGCTGGCTTAAGCAAAGGACCCACGTGTTTAGTAGCCACAAGCAAGACATTATAGAGCAAAAACCTGACACAAGCATTCTAAGTGATGCCCCCTTTGTCTTCTGTGTCTGTTTGGTATGTATTATTGGAGTCATTTACATTCTAATGGCAATCTTCCAAGTTCAACGTAGACATGATGCCAACATGCTTGTCAAGGTCATACAGTCAGAATTTCAATGAATGTGTGTTCTTTGTGTAAGAAAAGGCTAGTTGTTGGGTTTTTTTTTTCATTGTTGGCCATCAGCTGTTGCACCTCTCCTCGCCAGTTTTACTAGAATGAAAAAGCCTATGAATATTCCAAACACAGCTGCTCAAAGTAAGATAGGGGAGTAGCAAAGAATAGAAGGACAACGTGCAATATAAATGTACTGGCTAGAAAAGAGGTTCTCCTTAAAGTAGGGAATTCTCTGCCCAAGATGTCATGATTGCTGTCAACAGTGAATTTTAAAGAATTAGATACATTTGTGATGGTTGGTTGGTTATTTCATAGAATCATCATAGGGTTGGAAGGGACCTTGGAGGTCTTCTAGTCCAACCCCCTGACGAAGGCAGGAGATCTCACACAATCCTGGACAGATGGCTGTCCAATCTTTTCTTGAAAACCTCCAGTGATGGGGTGCCCACAACATCAGGAGGCAAGAAGTGTTTAATGACTCTCAGTGTCAGGAAATTTCTCCTTAAATTTGTTTATTTATATCCCAGGACAGGAACTCAGAGTAATTTACAGTATATTTTTTAAAGCACAAATTAAAAGATTATAAATTTTAAAATTAAGTTCATTATAGAATTATAACAGATGTAGGCTGAAAACCAGTAGTACGTTGTAACTCGAGTAGAACCACTGAGTCAATAGAATCTATGAAAGAGTTGCCTCACCAAATCCCCAATGAGCTAATAGCAACTCTGTTTGCAATTTACTAATGAATTTCAGCCATAATGTTTAAAATAAACAATTAAATTAAAAATGCTTTTAAAATATCTCAATCCGAATAATAATGATTACAAATAACAATGAGAAAAACAGCCCTCCAAAACATCTGGAGGGCTGACAGTTGCCCACCCCTGCACTAAGGAATATGTCACAATATCACATCATAGGTACACATGGCTCACCAGTTTTAATTGCACAAGTGTTCCCCTGGACATTAGAAACCTGAGAGTCATAATTCAAAGATGAATCTAGGAGTACCTCCAAACTAAGGTTAGCAGCTACTGCTCATCTGTTAGGACCAACATGCCTCAGTATGAAGTGTTTTTGTGCTCATCTGCTGCTGTTAAGCTTCCATAGGCAACTGATCACCAACTCGGTAAAGAGAGTGTGGGACTGTTAAGAGAGAAAGTTCCCAATAAAACATTAAGATGAAATAGGCAAAGGAAATAACTTTTATTAAGCTGAATAGCACAGAGGCAAACACAGAGAGACATATAGACAATTTATAATGCACCAGAAAGGTCTTAGATTAGAATGAAAGAACAAACCCTATTAATTGGTTCCGTTCTAACACCTTTCTGATGCGTTAGAAATTGTGTCTCAGTGTTGTCTGTATGTCTCTCTGTGTTTGCCTCTGTGCTATTCAGCTTAATAAAAGTTACTTCCTTTGCTTTAACGTTATGCTTGAGTTTGCCTATTTCATTTCAATGATTTATTGAGAACTTTCCCTCTTAACAATTTGGTGCATTGGCCAGGAAACAGGACTTCCTGCCATGTGCACATCCGGGTGTGCCGTTTGCAGAAGTTCCAGTTCAAGCCACCTAACAGTTTATCACTCTTAAGAGGACTAGACTGGCTTTTCATATGATCTAGCAAGCCTCTTCCTTATTTGTGACTGTTGGATGGCCCAGTGGTTTAAGTATCTGGCTGCAGAGCTAGTAGTGGCTGGGGGTTCAAGTCCCCATTGTGCCTCGTTGACAGAGGTTGGACTCAGTGTTCCCTTGGATCCCTTCCAGCTCAGCAGTTATAAAATGATGATGATTATCAGGGTTCCTTTTAATCTGCACACACACACACACACATACTCATAAGCTCCACCAGGATGACACCAGGCAGCCGGCAGCCGGTGTGTTTACTTCCAGGTTTGAATGACACCCTGCCCAACCCCATGCCCACAGAGAAAGTTTTCTATACAGCAGGACAGAAAAGTAGAGGAATAATAATAATTATTAATTCATGTATGAAGGCATGCATGCATTATCCTCTTCCACCAAAACTAAGTCCCAATGTGACAAGTGTTCTTAATGTTCTTGCAGTAGTTATTCCAATCTGCTCTACATTGGACTACAATTCCCACCATCCACAGGCAGTATAGCTTCATGGAAGCACAGAAAAAAGACTTTTGGTAGTCCACTCAACTGGCCTGCATAGGATTCTATATGCTCATCTACTTGGAAATCCTAATTGCTTGTTGTTAACTGTAAACTAAATGGCGGATATGGCAAGAAGATGGAGTCTTCTATGTGCTTCACTGAGCACCATGGGAGAAAAGCAAAGTCTCAATGTAACAAGTGTAAACTGCTGAAGCTGAAGGGGGCTCAGAGAGCTGAGTGCTGGGATTCTTTGACTACAGAATTTACAGGTTTAACACATCCAACTGAATTACTGGAAAAATGTGAAATGTCTGTTGTATCTGTTCTTGTCATCCTCCTGTTCCTCTCCCCAGACAAGATGTCCCTATCATGGAATCTTGGGTGTAACATCTAATTCATTTTGAAGTTCTTTGAACTAAGAAAAATTGAATTACAGTGCTTAAAATTCATGTTGATTTTCTGTATGTGCATGTTGCTTTTAGCATGGTAGTTTTGTTACATGCTTCAAACACCTATTGTTTTCATCTCAGTGCAACCTTACCTGAGCACTTCATGACCCATATGGTGGCAAAAAATGAAAGCCACAACAGTATGATTTCATATTGTGCAGTCACATCTCAAAAGACACGTGGAACAAACCGAGACTGTCTCTGATGCAAGCGCCATTAAAATAAAACCTTGTTACACATCTTCCATTCATATTAATGAGATTTACACAGGATCATTTCTCACTAAGTTGTGCCCATAGCATTTTTGTTTGATTGATTGATTGATGGGCATATTGCTGTCTTTTTTCATCCCATTTCTGATTGGGCTGTCTTTTTTGGAATGCATAAGCTGGACATTTAAACTGAATGTATTTTTCTGGGAGCAGCCAAATGGAACCAGCATGGGACAGTTGGACCAAGCAGAATTGCCATTACAGTGTTCTACATTTATAGTTTGTGCACAGTGGAAATAACCACAAAAGAACCTCATTTGATTCAACAGGCGAGCATAAAAAGCAAAGTGAAAAGGGAGGGGCACCATCTTTTTTTGCAAAGTGGAAAACTGTTTAATGGGTAATTTGATTGGGGGGGCTCTGTATATAGATTTTTTTACAGATTTGGATTTCATTAATGAAATCAGGTCTTTGAGATCTTGATACATAATAGGTTTTCATCTGTTCAGCACTGGTGGCCTAGGAAATTAAGAACTTACGCCTTTTTAAGCTGAATTTGTTTCAGTGGCATACAGGATCTGCATCACTGAGCTGAAAACAGGTCTGGCACCACAGCTTGTGTCGCATGGTCTTGTAGAAGGGCAATTGCCACATCAAACTACTCAGGCATCATATTCTGTCTGCCGTTTCCACTTGCTCCCTTCATCAGTTGAGAAAAAAAACTGCAACTGAAAATGTAGGCAAGGTTTTCAACAGATTGACATGGTGGCAGTATATTGTTTTCAATGTTAATGAATGTATAGTGTTATCATTTGACCTGAATTAGGACAGACCCAACAAATCCTCTCTTTTTTTAGGTTTCCAGGAAAAAAGAAAAAAAGGACAGAGTTCCAGAACTGGAATGGAGATAATAAACACACACACACACACACACACACACACACACACACACACACACACATCCCATCCCACACAGATTAAATTTTGACAAAAACTAACTCCATTTTTTTTCCTTTGCGTTTAACAAAAATATTATCTATTATATGTATAGGACATATGAAAATCAAATGTTTAAATTTAATACATTAATGCTTTCCTTTTTCAGTTCGTCTTTTAAGTTCTACCTTTAAAACATGCTTATGTTCATGTATTGTTGACATGCTCATTGGTGTTTTTCAAGTACTACAAGGCTTGTGTGTTTTTAATGAACCTCAAAATTTCAGAAGTGTCTTGATTTTGGGGCTTTTCCTGTTAGTCTAATTGCACTGTGGTTTGTGCCTAATGTACGCCATTTCAGAATTTCTCTAATGGCAATTTGAATAAATTTTGCCAAATATACATGTCACAAAGTATTTTGTTGGATAATTGCTTCTCTGTTGTTTGTTTGATAAAATGTAATGCTTTGTTCATTGCATTGATAAAGGGCAACATGTCTTGTTTTGTGTCCCTGTTTTGGATATAAAGTAATCCCTGCCTTTTAACCAATTAACTTGCAATATGAAGATGAAAGCAATTCAGGTTAAATTTAATTTCCAAGATGTCTGTCAGAAAACACAGCAAGAACCCAGAGAATCTCTGTCAGTTACCTCACAGGAGGCTTTAGTTCTAATTAAAACTCAGTGTACTGGGTCAATTATCTGATATGGTTTAAATAGTCAAAAGGAAAACTTCATTTGTGGCATAAATCAGTCATCTCTGAAGATTGCTGTTGCCAGATGTAGGGAAATTAAGGACGTCTACCGATACTGTGTTAGTTTGGTTCTATTTTCAACACAGAGCCTACAGTTTGGCTGGTACTAATAATTATTCAGAATCCACTTTCTCCCCAGTTCCAAGATAGTATCAGTGGCTGGAAGTAAAAACCTAATTTAAATGGTATGGTGAAGGGTTTAAACCTAGGTATGTGCCTTTGAACATGGATGGAATTTACACCTGCAATGCTTGAAGGCAAAGACAGCCAAGGCACTGTGCAGAGTTTCTTTGGCTGTTGAGACCATATAAAAAAGCAAAAAAAAAAAAAGTGTTCTGCTCATATACCGCTTCATAGTGCTTACAGCACTCTCTGGACGGTTTACAATTTGATTTTGCAGGCTACACATTGCCGCTTCCCCTCCCCCCGGCAAGCTGGGTACTCATTTAACTGACCTTGGAAGGATAGAAGGCCGAGTCAACCCCATGAGTCGGCTACCTGGGATTGAACCCCAGGTCCTGAACACAGTTTTAGTTGCAGAACAGGCATTTAACCACTGTGCTATGAGAAAACCGCAATACCCTTGAAATGAAGGACATACTTGGCACCTGGAAAAATAAGCTACATGCTAAAGAACATGCTGCAGTGATGACAATTCTTAGCACCTTTTATATGAGGAGATGACATGAGCCAAATATTCTTAATTAAGTGGAGGAACAATAAACATTTTAGAAAAGACTACTGCCACCAATAATCTAATAGATCATTACAAAATTGTACCACTAACAATCCGCATCACCATTTTCATGTAGACTCATGTTCAAGCTGAGTGTTGCTTTAAAACTTTCAGTTCAGTCATATCTGTAGAACCAAGCCAGGAGTACCCAAAGCTTTGCTTTCACAATTAGCCTATAGGAAAAGAGTTAAGCTTGATTTAAAACAAAAAAACTTGAGACTGAGAAATACAATGATTTTTTTCCCTTCTCTCCTCTCCTCCCCCCCCCCATGCCAGCTGAGATGAATGAATAGTCAATATACCTAATTAAAAAAATAGGTTACAGGCGGGATAAAGACAGTTCTCATGTCTTGCTGGCCTGATCCCTGGTGGCTGTGTTTTTTCTTTCTTTCTGGACTGATTTGTTTTGTTTTGTTCTTTGCTTCCATACAGAACTTCTCTTTCAACGATGACTTCAGTCCAAGCAGTACTAGTTCCGCTGATCTGAGTGGTTTAGGAACTGAACCCAAGACTCCTGGATTTTCACATTCCATTGCGCTGTCATCTGATGAGGTACATTACCTGTACACTCCTTATATGGCAGAAAATGACTTCCATGCCCTCCATGGCCTAGTTAGCCGCCCAGAGACATCTTGGTAGTGGGGTGGCTAATATTTTTTTGTAAATAAATAAATAAATAGGTCCAACAGCTCTCCAGTGGATACAGATTTCTCAAATGAAACAGATGGAACTTAAGAAGATGATAGTGAGAGCCTTGGAGATGTATATGAAATTGAGCAGTGTATTATGACTTCTTATTGCATTATTCCGAGTAAAAAACTAGATGCAACCAGTGCAGACAAGGAAGAAACGGCTTACTGTATCATATCCACCTCTAAAATCATAGGCCTTCTACACGTATTTTAAAGGGGAATTTGACTGACTGCACAAAGGTGAAATTATATTTTTGCAAACACATACTAAGTAAGAGTGGAAATGTCGGGGCCACATTTCTAAAGGCAATGCTGGCTGGATCCCAGGGACCTACCTTTCACCTTAAGCAGAGCACCATATTTATATTGGGGAAGGGCCACATTTAGTTCTGTGGAGATCCAGTTAGTATTGCTTCTAGTGCAGTGCCCAGTTTTCTACCTTTTAAATGTATTCTCATCCTGTGTGCAGGGCTATTCGTTGCTTTATAAGCAATTTAGATCCTAGTGAAGCCCAGTTGAGGGCTGTTGGGGAAATGAAGTATGTTGAACTAATTGTTAAAGGAGAGCTAGGATATCCTTTGCCCCTCTGCATACGTTTTTCGAAATAAAGCATGTTTTAAAAACAGAGTATGTTTTAATAGCTATAGCTGCCCAACTCCATGGATATTTTAGAGCAGCCTTCATCAACTTGGTGCTCTCAGGTATGTTGAACTACAACAGCCCTGCTGGTTACGAATTATTTATTTATTAATTTCCATTTAAATACCGCCTGATTTTCCCGAAGGAACTCTGGGCGGTGATAAAATTCTTAACATATAAGGAAATCACTGACTTAGGAAACAGTGGTTTAAAAGTTATTGCTTATTCACAACATATCCAGTGATTTCTGATAGGGAATTCAGACACTTATTTTAGGAATTAATGGGGTAAATTCTAAGCTCTCTGGTTTAACAGTGTAATTATGATCACTTAAGTCTTTCATGTATTGAGACTGTAATGGGTATACTGTACTCACATGTGCTAGTTATTCATAATTAATCCTGTTTTCTGAGCAAAAATGAGCAGAATTAGGTATTCCCTCATTACCTGTCAGTTTCTTAATAAACAATTAAATGGTAGTGTTCCATTTTTAACAAATGGGTTGTTGCTCCATAGTTGTCACATTTTCTGTATTTCTGCATATAATGCTTTCTTCCCCTTCCTTTATTGCTGACTTTCTCAGAGCTTGGATATGATTGATGATGAGGTGAGACAATAATGAGATTTTGTTATTATTATTATTCTTGTTTTATTCGTGATATTTTCAACTGCATAAATAACATTCTTTAAGTATAAAACATATTTTAAAATGCAGCATAAAAAGAATAAAAATATTACAGTAAGAGCAGCTTATAGCATAGATAAATAAATAAAATCAGGCGCAGATCTTGACATTTTAGACTAAGCAGAACATCTTTTTGAATCCTAAATTGAGGCACTGAATAGCTTTGGAGCTTTTAGTTAAATAGCTTTGTTAAACCTTTTCAGACCAGTATTTTTAAAAAATACTGATGAGAAAAGTGATATCAGCTATTATTCAGGAATTTGTATTACTCAGATATAGCTACAGTGGTACTGTACCTTGTATAAAGGAATTAATTCGTTCCAAATGAAATTATGTTAAGCAAATTTTCCTTTATACAAATTTCCCATAGGAATGCATTGAAAACAGAGTGATCCCATTTTTATGCTATACAGATTCGCCCCATAGGCGATTATGTTAAGCAAATTTCCCCTATCTCCGGAATTTTTAATGTTGTACAAATGTTATGTTATACAAACCGTTTGTTATACAAGGGTCCACTGTACTTATTTTTCCCCATTGCTGGGTTTGTTTTTACACCACAGATTCCTGGGATGAACTGAGATGGCCACCTTAGCTTTGAGATTTTGGGAATTGTAGTCCCAAAAAAGCCAATGCTGCCATCTCTGGACATGAGCCTCTTGCATATATTCTCTCTCATCTTCATCTCCACATTGCCTGCCAATGCTAATAATTTCTTTTCTTCCTCTTGGGATGGGGACCCCCCTCCCGATCTGCTTTCATCACAGAACTCTTCACAAATGTATGGAATTTACTACTTCCAGATGAACAGATAGAGTTGAGCCTAGAGGGCTTCAATGGGGGATTGTACAAATTCATGAAGGGGGATGCTGTTAATGATGATGGCTATATGCCAGTTCCCAGTTCACATGGAAAGTGCCCCTAATGCTGGTTGTCAAAGAGCAGCAGCAGCATGAGACTAGGCGGGCATTTGATTTAATCTCATAGAGCTCTTAATTTTCATCAAATATATTCCAGCATTCATACTTCCTAGGTACAAGACATGAATTCTGGTCACTTGCTGGTCATGTTTAGCTTTAAACAAACGCTGCTACAACAGAGATGAAATTCAGAGTTTTTAAAACTTTGGGGTTTTTTTGTTTGTTTGTTTTTGGGTTGGGTTTTTTTTCTGAGTAATTATAATGGTCAGATCCCTATGGAAACTGGCTGTGTCAGTTGGCGGCTACTAGTAGTCCCAAAAAATAACTTTTCTGAACTCTGATGCAATGCAAAAGAGGAACTCCTGTGCCTGTTGCTACCCTGTGAGATGTGAAAATCAGCACTGTGCAATATTCAAAGGCACTATGTCACTCTTTTTTCCTGATAGCTGTAAAGACACAAGCACACCAGATTAAGCTCCCTGATAAGCAATAACATCTCTCACCACAAGGAGGCATGTTCCATTGAAATGTTCACCTGATTTAAATTGGCACAATTAACTTAGTAAGAAAGTAAAGTAAGAGATAAACAAAATAGAATTTAATGTTCTTAACATCAAAAAATGTATAAATTCTTACTGTTCTCCAATCAGTATGAAGTAGTTGAATATTTGGTCAAGACCTCTTCCAAATGAACGATGTACAGTATATACTTCCACATGTGTTTTCTTTATATATGTGATTTACTATATTACTCTGTCTGTTGAACATGATGGCTTTGTCAAATTAGACGAACTTGAAGGGGTCCAGCAAGCTAATATTACATTCTTACTGAAAACAAAGATAGCTGAAATAGTATTGCAAGATAAGCTGATACAGTATCCCGTCACATTATGACAACATTAGAGCTGTGCTAGGTATATCTTGAAATTGTTTTGTTACAGATCCTTGATGAAGGACAGTCTCCAAAGCATAGCCAGTCCTCAAATTGCACCATTCAGGAGTGGAGTGTGCAACAAGTCTCCAACTGGTTAATAAGCCAAAATTTAGAACAATATGTTCCTGAATTTAGTGCACAGAACATAAATGGAGATCGTCTTCTTCAGCTGGATGGTACCAAACTTAAGGTAATTATTTGAAAATTGAAAGTACAATCCATGGAGTATATTATGGTAATTAGTTGTCTTATATTATGGTACCTAGAAGTCAACATGGGTTTCTCAAAAACAAGTCATGCCAGACTAATTTCATCTCTTTCTTTGATAGAGTTACAGCCCTGGTGGGTGAAGGGAATGCTGTGGATGTTGTTTATCTTGATTTCAGTAAGGCCTTTGATAAGGTTCCCCATCACATACTTGGAAGAAGTTAGTAGACTGTGTGATAGATAATGCAACAGTTAGGTGGGTTGGTAATTGGTTGACTGATTGTATGCAATCGGTGATCATAAATGGTTTCTCCTCAGCATGGAGAGGGGTGAACAGTGGGGTGCCCCAGGGTTCTGTTCTGGGTCCGGTGCTATTCAACATATTTATTAATGACTTAGAGGAAGGAATAGAGACTGATTAAATTTGCAGATGATACCAAATTGGGAGGGGTGGCTAATTCCATAGAGGATAGGATGATAATTCAAAATGACCTCGACAGATTAGAGTGCTTGGCCAAAGCAAATAGAATGGGTTTCAACAGAGAAATGTAGGGTCCTGCAATGCATCCTGGGTATACTTTTTTTTTGCAAGGCATTTTGAAACATTCATTATCCGAGGCAGCTCATAGGGAACATTAGTTATCAGAGGCAAGCCTATACCCAGAAATTTCCATTTGTTATCTGAAAAATTCGTTATTAGTGGTATTTGTTATCCAAGGTATTACTGTATTTGTTTATATATTGTTTTATATTGCTTTTGTTTGATGTTGATGTTTATATGTTACTGTTGATTTTTATTTACTGTTTAGATAGATGGATGGTATAAAAATTGATCAATCAGATAAACAAACAAATAAAAACCTTCAGGCATAGACTTCTGGATTGCTTTAGTTAGACCAGCAAGGGTATTCACTATGGAAACAGCTACCCCTTTTCTTAGAATACACTGTATCCTCAAGGACATCTGAGTTAACATATCAGAGGAATATTCAGCTTTATATTCAATTAAATCAGTGCTATTTCTTTCTCCAATGTTAGGCCCTCGGTATGGCTTCTTCCCAGGACAGAGCTGTTGTTAAGAAGAAGATTAAAGAAGCGAAAGTGTCAATAGAGAAAACACGCAAAGCTCAAGAGAAGATGGAGAAGCAAAGGGAAAAACTTCGGAAGAAGGAACAAGAGCAACTTCAAAGGAAATCCCGAAAGCCAGAAAAAAGATCACCGGATGGAACAGAGGGTGGTAATGAGCAGTGACACTCTGAGAAATAACACTTTTGTTTGAAACATGAAGGCATTTTTCCAGGGAGAAACTCCAAGTTTCCTTAGAGTTTCCTTCATTGTCTAAGAAAACAATATATTTCTTTCCCATCTGCATTACACAGAGCTCTGTACCCATATCTGGGTCTGTAATTAGAATTATTGGGAAAATAAATACCGTATAGATGGACTTTGCTGTGGAACATGCTGCTACTTTTGACATAGTCAGCAACCCCAAACGGCCTTTTTAATGGATTAGCAAACCAGCTGTTCAACTTGGGTCCAGCACAGAGAGCCTTTCATTCCTCACAAATGGTTGTTCTGTGTCGTTCTGGTTTTGTCTGGTCCTTTTCATGATCAGTAGGACACGCTATGGCATAGCTGGGGATGCTGCAAATGTACACGTGTCCCTGGAAATGGGCAGTACCCCAGAAGCTTCAACAGACTGATGAAAGCAAGTAAACTGGAATTCACTGCGTATCAGTTATCACTGAGTTTCATGGAAATAACCACTTGCTTTGACATTTTTAGTCTTTTCTTCTGAAGGATGGGCTTTGGCTCATGTCCGAGGTGTTGCTCCCCTACCCCTGTGCAGCGTGGTTTCCAGACTTCATCACAGTGAAATGTCCTTCCTGTTTCAATAAGCAAGAGGCATTTCCCCCCGTGACCCTCTTGTGAATTGCTTACCAATTTAGCTCAAGAAGGAAGCAAAGCCTTAACTTACTTATATGGCACTAGAGAAAAACATTGACCCTCCGGATATCAGAGTGAGGCTGAATTTATGAGGCAAAGATAGTTTGCATTAAACTTCAAAAGTACAGATTTATGTGCACTTTTTTGAGAGAGAGTTATCTAGTTACACTTCCTGTAACAGGTCATAAACCTCCCCCCCCCCGCAACTATAACTTTTGTAAGGAATATGCACCACCCTGAGATTTGTTTTGAGGACTTGGCATAGGCCAGAATCCTGTTTGGGCAACACATTTCCTTTTTCAGATTTGCCATATGGTGATGTCCATATGTGAGCACTTTCCTTCTATCTTAGCTGCAGCTCTGCCCTCCTGCAACAGCCAATATGGCAGCTTATTAGTTGGATGGAGGAGATGGAGGCTCCTAGTCAGCTCTCTTGATAATACATTGCTTTTGTATCCATATTTGCTTTAAAGTCTGTCCATATTTATCATTGGAATGCTGTAAGCAGCTTTCTGAGGTGTGAGACGTTAAGTTATCCACTGCCCCCAACTACAATAGGGTTTTTTGGGGGGGGGGGAGGAGGAAGAGGAGGGTGTTACGCACATTGCTATTTTTGCCTGATCTTCTTGATAGTAGCTGAACAGACACACAGACACACAGAGACGCACACACAGTGCCACTGCATTTGTTTCACGTTGCTAATATAACACCAAATCTTAAACCTGCAAGAATAACAAAGCTATGCCACCAAGAACACTGTATTAGATCGCTCTAGTTCTGGTAAGTCATAGCACTTGGTTCTGCTGCCATACAGTTAGAAGAATCACAGTTGTAGTAGGGACGCACTGCATGGGAAAAGATGGTCCTCCAGGAGGCAAATGCAACAGAAAATCTCATAAAAGACCTGGTCAAAATGGTGTTCTTGATTTATTTTAGAAGATTGGCTGGTTACGCTTAGATAAAAGAAGAGTATCTGGGAGAAACTGGAAATGTACTATGTTAACCATGAAGTTGGTAAATGCATTTAGATGCTCATATTGTCAATTAATTTGTTTACATGTTGGTAATTTAAAGTGGATGTATATATTAGTACTATCTATGGGCACATTCCTCTGCTTTAGATTTATTTATGCTCTTTTTGTTTTTTCTAAGGTCCCAGAAGGACTTTATTATGTTGTATATTGACTTTGCATTCCTATTATTTAAGACATGTAAACCAGGTTTTAATGGTACAGAGAACTGAAATGATTTTGTCATATGATTATCCTCTTATTTTGTTTATTGCTTTGTGGTAATTTTATAGCTGAGCTTTGACTTTTTAACTGGACCTCTTTTTTGTTCTTCTTAATGTTATCCATTGTAAAAGCAGTCCAGATTTTAAAGAGAAGAAATATCTTGTATTGGAGAAGGAAATTGACTTGCGTATGTATATGTAAGCAGACCCAATGTATATCAAGAAATGGCTGAGTTCTACTTGGAGCCTTGAAAACTCTTTTTTTTAAAAAAATTACCATTCTCAGAACTTTCCAACTAGCATGGATTACAGTTCCCAGAATCATCCCCCAGCATGGGGGTTTCTATGAGTCGCAGTGCAGAAAGTAACTTTTCCAAGCTCTAATTCTACCTTGTGGGAACAGACTATTTTTTTACATATTATTGCTGCTCATCTATCTTTCTACATTTTTTCCTAAAATATTTTCTCACATTTGCAAAAGACATTTATGTCTTAGAAAATTAATCTCCCCCCCCCCCAAATCTTCTCTTCTGAAGATATTGGAAGTGTATTCCCAATATTATAGGAGAAAGTGTTCATCGCACAGAGCTTTGGCTAGAAGTATGATTTTTCCCCCACCTCTAATTCTGCAGCTACAGCTTCACTCCCACCTGCATCATTAATGGTGCCAGAATATGCATCTCCTGTGAAGGTTCATGTAGGTCTGGTTGAGTCAGGCGTTAACAAAGTTAGATATTTGGCTCCATTGGTGCATATGGAATATGTGCATGTGAGTCACCTTTTGTATTTAAATGATATTCAGATCTGATTCATACACTGGAAAACAGAGGGTGGGGACGTTTTTCCCTTTCCTTTTATTACCTTATATATTGCCAATCTTGAAACATCCCACATTCTGGCATTCTGCAGTATGTATAAATGGGACTGATAAATCAAGGTTATGTCTGTAAATGTTGCCTTGAAAGATGATTAGCAGTGCTAGCCCTATAGTATGGATTCAGACTTTATACTTTTTCCATTCATCTCCTTACATGGCTCCCGTCTAGACTATGATGGTTCCTCAGCTCTGCACCTGCCTTTATAATCATTGAAGGAGCCCTTTTGAGGGTGGGGGTTTCTTACTTTGTCCTGATTTGCAAGCACAGAATATCCTTTAATGATGCAAGTGTAGCTGAAGATGGCAAAGATCAGCAGTTAGCAAGGTCTAGTTCTGATAGAAACACAAAAGGTTCCACCACAACTGCCACCTTCATTCTCTTGATACTGTAAAAAAAAAAGAGTAGGGGTCCATATATTAGGCTCCAATCAAGGAGACAGTGCATGTTGCAATCAACTGGACCATGCCACTCATGTTAAACTCCCAGAGTGCAGCCAGAAGAAGAATCTTAAATGAATAGGTTGAGAGATGAAGCCAGAGGCCCTCCAAAGCTCAGAACCAGCAGAGCTGAATTAGCTGATAGAAAGTAATTGCTTGTGGGTTGATGATTGAGACCGTTCAGGATCACAGTTCGATGGCAGCACATAGTCTTTCTGAAATGCAACCATCACTGATTCTGCACGCATAACCAAGACCAGGATGATTGAGAAATGAGACTGTTGAGGTTGTTGATGTTCTTTTTGTTGTACTCGTCTCATGTGGTTACACAGCTGTGAAACTGAAAACCCAAAGATAGAAATGATGATTTATTGTTGAATCTCTGTGTTTGTGAACAGGTGCCCTTAAACATGTAAAGGCATCCCTCTTTAAGGTTTGCCCATTTGGTTGACTGAAATGTTAGAGAGAGAAATCTAGAGACATGGGATATATGTAATTAAAAGGACGTTCAGAAATACTGTTATAGGAAGGGTCAAAGTTGGGGGCAGAAATTAAGGTTTTGTGACCAAGCTGGTGGCTATTGATGTCCTGCTGTTTACTAATAACAGGTCTTGCTTCCCTTTTAATTAACACTTAGTATTCCTTTCTGCAATGCACTTTAAGACCTCAGCCCAGTCCTTGAAGTCCTTCTTATGCATGAAAAGGCATCTTTTGAAGAGTAATTAACGTACATTTAATGACCACCAAGTCAGAAAAACGTACTCAGAACAGATCTCTAATTTGGAATAGTTCCACGTGTCTCATCATTTGTAACCTGGGAAACAGTATTTACACTGTCCTCTGCAAAGAAAGCACTGCTTTCTGAGTATAATAGGAAAGGGAGGAGTGAGAAGAGTTTTCTAAAGGCGGTAGGACTGGTCTTTTGCTAAGCTAGTAACAGAACAGTGAGAGCATGAATGTTATTCGGAGCTTTCCTTTTTGATTGAATCAGTGCAAAAAAAGTCATCATAAATCTGGGAAGATTTTTCAAAGGAAAACTTTTAAAAATTGATTTCCGAGCATTTGTGTAGATTTGCATACAATGTACTGCATCTAATTTCAGAACAGCTCATGCAGTATGTGCAGCCTTAAAACATGAAGGCAGAACACTAGGTGGTGCTATTCCAGCAAACATTAAGGTTTCTTTCACATTAGAGGGGAAAGCAATCATTTTGGGCCATAACCTGTCATATTAGAGAGTGAAATGGATTCCTTAAAAAAAATTGGAGAGCTGCAAGATTTTAAAAAACATTTTACTAAATCTTATCCCCCCCCCAAACACACACACAAATCTTTATCCTTACTTACATTTGAGGTGCCACTCTGAAACTGTTAAGTAAAGATTTGTTATTTAGAATAAAGTACTTCCAGGATGTTTTGTGGGCTGTAGACTAGAGTTCTGTCAGAAGGTTTAGAACAGCTTTCTAATGCACTGGATTGTGACTTCAACAACTGGTATAGCCAGTCAGTATATGCAGATTGCACAGTTTGTTTTTTGCTAAATTATTTTCCTTTGAAGTATTGAATTTTATGGCACTGTAAAGATGTGTTTGGAAAACATGAGAAGTCACAGTTATGAAAGTGTGTCTGGGCATTAAAAGGCACTTTTTTAACTGATGAAGAAAGTGGACCTTGTAAACATTACATCATAATGTGCATGGATTCTCTGTCGACTGTAATGTTTGAGTTTTGTTGTGTGTGTTTTTTTTTCTTTGAAATGGTGCCTGTTTCTTTCATCTGGACTTCTTGAGAATGGATTGGGAATCTACTTATCAGTATCAACCACATAAAACCAATTTCTTTGTCTTCCCCATGCTGTGAAGGTCACACCAGAATATATCACGGCATGGGAACACCCTGACATGTAGGTTCTAAGCTATGCCAGAATATCCCCTCCCAGAAAACAGAACGCCATCGTGGAGAGACCAGTGTGTAGCCATGGGGCTCAACCTTCTAATGTTACCTTCACAATGCAAAAAGAAGCTATGCCCAAGAGATTTCCACAACATAAAAGTAATGTGAAAGGAAACTATTGGATGGCCTCCAGTGAGACGAGTGTTGAATAGTAGCTTGGTGGATGGGATTTTGGGCTATCAAGACCAAGTTTTAAAGGACAAGCTAGGATTAGACTCTCAGTGGTTAACTTTGAATGGAGATTCATAGTTTCTCTAGCCTGTTTATGATTAGCCCTAGATGCAAAGCCACATCCTGTGCCACCTTCAGTAGGGCCTTTGCTGCTAGTTAAATTGTTCAGCACTGGGATAACTCAAGAATGTTAAAGTGGACTCCCGAAAGTGGCAAATACTGCAAAATGTAAATAAGAGCAAGCGGAATTGAAATGAAAATACAGGGATAGTTTCTGATACAGGAATATTTTCCTCTCTGCTTCACCACTTTAAATCTGCTTTCATTCAACTTTTTAAATTTGTATTGCAATACAAATCTGTGGGAGCTAACTAGTGTTAAGACAAGGTAGCTGAAATGTCACCCTCTCAAAGTGCAATGCAAAGTACATACTTTTAACACAAAGGGGAACAGATGGGGAAATTGTGTTTGGGAGTCTTAAATGTATGAATTGCATGTATTTTGTACATCTAGGTGTCAGATCATCTGCATGGAAGATGCTGCAATGCCCTGTCTGAGTTTGTATGCTTGCGGTTTCTTACTTTGTCCTTCTTTAAATGATTAACTTCCCAGGAACAACACTGTATCCCTTTACACTTAGTTACTTGGAGGCATTAAAATAAATGACAACAAACAGCCCAGTTGCCCTTTGTATTCTTACAGATTTTTTTAAAAACTGTGATTAATTTGTTAGTGTATATACATTAATTGCCAATGACTATTGTTGTTAGACAATGAATGCAATAAAAAAAATCTTGAAAACTTGTCAATAGAACTGTTTTTGGCAGGTGGGGGGGTAGGATATATACTCACCATCTTACTGTAGATACTGGGAAAGGAGGAGGTTTCAATCCATTTTTCAGCAAATGGTGGAGCTCTATTTTGGACCAGTGGCTAATATCCTGTCGCTTAGTACACTTAATTGCACTAAATGGGAGTCGGAAATTTGATAAATCGACTTTTCCATACATTTCATTGATCTGAATACACCTACTATGCTAAAGTCATTCACAGCAGGCCCACCCGAAGAAACAGAATTTATGGAAAAGCTGATTCACCAAATCCCTGTGGAACTACTCTAGTGCAATTTTCGACAATAGTCCTAACAAATATGTATTGGGCCATCCTCCAGGAAACTGGTAGGCTTAGTAGTGTCAGTGTTCCCTCAAATAAAGATTATATTTTCCTTGCTTATGTGGTGGAAGTACATACATACATACATACATACATACATACATACATACATACATAC
>JAHTLZ010003542.1:60830563-60849526 GCA_023846285.1 Phrynocephalus versicolor | reverse complement strand
GTTTAAAACTGTCCAAGGTTTTTCACATTCAAGATCTTAGCCAAGATTTTCTTAATTAGGCACTTATTGGTTCTTGTGGTCTCTCATTCATGCCATTTTAGAATGGGCAGTCATTATAGTTTGCTACTCCAAATTCCTACTTACCTCTGAGCCAGGAAGGTTCTCTGAATCATAAAGGAAAAACCTCATGCCATTAGGATGACATCCTGCCCAAATATCTCCAGTGTTAGGATCAACTGATACGTTATCAATCATAGTGTCCAACTGTAGCACCTAAAACACACAAAAGAAACCAAGCAATGTACAAGCAAGACATATAATTACCAAATCCAATGTTGAAAATAATTTTAGAGAGATAGGCAGGATATCTCTCAATGCCATTTGCAGGGAATCATAAGCAGGTGAAGACAATTGCTTGGGAATACCAACTGGTGAGCCACTGTGTGAGACAGAATGCTGGACTGGATGGGCTGTGGCCTGTTCCAGCAAAACTGTTCTTATGTTCCTTTAATTATTTTCCCCCTAGTTAGCCCATTTATTTTTCTCTTAGGCTGGAATGAAGCCAGGGTACATTTGCTCAAGTTAATTGGAACCACAAAGTTAATGAAAATCGATAAAATATAAACTATTAAGAACACTGGAATCTGCTTTATACTGGGATGACTGGTTTGCTGATCAGAGTACTATTAGCTCACTGCAACTGTCCCATATCCTAGGCATCAAAACAGCAGTCACACATGTACTGGTATAGAAGACCTCAATATATGTTTACATGTTTTCACCTGTCTGGCTCAGAATACCTGCTAGAACATGGGTCAAGCTGCTAAATGGTAAAGCTTTTTCAGAGCATGTCACCAACAACTCTTTGATGTTAGAACAGAACAGAAGGCCCAAGAGTCAACAATAGGTGTTTATTAAAGGTTTATGTATATGTATACCGTATGTATATATGTTCTAGCAAAAATAATCATATCACTACATGGAGAAATTACCCAGTTATTCATGTTTTGTTTCATACAATGACTAGATGCTTACCTTCAAAAAGGATAAACTCAAATTCTCAAGTTTTTCGAAGATATGAATGGCATGAGCTGTGAAATCAGCAACGTAGATATACCTTGAAAAGAAATTAAAAGTTTGAAGAATCTTTTTTGTGTGTGTTTGAAAGCTGCATGTCATCATTCATGATTTTCATGAATTTGCTTTCCATGGAATAGATAATGGAGCAAAATTAGAAAAACTTCAGATTTGGAAGGGCAGTGTTGTGTGCGAGAGCTCAGATCTATCACCACTGCCATATGCTTTGGTTCTTGGGCAATTCATACTTACTAGGCCATTAGCCTATTAAATACTTACATATATGGTGAACTACAACTGAGGAACCTACCACAGCAGGCAGTGAGCATCCAAAGGTTTGATAACATTAACATCTTGAATTTCATTCAATGTTGTCTGTACTGGAAAACGGGTGTGCTATAGCCACGCCCATCACAGACGCCTCCCCACCCTAATGCCCCAAATATTCTCAAAATTCCAAACATTCCAATCAACTCCTCAGGTTTAAGAACATAACACACAATCTGAAAGACTGATTTTCAGAGAGTAACACAACAGGTCACATGTACAGGGCGCGAGTGTTCAGAACCACCTACCACTAACAGGACAACCAATCTGCTGCCTGGAACCCACATTAGGAGACTCTGTCACCATCACAGCCATGGTATACTAATGCCTCTGATGCCAGTACTGTTTTCCCATATGTGTCTTGGACATATGTTTTCCTGGCAGCAATTACAGGAGGTGACACAAAGTCAGGTGTGTTCTGTAAGTGGTTGCTGCACCAATGTGTTACCAGGTGTGTCACCGTGTTCTAAAAGAGAATCAAGAAATGTCCTGCCTTCTTTTCTGGGGAGGATTTGGGAGTAGAAGAACAACTCTGTATAACTTGGATAAGAATGAGCAGAGACTCAGTCTCACCAGTTGGGAGCGTGTCGAGGTCTACCTCTCAATCAGGCCAGAGACTTCAACATTTACCTATTTCTCACAAGAACCCCTCATTTTACTGAGATCCAAGTGTGCCTTCACATGTGGAAATCAGACATTTGACTATGGTCTTTGCAGTGGCTAACCCCAAGTATGAGAAGAGTCTCCTTCACTGGTCAGCCACTGTCAATTCACTGCAGCTCCTAAAAAAGCTGCTGCAACAGCTGAAACCTTGCCACTGTCTTATGCATAACTTCTGTTTCACTGTTCCATTACGTTGATCTTCACATTCCAAATTCTATTTTACATATATGAGCCTGTTTCTAGAATGCGCTGTGGAAAGAGACTAACATGACTCTTTCAAAAACAAACATACCCTAATACTGAGCATGCCATTTTGCCTATAAGAAACTTACTTCCCATCAGGTGACATATTAATGCCATTGGCAGAGTGAAATCCAGCGGCCACCTCCCGCACCTCTTTGGGGCTGTAGTAGACAACATTCGTCCAAGTTAAACCCAGGAACGCCTCCAAGTATAACAAGGGGGGCTCTGGAAAATAGCGGTCGTTGGTGGCATAGAAGCTGTCGGGACCCAGAGCCACAAGGTCATTTGCGCTACCACAAAAAGCAAAACAGAGCAGTAAGTGAGCGTGATAGCACTGGCATAGGCCAACCTGGCAGAGCTGCTGGACATTCCATTTCCAAAGCATCCTTAAGAATTCATGGCCAGTCAACCAGGATGCATTTCATAATTTGTTGTGAACCATCCAGAGAGACCTTGTTGTCAGATTAGGGCTTCAAAGATATAATAAACAAACCAACTATTCATTCCATTCATCCTAGCATTTATAACTGCTACTACTGATTAGATGTCAAACTAGGATCAAATCACATAGAACTTAAGAACATAAGAAGATCCACGCTGGAGCAGACCAAAGGCCCATCTAGTCCAGCTTTCTGTATCTCACAGTGGCCCCACCAGATGCGTCTGGGAGCGCATGATACTAGATATCTGTCTCCTGATACCACTCCCCTGCATCTGGCCCTTGAAATACCCCGGTTTTAAGCCTGGAGATGACACATCTCCATCATGGTTTGTCACCTGTGATGGACTTTTCCTCCAGGAATCTGTCCAATCCCCTTTTGAAGGCATCTAGGCCAGATGCCATCACCACCTCCTGTGGCAGGGAGTTCCACAGACTAACAACATATGAAGGGAAACATATATATTTCCTGCTATTATAAGTCCAGAAACAAGGGTCTTTCTGCTGACTTGCCATTCTCAGCACCCATTCATTCCAGATTACAAGATTGTTTTAATGTTTTTTGCAGAAGTCCCTACAAAATTAACATAACGGAGCTCGTTGTCCCAAACTTTGAGTGAGATTAATAAGAAGCAGCCTGGCAGTCTCCTAAATGGCTCCAACCAAGCTCATCCCATACAGTATCTCCTCCACCTTGCCAACTATACATTTCAAGCAATTTTCTGCCACCCCAAGTACAAATTCTACCCATTTGTTCAACAAGGTTTACTGTTTCCTACCTTGGCAAGAGTTCGTGTTTGATGGTTTTAAGGTGCAACAGAGAATTGTCATCTTCCACAAATTTAAAGAGCTCTACTGTTGTCTTGTGCTGTGGATGATTGACAACAAAAAGGTACACAGTATCATCTAGGGGAAGCAAACAGTGAAAAAGGTTACATGGAACTTGCACAGCAAACATATGGCAGCTTTCAGGGAATAGAATGGAATAGAATAGAAATTTATTGTTGTCGTACATATGCACAACTTGTACAACAAAATTAAGTGCTGTCCCAGCACTACACAAACCAAAACCAAACAAACAAACAACCACATAAACACCATTCTGCTTAAAATCTGCTTGAAGATTTAAAAGGCTGTAGGGTAAAAACTGTTCTTTAACCTATTTTTCCCCTAATAGTCCTGTATCTACTGCCAGATGGCAATAATTCAAAAAACTGATATTCAGGATGCTATTTATTTATTTATTTATTTATTTATTAAATTTATATACCGCTCCATCTAGCTACATGGCTACTCTGGGCAGTTTACAAGCTGAACAAAAATCAAACCATAAGCAGTAAAATACAATATAACAAATTAGCACAAGTATATAAATAAAAACACTATAACCAGTAAATAATATGTATATAATATTTAACACGATTCACAGAAGGAGTGGGGCATCCAGGCCCATTTGCTGTATGAGAATATTTTCCAAGGGTTCCCATTTCAGAGTCACACAGAGCTGCACTTTTGACATGCTCAGGCCCTGCATCCAACTGTCTCTAGGCGTATCATGGCAGCAAGTGTGCCAAGGTGTGCCTAAAAGTGTTTAATACAGTGATATATATATTCTTGAGCATCTGGAGTTATACAGTTCTTCCAAGGAGGGAAGAGGACAGTCATTTATCCTCTGGGCAGTATTTATTACCCTCTTGAGCGCCTTTCTGTCTACCACTGTGCTTCACTGTGTTACGAATCTTCTGTAGACTGTAAAGAAGTGGATCATGCATGCTCACTTCCCACCCCAGCTCATAGAAAGAGGAAAGGTTCACATATGTTGTTGCAATCCAACATGTAGCATTTTCATACAAGCTTCATGCTACAGTGGCTAAACTACAAAAGCAAAACAAAGTGTTCTGCTTATATACCGCCCCATACCACTTCAAGTAGTCTCTGGGTAGTTTACAGTTTTTAATTACAGTATGCAGGCTACACATTGCCCCCCCCCCAGCTAGGTGGGTACTCATTTTACTGACATCAGAAGAATGGAAGGCTGAGTCAACCATGAGCCTGCTACCTGGGATTGAACCCCAGGTTGTGAGCATAGATGCCTAGATGCCCTAAGCACATCCGATCTCGCCTGTTTTCGGAAGCTAAGCAGGGTTGGCCATGATTAGTACTTGGATGGGAGACCACCAAGGAATACCAGGTGTTGTAGGCCCCTAGAGTAGGAACTGGCAAACCACTCCAGTATTCCTGCCAAGAAAACTCCATGGACATGGAGTCACGAAGAGTCGGTCATGACTGTTAACGACGCAACACACACACACACACACACACACAGAGGCATTTAACCACTGCGCCTCGAGGCTCCTTGCCATACTGCAGTCAAGCCTCTGCTCGTGACCTGAGTTCAATCCCAGTGGTTCAGGTAGCTGATTCAAGGTTGACTCAGCCTTCCATCCTTCTGAGGTCAGTAAAATGACTACCCAGCTCACTGTGGAACAAAAGTGCTGTTTGAATAATTCTGCTGTAAACCTCCCAGAGAGTGCTTTAGTCTATGGGGCAGTATATAAGTTGAAGCAGCAACCACTCTCATGAGGTTTCTACATGGAGGCTGAGACTGTGCCGCTGCAGACATAATCCACAAACCATAATATCTCCCAAGTGACATTAGGACTGCGGAGTCCCTCCCAGCATTTAAGAAGTTACTAAAAACCTGGCTTTATACGGCTGGAATAGGAATAGGAATAGGAATAGGAATAGGAATGCAATTTATTGTCATTGTATAAATACAACGAGATTAAAAGTGCCATCCAGTCAGTCATTCACACAACCCAGCATAAAAATCCAAGACGTAAACTCTACAATTTAAGAACAAACCATCCATACACATACTCCAACATTCACATGCCAAACATCACTTACACTCATTTAAAACTGACATAAAAACCAAACACACACACAGCCCTACACTCTTTCACCTAGCAACATTCATACACAATCCATAAAAACTACAATTTAAAAAACAACAACAGCCATACACAATCCCCCATACAATATATATGTAACACATTCAACACTAATATTACCCGTCAACTTAATTTTTAACAGAATTTAGCATGGATACTGCTATTGGGTAAAAACTATTTCTGAATCTTTCCGTCCTTGTTCTAATAGATCTATACCTTCTGCCTGATGGTAGTGGTACAAACAGAGAGTGTCCAGGATGAGAAATATCTCCTACAATATTCTGAGCTTTCTTAAGACAGCGGGAGCTGTGTAATTCCTCCAATGTGAGGAGTGGGCATCCGATGATCTTCTGTGCCATATTGATAACCCGCTGGAGTGATTTCCTCTGAGCCACCGTGCAACTGGCATACCACACACATATGCAGTATGTCAGTACACTTTCTACTACACAATGGTAAAAAGACACCAATAGTCTCTGAGTGATGTTATTCTTTCTGAGCACTCTCAAAAAGTACAGTCTCTGTTGGGCCTTTTTCAGCAGCTCAGAGGTGTTTACACTCCAGGTTAAATTCTCCTCAATATGGACTCCCAACAAACGGAAGTCAGTCACCCTTTCTACACAGTTCCCACTGATGAATAGTGGTTGAAGATCTGTTTTCTTCTTCCTGTAGTCTATTATGAGCTCCTTAGTTTTTAATGTGTTCAGAAGCAAGTTATTCTCTCTGCACCACTCAATCAACCGCTCCACCTCATCCCTATAAGCAGACTCATCTCCTGCTGAGATAAGCCCCACTACTGTGGTGTCATCCGCAAACTTAACTATAATGTTGTTATGATAGGTGGGAATGCAATCGTAAGTATAAAGAGTAAAGAGCAGTGGACTCAGCACACAGCCCTGTGGAGAGCCAGTACTGACTCAGATCTGTAGATGTACATTGACCTACTCTAACCCTCTGACTACGTCCGGACAAAAAACTATTTATCCACATACATATAGAATGTGGAAATCCCAAATCCCCTAATTTAACCACCAGTCTGTGAGGGAGGATGGTATTAAATGCTGAGCTAAAGTCCACGAAAAGCAGTCTTGCATAGCTTCCCCGCTGTTCCAGATGTGACAGTGCAGCATGAAGGACTGTAGCTACAGCATCCTCTGCAGATTTATTTGCTTGATATGCAAACTGGTGGGGATCAAAACTCTGGGGGAGAAGTGATGTGATGTAATTCCGGACCAGTTTTTCAAAACATTTCATCACCACTGGAGTAAGTGCAACTGGTCGATAATCATTAAGACTGGAGATATGAGATTTTTTAGGTACAGGAACTATGGTGGAGGACTTCAAACAAGATGGAACCCTAGATTGAGCCAGAGACTGATTAAAGATCTTGGTAAAGACTCCAGCTAGTTGATCTGCACAGTCTTTCAACACACATCCAGGAATTCCATCGGGTCCAGCAGCCTTCTTCGGGTTGATAGCCCGCAGCATACGCCTCACCTCATACTCCTCTACTTTAAGGATAAAGCTGCTGTGGACTGGGGACTGTAGTGCAGCTTCCTTTGGTGCTTCCACCTCAAAACTGCCAAAAAAGATGTTTAACTCTTCTGCCAATGCTGCATCGCCCGCTACAACTCCGTTGTTTGTCTTGTAGTTCGTAAGATGCTGGACTCCTTGCCACACTTTCCTGTTGTTATTACTGTCCAGATGCTGCTCAATCCTGTTCTTGTAGTCCAGTTTGGCCTCTCTAATTCCTCTCTTCAGGTTCGCTCGGGCAATACTGTAAGAAGCCCTATCTCCAGACCTGAAGACGATATCCCTTTCTTTCAATAGTCTCTGGACTTTCTGAGTCATCCAGGGCTTCCGATTTGGGTAGATCCGGATACGTTTGTTCACCATAACAGTGTCTATGCAGTTCCTAATATAACACATAACACTGTCTGTGAAAATCTCCAAATCTTGATCGCCGGCTGTGTCCGGCGATCAAGGGGGTTGATTTTTTTATTTGAGTAGGGATTATGTCTGCCCGTTTTTCTTTTCGCCATCTTGCTTTAGTATTACAATATATCTGATCGTTGGTTAATTTCTCGTTTTAACTTTGGGTTCCGCTGTTGGTTGTTCAGTATTTTTATGCTCATTCTTTGGAACTGATTATTGTTTCTTTGAACTTTGTAATGTGGTATTTTACATTTGTTAACCGCCTTGAGTTCCCATTTGGGAAAATCTGGCAGTATATAAATAAATAAATAAATAAATAAATAAATAAATAAATAAATAAATAGAGCCCATGAAATGGGCAGGCTTGTGTTCTGAGGCATTCCACATACATGGAATTCTGCCTATAACTGAGACATACGGCTGTGACATATACACACATAGCTGAATGCTCTTGTAGGAAAGTTGACTAGCTTTCTGACAGCACATAGATGCAAATGAACCCTGAGCCTACCTGCCTTAGCTTACTGGAAGCCCATGACCCACAAGTTCCTAGCCATAACTGTGTGAAGAACAGTTGCCTTTCTATGCAACACAAAGCCTGCGAATTCTGGATACACACAAATGCTTACTGGTTCCCAGATGACCACCTTCAGCAAGACAAAGTTAAAGTCAAACTGCCTCTAAAAACTCAGCTCTACTAGCAGGCATTTCCAGGGTCATTACCAACATAACACAGCAGATGTTCAATTAAAACCAGCATCCCGCCATCTTCCTTAATGATTGAATTATGGAATGTTTAAACCTTACACAGTTTTATTTTGTGTACTGTAATTGCAATCTCTTTGTATGGTGATTTGTGTGTTGGGTTTATTTTAATTTATGAAGTTGATTTGCTTTGATTGTTGATTTTTCAAGCCGCCCTGAGTGGCCACGTTGCCAGATGGGTAGGATAAAAATGAATAAAGAAATAAAAGTAAATAACACGCATCCACTTAAATTGGCCTTGGTGGAAATGCAGTCCAGTCTAATCCTGAATCATCCTCACCTCACAAGAGATCAGTCAATTATCATCTGCACATACCTTATACTGGTCATGTCAACTTACCTTTGTCAATGTAAAGGCTCATTCCATGAGGGCTAAAAGTTGTCAGATCAAACCCACGACTGATTCTCAGTTCCACTGGTTGAGGATTTTCTTCATTTAAATCCATTAGTAGTATCTTTCCTGCTTTATCCGGCGCAAAGCTTTTTACAGTAGGGTATTTTAAGCCCTTGGAAAGCAAAATAAATGACAATTGAAAATATTCCCACAAGAGTGACAATACACTGCCGTAACATATTGGCACCTTTCTCTCTGTTGCATGACCTGGAAAAGTCAAGCGAAGCCACTGGCATTCCTTGATCCATCTAGGCATTCATAGCAGGATACACATTTAACTGTTAAACAGATATAAACATATGTGCTTGTGACTCTCAAACGTCCTATATTTAATGCGGTGTTGTATGTTTCATCTATGCACCTAGTCACCACAGGTAACCAAGTGTTCTATCTAGGTGAGAGGTGAGGCTCCCAAAGAGAGGGAAGGTTGCTCTTTTCCTTCCCTGTCAGTCCACTGCATTTTATGCAGGCTGAGATGGAAGAGAAGTAACTCTTGATATGATTGAGACATACAAAATAATGCAGGGCATGAGTAAAGTGGATAGAGGGACACTTTTCTCCCTCTCACAAAATACCAGAACTAGGGGACACCCACTCAAATTGAGGGCTGGGAGAGTAAGAACAGACAAAAGAAAATATTTTTTTCACCCAGCACGTTGTTAGTCTGTGGAACTCTCTGCCACAGGATGTGGTGACGGCATCTGGCCTGGATGCCTTCAAAAGGGGATTGGACAGATTCTTGGAGGAAAAGTCCATCACAGGTTACAAACCTTGGTGGAGATGTGTAATCTCCTCCAGACTTAAAACTGGGGTATTTCAAGGGCCAGATGCAGGGGAGTGGTATCAGGAGACAGATGTCTACTCTCGTGCTCTTCCAGATGCATCTGGTGGGGCCACAGTGAGATACAGGAAGCTGGACTAGATGGGCCTTTGGCCTGCTCCAGCATGGATCTTCTTGCGTTCTTATGTTCTGTGACTCAAGCAGGCTGGCAGACGAGAGAGACAAAAAATCCATTCTGGTCCTCTTGTGCAACTCTTTCTGACTACGAAAAATGAAGCAGGCTAGACTGTAGCATGCAAGGCCTGTTCAAGCCCCACTACTGTGACCTAGAATCATCACCAGCCCATACTGAGCACTCTTGCCGTTGGCATAGACAACATTAAAGCCACTCTTGGGGGTGGGGGAATAACATTTGAAAAATAAAAAATTTAAAAACTGAACTGAAGTTTAGCACAAGCAGTTTTGAGTCCATGAACTCAAGCATGACTTAGGACACGCAAGAGAAAGACTTACTGTACTAATGAAAGCCAGGCCATTGGGGAGTATTTCAATATCTTCTGCGCCATTTTCTGAGAAGGAACAAAAAAAATAATAATAATCTCACTCAGAGACGTCCATTAATATTACTGCTGTGGCATACAAAATTGTTCATTCTCCCATCCTATGCATCTTTATTTGAAAGTCCCAAGGAGTTAAATTAATTTTTCTGCTTTAGTATAAGGATGACAGCATTTGGTGTTACAAATAGCAAGGTATATTGGTTCTTGTGTGTGTGTCGTGTAATTACAGTCGTGACCAACACTTCGTGACTCCATGTCCATGGAGTTTTCTTAGCAGGAATACTGGAGTGGTTTGCCAGTTCCTACTCCAGGCACCTACAGCACCTGGTATTCCCTGGTGGTCGCCTATCCAAGTACTAACCAGGGTTCACCCTGCTTAGCTTTCGAAATCAGGCGAGATTGGATGTGCTTAGGGCATCTAGGCAGCTGATATTGGTTCCTGCCCCCCCCAAATAAAAACTCATATAGTATAGCACTGATACTTTCTGTGAGAAATTAAAATGTAAAGGTCTAGCAACATTCTCCTCATGATTGCACCTCAAGAAATAGCAGGCACTGCGTCGGTGCAATTCCAGATAGAGTAAATTGTGCAACCGAATCAAAATCCAAACTTCTTTCAGTGGTTGAAGTTCAAAAAACAAAAACAAGAATTCATTCCTAGTAGAAGAGGGGAAAATAACTTTTGTGTACTGGAAGCTGCATTTCACACACTCTCTTTCTATGGAGAGTGTTGGTCTTCAACAAAACCCACTGCAGTGAGGGTGAAGGACTAGGAGACCACTTAATCTTTGTCTCAGAAATACTGTCTGGTGGGAACATATTTTTCAGACAACATCTCTCAGAATCCTGATCCAACATGGCTGGTGGAAATAACGGAGTCCCCAAAAATCGTACTTCCACACACCAGGATCAGGTGTCTGTTAAGATGTCTCTTCTGCATTGGTATTCAAAGCACACAACTCCAGCTCTTTTGTTTACAAGCTCTCTGGTGCTCACACGCACTTCCCATGTTGTACTACAGCAGGGCTGTCCGACTTTGAGCAGCCCGCGGTCTACTTTTTTCTCCCAAATGGCCCAGCGGTCTACTTTGATCTCCCCAAGGGCCCCTGGGTCTACTTATAGGAGTGCATGTGTGGCCAGCATGGGGAGTAGGGGACCACACCATGGCCCTTGAACTGCCCTGCTTAGCTGAGACAGTGGGCTGGCAGACCCAGAACTTTGCTTAGGGCAGTGGTGGTTCTTGGGATTGGGGAAGGAGGGGTGGAGAACTTATCCCCTAACTTTTTTTATTGGTGGCCAGGGGGCTACTTTTCAACCCTTTGTGGGCTACCAGTAGCCCGTGGGCTACCTTTTGGGCAGGCCTGTACTACAGGAATGGAAAACATACTGTCCCCACACTGCCAATCTCCAAAAAGACATCATGGTACTTAATAGATGTTTTATACATCCTCGCCCCCAATTCTACACAGGGGAGGCACCTTCTTACCTTTCTGTGGAACAATTCAGCTAGAACACCAGTTCCCAAACTTTGGTAACCTAAGTGTTCTTCAGCTACAACTCCCAAAACCCCTGGCCAGTACAGCTGGTAGTGGAGATCTTCTGTGAACTGTAGTCCAAGCACACCTGGGTCATCCAGGATTGGGAACCTCTGATCTAAAGTGCTTAAAACACAGTTCAGTTTGGTTTGGGCTTCAATGGCTAACTTTTGCAATGAACTTGACCTTGTGATGAATGAAGCTCAAATATAACAAATTAACAGATAGTCCCATAGCAGTAGTAGCTGATACTGTCATGCTAGAACTGGAACCTGGAGGCCAAATCCCCACTCAAGCCATGAAGCTCATTTGAATGAGCTTGGTCCAGTCACTATCTTTCAGCCTAACTTACCTCAGAGGTGTTGGAGGGATAGACAGGAGAATATGAGGAGAGCCCTAAATGCTACCCTGACTGAAGAGGGAGAAGAAATCAGTAAACATTTATTTATCTCTTGAGGAAAGGCCCTTTAATGGATTTGTGTTTTGTCTTTTGCTAAATACTGTACTGCTTTTAATTTCACCAGTGCTTTCACATTTCAGTCATTTTAACTGTGTTCTTACATAGCCCTTTCCTGTTTGCTTTTTTTTTTTTAAATCTCCACCTGTTTTTAAAAATCTATTTTTACCCACATCTACTTTAATCTGATTTAGTTCTGGAGAAAGAGTGGGATAAAAATCAAACACATAAGTATGCAGACATCATTTGGTGTGACAAGCAACAGCTGTGGGCTCAATGATGCCTCTCTCAGCTAGAAACAAAACACTGATTTCTAAGTACTATGTAGTGAATGGCCCCTGCTTTTTTATGACTAAGCTTTAATTTATTTTTTGCTAACTGTACGTGCAGCATTCTACTCCCTTTTGATCTAACTACTAACTTTTTCTGCCTCTTCCTAAACCAGGATCAGTGTGTATCTATGCCAGCTCAGAACATTATTATGTGCATTTTTTAATGTGGGCTCTATTTTGTGAATGCTTATGCCTTAAGAGGGATGTCATAGTTCAGCTATCTCCGACACCTTCTCTTTAGATAGAGTAACCATCGACAAATACATGAAACCAATTAACTGGTCTTAAAGGAGAAACAACCCTTCTATTTTTGCTGACATGCAGTGTGGTTGACCCACCCATTAATGCAAACACAATAACCCACCTGACACTCGGTGTCTTTGTACATAAACAGAACACATCCTGGATTAGAACCCGTAACAGCAATAACATTCAGGGGACAGCAGTTCAAACAAAGCCAACTAGCCCAGTGAGTTAGGTATCAGGCTGCAGAGCCAGAAGTTAAGAGTTCAATTCTGTGCTGCACCTCCAGGGTGAAAAGGCAGCCCGGGTGGCCATGGGCAAGTCTCACAGTCCCAGAGCACCCACAGAAACAGAGAATGTTTTAAAAACTTGTGAGTGCTCTCTACCTAGAAGACGCTGGAAATGGTCAACATAAGTCAAGATTGGTTTGACAACAGGCTATTATTATTACTATTAGTTGTTGTTGTTGTTGTTGTTGTTGTTGTTGGTGGTGGTGGTGGTGGTGGTAGTAGTAGTAGTAGTAGTAGTAGTAGTAGTAGTAGTAGTAGTATTTATTTATTTATTTATTTTTACAACTTATATGCCGCCCACTATCCAAAGGCCTCTGGGCGGCTTACAATCAAAGAATTAAAACAGTTAAAACACCAAATATCAATAAATAATTAAAACAATAATAAAAACCTTACACTGAAGTCATTACACTAAAACTGCCATCAGAGGATCCACAGTATATATTGTATCAATTAAAAAACTTCTGGAACAGGAAGGTCTTTACCTGGCGCCAAAATGTCATCAATGTTGGCACCAGGCGGATCTCACTTGGGAGGGCATTCCATAGCTTGGGGGCAGCGGCCGAGAAGGCCCCGTGTCTGCAAGCCATCGCTCTCACCTCCTTGAGGGATGGCTCTTTCAAGAGGGCCCCCTGGCTCAATCTTAACTGTCAAGTAGGTTCGCACACAAGAAACCTACCTATTCCTTTAATGAGGTGACAATTAGGAAGCCGCTTTGGTTTCAGTACTCGTGAGGCACATAATCTGTATCTGAAAGAAAAAGGCAGCAGAAACATGTTTTTGAAAAAATGAATGCCACGATGCAAATGGAAAAGGTATGACAAAAAGAACAATCTACTACTGAAAGTAGTAAGAAGACAGAGGAGAGGAGCGGTTGGAGGAGTAAATGTGAGAATGTATGGAATGATATTGGGTCGTGCTCCAGGTGCAAGAGGTATGCCCAGCAATATGGCATACACCCTTTCTCTTGTTCTTTTTACCTGGACCTTTGTGTTGGGATGGAAGCGTAGGGTTCACAGTAGAGCTGAGTGGGATGGTGGTTGGGGTTGGGTTTATCTCCAGGCTGGTATGGTACCAATGGAAGGAAACAGAGAAGTAAGATGGTTGGGAGAGACATAATGAAGAATGTGAATATTATATGTACAACTCTTAATGTTAGAGGTTTAGGTAATCAGGTGAAGCGAGTGAGAATTGGGAAGTATATTCAGGAACTGAAGGCTGATGTTGTTTTTCTGCAAGAATCATATAATGGTGGGGAGAGGGAGGTAAATTTTCCTGGCTTTGGAAGAGGGAAAAAGTTTATGGCTCCTGGAACATCAAAAAGTAGAGGGGTGGGAATAGTAATTAGCTCCAAGGTGGACTTTGCGGAGAATAAAGTGTTAAGAGATAAGAACGGAAGGTTTATTTTTGTTCAAGGTTGCTTGGAAGGAGAGCCGGTAGCATTAGCATCAATTTACCTCCCAAACAAGCACCAGCTGGATTTTCTTTATAAGTGTTTACAGAAGCTTGATAAATTCTCGCCTTATACAAAAGTTATTGGGGGAGATTTTAATGTCAATTTGCAAGGGGGGAACAGCACCAAAAAGAATAAGGTTTTGAGGTTTAAAAAACAATGTGAGAAATTTGGATTATTGGAACTATGGATGGAGTTGTTCCCTAAGGATTATTCATATTCATTTTACTCTAGCCCACATGGAACATTTTCAAGATTGGATGGTATCTTAATATCGCAAGAGGCTAGGAATTGGGTGAAGGGGATGGATATTGGAATGATTAAAATTACTGACCATGCCCCCATATCTGCTTATCTTCAAATAGGTCATATTAATAGGTCTTACTCTTGGAGGTTTAACCCTTGGTTGGTTGCAGATGAACAGAGTAAATTGAAAATTAAAACAGCAGTAGAAAGGTATTTTGAGGAGAATCAAGACCCAGATATCTCATTAGCAATAAAATGGGAAGCAATGAAAGCTGTACTTAGAGGAGAATGCATCCAGAGTCTGGCAATTTTAAGAAAAAGAAAAGATGGGAGGATTAAGGAGGTAGAAGAAGAAGTTAAATTATTGGAAGAAAAATTCAGGAAATCTAAGCAAAAGATGGATAGGGAAAAATTAGACCAAAAAAGAGAAGAGTTGAAAGTTTTAGATATTAATAGAACCACATTAAAGATGTGGTATAGCAAACAAAAATATTATGAATTTGAAGGAAAAGGAGGAAAAATATTAGCAAATAAAATTAGGAATTATCAGGTGAGGAAAAATATTAGGGCTATCAGAGATAATAAGGGGGGATTGGAAACAGATCCTAAGAAGATATTGGAGACCTTCTTAGGATTTTATAACAGACTGTATGCAAATAAAGGAATTAAGGAAGAAGAGGTTGATGAATTTTGTGAGGGATTGGAGCTCCCCAAAATAAGTGAAGAAAACAGAAGGGAACTAGATAAAGATATAACAGAGGAGGAAGTTAGGACAGCAATTGATTCTATGAATGTGCAATCAGCACCCGGACCGGATGGGTTTAATGCGGTGTATTACAAGCATTTTAAGGATATATTGGTGCCACATATGACTGTATTGTACCAAAGTATTTTGAATGGAGCTCCAACTCCACCTACCTGGTTGGAATCAAGGTTGGTATTGATTCCCAAACCGGGAAAAGATCACACTCTGCCAGACTCCTATAGGCCAATATCTGTTACAAATATGGATTATAGAATATTTGCTAAAGTTATGGCAACCAGGTTAAAAAAATGTATTGCACAATTAGTGGGAGAAGATCAATATGGGTTTATGCCCCAGAAGTACTTGGTGGATGCAGTTAGGAAGGTAATGGGTATGGTATATTTAGCAAAAAATAAGGATCTGCCTCTTACTCTCCTGTCATTAGATATTTATAAAGCATTTGATTCGGTGGGTTGGAATTATTTGAAATATATATTTAAAAAGTATAAATTTGGAGAAAAATTTCAAAATATAATTGAGGCAATATATACAGAGTCCAAAGCTATGATAGGAATTGGTGGGTCAGAAAGGGGGTATGTCCAAGTGTTAAGTGGTACAAAGCAAGGTTGTCCACTTTCTCCCATGCTTTTTATTTTAGCATTAGAACCATTAGCAATTAAACTTAAAAAGAATAGTGAGATTAAAGGATTTGAAACATCAGGGAAAGGGAGAGAAGAAGGGGAGCTTCTTACAATGTATGCAGATGACATGATGGTGACAGTTAAGGACCTGGGGACTGCAATTGTGCCATTAAAAGAAACTTTGCAAGGATTTGAAAAAATATCAGGGTTAAAAGTTAATTTTTCTAAATCATCAATGATGTGCTTAAATGTGAAACCTAAAACTCAGTTAGAAGCCTCTAAATCATTGGGTATTCCTATAGCAAATAAGAAGGTAAAGTATTTAGGGGTAATGATAACTAAAAATGTGAAGAAAATATTTGAATATAATTATAAAAAAATTTGGAGTAGTATTCAATCAAAGCTGAGAACATGGGAGAAAAGGAAGGATTCAATTAGCACAAGAATTGCTTTAGTTAAAATGTTTTTGCTACCTAGATTAACTTACCTTTTTTATGTGTTGCCTTGGCACATACCAGAACGGATCTTGAAGGGGTGGCAAAGGTCAATAGATAGATTTGTTTTTGCATCCAAGAAACCAAGGACAGCTGGTAGATATAGGTACCATAGGATTCAGGATGGAGGATGGGGGATTCCCAATTTGATTTTATATTATGAAGCTTATCAGCTGAGACATCTTATGATTTGGTTGGAGGGAGAACAGGGGGAAGATTTGGGATGTATAGAGCAGGAGAATTTGGAAGCAGTTGGAGGGAAAATAAGAATCTTCGAAAGGAGGATAAAGAAAAGAAAAGAAGAAAAATTATCAACATTTATGGGGCCTCTTTTGGTATGGGAGAAGTGGAAAAAAAAGCTTTTTCCTGACCTCTCTCCACTTACCAAACTATGGTATTATGATAAATTTGCCCCATTAAGGAAGCCCATCCCAAAAGAGGTAGGGGATAAATTGAAAGAGATTTCAATCCAGAATATGGATAAAATCTGGGAAACAGAAAAAATGATGGAACAGGAAAGTGGAATTTGGAATAAGATTAATTGGTTACAAAAAAAACAAATCTCCTCCTTGTTGAAGGAGAATGAAGTTAAAAATTGTGGTAAAAGAAATATTACCCCCTTCGAGGAATTAGTGAAAGGATACAGGATAGATAGGACAAAAATAGTTTCAAAATTGTATAAGATTTTATTAAATATGGGGAAATCACTAAAGGAAAGTTTAAAAGAATATTGGGAGCAAGATATCCAGGAACCAATCTTAGATGAAGATTGGGATAGAATTTTTCAACAACCACCCTTTGTTACGACTTCCAGGATAATCCAGGAGCAGGGGTTGAAGCTGATACAAAAATGGTATTATACACCAGTAAGGTTGTATCATATCACAAAGTTAGGAAGTAAAAATTGCTGGAGGAAGTGTGGAGTAATGGGAACCTACAGTCATATGTGGTGGGATTGTCCTTTAGTTAATAATTTTTGGAGACAGATTGGAAGAGAAATATCAAAAATTGTTGGAAGGAAAGTGGAAATATCTAAATTAATGGTTCTCATTAACCTGGGTAGCACAGAGTTAAAAACAAAAGAGGAATGTAAATGGGTAAACCTGATGGTAATTGCAGCTAGACAGGTTATAGCGAGTAATTGGAAAAATGCAGAAGAGCTAGGGGTGAATCAATGGAGGAAGAAATTAAATAATATTATAATTTTAGAATACCTAACCATGAAGATACGCAGAATGAAAGGGTTTAAGGTCAATGAGAAAGAAGAGGAATGGTTTGAGAAGTTATTGAATTATATGAGTATGTTTGACCAATTTGGGGTAATTAAAACGTTAAAAGCTAAGTAAACCTTGCGGATTGTCAATTGTTAATTTATATAGAGATGTACATATGGTTAAATTGTTAATTTGAATTTGTTTTATTATCAATGTATATCCAATGTATCAGATGCCTGGGGGTCACTGTTTTTGTCTGGGGTGTTGGTGAATTGTTTTATAATAAAATTATTAAAAAAAAAAAAAAAAAAAGACAAAAAGAACAATCTCCCTGGAACAGATTGGCACAACTGCAAAGCAAACAGCTCGGGAAAACCCCAAGCCAGGAATACAGGTGTTCTGTTCTCTTTGCCGCTGGCCCCAGAACTGATCCATCATCTTGGGGATTTCTAATACTAGCATACGTTGTCTCATTAATGACTTTTTCCTTCATAGCCCTTTTCAATTCATCACCATGCCACAGAAGCCAGTTGGGTGATGTAGCAGATACAGTATTGCACTAGGATTCAGGAGATGTGGCTTCTAACCCTGATTCACTGTAAAACTTGACTTGACAGCATATAACATCCACATGTGTTGTGTCCTGCTGAAAACCCACCACAAAATTTTACACCATTCTGATTTGGATGGCGTAGAACTTGGACTCATGTGTTCATCCCTTATGGACAAATCATCCCAAATTGGATGATGGGTGGCTTCTGCTAGCTTCCCCCTAGAAATCAATTTAAATCAGAACTTGGAAACATCACTACTTTGGATTACAATTCCCAGATTCCAATTTTGGATTACAATTCCCAGATTCTTACAGAATGTTAGCTAAAAATCCTGGAAGTTACAGATTATAATATAAATTATTAAAAGAAACATGATTGTTCAGAGCAACGTTCCACATGCCTGCTCAAAAGTAATCCCCAATAAGGTTTTTTTTAAAATGTGTGTGAGTGTGTTCAGGGATTTGTGTGTGTGTGTGTGTGTGTGTGTGTGTGTGTGTGTTGAATCTGGTCTCTGGGTGTCTAAATTTTGTTGTATGTGTATACTGTGTATATACACGCAATGACAATTTTTTATTATTATTATTATTATTATTATTATTATTATTATTATTATTATTATTA
>JAHTLZ010003542.1:60811540-60828317 GCA_023846285.1 Phrynocephalus versicolor | reverse complement strand
ATGATGATGATGATGATGATGATGATGATGATGATGATGATGATGATTTCAGTACCCGGTCCTTCTTGTGTGGTAATGCAGACCGCTGTTGGCAATCTCCAACTAGCTTTTCTCCCAGAAGGCACAGCAGGGTATTTTAAAAAATCAGCCTCTGATTCTGCAGCCAAATCTCCAACTCACTGAAGCAGTCTAACAGGATATATACAAACCTTTCTCTAAAGCAAGGCACGTGGCTTTCCTGATCTTGGTGGATGACAACTCCTGCCAATCCTAGACTACAGAGACAATGGGAAGGACTAACAGATGCTGCAGATAACAGCACTGGGTTGAGTGTCAAGTGTTGCTCATACCTCTTCAGAAGAAACACGCCATGGTGGGGTGTCTGTTGTTGATAGAGTGGCGCCTCTTCTTCCCCCCAACAGCCTTGTGAAGCACCTTAGGTTAGTGGCTCCCAGACTGTGCACCACAGTGTACCAGCACATCACCAAACCCCGCCAGGGGCACTGTTGAATCCTCTCATCCTTCCCCACCACATCCCTCTCCCTCTTCATGGCCAGTGGGTCTCCCTGCGTACCAGATGATATCATGCCTAACACCTTGCTCAGGGGCAGATCCTGGGGGCAACCCACCCCTGACCCCGGACACCCACTTGTGCAGGAGGAGAAACAGACACAGAAGTGGCTGCACCCTTTTTGCACTGGGGAGACTCCAGGAAGTGAACTGTGAGTGGAAAATGATTGGGAACCAATTCCCTAGAGAAAATGATAGGTCCAAGATCACCCACTGGCTTTTGTGGCTTGGGTAGGAATCTTCACCCCACTTCTTCATTCACCATTGCAGCTACACGAGCTGGGTGAATTTCACTAAAATAGGAAATGTTTAACCAGACGAATTAGGAGTTGTTGTTTTTTTTTAAACTTCTCAAATATTTGAAGGGATTACCAAATTATAGATTGAGCAACTGTTTATCAGATCACCTAAAAGGGCAGACAAAGGATCAACAGGCTCAAGATACACCAAGGAGAAATGAGGGTGGAATCCACTGGGATTTATTTATTTATTTGTTTTAGAGTATTTTACCCTCTCTTTCTCTTTAGAAAAGGACTCAATGTGGCTTACAGTAATGAGGGATAATGTACCGTCCAGTACAATTTAGACATCTTCAAGTATTGAGAACAAGGAATTGAGGGACATCTTATAGCATTAATAGACAACATTACATTAAAGCTACAAGGATATAAGTAGTTATAAACACAAAGTCTATGTGAAGCTGCAGATTCATATAAAAGACACATAATGGTAGTCCATCATCCAGGGAAAGCTTGCCTGAAGAGAAAGGTCTTTGCCTGTTTCCAGAAGGACAAGAAAGATGAGGCAGTCCTGGCCTCTAGTGGGAGGGAGTTCCAGGGTCTGGGTGCAGCAGTCGAGAATGCCGTTTCATAGATTCCCACAAGACATACCTGTGAGGGTGGCAGGATGGAGAGAAGGGCTTCTCCTGGTGACCTTAACAGTTTGTTCTATCCAAATTCTTATGGAGATTTATCAGTTTCAAATGCCCCAAAGCAGTGAACAAACCAGAAGTGGTTCATGCACCAAAATAACTATTTTCGAAATAAGAATAACGTACTTAAGTTTTGTTTTGTTTTAAAGTGGATCAAAGGGTACAGAATAGGGGGAAGTGTGCAACGGGAAGGCATGAAGCAACATGAACAGAACAGGGCTCTTCCCAATCTCCCATTTGCATTAACTAAAGGGAACGTTCTCTTGTTGAAGGTTCTGATTTGCAATTAGCATTCACATGATGTTACTCTTATCTCACATTATGCTGAGCTATTGCCCTAAGAATCCAAAACTTTTTTGGCTACTCATGAGACCAAATTTGGGGTGAGTGGGTTTCATGCTGGTTTACTCTATGCTATTTTCAATCACGTGTCTCTTCTTACTGCAACAGTCTGGGTTGTACTGTATTACATTGGCTCTAGTATTGTTGTGCAGGAATGTCTTCTCTCTCCAGTTCTGGCCGTGTTCCACGTGCCTTCTCTATTTGCTGATCCTGCTTTTTGCCCTCTTCTTCCTCCAACAGCCATGACCCTATAACAATGCTGGCAAACCTATGGCACAGGTGCCAAAGGTGGCACTCGGAGCCCTTTCTGTGGGCACCCAACATCGCCCCTTCACAGCCACCTATATTCAGGTTCAATTGCTATATTGGCACTTTGCAAAAAATTAGTGGGTTTTGAATTGCAATTTGGGCACTCGGTCTCTAAAAGGTTCGCCATCGCTGCCCTATAATATGGCAAGCATGGCCAATTTTGAGCTGTCCTTTATCCACTTTGGTTTTCTAGAGACAAACAACCTCTCCATTTGTTTTCCCCTTCTCTATCTCCAGCCCAGCTACCTTCAGAGGGATTCTGTGTGGCTTGCGTCACAGAGGCATGCTAGCTAACTATCCTTCCAACTAACACACCTGCTCTGCTACTACTGGTTCTGAATATCTTGAACATCTCTTATCCATGATTGCATTCCATACTTAAAACTTTTTTTGAAATATTGTATGTATATTTCATTGTTAAGATGAGGGTATCCAGCAGCAGAGCCTGAAACAGCAACTAAGGAGTTCGCTTTGAAGATGAAAACTGAGGTCTTTTGGTCCTCAGGATTACACACATATAAGTAACTCTATGCTAAAAGCTACTAAGCTTCTTTAGTAGTTTTCAGCTTTCACTTGATCTAAGGCTGCATGTGTCCTAGAATCAAAAGAGATCTTCCTGGTCCAAACTATGATGGGTCGCAAGACATTTTCATGGTTGGCACCTTGAAGAACCAGCTCCTCTTTTTGCATTACTTCCACTAAATCTTCAATAGTAAAAGTGTATGGATTCCATTCTTACAATCTGCTTGGAAGACAACAGGCCAAATGATGTTTCTCATTCCAACACGGCCCCGACTCCAAAGGCAACTAGATATCCCTTCACCCCTGCTCTACAATTCATTATCTCTCTTTCTTTTTATTGCTGCATCAGCAAGATTGCAACATATCAGGCCTTCACAGCAGAGTATTCTTGGCAAAGTGCACATACACAGAAAATACCATCGGTCTCAAGATAAGGATATACAACCTTCTACCATACATTTCCATCCAGAGCACTTATGCCGGGGAGTCTCTACCTGAAGTCGGACTTCAAATACAATCTTAAGACACACCTACTCGGCACTAATCCCTACCGAACACAATGGGACTTTGTTCTAGGGAGAGTCCAAAGCTCTGGGGGATAGCTCAGTGGTTAGGTAACTGGCTGCAGAACCAGAGGTTGTGAGTTTGATTCCCCTGCTGTGCCTCCTTGACAGGCACTAGATTTATTGATCCATAGGGTCCCTTCCAGTTCTGCAGTTGTAAAATTGTAAGACTTCTATACTCTAGATCGGACTTCATTGTTCTTCCCAGATCAGCATACACAGAACTGCAGTTAAGCTTCACAGAAACAGGCCAGACTATTTGCCATATTAATATATCTGAAGACTGGGGATGGACGCTTTTTATTCTCCAGAGAATACTGTATATGTTGTTTCTTTGGCAATTTTCAGAACACAACTCCATGTGAAAAACCATTATGTTTGTTGTGTTTGATCCTTGAGAAGTACTTAAAAAGCTTTGTTTGATGTGAACACAGATCAGAAATTGCTTGTTCCGCATCAGTTCTCTTGCTACTGGCATAAGCAAAGGAGGAGGTGCTTGATATTTCATGCTATAAGGCATCCTACACAATTTCCTTTTGCAATATGAAATAATGTGTGTTGAAATAATGTGTGTTATTTTCTCAGTTGTCTAGCTTCCACTAGTCTAGTGAAAACAGGAAGTCTACCCACATTGCTGTGCAACAGGCTGTGCCTTTCCTTTCAAGCCGACATCTGCAGCATTTAAATCCTAATTTAGGGGGAGTTGGGGCAGGGGTGGGAAGGGTATTTATATTGACAAATGAAATGATTTGCCTAACAGACATCATGCATTTTAAAAACAGCATTACCTACTTCATAACAGCAACACAGGCATTAAACAAGATAAAAATTGACAGCAACAAGTTACAGTCAGACAAGAAAATAAAACAATACGAAGTAGCATTAAAACTTTGACAAAAAGCTCTCTTATCCTCCCATATAACAACAACAACAACAACAACAACGTGCCATCAACTCGGTTCTGATTTGTGGAGATTCTTTTCAGGGTTCTGCAGACAGAGAGTACTTGGAAATGGTTTACTATTCCTGGGGCAACCTGGGAGCTCTTATGGACCAAGAGTCTGAATGTGTATAAGGCAGCTTTCCATGTTTCTCAGAAATGCATTAGCATAATGGCACACAAGCAGGCCAGTGCATATGCATGGGTATTATGCACACAGGATGGTGCATTGGTGCTTAACCTTTCCCCTCCATGCATCATCATTCTAAGATGTGAAGGTGGTTTGCAAATTTCCATTATTATTTATCGCGTGAGCAGACTCCCCTGAAACCACTTCCACAAAAAACTGACTTATTTCTTGTTCCCAATGACAGGTGGAATCCAGGAGTAGAAGCCAGGGAAAGGTCCAGCACATGTCCCAAGAGAAAACAAAACAAAGTCTTGAGGGCCTGTGTGAGTCTTGTTTTACCCACAGCTGGGATCCCCCCCCCCTCTGAGAAACAGCCAGGGGTTGACGACTCCCCTCCAGAACCAAAAAAGGGTCAAAACAACCCCCCTCAAATTTTCCAGCACTTTCCTTCTGACTCTTGCCATGACTTTGTTGCTTTCACAAGACCACTAAAATCTGCAGCAAACTTTGATCCTGATCACACACACACACAGCAGTCACATGGATGATGTCATGGACTGGATGTTCCCATGATCGGGTTTTGAAAATCCATAACAGTTCTGATCCCATGACTGAGAACCACAGCAAAGACACCATAGGGGACAAAAAGGTTTTGGTGCAGATTTTCCCTGCTCCCACAAACTCAAGTAATGGTTTAAAATCCACAAAGGAACAGGGACAAGGATTTTACTACCCCACCACCCCACCCCCGCTTAAGTGGGCGTGGTTGCATTTTATTTTATTTTTAAGTCTGTTGCCCATGGGGAAACGATTTTATGCTTCACATCTGCAGAGCACTTAGCAGCGGATTTTAGTGGTCTTGTGAAAGCAGCGTTAACAGGAGGGAGCTCTTTCCCAAGAGAACCAAACAAGGCAGCAGGTGGCCAGGGATTCTGTCCTGGTTTTGTGTGTCCACATACTTTCCACCTTCCTAATAAGCCTTCCGGACGGGCAATGAAAACGACAAAAACGCAGGCACGTTACTTTTTTGGACGGGACATTCCCACAATCCTCCACGCCCTTGGGAGAAGTCAGCTTTTCGCTGGTCGAAGATGCGTCGTTCAAGCCGCTTAATCGGGATCGGCTGCTCGGGAGAAAGCGAGGCTCCATTCCTGTACACACGTACGGGCGAGTACGCCTCATAGTGGAGCTGAACTGGCGCACTTTGATAACAACTGTGTTTACACTGACGCAAAATACAGGTATGCAAGCATCCATCCAAAGGATGGTTATGGGTATAATAACGTAAATACATTAAGGCTGCGCCTTTCTGGAATTATTCGTCCCCACAACCTAATAGTTTTCAGGGCCAGGCGTAAAGCAAAATGGGGGTTCCGCCCGATCCTAAGAGGAGCAACGCGCACTTAAGTCTACGGGATCAGCCTGTGTGAGAGCACGGAGGGAACCCCACGGGAACCCGTGCGCGAGGCCCCAGCTTTGTCCGGCGCTGCGCCCCGAGCCTTACCGGAATGCCACCAGCCTTTCCCCGATCAAGGCAGCCACGATCCCGACCACGGCGAGCGCCAGCAACTTGCCCATGGCTGGACCTCAGCGCTACGGGGAGGGTAAGCGAAACGGAATCGATCTTCGTCCGGCGGACGCCACGGGAAGTTCTGGAGCTCCGTCAGAGCGCCGCCCACCAGGATCCCAACACGCCCCACCTCGGCGTCCCGAGCAGCTTGTTTGCGAGCGAGGAGAAGCAGCCGAGGCAGAGCGTACGCGATCCCCCTTTCTCCGTTCCGCCTGGCCCCAATGATATAACGCAGCAAAGGAGGCGGGAGTAACGAGTCTTCGCCAAGGCTGAGTGCCATGTCCACAGCCACGAGAGGAGGCAGCACCAAAGAGTGGCACCAATTGAGGCTGCTTTTTGGGGCAGTCACCTTGGGCTCCCAGAAAAAGGCAACGCAGGATTACTGTGATTGCACTTGTATTGCTAGCGAAAGGCAGAGAGGATCGTCCTTCTGGTGGCATTCTCAGGGTCTTTCTTTGTGAACTTCTGCATTATATTTAATCTCAGGTGTCCTTCAGTGACCCCAAAGAGGCCAGTTGTGACTCTCCTGCTTCCTCTCAACCACCACCAGCAGCGCTATAATATTAGCTCTTGATGCAAGCTTTAGTTACTTGATGGAGATATTATCTGCTATTCTAATTTAGGCAGCAAAATATCTGGGGAGGACCTTCCTGCATGTATTCCTTTGTCCAACTACTTTCAGGGCGCCCCATCTAAGAAACCCTGACCTTCTGAAGTTGTCTAGGCAGAGACGTGGCAACTACTGTACTGACCCAGAACCACACAGGTCCAAGGCCTGGTAGCACAAGCTGGATCAAAGATGTAGAATCTTTGACCTTCCTGGTACCATTAGGGTCCACCGGCCTCAGCCAGAATGACCAGCAGAAAAGGATTATGGGAACTGCAATTTCAAACATTTGGTAGGTCAGTGTTTCCTTGTGGCAGAGTATTCCTGAACCCATAAGTATGCCCTTCTGTGAGTGAGTTTAAAGAGCATTGACCTTAAAGTCTATTTACTAATATGTTTAGTTTAGAAGAAAGTTCAAAGTGTGAGGAGGGAGAAAGTCCAACAGTTCACCAAAAACGAAGGAGATTTGTTGGCTAAGGAAGGTGAAATATCTGGGTGAAGGAAAACAACTGGGAGAGTGTATGAAGTACCTTGGCAATGGGCTGTTTTGGAGTGGGCTAAGTAGGGTCACTTGAGGACAGGTTGAGATTCAGTATTTATTTGTTTGTTTGTTTGTTTGTTTACAATATTTTTTTAGCCGCCCCACTACCAAGAGGTCTCTGGGAGACATAAGTATAGTATGCCATTTGGTGTGAGCCTCTCATCCAAGTGGCCTCATCAGAGCAAGTGACTACATTTGTCCAGCTCCTTCTGGTTGGAGTTTCCAATATAGTGAAGTGGCTGAATAAGTGAGCCACTTCAGAATATTAGTAAATACTTCCTTTGCTCTGGAAGCTGAATCATGGCAACTTGGCTTCCTTTTTTGAGTGACTGAAATGTTTCGCTGCTCATCCAAACAGCTTCATCAGACTGACAAAGCTGTCTGGATGAGCAGTGAAACATTTCAATCTCTCAAGAAAAGAAGCCCAGTTGCCATGACTCAACTTCCAGATGAAGTCACCTGGATGACTGAGAATCTTCACAGACACTTCCTTTGCCCCTTAGTAAATAGAAAGCAAATGGGCATAGTTCTTTATTGGCAAATAACACTTCCTCTGCTCCTTAGGAAATAGCTAAGCAAATGGGCTAAATCTGTTTAGCTCCTTATTGGCAAATAACACTTCCTCTTCTCCTTAGCAGGGGGAAAAATACTTCCTCTGCACCTTAGCAGAGAAAGTAAATTTTTGAAAAACTGCAGTAGTGCACTGCTGTTAGTGAAAAAAATTAAACATTTCCCTTGACATAAAGGGCCGGTTCAGAAGACACTTGCAGCTGAATGCAGCTGGGTATTTATTTATTTATTTATTAAATTATAATCAATACAGCACATCAGCGATGGTCTACTCCAATCTTTAAAAAGAAAAAACCCTTTCTCTGCCCTTCCACTGATGAGCAAAGGAAATGTTCAATTTCCCAATAACCTGAAGTGGTTCACTTATGAAGTCATTTTATGATATGATAAATTCAAATGGGAAGGAGCTAAGCTAGCAAGAAGACTCACTTTGGGTCCATTCCCAGTGATCACATGCTCTGGAAACAAAAATAAACCAGAGCAATTCTGTCCATGCCAGAATAGTAGATTGGGGGGGGGGGGAGACGACTCAGGAAGGTGGTCTGTTTCTATCTTTTTAAGAGGTGGCTGGAATGCAAATATCAGAAGATGATCTGCAGCTAAAAGCACCAAATGAAATGTTGGCCATCTTTGTTGTGTTTCTAGCTTTATTTTTATATGTACCGTATGTCTGAGTCTTTGTAATCACATAAAGGGGAAACCATATTATTTCAAGTAAGTTACTCAGCTCTACTTCCTGCCTATTATGGTTTAACCTTTGGGCTCTTTGGTGAAAAGCAAAGTATTGCAAAAATATTTTTTAAAATTCATGTTCAGGTCATGATTAAATGTATGAGTGCAGATCAAGAGCCTCTCACTCTGCACTGTCTGAAGCCTTTGTGCATATCACACTGTTTGCTTAATCACTATTTGGATGACTTCCATCTGAAAAAAAAAAAAACTAGACGTTTCTCCTTCAGAGGACAAAATGCACATTCCTATATGCTGGCTGATTTTTGTATCCTCCAGTCCGATGGCTGTTTCAATAGAAACAATCATAAATGGTGCCAAATTAAACACAGGAGTGCTGTGTTGTCTTTGGAACGGGTGATTATTTAACCCTGGAAGAGGTGAAGTTTTGTCTGCCATTTATCATGAGGCTTTATAACTTGATTGTCCTTTTGGTAACCTAAAGGTGACTACAGTATGTTCTATATGGGGGCTACCCTTGAACTCTGTTTGGATGTTTCAGCTATGATGGCCATTGGCCACTGTTCTGATGTGGCTGGTCTCATCATCAGCAGTGACTTTCACTATTAGCAGTGGCTTTGAATGCTAGATTTAACTCTAAAAGCAGAGGTGTTGTGGTACTGTGCTGTATATAAGAGCAAGACTCATTGCACTTCACCTAGGTAAGTACACAAACTGAATTGAATCATAGAATCATAGAGTTGGAAGAGACCTAAAGGGCCATCTAGTCCAACCCCCTGCCATGCAGGAACCCCATCACAATATTTCCGACAGAGGGCCATCCAGCCTCTGCTTAAAAACCTCCAAAGAAGGAAACTCAACCACCCTCCGTGGACTCAACCACCCTTAATTGCAGCCTTAAGGTGACAGAAAGGGGATCATTAAAAACCTGCTCAAGCCCCATTCAAACAAATGAGAGTGATGCTAGAGGAAGTTTTGTTTGAGAGGCTATGCAGTAGTGTATACATGTTATGATATAGGTCACCTGGATTTCAAATCCCAACTCAACTGTGAATCATCCTGATGGATGTTTATCTAGTCACTCCTCATATTAAGCTAAGGGTAAAATGAACAGGGAAGAAGCCATACACTTTACCTTGAACTCCTTCAAGTGATAATTAATAATAATTGTGTTCTGGCAAATCAGTTTCAAATAACAATGATCTACTGTGTTCTAGATATGATAATAGAAATGATTTATCTGTTCCTTCTCGTGGTGCTTTAGGACAGTGTAGCTGACCCCAGGCAGAACAGATAGCAAGGCACTTAATCCCAGCAACTATGGGTTGTCTCAGATGGCCCTGTCCAGGTAGGGATACTGCCCATTCAAACTCCCAGACCATGGCTTTCTTTCTGGGTATTCCAGTTCACAGAGCTTTACTAGTCATAAGAATGAATATGATTTAAAATATTTAATTTTATTATCATGACGCAGGAGGCTAAACTGCTGAACTCCAGCTGAAACTGTGGTCATGACCTGGGATTCAATCCCAGGTAGCCGGCTCAAGGTTCACTCAGCCTTCTGTCCTTCCAAGGTCAGTAAAATGAGTACCCAGCTCTCTCTGTATGTGATCTGCATCTTTAACCACCCAGAAAGTGCTTGAAACGCTTATCTGTTTTTCCCCATTCTGGATTAGATAGGCAGAGATTCTGGGAGTTATTGTCCAAAAAAGTAACTTTTCTAGGCTCCAGTCACAAGCATGTAGAGATTTCTCTTCGATACACATTTAGAAAGCAAACTAACTTGCTTTCTTATGTTGCCTGTTTTCTTCCCTTACCAGATTAGAAAGAGAAATGCTACTGGTTGTTAAGAGTAAAATAGCTAGCTAATGATGAAAAGATCATCCAGAGCTTTTAATATTGTGGTTCATTTTGGCGTACCTCAAGGGGTGGGGCCAAGGAGACTTCTCGGTGACCAAGAAAGAAGAAAATATGAGGTAAGAAGCGGGAGCCATTAAAGCTATGAACAATATTAACTGCTGGAAAAACTAGCCCCACTTTCCATTGTTAGGACAGCAGCACCAAAGGAATAGGAAGGTTGACAGAGGCAGTTACTTCACACCCTTCTATGTTCCATGACTAGTTTTGTAACATGACAGTGTTGGTTGTGATCACGTGGTTTTGTCCATTTCAGTGTTCCCATGGTTGTGATAACTTGTCTGGTGATAAGTGTTACCTCATGGTCTTGTACCGTGACAAACAATGAATTTATCTAGCTTCCTTTTTCCTTCTTTTTTTTGTGGGGGGGGGGGGCTTAAAAATCTTTTTTGATATTTCACTTTTGAAAAGTAAAACAACAACACAAAAACAACCCGGACACAGTTTTCTGAGAGAAACGAATGTTTTGTTGCATGACAGTCGTTACTACACGATGTCTTGTCTCGGAACAGAAAGCAGGAACAAAGAGTGACAAGGGAAAACCCTCCTCCAGCAACAGGTACAGTATTGTCACGCTTAGGACCCATTCCAGGGGAGTGGTCAAGACAAATTTCAGTAGTTGCACAATCAATCAATTTGCACAACAGACGTAAAGTAACTTTTTTTTGTACCACTCCTAAGCGCAACACTAACAGAGACAAAATGGACATGAAGTAACTGCCAGAGAAAACTAGGAAGGTTGGCAGAGAATCTATGTTTCCTGTGATCAGAATTCCTCATGCTTCAATTCCATGACAACTGACAAGCCTGTCCTATCAGAGAGCTGCAAAGCAGGATAAAAATGTGAGCAAACCCCTCATTTTTCTTACCAGTCCCATCAAGATCCAAAACAGGAACAAAAAGCCCAAAGCTTGAAGATATGAATGCCATGCATGGTCTTTAGTTCACACAAAGTTTGTGATGAAAATCTATTCCTCTAATAATTCTTACAAGTTGCTGCTGCTTGAGACCTGGCAACGGGTCCCTTACGTCATCCAATGGGCTTCTGATATTTTCCTTGTACCAATTATTACATGCCATTTGATTTAATCTCATTGTTAGAAGAGTTCCACCACTAAGGTGGAAGAATTTATACAGAAACTAAGGAGTAATTGTTGCAAACTCTGTCACTCACCCCCTGGCCCTGAGCTCGAGGTGTCAACCACTCATGATAATCATCAAATACATTTAAGGCAGCAACCCTTGCCTAGTGGGTGCAGCATGGAGCATTCTGGTAATATAAAACTATGATTTTCAACTCTTACCCATAGGCAGATACAAGTACAGATAACTGTATCCTTTTTCCGTTGAGCTTCCTCTGCGTATTGATGGAGGTGACAAAAAAGGCCTCCCTGAGTATCCATAGAAGTGTAGGTTGTCATATTCATTGATCCCTAAAGGGTCTCAAGATGCTAAAATTAGAAAGCAGAGTTCAAAGTATTTAAACCTTGGCTGCAAACATACAAACATAGCATAGTAGAAAGCACAGTGTTTAAGAGGTCCTTTTATAAATAATCTATATTAGTCTTGCTCTCCTGCTATCTCAATACTAACATGGTCTTGTATGAAGAACTATAGAGTAGGACGTTGAAGAGTTAACTAGTTGAAAAGTAAAACTAATACTTAAGTACACATGTTGTTTTTCATCATTCTGGCTAAACTGGTTTTATTTTTGCTTGGGGAATTGTGTGTCCACACAGGATTAGAGAGGGATGGGTTGTATGTGAATGCCTCTGACTAAAATCTTTTCTTTCTTGTTTAACAGAAGAAAAACATTCTCACTCCTCCTACTTTCTCTTGGATCAGTGACCACATTGTTGTTCTTGTGGACCATTGAAGTTCTGAAAGAAATCAACAGGAAGGTGCTAAGAAATTAAGTCCCCCCTGGGTTACTGCAATAGGTTACTGTAGAGGTTCTATCTCCTTTCAAATGGCTCTTCATCCATTATGTTGGTGCAGAATGCTATTGTAATCTCAGATTTCACTGCCAGGATCTGGAAGGTTTTCTTCCTGACTAAAAATAGACTAAAAAGTCTAAAAATAGACTAAAGTCTTAGACTAAAAGTCTAAAAATCAACAAAGCCTGGCTTGTAGTACTCAAAACTACAGCCTGCAAAAGATCAAAGTTCAATTATTCCCACCCAGCCACAAGCACCAGTTATCAGTTCACACAATAGAACAGCTAACACGCATCAACCACAGAGAAGGATCACCACCCTGCCTGATTGCATTGAAACTTCTTAATCCCTCCACACCACAATATAATGACTAACACCTATTCTTAATAGGACAAATTTTCCTTTTCCCAGAACTTAAAAAACCTGCAATCTCACTCATTCTATACCCCAGAGCACAGAGAGAACTCCTAGTTACCTGAGCTCCTTGCCTCCTGAAGATGCTGGCAAAACGTCAGGAAGAAAAACTTCCAGAACATGGCAAAACAGCCTCCAAAAACTCACAACATGTAACTGAATGCTATTGTTCGACATTTTCATTATCCTGCTTATTTTTTTTCCTTGTTTTTCAGTTCTTTAAGAAAGGACACTCACACTCACACACACCAAAATATAGTCTTTTTGTGACTTATACAGCTCTAAATTTCAGAGTCATGTCTGCAAGTGGTATGACAAAATATTCACAGCTCTTCCAGTGGTGTGTGTATGTGTGCATTTCCATAGAATCAGAGGGCATTATATAAACATATAGGTACATTTGGCATCCTTTAGGATCTGATTTTAGTGTACCCCAGTAGCACAAGTAACCCTGGGGTGTGTGGGGTAGGTGTTTAGCTGTAATATTTTTTATATTGCTCATCACATACATCTTATACTTTTAACCATAGGACAAAACTACAATTAATGAGCAATATAACCTTTATGTCTGTAATTCCTTTTCAGCAGGCATTTCTGAAACTGCAATACCAAACAGTTGTAACAAATTGACAGGACAAGGTGAGTAGGCAGAAATTACCTACTCTAAGAAAGACCCCCCTCAAAAGAAAATGATAGAACACCTGAAGCACCTCACTGAAATCACTCAAATGTATCCTCATTAAGCTAAAACTCATTTTGGACAATCTTATTTCCGTGTCCTGGGCTTTGGGTGGCCAGTCTGTATCTGTTTACAGATACCCCTCCCAACCTTCTGCAACTATTAACACTCACACCACAAACCCAGAGATCGCTCTACTACAATCCTAGATACCAACTCTGTCCCTACACCTATTCTAGCAGCACCACTACAGATCCTTACTATGTCATTTACATTAGGAGCTTGTTTACTTCTTCATCTGCTAAGGTGGTCTATGCCATCCTTTGGCAGCAGCACCTCTCTTCATCTGCAGAAGACAAACAGGTCAACTCTACTGAAGAGAACAAATGGACCCAAACTTGACGTCAGAAATGGCAAAAAGCAAAAGCCAGTTTCAGGACACTTGGGCCTGCTATGACACTCTCTCACAGATTTCAAAGTAGCATTTGAGGAGAAACATATATATGAAGTAAGGTTTGAGATAGACAGGCAGCTGTACACACTGTATTCACAAATTCACTGATAGGGTTAAATAAGGACTAAGGGTAGTTAGCGATGGACATATATTAATACATCAGGATTATCCACAATCTTGAATATTGATATAATTAGCCATAAACTGCATGTAAGAGCTGACTCCTCTGCAGAGATCTTCATGGAGGTAAGCAGGAGGTAAGATCTACAATTTAATGATTGACCTCTGAGTGATCTGTGGTAAGGTGTCCAGGGTTTCTGACTCTAATTGTTTCATGATACAGTAACAGCAACAAAATCCCCTCACTGCTCTAACTGGATTGGCTGGAAAACGTAAGTTAATCAAGTGTCCATTCTGTGTGGGAGGGTTTCCAATTCTGTTGATGTATATTAACGGACGCAGATTCCTCACTTTGCAGTTCTTTAATTCAGAGGTTTTCTCCCCCCCCCCCCCCCCACTGGGGGGGGGGGATCTTGAGTTTTTTGATGGCGGTGGGAGGAAGGTAGGTTTCACAAGGCAGATATCTCCACACACACCCTGTTGTAAAGCACAGAGGAAATGACTTTTCTTTGTTTCTGCAGAAGACGCTGAAATGGAGTGGCTTGTCGCTATGGCAACAACTGAGGCTAAAATAGTATTTTTCTCCCTAGATAGCGCTCTCTCTCTCTCTCTCTCTCTCTCTCTCTCTGTGTGTGTGTGTGTGTGTGTGTGTGTGAGAGAGAGAGAGAGAGAGAGAGAGAGATGGATATAGATGGGAAACACATGTACGAGTATGTGAAAGAATTCATCATTTATGGAGGCTTTTTTATATTCAAAGGGAGGCCTAAGAAATAATGAGGGGGAGTAGAAGGCAAGGAAGGGAGTCCAGAAAAAACACACAATATCTTCAGCTGGCTGTGATTAAATCCAATATTGTTATTGTTCTTTACTGTACTTGTGTGTAGAAAAAGAAAATTAATCTATAGGAAAGCCAACAGTCTCTGCCTGTCGTTCTAAATACATTTAAATACATGTTAAAATAGCTTTGATTGTAGATAACATTTGCATTGGGTCACTGCACAGAAAATGCTTAATGGAATGCAAATATTAAATATTTGTTAATATTTAAATGGCTATTTTCCTTGAACATGAAATACAGCAATATTATTATCAGAAGGGAGTTCTCTGGTACTGAGATTGGAGGCTCTCCATTTCCCTTGTGTGTCAGTGCTAATTCTGGTGCCTGTCAGGCAATCAGGCAACACATAACATATGCGCGCACACAGCCCACCTGTTTATGTGTAGCTCTTTCAAGTCCCACTGACTGCTTCTATAAATCTTAAGTGATACTTCAATATTTTTCTTACCTCCAAATTGGAGAGGAAAGAAGCTCTTTGCCCTGCCAGTCTCCACTAACCCCTATATTGCTGGCATGTGCCATACACACTCTTGGCAAGAGTGTGTTTACCATTTGTAAGATGTTCTGCCTCATGGACCAAAACAACTTGGCCAGTTTTGGGTCCTTGGCACCTTAGTGCAGGTAAAGAAATGGGATGTGCCCTAGTTCAGGGAGCAAAATATCTGTATATTTTCATTTTCATATACAGCAGGACTCCATATCTGTGGGACTGGTATCCATGGCTTCACTTATCTGTGGTCTGAAAATATAAAAAATATTAAAAGAAAAAAACCCAGAAATATTATTTTCATGATGTGATTACCAGAACTGGTCATTAGAGACAGCCAGAAACCCTGTTACGCATAGGGTTTGCAATTATCCATGGGTTTTGGCATCCATGGAGGGAATTGGAACCAGTCTCCCCCAGATAGGGGGACAGAATCCTACTATAATTTCAAAGTGATCAGAATTTGCCAAGCCTGTTGACATTCCATTACCACATACTTGTGTGAGTGTGTGTCTGTGTATGTGTGTGTCCACACATGCATATGTATGTGTGCATGTCATGTGTTAGGATGGAAGAGGGGTATGTAATGTCCAAAAATTACTTCCACCAATCCTTGTCCAATAAAAGCCCATGGCTGATGATGCAATCAGCCTTATGCACCATGGAGATGGCCATCCAGCCGGATTTCAGCCGTATGTATGTTTGTGTTCTCATTGTGTCCAATCCCATAGTTTTCTGTAGATTATGAGTAATTGCCGTAATTACATAGTACTCCTGATTCATTCTTTAGAGCATCAAAGAATGTATTCGAATTTTCCTTGCATCTTCTCTGTCACCTTGGGTGAAATTGTAATTGGGCTTTTCAAACAGATAATGGGGGAGCTTGACAATGGAAACTTCAGGTCTAGGCAGAAAAGTTAGTGGTAAATCCACCTATGAATATGAATATGGTTATTTTGGAAAACCAATTCTGCCTTCAGATACTTCCCAGTTAATCTCTGTTTTAACATATAAATCACTGGGTAGTATGGCCTAATCCCTTTGAACATGTTTGTTTTTAATAACACCAGTGCATCATATATCTGTCTAGGTCCCCTTTGGCAGAACTGTGCATGTGGTACCAGTGAGCAGCTAATATTTCCTTTATATAAATAGAACTAGCAGATCACCCTTACTTCGTGTTAAGATTATCTCTGGGTTTGCAGGCTAATGCAAGTTAGGAGAAATTAAAGTACCTCGTTATGCAGACTATAAACATAAGGTTCATTTGAAGCAGGCGAGGAAAACATGGGAGAGAGAAAGACACAAGCGGAAATTGCCAAGAGAATGAAAAAAGCTTTCTTGCAGGCACTGCAATCAAATGACTACAGGACCCTGGAGGAATTCTTAACCCAAAAGCAAGTAGATGTGGACACTGTGTTTGAAGTTGAAGCTGAAAACTTCCTCTTGGCCTCCTATAGACAAGGTAAAAAGCCTGCTTGTGAAATGTTTGAACTTTGAAGCAAATGGGTTATTTGTCGTCTGCTAGTATTTGCACTTTGCAGGTATTGTGTAGTGCTACTTAAGCCTCTGAATCAAAGCCTGACTAACCACTAGGTTTGGTGCCGAGTGGCTTTTATGAGTTGATTATGGATAGAGGGAGAACA
>JAHTLZ010003542.1:60796687-60811500 GCA_023846285.1 Phrynocephalus versicolor | reverse complement strand
ATCTATCTGTCTGTCTGTCTGTCTGTCTATCTATCTATCTATCTATCTATCATGTATCGATTGATCACTTAATCGATCTCTTGGCAGCAAATGGAGCATACCTTAGAAGTTTGAGGCTGAATAGGTATGTTTTTCAGATATGCTGCAAGTTTAACCCCAAACGTACATCACTGCAGGTGTTTTTCCTTTCATATTGGTCTTCAAAGCAGATGTAAAATTAGAAGTGCATTTGGCACTCAACAATCCAAAAAGACACTTTGGTTATATACTGGCTGAGCTCTTGCCTTCTTTCTGCCACCTCTTAAAAAAACAGCTTTGACCTGACGTGGCCCAGATGCTCAGCAGAGTATTAGGTTACAAGTCACATTTAGAATAGCTTAGTTCGGGAGTGAATTCTAGTCCCAGCAGAAGGTAGTGTTTTCCCTGTGATCACATGGCATGCTGTAAAAGTAAACAAGCCTTCTGTAACAAGCCAGCCCCAACAACAACTGGCTGTGATCCTAACCTGCATATACACCGTTATCTGTAGGTGCATCACATCATCTAAGCCCAAAGGGTTTGGAAAGTCACTTCTTATTTTAGAGTACAACTCTCAAAAGCCCCAAGCCAAAATAGCCAGTGGGCAGCTGGGTGTTGTTGTCTAAAAGTAATTTTTTTCCAACTTTCTTCCCAAGCCCTCGAATGCTAAACTTTCAAACTACTTCTCAAACTTTTTAAATCTGTACAAGCATGAAATATTGAAACTTTTAGTGCCTGCTTAAGTTATTAAGGTGTGGGATCTGATTCACTAATTGGAGCCTGATGCAAGAAGGCTGCTGAGGGCAATGTTTTCCAGTAACTCTAGAAACAGCTACTGTATTGATCATGTAATGACCTACTTAAGCTAAAAGTTATTTGAGCAGGTGCAGCCAATATTTCACAACATACGAAGAAACCAGGCACAAAACCAAACAGTTCAAGTATGAACATGATTAAAATGTGTGTGTGTGGGGGGGGGGGGGAACTGTGTTTGAGACAGGGTTAGCATGGTTTAAATCAATTTTTAAAAAAGTTTCTATATGACATACGTGGAAGCTCAGGTTTTTTTTTTTCTCTTTCAGGAAGCATGGTGTTTTGTGGGGTTTTTTTGGCCAGACTTGTTTTGACATATCAGAATGCCTCTGTCAGTGTAAATTGCATCTGTGGGGTTTGCCGCTCTTACCACACTATAAGAATAATTCCAAAATTGTGATTGTGAGTCTGTTAGCCAAAGTAGCAAGCTGCACAGTCCCAGAGCACCCCCAGAAGAAAAGAATGATAACACATTTCTCAGTATTCTGTACCTAGAACAACCTGGAAAGGGTCGTCACAGAAGAGGTTTAAAATTGTGAACACCCAAACTCTGAACTTCCACAGCTAACCAGGGATTTAAACTGTTTACATCCTTGTTTGACATGCTATCCGGTACACCATGCTGGCCCTCTAGAATAATTATGTGCTCTCACTCGATTCTGGTTCCTGGCAACCCTTTCTCGGGTTCTCTAGGTATCAGGTCTCAAAGTGGTGTAGCCACCTCACCTTCTAGTAGTGCTCTGGGGCTGTGCAGTTTGCCCAAGCCCAGGGGTGGATTAACCATTAAGCACAATAAACACATGCTTAGGGGCATCAATGGAAGACGGGCAGCATAGAAATTTCCCATAGCTGAATATACCTTTTTTGGGGCCATATGGTGCAATGCTGCAAATGGTGCAGCTGAACCAGGATCCACAAAAAGGGGTCCCCACATTAAGTGAAAAAAATTACATACAGATACAGTGTGTACAATAATACCAAGAGCATTCAGAGAGTGTAGACCTGTGCCTAGGGTTATGAAATTGAAGTGTGTGTGGGGGGGATCCCCCCCCACATACATAAATGAAAGCAGGGGAAATTTGTATGCAGTCAGTTGTCCACTGAGAATGAGATTGTGCAGGGGCACTAGTAGCAGGTTTATTATTATTGTTTACATTTTGAATTACATATACATGGGGGCACCAAAATATTTTAAGTGCTTAGGGCTTCTAGGGGTCTTAATCCAGTCCAGCCCAAGCGCTCCAGTGGGGAATCAAACTCCTGCGGCCTGGCTCCACCTCCAGGTGCTCCAACCCACTGAGCTATCGAAATAGCTATGTGAGGTCATCATGCATTGCGAAAACTAATCTTTTTTTTTTAAATCTGCTCCCAATCAGGGTACTGGCTGCCTAGTTACAAACTGCAACATTCCTGGGCAACTGGACTACACTTATCCGTTCTGTATGGGCATCTGGAGAGCCTGAGAGTCCTGCTGAAACACAAAGCCACAATCAACTGCCGGCCCAATGGGAAAGCTGCGATCCACATCGCCTGTGAAGCGGCCAATCTGGATTGTGTCAAGATCCTTTGCAGTCACGGGGCAAAAACCAACTGCTATTCCCTGAGTGGCATGGCCCCGCTCCATTTTTGTACAACCAGGTTGTCCATGTCTTGTGCACAGCAGTTAATCTGGAGAGGCAAGTTTGACCACAGAAAAGCTCTGATATACCCTCTCATACTGCAACAGGGTTAATTGCATGCATACATCTCTGGGTGGGCAACTGGTTGAAGAAACCCATCAAAAGCCAATGCTTATATGCCATCCAGTTGATCCCAAGTTAGGGCACTCCTTCCTGGGATTTTCTAGGGTACTCAAAGGTTACTATCTCATTCTACTGGTAGTATTCTGAGATTGTGCACCTTGTCCAACGCTACACAGGCTGTCTCTTCTTCCAGGAAACACATTGGAAAATTGAACTCCCAAACCCCTAGTTCTACAGTGAAGTATCCAATTCACTGAATTATTCGCCCTTAGACATGGAAAATTGGTATGACGGTTACATGGCATGATTTACCCTGTAGCTGAGAATTGTCATCAAAAGATATCAGCATTTCAAATCTTGTTGTCACACTGCTGCCAGTCTTCCAAGTGTTATTTTCAAAGTGGGATAACAATCAAGAAAATGCTAGAACTAAGTACAGAATTTTGTACTGTTACCTGTTTTGGACTGTGCCTTCCAGAATGCCACCCCCCGTCATGCTAGAGTTGTAGCCTCAAAAAGTACTTTTTCCAAACTGTTTTTTGCTGACTCATTATTCCCCCACTTAGGCGGTTACTTCATGTCCTGCCTTGTTCTGCGATTACGTTTGTACCATGACAGCGTTGTTCGCGGTCATGTGGTTTTGTCCCTGTTCAGTCCCTGTTTCCTCGTGGCGCAGTGGTTAAATGCCTGTACTGCAGGTAAAACTGTGCTCACGACCTGGGTTCAACCCCTGGTAGCAGGCTCAAGGTTCACTCAGCCTTCCATCCTTCCGAGGTCGGTAAAATGAGTACCCAGCTTGCTGGGGGGGCAATGTGTAGCCTGCACACTGTAATTAAAATTGTAAACCGCCCAGAGACTACTTAAAGTGGTATTGGACGGTATATAAGCAGAACACTTTGCTTTGCTTTTACTCACACGCGTGACTACTTGTCTCGTGACAACTGTTACTTACCAGTCTTTTTCTGTGACAAATTCTGAATTTGTCTTGCTTTCTTAACCCTTTTTTAAATATCGCAAATAAAACTTTTTTGATATTTCGATTTACTGGTCTTCCGGGATTTACACGTCAATGCTACAGGACTTTCAGTACTTCCCTTAATAAACATTTGCACAGCATGGTGTTTCCCATAGGGAAACTAATGTTGAATGCCACTTCAGCCGCTGACCACTAGGTGGACACTGGTTGTTGCATGACCGTTGTTACCCCACAGACCCTTGTCTCAGAACAGGAACGGGGAACCAACAAGAGAATTCCCCAGCCCAGGGGCAGGTACGGCTTGTCACGCTCTGTTCCCTGTTCCGGGGGCGTGGTCGAGACAACTTTTTGCTGTCACGCTATGGACGTGAAGTAAGATTTTTTTGTACTGGTCCCAAGCGGGACAGCAAGGAGGGACAAATGGAACGTGAAGTAACCACCTTAATTAAAAGTTTGCTCATACATTGCAAGAGCCAGTGTGGTGCATTGGATGGAACTCAGGAAACCTGAGTTCAAATTTTGGCTCGACTGTGGAAACTGATTGATGATGGATGTGGCAAACTACCCTTTAGACATCTCTCATACCCCTAAAACCCTGTTAAGGTCAACAGACCCACAAAAAACAACATCCAATAAGGTCACCAGAGGACATAGTGCAACACATTTATCCCAAATTAACTAGCATCACATTGAATAACATGGATTCTAGATGTGTACCTCTGCAATTGAAATGGGAGGGAATATTCAAAGCATTTTAATAAGTGATAAATTTTTATGCTGTAGGAACATCTACTGTTACATGCTTTCTTCTTGAAAGATGCACATTATTACAATTTGTAGAAGGCATAAATCTCTGGTGTTTCAGAGAATCCCTATGAAGCTGATAAAAGTTGTCAATAGGACTATGACTACTGCCATGAGGAATCAGAAGACTCCAAGGCACTCTTGCAAAATGCAACTTAAGCAGAAATGACATGCTTTGAGTGACCTAGTTTCAGGATGAAGAAGGCTTTAAAGGTTGTGTCCTCCTTCTAAAACGATTTGTAACCTACCTTGAAAGGCGAGATCTACTGTAAAATCAGGATGCCTCAAGGACCAAAGACAAACGAAGGGAACATTTAAAAAAATGTTTAAAGTGGAGTCATCAGTTTAAGGAATTTGAGTCCAGTAATCTTATAATTTAACCTGATTAATCATGGCATCCAACATTTGGAGAGCAATACATTAGGGAAGTCTGATCTGAAGGCTTAAAAATGCCCTTTGCTATGTAATGGAGTGGTTCACCTTTTTCACATTCTTAGTGGAAAAACACAGGTGAGATTTTCATCTCAACCGTATATTTTGCAAATTATGTGAATCCTCCCTACTCCTTCCCTATGTGTTCATATGTATTTGCTGAACCTGACCATTATATTTAAAAACATGACCTGCATGTAATTCATTGCCTGAAATCCTGTCATATATTCTAATAAATCTGCATTAGAGTGAAATCAATGGGAATTTGGTAAGTCACCTTCTCCGAACATTCCATTGATTCCATTGTGACTTACTGTGCTAAACTATGCAAATTGTAAATGGAGTAGTAACCCATTTGAATCAAAACGGCTTATGGAGGAATTCTAAATTTGTATCAACTATAACCTTTGGAATTGAGGGTTCACATGTTTAGAAATGTTCTGGTTTTGTAACTAACTGTTTATAAGGCATAGTTAAGAACGATGTCAATTCTGACCATATCTGCATTATTAAGCTAGGAATTCATACAACTGTTGGCTTGTTCCCTTCTGATGAGGGTACACATAGAAATTGTCCACTAGATGGGGCTATTGCTTCAATAGAATTATACAAGAATAAATGATTGAAAAAAAATACCAGATTTCTATACCAAAAGCCCTTTTGTACAGTGAATAATGTATGACCCTGGAGGTACACCATAATGCATATAGTGTTTTTGATATACACCTGCAGCAAAGCACATGCAGGTATGATTACTGAGCTGCTTTGACAAATGATGATCCAGAAACTTCACCTGTTCCAAAATAAGGCAACAAGATTATTAAATCGGATTTATTTATTTGCTTATTTATCTGTCTAAAATAATGCCCAGTTATAGATGGGCAGCAATAGATTTTTCTATTTGTACATGCAGATTTTCAGTGTAAGGACTTAGCAGAGGCGAGCATCATCTTAAAAGAAACATTTCCTGTTTGGGTAACAAAGCAGGGCATGTTTTGCCTATGGTGATGCCTGCTATGACAACACACGTCTATCTATTAGAAACAGAAGTGTATTTCTACTTTGGAATTGTTTTTAATTATGTGTAAATATGTGGATTTAAGTAACCGATTGGCTCAAATACATAGTTGGTTGAATGTGATTTCTGCTTATCCGGTGGATGCATACAAAACAATGAACACTCCTCCTAGCAAAAAAAGCTATTTAAGAATAATGTGGCATACACTGTTATTTCCTCCACACCCACCTCAAGTTCAGGGAATATGTGTGTTGAGCAGGTAAAAGTCTGTCCCTGTCTACCAGTTTCCTCTCACCTTCCAAACAGGCGCAGATGTGAACATCAGGACGAACAATCAGGACGAGGAAACGCCCCTCCACACAGCTGCCCGCTGTGGCATCCCTGAATTGGTGGCCTTCTACGTAGAGCACGGAGCAGCGGTCGATTGTGGAAACGCTCACAGAGAAACACCTCTGGCTTGTGCCGTGTACTGGGCCCTCAACAACACAGAGCAGACCTACAGCACCGACCACCACTTGATTTGCCGGATGTTGCTCGACTACAACGCGGACATCAATGCGCGGGACGAGGATTTCAAAACTCCGCTCCACAAGGCGGCCTGGAACTGCGATTACGTACTGATGGAGATGCTTCTTCAGGCCGGGAGTGAAGCCAACGTCATGGACGACAACGGCTGCGCTCCCTTGCAGTACGTCCTCAAACAGACGGGAGTGCGGCCTGGAGCACAGGTGGATCGTTGTTACCAGCTGCTCCTGAATTATGGTGCTGCCAGGATATATCCCCCACAGTTCCACAAGGTAAACAGTTAGAACTGGTGTTCCAGTGTATCTATTTATAGGTGCTGTGGTGTAGCAGTTATAATGTTGGACAAAGAGTCTGGGATTCAAATCGGCTAGAAACAGTACAGTGTAGCCTTGGACCAATTACTCTTTCTCAGCCTCACTTTCTTTGTAAGGTTGCTAGGACAGTGGGACAGAGGAAAACCATGTATCTGACCTTGAACTCACTGGAGAAAAGGCAGGATAGAATGGAAGGAAATAAAAATAAATGAAATACAGTGGTACCTTGTATAAAGGAATTAATTCATTCCAAATGAAATTCTCTTAAGCAAATTTTCCTTTATACAAGTTTCTCATAGGAATGTATTGCGACCATTTTTATGTTGTATGGATTTGCCCCATAGGTGATTCTGTTAAGCAAATTTCCCCTATCTCCAGAATTGTTTATGTTGTACAGATTTTATGTTATACAAACCAATTGTAATACTGTACAAGGGTTCACTGTATATGCAGTTGTTCAGCCATTCTCAACAGGGAGAGGGGGTGCTGGCACATTCGAAAGCAGCCACAGACTGAAATATGTGAGACGTTTCTAAAATATGTTTGTGTTGTATCCTTGTTTGTCAGGCCCCCCTAGAACCTGAGAACAGCTCCTGAAAAGGCTGTGGCAAAAAAAGAAAAAAATGTTTGGTTTAGATCAAATGTAGAAAAATGCATGGTGACTTCTGTTGCCTCTCCAAACAGAATGAAAAACTTGCCCTGTCCATTCTATAGTGGAAAGCATTGTTAATGCTTCATGTCTTCAAACTACCAGACCAAGTCTGGCTTTTGGTTTCCCATACACACACGGAGGAAGATGCTAAGGTCAGAATTCATGTGAAGGACAAGGCTCCAATTAAATACTTTAAACTAAGCTGTGGTCCATAGATTGACGATGCAAAGTAATAGTGTATGCCTAGCAAGATCACACTGCAAACTAGAATGGAAAAGGAACACAATTTGAGATCTAAGTGGAAGTTTATTGATTGACATCAGAAGATGCAAAAGGCCTCCATGGGATGGAGGGGGCAACAAAAGCCTATTTCAGGCATTTAAAGATAGCTAAGTTGAATACTTGAGCAGGGAGAGTTTAGGAAATCGGTAAATGGTCAAAGTAACAGATTCCTCATCAGGTCCCCTACTTAGTTTGCAAGCATGTGTCTTCCTTTTTGGATTCTACCAGCCTTTCCATGCTATCTCATTTATCCCACATATCTGAAGAAGTAGATTTGTTCTGCAAAAGCTCACAGTAAAATATAATAGTTTTTAAAGTTTTACATGTTTCTTCTTCCTTCCTCCCTTCCTCCCTCCCTCCCTTCCTCCGTCCCTCCCTCCCTTCTTCTTCTTCTTCTTCTTCTTCTTCTTCTTCTTCTTCTTCTTCTTCTTCCTCCCCCCCCCCCCCCTTTGGATTTTGCCTGATACGCTTACACAGGCTAACATGGCCATTTCTTCCACCAAAAGATTGAATATGTTTCTTTTTGCAGGTTTTGCAGGCATGTAGCTCTTACCCCAGAGCAGTTGAGGTTATTGTGAATACGTATGAGCATATCAAATCCACAGCAAAGTGGAGAGCCGCAATACCTGATGATATCTTTGAGGTAAATTGGCTTCTTGTGAGACTGACTATAAACATTGGTGCAGCATAAATGTTTGAATGTTGGCAAACAGAGGCGTAAATCCAGTTGCTAGAATTAACTACAGTAGACTCAATGAATGAATCATTGAAAGGGAAATCAATGTTTATGCTGACCCCATTGATTAAGTGGGCTACTGCTGTAGTTGCAACTACCAGTTGGATTCAGTTTCAGAGCTTACTGAAACACTAAGCCTTTGTACAGATATTTAAAGCATTATTCTGCCGCTAATGGTGGGTCCTTGTAAAAATCCTCCTTAAGTTCTGCTCAGAAACAAGTCGCTTTGATTCCTACAGAAAAGACGGCCAGTCTAAGCATCTGCTTAACAACTAAGGAAGGGCTTTTTGTGGGGGCAAGTAGCTCTTGCTACACTTCCCAATTCTTCACCAGCAGTTGAAGGCTCCTCCACGCAGCCAAGACAGATACCTGATTTTGACAGCTCTGAGCTGCGGGGGGGGGGGGGGGGAGACAGCCTTCCGCAGTCACTTGATTGAGGGGGATACACATACACGTGCACATCCACCCACCCCCACCCACCCCACCATATTTTCTTGTCTATAAGACGACCCCCAATTTTCCAGCCCGAAGTAACAGTTTCTCTACTGTGTGTTTCTCTTATTGGTGTACTTCCATGTATAAGACAACCCTCAATTTTTAGTCTAACAATTCTATTAAAATTGTGTGTGTGTGCGTGTGTGTGTGTCTGCGTGTGTGTAAAATGTGAATAATGCAAATAAATGGAAAATGAATGAACACAACAGGATACTTTGGGGAAAGAAACCATGTGTTTAAGTCAAGAGGCTATGTAGAAATCAAGGGAAAGAGGACGGTATTATTGATGTTGGATTCAGGCCAGGCATAAGTATAGTGAAAGAAGGGAGAAGGAGAGCTTCCCCCATAGCAAGGGGGGAGCCATTTATTGACAGCCAGCAAGGCATGATTAAATCCATATGATTTTAAGAAGAGATAAAAGAGCTTGGGAGAGTTACTTGTTGAACTACTACTCCCAGAAACCCCCAAGGCCATTGGAATATAATCATTGGCAGACAAAAAGCTCCCCATCACTAGTTTAATGCTGCAGATCCAAAACGTGGGCTTGCACACTTTCCGTCCATTTACCTCCTGCAATGTTAAGCATCTCTTCCTCAGAGGATGTTACATGTGTTTCTCCTTGTATCCATAATGCCCATTGCCAAAGTGGTAGAGAACCTTGCTCTTACTTGGCAGGCTCAGTCGTGCTGAACTTGGAGCACCAAGTAATGTGGCAGAACTGCTATATTTGGAGCGATCTCAGAAAACTGAATGGGCTTGTGGCCTCAAAATGTAATTGGCCCACAAGCCTTTTTCTTATGGTCCATTGTGGAATGAAACGGAATGGGAACTCGGGCAAAATGTGATACTGGGTGCAGAAAAGATGATGACACATTTTCTTCCAGTATTTTCCCATGCACAGAAGAAATGTCAACCATAACCTCATTTTGTTTCATTTTTGCAGTTGTACAAGGATTTCTACGAGTCTCTTTTTGAGGCCTGCGCAAGTACACCAAGGTCCCTCAAACATTTAGCCAGATGTGCCATTCGGAGACGATTGCTCTTCAAGTGTCACCAGACAATCCCTTCACTATTTATTCCAGTGACACTCAAGAATTATTTGCTTTTAGAGCCAGAAGGAATAATATACTAATCCTTGTCTGATACAGGATTATTTCCCTGTAACCTTATTCTGTAATATTTAAGTATATTCATATGGAAGAAATTAAAATCATGATTTCTGTGGGAAAGGAGGGAAGTCTCCAGGAAAGGGGAACAGATGGTTTGCAGAATTTGTGAACACTAGCCCTGTGTACTGCAACATTTTGTTGCTTCATATGGCTAGCCTGATCTAGTCTTTCTTCCTGAACGTTGTGAACTATGAGAATGTTATTTTAAGAAACATGCTGCTTTTTATCATGAATTTTTAATTACAGTGATACTAGTCTTTGAGTGTGAAATGAGACACTTATAGTATAGTGGTGCCATTTCGCCTTGCTAAGGATGCGATTGGGAGGGCATTTAGTCTGTTTGGTCTGCTGTGGAGATGGGTTGGAGATTACACGAGGTAATTGAAGGGGCAAACCAAATATTCCCCAGAGCATCCTTATTTGCAACTTCCTGTGCGCCTGTCAGAGACTTGTGCTTTTGGTGTAGATGAGACCACTCTGGTTTGACCCATTTGCAGTGCATGTGATAGCTGGACACAAACCAAAGATAAAATCGCTAGTTGTCAAGGCTCCTTCGGGTCTGGAATTCTGATGCTGTAAAATGGCTTGAGAGTCATTTCAGGATACTGGCAAATAGAAGAGTTTCTCTGCTCCTTGGGGGAGGGGCAGGGGTAGTAATTTATTTTATTTTTTTAAACTGCAGCAGACCATTGCTGATCCACTGCATCAGTTACTGAACCTGCTGTGGATTCATCTGTGGGCAGTTTCTTGGCTTGATCCTTTAAGACAAGCATGTCCAAACACCCCCCCCTCCAGATGTTTTGGAACACAACTCCCACAGTCCTTTGCCATTAGAAATACAGTCTTGGAATTCTGGGAGTTTTGGTCCAAAACATCTGGGGGCTGAAGTTTGGACATGCCTGCTTTAAGAGAAAGCAAAACATTAAAAATGTAAATAGATGATGCAATGCATCGGTGATAGTCTACTCCAGTAGGGAAAAAAGTACAGTGGTACCTTGTATAAAGGAATTAATTCGTTCCAAATGAAATTATGTTAAGCAAATTTTCCTTTATACAGATTCCCATAGGAATGCATTGAAAACGGAGTGATCCCATTTTTATGTTGTACGGACTCTCCCCATAGGCAATTATGTTAAGCAAATTTCCCCTATCTCTGGATTTTTTATGTTGTACAAATTTTATGTTATACAAGTTGTTTGTTATACAAGGGTCCACTGTATTCACTTCTTATGCCCTTCCTAGGCCCACTAAGGAGCACAGGATGTGTTCAATTTGCCAACATCCTGAAGTCGCTTGTTTATTAAGTCACTTCATGGTATTGGGAATTCATGCTGGAAGGAGCTGAACTAAATAGGGTTGCTTGAGTTCTGATAAGCCACTTGGATGCAAGGATTGCTCTAAATGGCATATCACAGCTCTAACCCACTCTGTATGACTCAATAATATAGCTGCATCAGCCTGCTTCAAAAAGTCCCATATAGACACGCCCTAGATCACACCACTGTACCTTTAAGAACAGAAACAAGAACCAGACCTTCATAAGCTCTTCTGGCCCTTTACTTTTTAGAAGGTTTTCTTTCTGCTCTTTCATTCTGATCCTTCTTGAACCCCTTGCTGTATTTGTTTATTATTTTGTCCACCCTTCATCACTAGATGGGAGCACTATGCCACTTTTAATCAACAGAGCAGTATTTATACCCCTTTCGGCACATTCTGGGACTTTGTTTTTTTCTATTTATTATAACCAAGTAGTTGAGACAGCTAAAGCTGTGGAAATAAATGGGATACATACCTCTAGGAAGCAGATGTGTCCCTTTGATGGCTAGCCAGCCTGCCTCACTTGGTGGAATAGTTGGAAATGTTTTAGACTAAAGCTCCAGAATCCCTCCTTAAGCAGCATGGCAACAAGGGGTTGTAGTCTCCCACGCCCTGCCAAAACCATAAGAACATAAGAAGAGCCATGATGGATCAAGCCAAAGGCCCATCTAGTCCAGCTTCCTGTATCTCACAGTGGCCCCACCAGATGCATCTGGGAATGCACGAGACTAGATATCTGTCTCTTCATACCACTCCCCTGCATCTGGTCCTTGAAGTATTCCGGTTTTAAGCCTGATGCCCTGGTTTAAAACACTAATATGGGCAGAAGTAATTATGTGAACAGACTGTGTCATTCCAGAGAGACTCGAACAGTTGACTGCAGCTTCACAGAGGCAAAATTTTTTTGCCATGTAGTAGTATGTGCTTCAACATGTACAAGTATGTGCATGGAGGAGGCTTTCTTGATCAGTGAAGCAAATGAGATTTCCCCCATATTCTCTCTGGTTTTGTCTGTAACTACCACAGGCTAAAGCTCCCACCTACCCACCCACATGCAACACCCCCATTGATCTGCATGCAGTCCCTCATGTTTTCTTTTAATCACTTCAGACACCATTGATTGCCCTGTATCAGCAACATTCGATGTGCCCGGAGGCTTGTGAATGTTGGCTTTTTGGATATACTCCATGTTTGCCTGCACAAGCCATTCTGACCCCAACACTGAGATTCTTCCTCCTTTCTTCCTTTTCCTCTTCCTCCACCTCCACTGCACTGTGGGGTTGGATCCTTATGGCTTTACAAATGAGCAGGGAATGGCGGAAGAGGTTAATGATAATATTACCGATCTGGAAGGAAAGCAGTGTGATTAATCAAAGGGCCTAGAGATTAATCACGGGTCAATGATAAAAGTGTTGTGTGCTTTTTGCCACACACTCTCCAAAAAGGACAAGAGATACCTACCTTTTTAAAAAGAATAAAGGGAAGCGCTATATATCAACCAGATCCGTTGGACTACAGCTCCATTAACCCCAGCCACCTCGGCCACTTCAACTCAGCACATCTGGACAGCACCAATTAGGAGGAAGCTCCTGAAGATACCTCCTTTGAGGACACAGAATCAAGGCCACTCAAAGATCCCTGTAACATGGAAGTGCAATTGGAAAGGGTCTCTTTTCTTATATCCGGTTGTAGAGCTCACAATGAGAATGTGATCAACGTACCATGGCTACAGCTGAAGCTCTCCCAAAACAGGAGACGCAAGGAGACATGTCTGCTGCTAAGAGGGAGGTGGGGGAGGAGGATTATTTGAAATCTGAATGTATAATGTACGATTTTATTATTGGAGGCTGACAAAAGAGTGGATATGGGAAAGGGAGGTCTCCAGGAGAACAATACAGCTCTTTGGATCTGTCACCGTAGCTCATACTTCCACGCTGTGCCAGCCTTTTTAAAAAACTTGTCACCGCCTTTCTCCCAAACACCCTCCCATACGTGTAGCCACCCTCCTTTCTTTTATTCCATGGGCATCTAGTTTCCCTTCAAAGTTTTTTGTTCTAAGCAGGTGCTAGATTATACCCATTGTGGTGGCTGACAGGGAGCTCAGCAGGAGCCCCCTGATTATAGTGCTAAGGTTTTGCAAGCTGCTTCAAGTCGCCGGAGAGCATCAGTATTGGAACAATGCTGGCTTGAGCTCATTTTCGCACTGCTCTCAATTTGCCTGATAGACCAATAGGAAATAGACACAGTGACTTTGATGGCTGCACATCCTCTGAATTAATTTGGTTATACTTGTGTGATTCCCCCGTCTCACACACTGGACATGTCACACGTGGGTTAGGTGACACAACAGTTGCAGAGGCAGGCATCCAACCCATGCTGTCATGTCTCTCTTTGGCATTCAATGTTGATGGTAGCCTCTGTCGCATATGCTTCTCGTGGGACACGCATGCCATTATTATCAGGTTATGCCATTATTAGCCCTTTGGAGAGGGACATCTGTCCTAGTGCCCTCCCTCAAAAACAAACATTCATCCTGTAGTACTTGATAGAAGAGCAGGGTTTATTGGCACAAGTTTTTTGAGGACAGCGCTGAAGTCCACGAAACCTTTTGCCAAGAACACTTGAACACCTTGAGGTTGGCTCAATAATTTTTGTTGTTTTGACACAGTAGCATTTAGTGAGTCATTTGTTGTTGGTTTTCTAAAGCCTACAGTACAAGGATTAAATATTGCCCTCAGGAAATATTCTGTACCATATTAAAGCTTGCAGAAATGTTTAAACAAACTGAATTGTTTCAATAAAACCCATGTCTATTGTGTCTTTTCTTTTTAATTTTTAATGCTAACACAGGGTAAGATTCAGCTTTCACAATAAACCATGTTTTTTTGTGACTGGGACACATACAGGCTGACAATGGTACCTTTCACCACCACCCTAGGTTTCCATGGGAACATGTCCACTCTTCCTTGGGCTTACATTCTCCTCTTCTTTCCTTCTCCAGTGGAGTCACAAAGAAAGGTTCAGCACTTTTGCTTGTGTTTTTGCCTGACCCTAGTTTATTATTAAATCTAAAGTCTAAGCTGTAGTTAGTCTTCAGTTACAAACAATGGCTTGAAGTCAGTTTGTTCGAATGAACTATAAGGAGGATCGGCCAGAGTTTGGGAAATGTGTACGGGATCCACTCCAGCTAGTCAAAAACAGAAGTAAATAATTAAAAGCTTGAAGGGGAATATTTAAGCAGGTGGGATAATAGGGTCCATGAAGCTCAGGAGATGTAAAATTTTAAGGGTCGGTGCAATTTTTAGCACTATGATAGAAGCTGTTGATTCTATCAATCCAATAGTAAGTTACAAATAGAGTCAGCCCATTTCAATGAGTGGGGATTTGGTGAATTAACACCTATGGAAGTTCCGGTGATTCAGTGGGCTTACTCTAGTTGTGATCACCACCACCACCACCACCACCACCACCACCTACTACTACTACTACTACTACTACTACTACTACTACTACTACTACT
>JAHTLZ010003542.1:60768687-60796677 GCA_023846285.1 Phrynocephalus versicolor | reverse complement strand
CTACTACTACTACTACTACTACTACTACTACTACTACTACTACTACTACTACATTTTGGCCAATGTTTGCTCTTCCAAACGTTTTGGATTCAATTCCCAGATGTCCATCCAGCATGGTCGGTGGTCAGGTATTCTGTGAAATGAGATGCAGGCATATCTTGTGTCAGCTACAGCAACACAGTTGTGGTTATATCACATAAAATGCTAAATCTGGATTCAGACTATAAACTAGTCTTCAACTCTTGGGGATACATGAAGCCAAGTGATTATAAAACATTCTATTCTGCATTTGAAGACTTGATTTATTTGTAACAAATAACCACAGCTAACCACCATACATCTGGATCTATGAGGTTCTTGGGGTAGAATGAATAAGTTCTGGGATCTGACACTTCTAGAATTATCTCAATTATACAATTTTCATAATATTAACACTTGGTAATTTTACATAACATAATAATTGCATAGACAAGAAATTTGTTTTGCAGTGACCAAAATGGAGTGTAAATATCTGCCAGTCCTTATTTCTACCAAATTAAATTTGTTTACAGATTACTGCACAGTGGACCCTCGTATAACAAATGGTTTGTATAACATAAAATCTGTACAACATAAAAATTCTGGAGATAAGGGAAATTTGCTTAACAGAATTGCCTATGGGGTGAATCCATACAACATAAAATGGTTGCGATTAGAGATTACTCTGTTTTCAATGCATTCCTATGGGAAATTTGTATAAAGGAAAATTTGCTTAACAGAATTTCAATTGAAACCAATTAATTCCTTTATACAAGGTACCACTGTATTTGCAAATTGAATCTCTACCTAAAATTCATTTGTTAATTTAAAAAAATTGGTCAAAGGGGGGCAGCACAGGATTGTTTCTGTGTGTTCTACTGAACAGTGTTGAAGAGCTAAAACCTTTCAATTGATTCACACCACATAATGAAAATGAAAATATACTCTTGGTTCCCTCTAGTAATTTTGAAAACTGATCTTTTAATCAGCAAGGCCGCTGAATAGATGAAGAAGCAGAAGCTATTAATGTATTAATAAATTAATGATGATTAATATTAATAATTTTAGAAAATTAAGATTTATCATTAGCAGAGGGATTGTGTGTCACATAGGATGATGCAGCAGTGTAGGTGAAATTCTGGGCAGCACATGAAACCCATACAGCAATGTAGTTGTAGTAGTTGTTATAAGATACATGCCACCCATGTCAGCATGGGAAAGAAGATGTGTTTTTAATTCAAGGAGTAAGTTTACAAAAGACTGGGATGTAACTGTCCAACATAATCAGATACTTCACTGTCTTAAAAAGTGATTTTTTGTAATAGAATCCCACATTAGGAGAACATTCCCATTAGTGCATTTCAGGATTACTTTCTTCAGGGAAGGTGCTTGTGTAAAGAAATCTTCTTGACTACACCCACCTAATTAAGGGCATCAGGTGCATCTTGGAATACTGTACGCTTCCACACGGCAGAGCCCAGAATAGTTACAAATGACCTGGGGGGGGGGGGTTGAGGAGTGAAGGTCTTAAATAGCAAATGGCCAAACTGCATATTACGGCAATTGGCTTCCTCAAATTATATGCTTAAGAACTGCTGTGTACTGTGCAGCCTCCTCCTCCACAAAACAGCAGCCATGGGTGGACCAGGCCTGGGGGTGGGGGGTGATCTGGAAAAATGGTGAAAGTTATTTATCAAGACATAGGCAGAGCTGTCACCTTCAGGGAGACAAATTGAGGTTTAATTACTCCCCCTGTACTCGGCTCTTATCAGTAGTGGACAATAAAGATGGTTCTGATGCCAATTAAAACCTTCTTCCGAACCTTCCTTCTCTGTGACTTTAATTGTTGTCCTTTATAACCTCCTTGTCTATCCCCTTTCTAACGGGGGTTCGCAAGTCTTTGGTCTTTGGGCCCAAGTCCCAGTACCGAGTCCAAGTCCTTGGTACCACATCCTGAGTCCCAAGCCCCAAATCTGAGTCCCTATTAAAAACAAGTCTTGCTCCAAAAGGAAAATGGGAGGGGGTTGGTGGGTTCCACTTCGCAAATTGTGTCGCATTCATTACCACTTAATCATGCTGCCCTTTCATGGATCCCCAGACAAATAAGAAGCACTTTCCACCTCCACCAGGAAGGCCACTGCTAACGACCCATATTTAATGGGTGTTGGGAAGGGTTGCATCGGTGGGACTTTCACACACCCCAGGCCATTGTACATCTAATGAGCCTATTCAAGCCACAGTCCACCTAAAGAATCTATTCGGTTCAGTGTCCACCTAACAAGCCTATTCAGGCCAGGGTGGTGTGAAATCAAGGTGAACTATAAATTGGAAGCCTCACACCAACTTCTCTCAGATTGATGAAGCTACTTGGATGAGTAGCAAAACAATCTCACAAAATGAGTAGTTTCGATCCCACAAGAAAAGAAGTCCAGTTGCCACAACTCAACTACTGAACTCAATCATTGGGGCGGGGGGGGGAGCTGAGTCAAGTCCAAGCTGAGTTGCCAGTGCGACTCAAGTCCAACTTGACAAGGAATCCCACAACACAAGTCCCATCCCTGCATTTTAATTGTCTTCTTTCAAATCCTAGCATACAAATGCATCACAAAGGGAGCCAAGTTATATCTCACTATTCGTAGCATAACATACTCTAGTCACAGGAGAAAGGAAAGAAGCGCAAGTTCAAAGTTGTTTGTAACTAGTTCTTGCTGATCTTTGCTGGGCAGTCTAGATGTTCTGGCTGGCATGGCAGCAAGGGTGCTCTTTTGCCCCGTTTCTCCTTTTAAAACCAACAGAGGCACTTTTCATGGTGGCCGCCACTTTGAAAACAACTCGGAATGCCCTGGACAGAGTTTTGTTTTGTTTTGAAACAAAAGCACCTGACAACTACTGCCACTGTAAATCCCAGCCTCGACAATGCTTTCATTATTCCCCACTGCCATCACAATGTGGAGTCATGTACAGTCCCAGACTATGTGGTCTGTGCGGGCAACAGCTTGTGACTGAATTTTATCACACAGACATACACAGTTGTCAAAATAATCACTTGAAATCAAAGCCTTCTTTCGAAAACAACATGATGCTGTGGATTAAATAAGGTTGTTTTGTCTTGTATACCCCCTGTAAAAAAGTGAGTAAACAACAGATTATTCCAGAGAAAAGAGCTAATCTGAAAACTGCTGAGTGCAATGTTAGCATAACTGCTACTCTGAGTAGCAGCTTCTATGACAAGTACATCTGCCAACCTCCTTCAGGTTCTTCTCTTCCTCTGAGTTTATCCGGAACTCTCTGTTGGATAAGTTTTCTTGGAAAAATATATTGTTACAGGCTGTTCTATTTGCACTGCAAACTATCTGAGTGTTGGTCTTGAATGGGGCAATCAAGAGCCATTGACTTGACAAAAAGATCTGTTTCTCATTTGTTAATATGCCTGAATATTTAGGCTTCCCTTATAAAAACAGCCTGGCTACTTATTGGAAATGTTATGATGAGCACCTCTTCCTAGTCCACCACCTCCTCCTTGGATCCTTGCCTGGTCTGGTTAATAAAAGCAACCAGGCCGACTATTAATTAATGGGCCACAGCAATAATTAATGGGTAACTCCATGAGGGCAGGGTTCCCCTGCCCCCAAGGAGACACTCATTAAGCCCAGTCAGAAAAAAAACCTAAAGTGGTGGCAGACCAAACTCATAACTCTAGGCCTGTCACCAATATTTCCTATATGAGTAAGGTACTGGAGAGGGTGGTGGCAGACCAGCTTCAGGGTCTTCTGGATGACACAAATGCCCTTGATCATTTTCAGTCGGGCTTTGGGCCATGCCATAGTACAGAAATGGCATTGGTCACCCTGCATGATGAGATTTTGAGAGAGGCCAATGGGGTAAAACGTCCCTGTTGGTCCTCCTTGATCTCTCAGTGGCCTTTGATACTGTCAACCATGGTATCCTCCTGGGGAGGCTTTCCAAGTTGGGGATTGGAAGTCACACTTTGGTGTGGTTCCAGTCCTTCTTGGAGGGCTGCCCCCAGCGAGTGTACCTGGGTAAGATGACCTCTGCCCCTTGGTCCCTCAATTGTGGGGTGCCACAGGGGTCAGTCATCTCTCCCATGCACTTCAACATTTATATGAGGCCACTGAGAAGGGTCAGAAGGGGGTATGGAGCTTTGTGTCACCAATATGTGGATGACACCCAGCTCTATATCTCCTTTCCATCTTCTGCAGTGGATGCCATTCCTGTAGTGTTACCATGCTTTGCCCCCAGCCCTTTCACAGACTATTGATAAGCACAGCTTCTAATTTTTCTCTTTCGCTGCCACCAACTAGTTTCTCTAGTAAATTAATGCCTTCAGACTGTTTTTAAATTGAGTAAAGATAAAAGTAGTTTATTTATTACCAAGTAGAATCAAACGCATAAAGGTAACATTTTTAGGTACAAACAAAAGGAAGTTTTGTTACTGACAATGCTGATCACTTGCACACCCAGTTCTTAAGTTTTCAAACACTCATCAATTAGTTTTCCTCACAGAAGTTCTAAATCCTATCTTTTCTCTCTCTAGTAAATATAGGTCCCACAGTCAGACCCTATCTGTTCCTATCTGACTAAATCAGTGCTAGGCAGAGCCTTAAATCCCCTCAGGCTCTTCTCTCAGACTTTCTCATTGGTTAACAACCAACCAATCAATACAGACACTTCTCATGAATTATTCATCACCAAGGGGTAAATGCCACATTTCCGTCCCTTGAGCGCTGCTTGTTGGCCGTCATGGTTCATGCACTTTTTAATCTTGAAAATAGACTACTCTAGTGCACTCTATGTGGGGCTGCCCTTGAAGTTAATGCAGAGATTGCACCTAGTGCCAAATACAGCTGCCAGGATATTAATGGGGTTAAGAAGACGCCATCATATTGCTCCTGTACTGGCAGCTCTGCACTGGCTGCTGATATACTACCACATCGACTGCAAGGTTTTGAGGTTAACATACAAGGCCCTAAACAGTTTGGGACCTCAGTATCTGGCAGAATGGCTCCTCCTAAGAAGAATTGCCCAAATTTCGGAGTTCCAACCTTAAGGGAGGCCCTGAAAGCTGTGACAAGGAGTATGGCCTTCTTGGTGGTAGCTCCCCATTTATGGAATCACTTACCACCAGAAATTTGCCTGGCACCCTCACTTCAAATGTTCAAAAAACTACTGAAAACATGGTTTTACATAATGGCCTTTCTGAAATACCTAGCAAGACACTATCCTTCTTTTCACAGCTTATGTCTATTTTTTGTTGTTATTTGATCAATCGCTTGGTTTTTTTTTTAGGTCATTGTTGTTGATTTATTTGGTTATATTTGGTTATATTATGTTGTTGGTATTTTCATTATTTAAATGTGTTTTCATTGCTATGTTGAGATTTTATGTTGTAAACTGCCCAGCATGGGGAAGGACCTATCTTAAGATGGAAACTTCTCTGTTTGACTGTATAAATGATTCAGATAACTTTTCAACCCAAATACAAATGGAAAGATAAAGAATAGGGGGAAGTGTACTTGAAGGGCTGCACTGAGGATACACAGAACATTGTGACTGTTCTAAGCCAAACACGTTTATCATTTCACTACAGACGTTCATTGTCAACCAAAGAGGTTAAGGACAAAGACAGAGCAGGTAGGAGCATTTCTGGGTTTTGAGCACAGGAAGATGGCCTTTATTATCAGAGACAGGAACGGGTCAAGATGGATGCCTCAGCTTTAAAGCCATCTCACATATGTCTCTGCAGTTGGACAGCAGAAAAATGATAGCCGTGTCCTGACTATACAGCTGCCGTGACACCTGGCAAATCTACTCACAAGGCTTGTTTGCACTGGATCTCCCAATATAATGCCTAGGCCTTGAATGTTTATCTGTGGGTATACACCAGGGGTCCTCAAATTATGGCCCGTGGGCCGGATGCGGCCCGCCAAGGTCCTGAATCTGGCCTGCCAGCCATTGCAGAACCCTCCACTCGCCCCCCCACTTGAGCCGAAAATGTGCCATACAGCAGCAGCTGCTGCTGCTGTCTTAGCCACCAATGCAAGGGCAAAGCCCACCATTGCCCATGGCGTTTTTTTGGGGGGGGTAAGTAGGCTGGGCCCTCCCCTACCCCCTTGAAGCGACGGGAGTAGTGGGGTTGCTGCATGGGCTGGCAGGCGAGGAGAGTGGCGTTGGGCTGGGGGCAGTGTGAAGCAGATTGGGCCTTGCCTCTCCCCCCTTGGAGACGTGCCAGGGAGCTGCAGGGTCCGGCCCCCAACCGTGTCTGAGGGACAGTGAATTGGCCCCCTGTTTAAAAAGTTTGAGGACCCCTGGTATACACATTTCCAGAAATTTACAGCATGAACATACCATTAAAAACAGTATTACAGCTAGTTTTGATCAGTGGGTTGGTATTTCTAGACCCACCTCTTCTTAGAATTCATGAGATTATGATCTCCTTGCACGCTTGCCAACTAGAGCTTGAGAAACCCGGCTTGTTTTGACTTCCAGTTCCAGAATTCTCCAGCTAGTTGCAGTCTAGCTGGAACTGGGCATGACGTTAAAGGCCGAAACACTCCGTTTTCCAGACCCTTCCATCCAAACAGTGAAAGATCTCATAGTCCAAGGGAGAAGAAGTGAAAAGGAAGACACAAGCCCACTCTTTGAGAGTAGCTACGTTCAAAATGTGCCCTTTCTTGTTTTTGTGAATATAGTTGCACCGGCATCTGCAATTAGGCAAAGCAATTGGTGCATATCGACGTGAGGCTGTGAGGAGGAATAAATAGGACACAGACGAAAACATGCTGGAGGCAAATCTTTTAATATGCCTGGACTTTGACTTTCAAGGAGTTTTTCCGCCCACTTGCAGGGGAGGGGAACGCGCTACTCCGTGACTAATCCTTTCGCCACTGGCTGACATAAACATGTTTTTAAGTCCTTTCTGCAGTTGGTCGGGAACACGTTGTGCTCTTTGTCATCTGCCCGATAGATCGGTGAGAATGGAAGAACAATGCCAGAAAGATGCGGTTGCGTTCTTGGCCGGCTCTAGAACAAGAGGACCTGTGTGTGTTTACCAAGCAGTAGCTGCTCACCCCCTAAGCCTTCCCCCCTCCCAATTGCCCAATAAAGGAAGGAAAGCTTTTAAGCAGACAACCAGAAGAACAGCGGCAACTGGCAGACAACCACCTTCTGTTTCCTTCTGAAGGTTATTTTCAACCGAGCAGTAACTTTCGTGTTTACATTGTCATCTTTTCAGACTCCCCCTCGCCTGGCTTCAGTCCTGTTCCTCTGGGGGGAAAAAAGACTACTGCTGATCTGTCCTTTATTTAAACCAGTCAATTCCTTTCCCAAGAGTCTTGAGCTAAGACATGCCAATGGGAGGGAGGCTTAACTCTCTTTTTAAAGGCCCGCAGCCTCAAAACAGCTGGAATAATCTTCCAGCTTTATTGAAACCGGGTCCCATATTGTCAAGCATTAGGAAACTCTTAATCCTTTCTTTTAAAAAGAAAAAGGAAAGAAAAGAGAGAAAAGGAGAAAGCTTGCTGTGCAGTGTAAACACAAGCTGTCTACTCTTCTGGGGTGCTCCTTTCCTTGTATTTAGATATAACAGACAGGATTCCCACTGTTACAACACCTTGTTCGGACAAGACGCTGAAAAACAGGGATTTCAGCCGGAGAAATGGGTTCTGAATCCGCACATACTTTTGCCATTCTTTAGGGCTCTGGGCTTGGGTTCTCTTTGGCTAAAGTCAAGTCAAGTTTCTCCAAAGATAAGGTGGGCTTTCCCCATCCTTGAATGGAACAAGGGCTCATCGGATGGAGCAAACCTGCCCATGGATGTTTCTTTATGTTGCATGCAAAAAGGCAACTTATACAGAATATGGGTTTTGCTCCACAAATCCCACAGTCACAATTTGCTGGATTAATATTGTTCTCTCCAGTGAATGTTACTTCCTTTGTGCCCCTAGAGAAACAGTACCCCCCCCCCAAATCTTCCCCATGTCATTTTTCCTTTGGGAAATGTGGGGAGGGAGTCTTACCCATTAGGGACCTTTCCCATTATTTATTTATTTATTTATTTATTTATTTATTTATAATATTTTTACCCCACCTTTCTCCTTGGAAAAGGACCCAAGGTGGCTTACAATAGTGAGGGACAATATGCAGTCCAGAACATATAAAACATATTCAAACGAAGAATAGGGAATTAGGAGAGGCATAACATTAAATGGAAACATTAGAGTTACAATGAGCATGCAAGAAGAAAAGAAAAATCCAGTTATGAGGGGTGAAAAGCAACATGGAAAGCACTAGTGTTCCTATGAAATCAGTCAATGCAATCATGTATAGTAATCCATATAACATCACATAATAGGTAGTCTCTCATTTAGGGAAAGTTTGTTTTCATTAGAGAGAGAGAGAGAGAGAGAGAGATTGAGAGAAGCCAGGTGGTCTTTGCACACAATACAGTGACAAAGGTGGTAAGATCAATGTAATATAATAAATGAAAGTTAGCTTTAAATTTCTGCAAGAGCATTCGACAGCCACCACTCTGCTTCAACTTCTGATTTTGTACAAGGAGGATCACATTTTTCAATTTTGTTGGACAATGGAAAGTACCCTGAATCGCTGATCAGGGCAGTATCAATAGCCAAACAAAGACATTAATATCAACCAAGCAGAACGGTAACCTGAGGACCACATCTTCCTCCAATGCCATGCAGTCATTTCAAATTGGTTGTGGTCAGCTTACCTAGTGTGCACACTAAACACTATCCCAACTTGTCTGATATGGGCTTTGCCTCATTTCTGTGGACCTCTGATCCTAGCAAAAAACACAACCACATGCTTCCATATAAAGTAAGTGGGCAGTGCTAAGTGACTGTCTGCTCCATATAACAAGATTGGGAGGGACATTATAATTATCCACCTCACCAGGGGTGAAATCTGAAACCTGTCATCTCTGAGTTGATTCCCCAGTTCCCATTTTAGAACTTGCTTTAAATTAACTAACCCGGTCTGCACATCTTGCCATGAACTTTGTAACGTCTATGCTTCTTTTGCACACACACACCCTCAGCTCTTACTCTGGTGGAATCACCACAAGTCATACGTTTGAGTCTCTCCTGTGTCTCCAGGGACAAGGGCCTGCCTATGAGATTCTGGGTAAACTATGCATTTCTGGAGTGGAGGAAGGAGGAATTCATAAACCTCTTGTGAGAACTTTGCACCTAGAAAGCCCTGGGAAGGATCATAATTTGTCAGAACTGACTCAGCAAAAGATACTTGCTTTATTATTAAATTAACTATGGAATTTATTATGTACTACTTGATATGTTTACAGAAATAGGTGCTCTTCATGCTCTTAGGTATTCTTCTAGATGCTAAAACCATTTGTTCTCCAGCATGATTTTAACTGTGCTGCCACTTGAGATCATCTATCACAATGGTTCTCAACCTGGGGGTCGGGACCCCTTTGGGGGTCGAATGATCATTTCACAGGGGTCGCCATGAGCCAGTGAAGAAAAAGGCACAAATGGCTTAGGTCTGGAGGGGGGGAAGAAGGGGGGAAACAGTCAGTTACAGCTTGATAGGTTGGAGGGGATGTCATTCAATGGCACTGGGAGCTGCAATTGGCTAAGTGCACCTGTAGAGGGAAATTCTCTATGGCACCTGCAGCAGTAGCCTGCCAAAGGGGGCTTGTGGCCTCTTCCAAACAGGGCAAGGGGTCACCACAACATGAGGAACTGTATTAAAGGGTCACAGCATTAGGAAGGTTGAGAACCACTGATGTATCGTAAATCATAGAAGATGCGTTAATGGTTACTATTTTATTTTTCTCTTGTGCCAAAAGAAATGATAGCAATCCAAAAACAATGTGACAAAAACAATGCCAAAGAGCAAGGCAAAATGTTTCTTTTCACTGGAAGCCTGCCAGCTATGTCAATATTGTCTGTAAATATGGGGAAGGAACATGGTTTCCTTCTAGAGAAACTAGAACACAGGGAAGCTGTTGGCAGAAACCCTAAATTTTATCTGATAATAAATCCCAACTTTTTTCCTTTAAGTAATAGAGTGACTATTAACCCTTACCCATTTGTTATGGTGCCAATCTGGTGATATAAAAACAAAAAACCTCACACCTGAGATGGACTTACATTTTGGTGGTTCTGAAGCTTGAACTGTTATGGGGGACCCTCCAAAATCAGCAATGACGTCTTGGAAACTACTGTTGCCTTCTTCAATGGGATTGTTCCACAGCAGATCACCACACACTTTTTAACAATGTGGTCTAAAGGCACTTCTGGAACCCTCTGGGATTCCAACCCGATGGTGACGTTTCATCAACTAAATAGTAGATCAGGCCCTGCCTCACTTTACACCATGATATGGGAACTTTAACCACAGTAGACTTTTGGAGACGGTGTCATCCGATTAAATTGATGGGTGGTAGATTCAAGCTAAGGAGGGAAAAGATACGTAGTAAAGTATAGCCAGTAGCTTTAGTATTAATTTAGGAAGGATTTGACACATAGAAGGAGGGAGCCGGAAGGGACATATAAGGCCAAGGAGCCCAACCCTCTGCTCAATATAGGAATTTCAGTCAAAGTATATTTGGCAAATTGTTGCCTTAAAAATATTTTTTCACCCAGCCCATTGTTAGTCTGTGGAACTCCCTGCCACAGAATGTGGTGAAGGCATCTGGCCTGGATGCCTTCAAAAGGGGATTGGACAGATTCCTGGAGGAAAAGTCCATCACAGGTTACAAACCATGATGGAGATGTGTAATCTCCAGACTTAAAACCGGGGTACTTCAAGGACCAGATGCTGGGGAGTAGGATCAGGAGACAGATATCTAGTCTTGTGTGCTCCCAGACGCATCTGGTGGGGCCACTGTGAGATACAGGAAGCTGGACTAGATGGGCCTTTGGCCTGATCCAGCATGGCTCTTCTTATGTTCTTATGTTCTCTTGTAGGCCTCCAGTGTTGGAGTGCTCACCACCTCCGGAGGCGGCTTACAGGGGGAAAAAATATTAGTTTGAAATATGGTGCTGGGGGAGAGCTTTACATATAACCTGGAATGCTACAAATATGAACAAGTGGCTGCAAGGCAAATCAAGTCTGAACTCACTCTTGAGGGAAGCACGATGCAACTGAGACTTTTGTAATTTGGGGACGGCACAAAAAGACAAGATTCTCTGAAAAAAGGTGATAATGCTGGGAAAGGATGAAGAGATCTTTACGTTACACGCGACACATCGCTTAAAGGGAGGTCGTTGTGCCATAAACGAAGTCCAATACGAAAGTCAAAGTCCAAATCCAAGTCATAAACCGAAGATCCAAAACCGAAGAGAAGAAGAAGAAAACAATCCGAGGAGACTAACGAGAACGCAACCTCTTAATGCGGTGGTAAGAGGGAACTGAGGCGTTTGGGCGGGAACCTGCTCGCACATGCTCAGTGCGAGTGGGAGGAGACTAATGAATTTTCCTATTTGCTAGGGAAGTCCGACCTTTGCACAAAGGCACTTGGGAAACCCATCTGGGTGGCTTCATGAAGGCCACGATGAAGAAGCCACGGTTTTGAGTTTTCAAGAGCTGAGCGGGGATAAGGAAGACAAGACATTTTGGAGACTGCTCCTTCATAATATTCTGATGTCTGGCTTCACCCATAGGCTGGCTATGCTGACCTGTATTAAAAGGGGTCCTTGGAAAAGACCCCGTCCGCTCCTATATCTGTATATGCCTAGTTTCCGGTAGAACCAGGACACAAATGACTGAAAACATGGGTAGTGGAAGCCTATAGCTGATGAATGTAGTCAGATGGTTCCTGGCAGATTTTCCTACACTGCAGGATTATAAATGTAGATGTACCCATTTTGTTATATATACAGCGGATTGTTGAGTGCAGTGTTTGTGGCAATCTCTGCACATTTTCCCCTCTCTGGGTGAAAATCTGAATATGCTACTCAATATTCAAGTGGCATGCTTTGAACTTAGCTTATGGAGCACTTGAACCTATTGCTCTGCTATAGTAACTTAGCAACATCAGTTAGTAACTATTACTGTATATGGATTCATGCTCCTAAGGCATAGCTGTTCTTATCAGAGAGGTTATCTGCAAGTTTTCACTTTATGTAAGGACATTACACCATGTGCTGTTAACACCCATGTTTATAAAAAGGTTCCTTGAAAGACGATAAACAGGCACACGGCAAAGGGCAAAATGTTCCTTGATGAAATCTCATTGAGCAATAAAGAGGATGGAGGAAAGCTGTGTACCTCTGAAAACGTCCAATGCCTGCTCCGAAAGGCTTCTGTTGTACATGTAGCTTTACTGTTTGCAGAAAAGATCTTGAAAACACAACAGGGGCTTGCTTGTAAGAAACGGTGATTTAGCATCTTACATGCCTCATTCAAAATGCCTGTTCAAATACTCTAAAACTAATGCAATAGATACTTGGAGATACTAGTAAATTGTTCAGTTGTATTCTTGAAGGCTTTCACAGCCAGGATCTGATAGCTGTTGTGAGATTTTTAGGCTGTTCGATCGTGTTCTGGAAACAGCCTGAAAAACAGCTAAATTGTTCAGTTGTTTACATTTTGCACTTATGTCAGTGGCTTGTTGACACATCTACAGTATTTGCATTGTGTATATACTTGAAGGAATTTTAAATGAAGACATCTACCCTTTTTAATCTCACAATATAGGTATATACTGTATCAGCTATCTTTATACCCCTTTAACTCTGCATTACTATACAGTAATACCTTGGTTTAAGAGTAACTTGGTTGAAGAGTGTTTTGCAAGACAAGCAAACATTTCTTCTATATTTTGCCTTGATCCTCAAGCAATGTCTTGATAAAAAAGCACTGGAGCAGTCACATGATCACAAGTGAGCCAATGGTGGCTCACTCTCCCTCCCTCCCTCCTCCTGCTTGATTACAGGTGATTGTCTGGAAATTACGGTCTCAGTCAGCCTCCAAAGCAGAGGGAGGAGAGAGGAATAGAGGTCTCCCTTGCACCAGCCAGGAACATTTTCAAAGGGGAGTGCAAGTTAGGGTTTTATTTTTCTTTATATTTATATTTTTATTTAATTTATTCTCAACATTATTTTTTCAAACCATTTCTAGTCATGAGGCACCCGGTCAAGTGTGTATAGGGTTACAAACTGCAATTTATTACTGTCACATTAAAAATACAGAGTAAAATCCATTTGTTAGTCCCAAGCAGAGCAGATTCTGCAGCCAGGTACCTAAACCATGATATGGACGTGGACTTCTTTTGTGAGTTTGGGCATTTTGTGTGGACAGTATGTGATCTATGGACCCCAGAAGGAATCACCTGAGTTTCTATTATTTCTTATGGGTAAATTTACTTTGATATAAGAGTTTTGGTTTACAAGCATGTTTCCAGAACGAATTATGCTCGTAAACCAAGGTACTGTATTACTGTACAGGCATCACATATAAAGAAGTATGCCACATGAGGTGCTCAATGTCAGGCAAAGACCTTCTTTTTCCAGCAGATGTTTGGCAGTAAGTAGAATGCAGGGAATGCTCTATTCATATAGATACATACTTTCAAAATAACTCTTAATCTTGAGTAATAGCTAATTGGTTTTTACTGTAATATATTTCTGGGTAGTGTGTAGAATTGTAGCCACTGATGTGTAGCTAGACTGAATTTCACAATGGCTAGCAGAGAGTGGTAATCTTATCAGGTTTACTGGAAAACCTTGGGATATTTAGATTGTCCTCCTTTACTGTGTCCATCTAGGGGATTTCGCAAATCTGTAGTGGTAGAGATATCTATTTCTGAATAGCCCTTTTGCTCCCGACTAGCAGACACAAAAATTTACTACTGTACTAGATAAAAATTATAGTGTTGTAGACTGCAAGACAACAGCAAAACTGGCAAAACAACAAGAAATACACTACTGGACCACATACTGGACAAACAATATAAAAGGTTGGTTGGAAATTCATCAGCAGAGAAGGTAGACCTACAGTAAACATGCAAGATTTAAAATTGGGGATGACCAGAAGGAAGAGTCAAACATTTCAAAATATAATTTTATTTTATTTTTTAAAAACTTACAAACCATCTCAGATGCACCTGAACTAGAAGATACATTATAGAAGAAACACTTCAGGTTTCTAAAAGTACAATCCATTTTGTGCATCTTACATTCTTCACAGGGAACAGTTGACACTGTATAGCAAGCACAAAAGGCTTACCTGCATATTTAAAGGTTATTTAGGCTCATATTTATATTGCCCAATAATTCAATAGAGAAGTTTTAAATTAAAGAAAGTTGGATAACCCATTAACTTGGCAATATGGCCTGTGACAGAGAAAAGATGGCAGCATTGCATTGTTTGGCACAGATTATTATAACATGAGCCAAATAACTTATTTTAACAGATATCATGAGCTGTACAAGGTGCTCACCTTTTATCATACTGTAGCTACAAAAAATTTCATTGGCTTAAAAAACATGGTGGTTCTACAGCTGATTTGTCATCCATTGTCTCCAATGGGATATGACAATACAAAATATTCATGCAATACATCAAGATGTAACCATTAGCAATTCTGGTGTATGAAGCTGGCAACTCCCAACATTGCACTTTAGATCAACATATCAAACAAGTTTGTTTTTTTGTGATCAAGATATAAAAACAGGCACCTGGCCAAAAAAAATCCTTCAGTATTTTCCAAATCTGAATTACATTTCAGTGACAACAAAAGCACCCATTAGTCCAGCAATGTTAGCGGTTAAGCTTTTATTGATACAGCATACCAACTGCAAGCAATAGCCTCACATGGCTGGGATTACCTCTTCAGTCAAATTCAACGTCCACAGCAGACATGGACATCAGCAAATGTGATAGCCATCACACTGCCATTAACCGAGCAGACATTAAATCTGTGAGCCTTTTTAAAAAGAACTCGGATTAGTTGGTAAGCATATTATTGCCTTAAAAAAAGACATACTGACCTAAATTGTCACTTGCTGGGCCCTTCCCAAACTCTCAGTCTTTCAGGAGTGCTCATTATTTGGAATGGAATATTCTCCCTATGATCCCTTTATATATGTAAAAAAAACTGCCTTTCTCATTTTTGCTGCTATATAGGCAACTAGTTCTCATAATTTTGTACTAGCCCTCCATGCATTTCCTATCTTATTCAACATCTTCCATGACCTTTTATTACCACATGTCTGTAAAATGTCTCAGGTACAATCTTATCATTTAATATTTTGGGAAATCACAGTTTTGAAAACTGAACAGTGATAGGTGCTTCCCAGCTTTATATATCAAACGATGTAAATTCACACAATAAGAACACAATTGGACGGTTACACAGAAGAGTGAAAGCAATGAGAGAACTAGCCTCCTTGTGTATGTATAGCTGCATATCAATCAGTTCCAAGATGGAACTACATGATTTGTAATTGAACACTCTTGAAAATCATTTTATTGTACTGCTGTTCCTAATTCAGCATTCATCGTGTTTCAAGATACAGTTGCTATACTTCTCTTTGCAATACACACCCAAACCTTCCTTGAGATCCTTCCCTACTAACAATAAAATTTAAACATTCAGAAATGGAATAGAAAGATTCTGCACATAAATACAACTATTTAGGGGAGAGGCAGAAACAAATAATTATGTTTGGAGTAAAAGATGTGAGTTGCGCTGTACTTACTGCCTAAGATTTTTATCAAGTGAAAGCAGACAAAAATAACATAATTGTTCTTTCAAGTAGGCCCTCCCGAGTGCAAGTGTATCACATATACGTAAAGAGAACTAAAGCCACACCTTAGTAATTGGATGTATTGTCTAGTGAATGGATTTGGATAAACGCTATTTTCAATATTGGTATTCAACTATAATATGCAGGTTTTGAACAACAACAACAAAAAGCAAAGTGTGGTGCTTATATATTGCCCCATACTGCTTAGAGAGCATTCTCAATGCAATTTACAATTTAAGTATGCAGGGTACAACCCCCCCCCCGCAAACAGGGTACTCATTTTACCAGCCGCAGAAGGATGGAAGGCTGAGTCAACCTGCAGCCAGCTAACAGACTGAACCCTGGGGTGATGAGCAGTTTTGGATGCAGTACAGCAATTTAACCACTACACCATGAGGCTCCTAGCCACAGGCCAAGTTCTTAAGTCTGAAAACAACAGCACTTTAGAGTGTTAATTTAAATTTTAAAGTTAAAACAATATGCACACCTTCCTATCCATTTGATTCTCCTAGTGTATCTATCCTCATTATTCATGCTGCAACATAAATAATAATAGATGCACAGTCTGCACTGTCATCGCCTGTTCTATATGATCACATCTTCCTTCTTGGATACATCCAGTATAGAAGAGGAGTGATATCAAGTCATTTGTTTCATTAGTCCCAACTGAAACACACTGGTTTTTGATCCCCTTTCAATGTCCTGGTTAAATGCAGATTTCATGCAGCTGCACTCTGTCTTGATAGATTTTTTGGTTCTTTACTTGGTGCACACCAGTCATCTGCTTCTATAGAAGTCTGATAATGTTTACAAGCTGACTTGTTGAAAACAGGAAGTTTTTCTACTGATTCTGCAGACAGAGCCTAGACAGCAAGAAAAGAAATTAATGTAATTAGACTTTCCCATTTTTGTCTGAGAGAAAACAAGTGTATTGTTCATTTGGGCGTGATTCTTAGCTAGCACTCTTGGCAGGTTAGGTTAAAAATCTGAAACATACATGGCCTGCCATCATCAAAATAATCATGATTGTTACATTTTGAAAGCTTTTGAGACTGATGTGCTCCTTGATGTGCTCCTAGCTAGACAGAATACATGAATGAGGATCTTTTTTGCAATGAGGATAATTTTCCTTCCTATTAAAGAAAATGGAACAATTAATTATTTTCACATTAATATTAATATTGATTACTGATATTGTTGTCATTAGTGAAGGTCAATTCATAGCCGTGGAGTTGCTATGAAACTGAATTTTAAAAACTAGCTAACAGCACTGATTGGAGCAGTACAACATTATTTGGAAAATAAGGGGAGAAATGAGCAGAACTTAACATACCTTTAGGTAAATGATAGCATCTGTCCCATAACCAGAAATAGAGCACAGATGAAGGTCCCCATGAAAGTATTTAGCATACAGGCGGGAAATTGGTAAGCCATAACCAAAGCCAGCCTAGGAAGAAATAAGGTATTTTATTAGCTTTCTTTCTTTTGCAGTACCATTTCACTAGTATTTATTTCAGCCGCATTTCCCCCATCTTGAGCCAAATCTACTCCTAGACAAATGCTGCAGTATAACTGTTTTAGGATGTTTTTATGCACTGGCTTTCATGTATCCAGCAATGCTGGACAGAAAGGAAAGGAGGGTGAAGTAAAACACTGAGTTTCAAGCTTTTGTTGCACAACAGCTAACTGGCCCATTGTTACCTGAAATTTTCACTGAAGTTGGCAAAAATGTATAGGATCACATGACTAAATGTCTTGCCACTTCCCTTTTTTTGTTTGGAGGAAACAGGGCAAAGCTTTGGAATCATGGAAGTCACCACCTACAGTATTTATCTATACAATAAACCAGGAACTGATTAGCTCTGCAGTAGGAGAGATATGTGGCCTTAAATTGCCATATGTCAGCAAAGGGAATGACATAGTCACTGAAGATATCAGGATACGGGTCCAGATTATACAGGAGTTCCATTCATGTGCTAATTTGCCAGAAGGTAAGCCCTGTGTGGTTGTAGAGAAGTACCAAGAAGAACTATGATGACCTGTAAAACGACAGTGATGGCCTAAGTGTGCTTTTATAGCTGCAAGTCTTATGGCCTTATTTCTTACCAAAGGAGTTGAATTTTTGCTGTTCATTACAGGTTTGGGGGCTGTAGAATACATGTAGCTGAAGAGGTTTTCTGTTTTCTTTAATGGAACACCGCCACCTCTATCGGAGATCTAAATAAAAACAAAACAATCCATTAACTAGGGCCAAAATATCTATACTATATCTACAAAAGAAAAGAAGAAGAAATTCTGCTGGCTGGTTAAAGTGTCTAGCAAACATATTTCTGTTTGAATGCTTTTGATTTATACAACTCAGTCGCCCGAATGTATTTGGCTGGAGAGAGCTGTCTGTTTGGAATTGTCTGTAGTCCACAATGCTTCTGTTCCACTGTGCTAATCCCGTTTACATCAGAGAAGCTCTTAAATGATGATTACCAACCCCATCTATTGTACTTCCAGACTGCTAGGTGGTATATGACAAAGCTTAATTGATAGGTTACCTTAATTGATAGGTCTTCCTTTCCAAGCACAACAGTCACTTCCACTGGATCAAGAGAAGGCTTGTTTTCCTGATGTTCAACTGTTGCCCTCATTGCATTCTATGAAAGATAAAGAATAAGAATTATTTTCAACATAACAATAACATTTTCAAAACTAAATGTTGATGCTAAGTATTATTATAATACTTCTTTTCCAGATAGGTGATAAATCTGAAAGCTGTTTTAATAGTAGCAAAAACATTAAATCCACACTTAATTGTCAGAGATGAATTTAATGTTTCACTTTGTTATCATCCTATTGGCAATAAGAAAATCATGTTATACACATAACAATAATTCCACATATTTTCAATTGCTTGCTTTTGTTCCATCGATTGCATCTATTAAAGGCTAGATGTTAAATATTCATGAAGAGTCACTGCAGTCACTCACACATTCACTTTATCTAATATGGAGTTGCTAACATATACTTGAACAAGGTGGGTAAAATCAAATGCAGCATAATTGCATGTACAAACCTTGAAGAGTTCAAACAGCATATGAAAAAGGTGAGAAGGTACATATACTATGTGAATAGGCTGTCCGGCTGCCTTTCCTAGAAGGAAAAATCACAAATGTAGTTCAGTGAGATCTGTATTCAAACTTGGAATTTGAGTTTTGTCACCATTTATTTTTCTACAACATTCATGTTTTAAACCTTTTATCAAAGATTCTGCTATACAGATGTATTTTTCTGTAGTTTGTCAGGGCACTTTTCGAATGACCTTTGCATCTTTTCAAACTCCTTCCACCAGGAACTTGTCTGCATTGTCTCTAGTATGTTATGAAACCCACTCTTTTACAAAGATATGCCAAAGTTCCCTCAGTGGCATACTTGGAGATGCATAGGTAGACGAGTAGAGCTATGGAAATTCAGCATTATTTCTAAGGGAAAAGTGATATGTCTGCAATTACATTGTATGTATAGAGAAATGAAGATTTAAAGAGAGGAGAGCCTTTAGGAATTTTAGAAAAAATTGGGAGGGAAGGAAAAAAACCTCACCATTCACTTGAGTAAGTTTTAACTCTGGAGAAGCAAAGTAGTACTGGTCACAAAGCATCTGGGCACTCTGGAAAGCATCTGAAATTCATTTTAGGGGAGAGAATTTAAATACTATTTTAAGTAAAAAGAGGTAACATGATACATACTATACATTATGTGACTCCAATGATTTAGTATTCTAACATGTTCATGAAATACGTCTTTATTTTAGCAAGCTATATCACTGCTATCTACAATGAAATACTACAAGCACAGACTACCACTATGAGGAATTAGAGGGAGATTACCTTTACAGAGCAATCTCACACATGCCATGTACCTCCTACTGAGCATGTCACATTGAGTTCAGTGGTATGGATGGGATTACATCCTAAATTCCAATCCAATAATGAATCAGATTGGAGTCTCATACAGACATGAGGGCTTAGATTTATAAAAAGTGGGGCAGAATATTAATCAATATGTGCAACATCTCATATTGTTAAAATATAGCACAAGCAATATCGTTCTATGGTAATATGGCCTCATTCATCACTTCAGTTAGTTAGCCATTCAGGATAAGACTTTTTGAATCAGCAACTTACATGGGCACTGTGTTAGCCAATTCATTCCATAAAGATAAGCGGGGGGGGGCATTGTTCTTAAATGTGAGCCTAGGACAGCCTTGTTACCAGAAAGTTCAGCTCCTCTTATCCTTTCTATAACATGTTAATAGATATATATTGCTGTATCAATATTATCTGTAGGTCTAACTACATGAGGGCCCCAAGGAGGGAACACTCAAAGACTTATACATACCATGCACGAGATCGACAACATCACAAGAAGGGTCAATACATCCAATGTGCCGTGGGTTACCCACACTGTCACTGTTATCAAAAAGAAGAGCTGTTGAAATGATACATACAAACGTATTACTCAAAGGGAATTTTCAAGTCGAAAGATCTCTGTACAAAGAGTACATTTTAGTTGTAGTATCCTAAGTCACATTTTGATCTCTGCACAAAGAGTACATTTTAGTTGTAGTATCCTAAGTCACATTTTTATCTCAGTTTTTTCACAGAAAACTCAGGGTGACATATAAGAGATTGTCTACTTGTATTAAGGTATGTTCAGTTTATTCTGGGAGCTTCACTAAAGTGAACTGAGGTTTGAGTCCTATGTTCCAAAGTACAAAAATACAAGAAAGTTGGCAAAAAACTCAAAACAAATATATGCGTTTGACTTGAGGATATATTTGTATTATAGAAAATGCTTTGTATAAACTGCGTAAGAAAACAACATCTTACAAAAACTATCCCACAATCTCAGCTGGAAGAGCTTTTCTTTTTGTACTCGATATCACACAACAGCTGTGTCATTTCATTTATAGCCTTCTTTGCTTCCTGCCACCCCAACTGCTTTTGACCTATGCTGTTGTTCACATCAACTTCTAATGTACTGTATTTTTCTTTTTACATCCCAGAAATAAACAATTAATAAAATCCATGTTTCATCAAAACTTATGTTTCAGAAAAATTTGAAAACCTATTTGTGAAACTAATGACAATTTAACTTACTGTGCTGGTTTATTAGCATCCGAATAGATATTCTATTCATATAGAATCGATCCAAGAAATACTGGATGTTTTGAGTAGTGAATGGATCCATTCTAGAGGAGTCTCTGTATTCTAGAACCCCTTGTGCCATTGTGGGTACCACATCATGGTGTCGGTTTCGGACTTTAAGAATAGCATCTATAAACCTATGGAGAAGGGCAGAGAGAGCTCTTTAGATATGTCTCCAAAAAAGAAAATGAGAATCAACATTGAACTACATTTTCAAATTGTTCTTAACTAATGATGTACTGGTTAATAATTTTTTTACTTCTACAAACAACTAAAGAGCTATGTAGAATCTACATGCACATATCTTCTTTTACAATAATTCTGTTGAGAAAAGTGAATGTTAACTTGACAATTTGTAATTCATCACTCACTTGTCTCAGTGTAATAGTTTCTGCAATGTCAGATGTCACTTATATTGTTGCAGGCTTGTATCATTAAATTATATATTTGTATTCTGAACTGATAAAGTTCAAGTTACTCTCCAGTGTCAATCTGTTATTAATGTGAACTGAATTTCATAATCTAACAATAAAAGTACATCATGGAAGAACTTACTCTGATAGAACTCTCTGTTCATCTGGTTTCTTTTCACGGAACTCCACTAGTTCCATTAGGCTTTCAACATACCTGTTAGAAAAGCAATACAAAACAGGTCTTTGCTGGTAAGTACAGGCTAGGCAAACGTTTCATACACAGAAAAAAAGAGTTCTAGATGGCAAACAATCTCAAATAGTTGACTAATTAGGAACAAGTGCAGAACAGGTTTAGAATAAGGTGAAATTGGTGAGGGAGACCAAAGCCATGGTTATTTATTAAGGAACTGAAAAAAATTCTGTCTTGGTTCTTTTATACTGACATGATACTCATCATCTGAGTATCACTACCCCTACAAAAGTCAAAACATGATGTTTGTAGCACCGCGGTCCATGTTCAACAAGCGGTTGTTCAGACTGTTAAAGGGCTCTGCAGAGCACCTGTCAAGTGTGTCCCCAGCACTTCCTATTCCTCTCTATGACCCATGTCTTAGGCTGATACTTCACGTCCCTCTCGCTGCAGTTCACAGCCTTGCTGGAGACCGGTTCGAAGGAATGGAACCTCACATTCTTGTGGGGTCAATCCGAGTTCGAAGGAACGGAACCTCACGTCCTTGTGGGCTCAATCCGAGTTCACCCCGACCACGCCCCCTGAACTGCGCTCCAAGCAGGCTGAGAGAGTCCCGTCCTGGAGCTCGGGAATCTTTTCAATCCGCTTCTCAATCCGCCCCCCAGGGGACGTGCGGTTCCTCTTAACCCGCATCGAGAAAATACTTAGTGCGATTACTTTTTTTGGGGGGGTGAGAAGGGGGGGAGGAACATCGGTATTTCGATTTATCGAACAACAGGAATGATAACTCCTTCTTATGAATCCATTTTCCCTGCTTATCGACCAAGATTCTTCCTCGAACAGTTCACTCTGGTTTGTGTTTGTTCCTTACCACCAGGTAAGGATCGAGGACGTGCGGTTAAAGTACTGCCGGTTTCAATCAGCATGCCCATGAGTACAGAGAAACAGGGGCAGAACCGGCATTAGGTCACGTGACTAAAAACGATTTCAACACGGAGGCAAGTTCACCTCAGCTCGAGGAAGGACGTGAAGTAACCGTCTTGGAAAGCCTGATTGTCATTCTAATAATATTTTATCTTATGCTTCAAATAATGGGACTCATTTATATTGCAGAACGAAGAATATACTTCTTGAAGGTTAGAGTACAAAAGCAGTATCAAGCAGATTGCAATTAAATCTGTTTAAAAAGTTGGCGCTTACCAGCTTTTAACCAATTGTACTGAAGGAGTGCTCAGCAATGGACTAGGAAGGAGGTCAATTTCTTTCAGAATATTTGCCAGCCGCACAGGAAGTTCATGTCGAAGAAATGAAAAGGAGGTTCTTTCACATGCATTAGTTGATCCTAAAAAAACCAAAAAGTTTTTCAGTTTCGGTGCACTATTACAGTTTAGGCCAATAAACCTCATACTCCACTGTAAGCAGGGCAGGTGAAGATAAACTGCAAAAGCAACTGCTAGTTTTCAAAGAAAATTCTGCATTACAGATGTGATTAACAGGAAAAAAATGAGCAAAAACAATTTGATGTACTTTTTCCAAAGTTTATATTTGCTTGTCATAAACTATCTCAGGGAATAGAATTCTACACACGAGTTATCAAAAAGGGAATAAGAAAATTCACCTATACACTACATCCTACCGACAAAATTTCTGGGTAAGGTTTCAAAGGGAGGAAATGTTCAAAAATAGAGATTGTGGCCCTCTTTGATATGAATTAAGAATAAATCTTAAATGTGAATAGACTTCACAATGCTAAGTGTGGTGGATGTTCAATATGGCTACTTTATTTAAGACTCTGTAGTTTAAAGAATGTTTTTGGCTTTCCTCCAAGTTAAAATCATAGGTCTCCTTAGAAAACAGATATTCCCAAATGAAAAACAGCTGTTCCTAACTAATGTCTACATAGCTTTGGTGTCACTGCAGGCATGTATAACAAACTAAATATATGAGACTCACACACATCATGGCCGTTAAATGACTCACATAGGTGCTTATTACTTGTATTATTACTGTATGCTAGACCGGCATAAACTGGTGTCATGCAAAGGTCTGTGGCTGAACAGTATGAGCACCAAGGAAATGGTGACAAACTTTGCCTTTGTGTAATACCAATGGAAACAGTAAGTGATGCTTAAATATATTTTTCACTTTATTTAACCCAGAAGAATGGATAGAATTCTGATTGTTTACTTTGTCATGAGAAGACCTATTAGAGTTCAAAGTATTGCAGAAACAAACACACCCCACAAGACATTGTATGAAATTGCCTTACAATAATTGTTTAAAAAGGAATGAAGTTTTGTTTAAGCTAAATTGTTTCTCTGGCAATCTAAAAACAACATTTAGCAGGAGAGCATCAATCTATGCAATACAGGAAGTCAAAATAGCTATAATGTATTTTAATACTTGTATCATCCTAGGCAGTTCATGAGCAGGCACAGGGTGCCCCACCACCACCACATTAAATTGTTGCTCTTCCTAAGAAATGTTTACTAAGGTGAACTATTTCAAAATGCTTCACAGCTAACAGCATAATAGATTTTATAAGAATTATATAGCATGGAAAGAATATATAATGCACTTCTTGAAATGCTACTTCTGCCCAGTTGCAGGACGATTCAGGAACAAGTATTATTTCCTGCAAATATGTTTCCTGAGAGAGCAAAAACTGCTGTCTAAGAAAGTCATCTGGAAAGTCAACTCAACAGGTTGCTAAACAGAGCTCCCCCCCACCCCCCAATACTGTAGTTCCAAGTGCTGGCATACAAAGATACAAGAATCTTGCTGACACAAAAATCTAAGAACACGTTTCCTGGAGTGCAAGGACAACTGAAAGGCTGACATCAAAACTCAGTGCTTTAAAGATTGGTGATGCAAACTTTTGCATCTGAAATCTGAAATGCATCAGATCAGATTCCTGTACCTGGCAATGCATACTGAAAACTACTACCAATGGTTTTATTACAATGAATGCACACTGTTTTATCACTGAACTCTCCAGGCATGGACACCATCCTGAGAAAGGTGAAAAGATGAACAGCTTTCCTCTGCCACCCCAAGCTTGAGGTCCTCCTCCAGAACCCCACTTTCTCACCCTGAGCCAACATGAAGCCTGAAACTAAGTGGAGAGATACTCCAAGAAATGTGGGTGTTATCTCCTCCCTACCCACTCTCTGGTCTCTGCAACTTGGAATTTCTGGGAGCAAAACAGCTTAGCCCTGGCTCTACTTCACCAATGCTGATCTCCAGGACATCTCCATCGTGCATCTCCACCCCAAGCCCATTCTTCTAGCCCCCAACCATACCCCCTGCAAGGGGTCATCACCTCTCAAGAGAGCGCATGCACCCCCCCCACACACACAACCCCCCTCAATTACACAGGCTGAGGTCTCTCACCCAAATCCAGGAACTGCTTGACAGTGTTGGGGCACACTTCAAAGTATATATATTTTACAAGCCCCTCACCCTTTGCATTCTCAGTATAGTCCATGTGTAATCAATACATTCATGTATCATTTTAACTGCAAGCAAGAGATGTAAAAGTGTATATCTGCATCTTTGATTCACATAGGCCAAAAGCCCACACCTGCCCAGGCATGATGCAATTTATGCATTTATTTATTTTTATAATTATATACCGCCCGATTTTCCCAAATGGGAACTCCAGGCGGTTAACAAGTGCAATATGCCACAATTTTCTTATTATCCCATACCTAGGAACTGACCTCCAACAGCACCCATCACAGGAGCTGGATCGAACTACTTCTCAAGACAGCGCATGCAACCCCCCCACACACACCCACACACCCACACCTACACACCCACAGAGCCCCTACCCCCGATTCCACGGCCTGAGGTCCCTCACCAAAATCCAGGAACTGCTTGATCGACAAGGGCGACGGCGAGTAACGAGCGAAATGCTCCACCTCGCGACTCACTCGCCCCCCGCCGCCGGCAGAAGGGCTCCCACCGGTGGAGGCCAAAGGGGCCGCGCTCCGGAGGGCGACGCGGGCAGCTTTCATGGCTCCAGCCGGCCGTCCAACCACCAAGGGGGGATTCACAGCTAAAAAGAAGAGAGTCGCCTGGAAGGTCTCTACGGGTCGCGCTTCCTCTGGCGTCTCCCCGGCACGTGCGTGCAGCGCCCCTATTTACCCTCCTCGGGCCCTCCACTTCAGGGGGCGGGGCCACGGGCCGAGCCACGCCCCCTCCCTTCAGGCTCACTGTCAGAAAGGGACAAACAAGTCGGAGCCAACCCCCTGAACTCGTTGGCACCCCCCTCCCCCCCCCGGACTGGGCACCACGGGGTGACCTTTTGCTCTTTAATTTAGAAAGACGTCACTCCGGGCACCTAGCTTATACAAGAAGGAAGGGGTGTGCCCTGTAGGGCTAGGAGGCGTGGCCCTCTGAAACGCCGTCGCCCTTGTTTACAACGTCAGCTTCCCCCCTTTCCAAGCCGCAAGTTGGTATTTCCAACGCGGCCGTTCTTGGAGCAACCGTCAACCTCGCGCTCCAACCTGGGATGGGGGGGGGGAGAGAAGGGGAAAGAGAGAGAGAGAGAGAGAGAGAGAGAGGGAAGGGAGCGCTGCGTCTTCTCATTGGCTGTTCTAATTACAGTTCCTTAAAAGAAAATAAAAGCTGTAGCCAATCAGAAGGCTCGGGCTTCCCTGGCTTCTTTGGGAGGGCTCTCGGCTTCGGGGTAAACAAGTCGGGGCGCAATTCCTGAGGGTGGGGCGGGGGTCCGAAGAGGAGCTGTGCCGCTTTTTCCAAGAAGCACGAGAACACGGAGGGAGGGAGGGTGCGGGGCGGGGGGGGGAGAGGAGAGAGAAGAGATGGGACGTCCTGCCATCCCTGGCTTTGGAATGCGGCCGAGAGGGGTGTGTGGGTGTGGGTGTGGGCAGCAGCAGCACGCTGTGGGGGCTCGTTCGTCTTCGGAGACGCTGTCATTTCCCCCAGGACGTGGCTAAAACTTGTCCAGGGGAGACGGGAAGTTTCTTAAATATTTGCATATAGTATGTTTTTGTATTTGTATGTTTATTTTTTATTTTTTGCATTTACATATTGGTTTTTGAATAATGCAACCCTCCTCGGGTCCTTTTTTTTTAAAGAAGAAAGGCGCAGTGAAAATATTTTAAACAAGCAAACAAATAAATACTTGTTTTAGAAGAGTGTTTGCATAATATTCTTCTCCCCTAGTTTGAGGAATCTTCATCTCACAAGCTTCTGTTTTCAGCAAGTGTCCCTTGGCATTCTCCTTGCCCTCCCCCCCCCCAGCCACAGGTAGCAGAGTAGTATCTTTACCTAGTAAACGGTCATAAAAAGTGGTGACCAAGCTTTTGAGTTCTTCTTCAGGGGCTGGTCTTCACCTTGATGGTAAGCTGCTCTAAATAAGTAACTGCAATATTGCTTTTATGCTACTACTTTTCCCTCTGCAGCAGGTTATCATGTTACCTTTGTCCAATATGCATTTTTGCAATATTGTGTGTGTGTGTGTGTGGGGGGGGGGAATTACAGGTGGACATTGAACAGTCCTAATGGTGCAATCCTAAATTCTTCTTATCAGGATATATGTGTCAGTGAACTTTCCCTTTGTGTAGTAGCACCAGAAATATGTACAGTACTTTCATCTTGACAGAGCTCTCTCTCTCTTCCTCTCCCCCTCCCCCCCTCTGTGTGGGTGGGTGGGTGAGTGGGTGGGTGTGTTATAGTTAAACCTGAAATCAATGCACCTTTGAACAGAAGGAAAATTAATGGCCCCTATCTAGCCACATTGTCTAAATGTACAAGCAAATTCAAATTCAGCAATTTTACTGACTACCCTCTTTGAAAACCTAAAACCATCATTACTTTCAAATCTGTTGTAGAAAGGGTGATTTGAGCCTCTTCCTTTATTTTCATTATACTTTTAATATCTGGTTTAGATATGTTTAGTCTCTTGTGTAAATTGCTAGCAGACGATACTATATGCTGTGTTAGAAAACTTCCAATGGATAACACTGCCCAAATATAGAGTTGATACAAGGGCTTGCTGCAGGGAGTAATTCCTGCATTTATATCCTTGTTGGGTAGCCATGCTAATGAGTATGTTTAAGATTCATGTTTGTTTGTTTCCTATCTAAGATTTAAACAAGGTATAATGGTCTTCTGGGGAACGGCTATATGAGCTGTAAATTTTTGATAAGAACCATTAAATTTCTGTTACTTTCTTGACAAATTAGTCCTGTAGTAGATGCCTTGTTACTCAGTAGAGAACACTGTATTTTAAATCTGTTTCATCCGCTTTGGACAACGTCAATTTAATTATGCTTGATGTAGGTCCTGCAGGTATTCTTTATTATCTGAAGGAGTTTGGCAAATTTGCTCATTATTATTTTTAATTCTGACAGCATGATTGCAAGAGAGAGAGAGAGAGAGAGAGAGAG
>JAHTLZ010003542.1:60738721-60758549 GCA_023846285.1 Phrynocephalus versicolor | reverse complement strand
TATGTATGTATGTATGTATGTATGTATGTATGTATGTATGTATGTATGTATGTATGTATGTATGTATGTATGTATGTAGTTAGTTAGTTAGTTAGTTAGTTAGTCAGTTAGTTATACAACTTATATGCCGCCTACTACCCAAAGGTCTCTGGGCAGCTTACAATTAAAATGAACAGTTAAAACAATTAAAACATTAAAATATCAGTGAACAATTAAAATCAATAAATACATTTAAATACAAAACACTACAAAATGCAATCAGGATGCACAATCTGTGTTATGTCAGTTAAAACTTTTGTTGCTCGTAGGGAAGAATGAAACACCACCTTCTTCTGTTCCATGCAGGAAGGACAGCCAGACTCACAGCTGACTCTTCCTTCAACATTAGTAATGGGAGACAAATGACAACCGACTTTGCCCATAATGGCGGAGGGGAGGAATTGTGGCTACTTTGGGTGGGCTGAAAAGACACTGTGAAATTAAAACATGCTGAAACCTTGTACAAAAAGCTGTGATCGTAATAGCCTGAGGAAGCATACAGAACTTAGTGAGGTTTATGCTTGAATAGACATGGATAGGAAGGCAGTAGATGTCTTTCAAACTGAGTGACTTCACCCAATTGTTGTGCAAATTGTGAAGTACTTTCCACACCACTGAAGTACCACAGAAAACAGACATAAGAGACTCCTATCCCCTATCTGTCCTATTCTCTTCCTTCTGTATTTTTCATCTCAGACATCCCAGTTATCTCTCTTTTTTTAATTTATACAGTAACCTAAAAAGCCAGTGACTGAACAGTGTTGTAACTCACCATGAAGCAGTGGGGATTTGATGAATCATCTTCTTCATAAGTTCCTTTCATTCACTGGCCGTATTCTAATTACAGTTTAAAATGTTATGCAACAGGATTTCAGCCAGTAAACTGTAATATTAAAATGCATATTGAAAGCAAGAATGAGACTAAGGAAGTTTAAAAAGTATTTTTAAAAATGCAACAAAAAACACATGGCACAAAAAAAACCTTCCCTCACCAACATATTTTATGGCCAAAATCCTGTCCCAATCAAAATGTCTTTGTTTGCCAGGGAAGAAGAGAAGGAAACAGCCTAGGTGCCCTTGAGGAGAATTCCACAGCTAAGAGCCACCAAGAAAGTCCTTCTCTGTGCCTTCATCAACTGTACTTGTGAGGGTGAGTGAAAGTATTCTGTCCAAGGAGTCAAAACCAAGGCAAGCTCATATAACAAGGTAATATTCTTTGGGTAGCCTGGATCCCATCTGTAGTGGGATTTATAGCTAGTAACTAGTGCTTTGAACTATGCCCAGAAATGGACCACTAGCCAAGGAAGTTTTCATAACAAGGAATTCTGATCTTTCCATAACCTACTTCGGTCAGCAATCCAGCTGCAGTACTTGGAAGTTCTGGACCCTTTTAAATGGGATCCCCTCTTAAGGGCATTAAAAGGTAAAGGTTCCCCCTGCACATGCGTGCTAATCGTATCCAACCCTAGGGGCATTGCTCATCTCTGTATTCAAGCCGAAGAGCCAGTGTTGTGCATGACCATGTGGCCAGCATGGCTGCAAGGAAACACTGTTTTACCTTCCCGCTTTTTACAGCAGTACCTATTTATCTACTTGCATTTACATGCTTTCGAACTGCTAGCGTGGCAGGACCTGGGGTTATCAGTGGGAGCTCACTCCGCTGCGTGGCACCTGGGATTCGAACTGCCGAGCTGCCGACTTTGCAGTCAACAGTTCTGGAGCCTTAGTCCGCTGAGCCACCATGCCCCCTCTTATGGGCATTACAGTAATCTAAATGGGAGATAACTAAGGCATGAATTACTGGGGGCAGAGCAGACACCATTAGAAACAGGAAGACATCACTTCTATGTAGATAGGGCCATTTGAGTTATCTGAAATAGTACAGAATTACTACAATTACTGTGACAACATGCTCTCATTTCTGGCTGTCTTTGTCCCCGCTGACGTCAATGAGAGCACATCAACAACCTGTCTTTTTCAGCATGTTTCCACTTTTAAGGCAGTCACTGACTTGAAGCCTCAAGTTTCAGATCTGACGAAATCGCCGTCATGCATGACCTTCCTTGCAGTGATGACTCGAGATCAGTCCCTTCTTTTAAAAACAGAGTTCTAGGCTTAACTGTGATTTTCCATACTCATCATACCCAGCAATTCACATGGCTTTCCTACCTCTTCACCATCTGGCATATAAAAGATTTTGTGTGAAAGGTCACAGCCAACGTAGATGCCCTACAGAAGCTGCTGCAAGATGATACTTGGGTAGCGTATTGGATTCTTCACACGTTACTTTCTGAGTATGCCAGCTGCTGTCTGTACAAAACAAGAGTGCATGCCAGTCTGGACTAAAACAGTTATGTGCTTGTTCAAAGGAAGTTGCACAAATATTTACATGCAGGTAACTTTCTGTAAAATCCGTAAGACCTGCTTCCATATACACACAATGAGAAAAGCAAGACAAATCTCTTACAGCATTTATCAGTGGTCATGTGGTTGCTAATTCAACCAGCTTTATGTATAGAGGTCTTTATAATATTAAGAAATGAAATAAGATACCATGTCATTAGAAACTGATAGGATGGTTTCCCTACAGATATCTGATTCCTTCAAACAGCCATGACTGGCTAATCAGACCTAAATCCCCACGTTTATCTCCTGGTGACGCACCACAGAACAAAAGAAAGCTAATTTGTAACAGGTTTGCAGCATGCTAGGATAAACAGATAATGCTTAGCTCTTAAGGGAGTTCTGCTTCTAATGGTGGGCAAAATGAATGCATACAGTCCCCAGCAGGGGCATCAACATGCAGGGCTGCAGCAGCCTCCCACCCCAACCATCCGTATAGCATGAAGGATGCTCAAGAGTTGCCCATATGCTCATCCGCATAGAACACAGCCACATTCTTCACTTTGCTTAATAAGTTCAGTTTGCCCACTTTGAAGAGGCCAGGTGGTCAACGGTACCACCTGTGTAAGCCACCACATTCCTTCCTTCTCAACTCCCCATCTTTCATTATCTCCCTGCAAGGCAGAAGAGGAAGGTTCAGAAGACATACAAGCTTCTATTTTAGGAATGGCCTTAAGACTTCTGGGATATTTAAAAGGGAAAACAGGCTGTACTTAAAGGGACAGTCCCAATTTAATTCACTGATGCTGTATCCATATTGGGCAGCTTCTAACAATAACAAGTAAAATGCACTGTCTGGTACCAGCATGGAGTTGCTACATAGAGCTACAATCCCAGTCTCATGTATTTCTTATTCAGCTGCTTCCTCAAGACCTGGGAAGGTCCAGGGGTGCTGTATGACTTGGGGCGCTTTTACACGTCCCCTAAAGTCTGAGGCAAAGGGCTCCCAGATCTGGAGCTTAAAAATGTTTTCCCACCAGCTCCGGACTTTAAAAAAAAATTAAGTATGACCACGCCCACCTAAGCACGTCCCAGCGCATTTTCCAAGTACCTGGTCTCCGAAGGTGAAAAATTTCTGATCCGGATTGCAAAGCAGTGAGTGCCGGGCTCTTCTCGCCTTGTGTTTGTTTTCTGCCCCCCCGCCCCTTTAAGAGACTGGAATGCTTCCTGGAGCAGCTCCCAAGGGCAGAGCGGAGGTGAGCCTGCATTTTTTTCTCCCTTTTTTCCTCCCTCCCCTCACGCAGACAGGAGCAAGGGAGTGTGGAAGGATGGGAACACAGGAAGAGTGACAAACCCCCAAGATCTCTGGTCCAAATTTAAGTTGCCAGTGGATCTTAGGGGTCATGTAAAAGTGCCCTTGGTTTCCTTCTGAAAAAGAGATAACTATAGACTTACACATTTCTTATTATTTGTTCGATTTGGAGTAGTGCATAGGGGCAGAGAAGCACCTGTCACTGAGCTAAACCATATCAAGTCATGAGAAACAATTAACACCCAAGATCCATCGAGTTGTAGGAAACATGTCCTGCATCACCCTCTCCTCCAAACTCCCCCCTCTCTCTCACACACAACACACACACACCAACAACAACAACCACCACCTCCACTGCCCTTTTTGTAAGACTAAACATTCCCAGATCCCTAAGCCACTCCTCATAAGACCTATGGTCCAGTCCTTTAACCAACCTGATCACCATCCTCTGGACCCGCTCGAGGTTGTCAACATCCTTTGTAAACTGAGGATCTCATAGACGCAACTGGACATGTGGCCAAAATTCACCCTGGCTCTTCCTCAGTGAGCTGCAATTAGTGACAACAATTGGCTAATTGTGTTTGTACAGCAGAGCTCATACAAACTGGATTCTGGTCAATTATGACTTTAAAAACCAAATTACCCAATCACACAAACTATGGTTTTCCTTCACCAGGTCTTTATGCTACATTGTTCTAATTCTTTCTGGATATCTGAAATCAAGGGTCGTGATGGATACCATTTCATCTTGAAAGAAAGGGAGATTTTTCTATTTACTAGTCCCCCCCTCAAGGATAGTCCATTGATTCTCCATATACAATAGCAAGTACCAATAATCAAAATTTTATTTTATTTATTTATTTTAGAGTATTTTTACCCCGCCTTTCTCTTTGGAAAAGGACCCAAGGCGGCTATTCAGATGAAGACCATGATAGAACTGAAGAGTTATTCCTCTTTTATCTATACCACAATCTTTATTTGCCTTTCCCATGCCAGGATGCTACTTATGTGTTTTCTAAAAATGATGCAGGACATAATGCCATTAATGTTGAATCTAGCTCAGAGATAAGAAATGTTTGGACTACGACTTCCAGAAATCTCCAGACAGCATGGCCATAGACCATGTTGACTGTAGAATTCTGGGAGTTGTAACAGTTTTAAAAAGTAACTGTTCCTCTCTCTGGATTAGATTGGTCCTTAGGTTACTAACCCAAAGAACTTGGAACTGAGGAAAGAGTAGCTGACAATTCTGGACTTGAGTGTCGCTGTCCATGGTTTGGTGTGTCCCTTACAGGAGATTTCCAAGTTCAACCAAATGAAGTCAAGTTAATGCTTAAAAAAGGCAAATCTTTTATGCCTGGGAATGCAGCTTTTTGAGGTAATAGATTCTTGCCTGTATCTCCCCCACACTACAATGCAATACATTAATATACAGTAATATACCATGGTCTGCGGGCATAACCCATTCCAGAAACATGCTTGTAAACCAAAACACTCTTATATCAAAGCAAATTTTCCTCTAAGAAACAATTCAAACTCCGATGATTCATTTTGGGGTCCCATAGGTCAAATACTATATACGCAAAAAGCCAAAACTCCCAAAAGAAGTTGGCTAGAAGTCCATGTCCACACCATGGTTTACATACCTGGCTGTGGAATCTGCCCTGCTTGGGACTAGCAACTGGATTTTACTCTGTATTTTTAATGTGACAATAATAAAGTGCAATTTGTAGCCTTGTGCACACTAGACTAGCTTTCCCATGACTAGAAATTGTTTGAAAAAATAAGAATGTTGAAAACAAATTAAATAAAAATAAAAATATAAAGATAATTAAAAACCCTAACCTGCACATTCCTGGTTGGTGCAAGGGAGACCTCTATTCCTCTCTTTTCTCCCTTTGCTGTGGAGGCTGCCTGAGACGGAACGTTCCAGACAATCACCTGCAATCCAGCAGGGGGAGGGACACCAATGACTCACTTGTGATCATATGATCTGCTCCAGTGCTTGTATATCAAGACTTTGCTTGTTGATCAAGGCAAATTTTAGAAGAAATGTTTGCTTGTTTTGCAAAATGCTCTTAAACCAAGTTATTCCTAAACGAAGGTATTACTGTTTACCTATTGGATTATTGTCAGAGACGCTTAATGCATTGAGAGATAGCCACACTGTGCATTGCTTGCTGTTTTATCCAGCCCTGAGTGCAGCAAGCTGTGACCAGTTGAGTTATATATAGAACTAATTAAGCACTGCATTATCTCAGCCCACGGATCTAAGAAAACCGATATCATTCCACTCGGCCCATTTAGCCCATTTCATTTATTTCATGAAATGCAGGCAGGCATATTATTCTGTGTGTATCAATCTCCCACCCCCCACCCCCCAAGAAGCTGTTAAAAAGAATTTGAAGCTTAGAAAACTTTTTTGGACCACAACTCCCAGAATTCCTCAGCTGGAGTCTCTGAGAGCTGAAATGAAAAAGGTACTTCTCCAAGTTCTGATATGCATTATATACATTTAAATCAGAATTTGGAAAATGTGAATATGTATATTCACACAATGTCAAAGCCTGACTCTTGTTAGCCTCTGGCATAGGCACATCAACCAAACCTTCTATTATTGCATCATTTTATCATTGCTATTGAATGAGTCTTCTCTGAGAACATGTTTGCATGTTACATTGTTTGTAGTACACTGTAGTATTTCTTGAGTAGTTATTATCATTCACCCCCAAATGACTGGCCTAGAGCCTAAAATAAGCCTCCCCCCATCGCTGAGTGCTTGTTCCAAAATTTTATTTTATTTTATTTTATTTTATTTTATTTTCTGGGGTTTTTTTTATTGAAAAGGCTTATTTGTAGGGAGAAGTAAAGTACTGACATATTTTAAGTGGTGGCAGTGTCTCGGGAGCTCCATATGCCCTCAAATTATTTTTAGTTGTTTTAAAACTAAGCATTATAAGATGTAAGGAGACTTCCCTATTTTTTTCCAGGGATGGTAAGTAAATATTTAATGGTGTTAGACTGGGTGTGGTCCTCAGACATCTGGTGATTATACACATCTGCACTATGGCGATAAATATTAATAGCCACGTTTAGCTTTCATTATTCAAAATATCTGTGAACATCAGCAAATATCAGCTGAATATCATTCAACCTGATATTTAGAAAGGGGGAAATTAATTTGTTGTCATTATTAGGGGAAGGAGGAGAATATAATTTGTAGTTACTTTTAATCATTGTTAACTACACCAATGGTGTTTTAAAAAACCATTGCATTGCAAATGATGGCTTGTTTGGTTGTAAATGTTGTCTGAATGCACATTTTATTTTTTATTCCTTCAAACTGAATTTTTTGCCTTCCTCAGCAGGACTTTTCCAGTCAGTTTGGATACCAAACACAACACTTTGGCTCAGGATAGTGTTATTTGTAGTGCAAGGCATCTGAAAATTGTTGGACGGAAGGAGTTTACCCTAAAGTATAAAGGTAAAGGTAAAGGTTCCCCCCATACTTGTGTGCTAGTCGTGTCCGACTCTAGAGGTGGTGTTCATCTCCAGTGTTGTGCAAGTCCGTGGCCATGTGCCCGGCATAGCTGAACGCATTTCTGTACACAGAACACGGTTTACCTTCCTACTTTTTACGGCAGTACCTATTTATCTACTTTCGAGCTGCTAGGTTGGCAGGAGCTGGGGTGAACAGCGGGAGCTCACTCCACTGTGTGGCGCCTGGGATTCGAACTGCCGAGCTGCCAACTTTGCACTGACAGTTTCAGTAAAGTATAGGAGCAACCAAATAACCTGTTTTTGCCTTTGAGACACTCATCTTCTTGGTTTATCAGAACGGCAGGAGAACTGATATGTTCCAACAAAAAAGATTGCATGCCAAGGAGCCACAACTGCAATCTTCAAATATTATGGTCTGTTTGTCTGGATGAGAAGGTGAGAAAGGAGTGTTCATTCCAGTTAGAGGACACATTCATTCTCTGTAAGACAATGTGTGCTTGGCAAACCATAGGTGCAGAATTCTTAATAATTTTTTTTAAAGGGAATATGAGTGCATGTGTCACTTTGCTTATCTGTTTCAGTCACCTAAGCGTCTTGAGATCCAAACTTATATTTGCATTGTCGCTTTCTCCTCTATGTGTTTTCCCTACCACAGTCCTCTTTCTTCCCTACACACCATGCAAACAATAGTCAACACAATCCACAATTATCCTCCTGTGGGCATCTTTAGCAGCTCCTCTGCTTGGATTGCCTGTACGGCAAACCGCAATGAGTCCATCCATGCTGGGCCAATTGTGCCTAGGTATTTTGACAAGAAGAATATTAACAAACAACTCATTGGGCAATCTCTTGACTTTGACCCAAGGAACAACAGATCTTCTGTACTTCTTCCCTAGAGACTTTATGCAGCATGACCTTTAAAAAAAAAGATAGAATCAACAATGGAGGTATAAATTAAAATGAGTGCATAGTGAAGCTAGTGATTCAGAAATGTAAACAGAAGATTACCAGGTAAACATTTCTTAATGAAGGACTGGCTGTTTTTTTTTTAAATAAATCCTTTACAAAAATACAAAGATGTGCTTTCAGTGCCTATTAATGGTATATGTGATCTATTTGCATTTATAGTACAGTATAAAGACAATGTGTTCCAATGCTAATTCTGTATGTCATTAAGTGTAAGAATTTGCTCTCTGATGAACGGCAAATGCCAACATTGATTTAGCCATATAGCCAGTGTACCAGAGGGCAGTCATTAAAGGAGAGGAGACTTTATACTGTTAGGCATTCCAAACTCTCTGTAATGTATACGTTTGATTCTTGATCTAGGACAGGGATGGCGAATCTATGGCACGCTCTCTGCCCCCCTCTTCCCCCTCCACTGAGGAATTTGCAGAGGAACAGAAGTAGGGAAGAAGTAGGGAGGGGAAGAGGCCAAGTCGCTGGGCTCCAAGCTCTGTGGGGCTTGGGGGCGGGGCGCCGGGCAGCTGCAGCCTCTCCTGGGCCTGCCTCCGTGGCTGCTGCGCGTGCCGCTGGACCCGCCAATGCCACCCCAGCCCTGTCGCCCCTCTTTCTCTCCACTCCCCAGGCTTTCTTTTACTGGGGCCGCCAGGAAGCCCGGGCCATGGGCGACTGGCTCCACATCATGTGCCTGCCCCCCATGGGTCTCTCTTTCTTTCTCTCTCCAGTAGAGGCCAGGCAAAGGAGTTCCTGTGGCTGCGGTGGCTGCTCTGCACTCGACCCCTTCCTTTCCTGGCGCTCAAGCAGGAGGAAGAAGCCCGGGTGATCTCCTCACACTCTGGACCATCTCTCCCCTCTTCTTCTCCCCGACGGCTCCCTGCCTGCTCCCAAGGCAGCTACTGGAAGGCCCAACCAGGGCAAGGGCCTGGCAGCAACAGCAACATCAGCAGCAGTGGCGCCAGCCCACCTCTTCCTTCACCACCTCCCTCTTCCCAGAGCTGCTCTGCCTTCTTCCTCTGCCACCTCCCCGAGTCCGCGCAAGACCCTGACCCTACTGCCACCTGCATCGTCTTTGCTGTCCTCACCCCCACCCCTGCCCCTGCAGTTGCCGATCCTGACCTCCCACCACCGTCCCCATAGCCATCTCCCTTGCTGACCCGACCCCGCCTCCACTGCCATCATCGCCGCCATCCCTGCCCCCGCCACCTCGCCCCCTGCCCCCCCGCTGCCACCGATCCCAACCCCTCCACCGTGGCAGCCATTTCGATCACCGAGTTTGGGCACTCGGTGTCAAAAAGGTTTGCCATCCCTGATCTAGGACTTAGGGGTTCTGGATTCTGGTTCCCTTTGAGCCATCAGACTCGTTGAGTGACCATCGGTCTCTCTGTTTCAGCCTGACCTTTAGGGTGAGAAGGAAGAGGGTTTAAAAAGGGACTGGGATTGGGTTAGGATGAGGATGAAGAAGAGGGTAGGGATGGGAGGAAAGCCATGAACACCAGTTTGAACACACTGCAGGGAAGGGAAGCTATCACTGTAACAAAGGCTATGTTATGCATCTTATGCAGGGTACCGATTGTGTTGAATAGGGATGGACACCTTACGAAAAACGAGACACTATTTTGTCGTGTCGTAAGGTAAGTAAATTTTATTTTGGAAAAAAAATGCACTCAAAATTTACTTTCCTTGGGCTCCAAGGTAGCAGAGGTACCTTCCTCAAGCGATTTTAGGTAACCCTGTGAAATCTGGAAAGATTTTGGGTCAGGGGACTGAGTAATTAAGGTCCAATGGGAGTGTCCCTAGGAAAAAATCTTTCTAATTGGAATCAATCGGAAGCTGCAGCAGTGCTTTCGCTCATCCAATCAGCTTCCGATTCCAATTAGAAAGAATTTTTCCTAAGGGCACCCCCTTTGGATCTTAATTACTCAGTTCCCTGAACCCCAAACCTTTTCAAATTTTGGAGGCTGACCTAAAATTGCTTGAGGAAGGTACCCCTGCTACTTTTGTACCATGCATCTTGTTTCATTTTGTTTCATTTCATTTTGTAATGAAACTACTTTACAATTCATATTGTAATGAAATTAAACAAAATGCATGAGAGGACAAAACAAAATGAAACAAAACACTATTTTTCAATTTCGTGCCAATCCCAATAGCAGTAACCATGCTAAATTCTGTTAAAAATTAAGTTGACGGGTAATATCAGTGTTGAATGTGTAACATATATATTGAATGGGGGATTGTGTACGGCTGTTTTTTTTTTTAATCATGCTTTTTATGTATTGGGTATGAATGCTGTCAGGTGAAAGAGTGTAGGGCTGTGTGTGTATGTTTGATTTTTATTTCAGTTTTAAATGAGTATAAGTGATGTTCTGCGTGTGAATGTAGGAGTATGTGTATGGATGTTTTGTTCTTAAATTGTAGATTTTATGTGTTGGATTTTTATACCGGGGTGTTTGAATGAGCTGACTGGATGGCACTTTTAATCTCATTGTATTCATACGACAATAAATTCCATTCCAATTCCAATTCCAATTCCAATCCAATTCCCTAATGTTGAACAATAGGTGCTTTTTGTTTGTGGCAAATTCGAATCATTGTCTCGGAGACAGACTGTACAGAGAGCCCATCCCTGAAAAGATACAACTGCTTAAGCGTTGAAAGCATCTGGTGGGCATGGCAGGAGTTTTCATGCCTCCTACAATTTCCACATCCACTTGCTTTGCTTTGTGATTCATCACTGGGAGTTACGATGTTTGCTTTGTTTGCAAACACAGCTGCTTAAACATGAATTGCTTCTCCAGAACACTAAGAGATTTTATAATATGCTCTCTACAATGTATGCATCTGCTTAAAACAGCAATGGAAGAAGTCTGTCTGTTTTTATCTCATTTTGGAGCTGACTAGGAAGAGGCAGTTTTGGGAGTTTACAGGATTTTTGTGGACTTTTATTTATTTATTTATTTATTTATTTATTTATTTATTTATTTGATTGATTGATTGATTGATTGATTGATTGATTGATTGATTGATTCATATATTGCCCATCTAAAGTGCTATGTATAAAGTACTCAGTAACACAAAAGTAAGTTTATGGAACCTCAGAAAAAGTTAATGAAACCTCAGAAAGTACAGTAGCGTCTGTATGCTGAGGCATACGTCCAAATTGCAAGTTGCTAGTACAACTGGTGGCTCAGTGGACTAAGGCACCGAAACTGTAGACTGCAATAGTCGGCAGCTCGGCGGTTCGAATCCCGGGTGCCACGCAGCGGAGGAAGCTCCTGCTGATAACCTCAGCTCCTGCCAACCTAGCAGTTCGAAAGCATGTAAATGCAAGTAGATAAATAGGTACCGCTGTAAAAAGCGGGAAGGTAAAACAGTGTTTCCTTGTAGCCATGCTGGCCACATGGCCATGGACTTGCACAGCACTGGCTCTTCTGGCTTGAATATGGAGATGAGCACTGCCCCTAGAGTCGGACACGACTAGCATGCATATGCGGGGGGAACATTTACCTTTTTTTAGTACAACACTATTATGGCAATTAATTAATGATGTGCCATGCAAGTATCCCCAATAATAACGACAAAGCTGATCTTAAATAAAGGGTGTTTCAGTGCAATACTGCTCTTTGCAGCTTTCAACTCCTTCCAAGAATTCAGTGAATTGTTTCTACAGTGCCATCTAGTGGTAGAAGATGAACGCATATGTTTTATTTTATCCAGGGAAGGAGGAAACCTGTTTAAGGACACTGCTGCCTCAGCGGTGCCATAAATGGAGATCTGCCATTGTGTATTTATCTCAAAATCCTAAACACAATCTGATAAATGCCATGTCTATCAGTTATCCGTACAGCCCACAAATATCTGTGTTGGTTTTAAACTGTACAAAACAATGGCTAATGGACATAACTAACCATCACAGTTTATACATGTATTTTACAAAACACTAGATTTGATGTTAATGAACATGGAGTGGAACAAATAATTTGTATGAAATGAGGGAAATCTGCTTTGGCTTAAAGAAAAAGGAAGTCTCTTGAGATCTAATGCTGTGCTTGTCCAGCAAAAATTGATATTTATATATTGAGCACCCCTTATTTATTAAGAAATTGGCCATTTCAACTAAATATTGGTAATGCCACATAGACAATCTCTGAGACATATGATATTAGTTCAGGGGTGGCTCTTTTTTGGTTGGATGTATTGCAATGGATTAACTTTGTATGACAAAAAAGTATCCTGAAGTTTGGGATTTAATTGATGGTTAGTACATTTGGATTTTATGAGCTCTTATCATTGCCAAAGAGTTATACTTCAAGACTAAACACACATCACCCATTATTTAATGGGCAAAATGTCATGCTGCTTTATGTACACCTGAATGCTTCTTCTGTTGTTACCATTTCCCAAATCAATCTTTTTGGAATACGATCAGCTCCAACAATGTAGATGCCTAGCCTACAATGACATTTAATATACAGTACTTCCTTTCCTTTCCTTCACCCCCTTTTCTTTCTTTTGGTTTAAAACAGGCATGTCCAAACTTCGGCCCTCCAGATGTTTTGGACCACAACTCCCAGAGTCCTTTGCCATTGGAAATACAGGCATGGAATTCTGGGAGTTGTGGTCCAAAACATCAGGAGGGCCGAAATTTGGACATGCCTGGTTTAAAATAAGATGGGAGAAAGCCATGCTTGTTGAGAGACTAAGTCTAAGACGAAAACGTACAACCGTAGCAGCTGGAACCAGGAGGAGGCAACCAGGCCTCTCATTCTCCCCTCCCCCCCTCTTCCCAGGTACCATAAAGCTGTGAGGGCAGCCAGAGGCAGCACCTCTGGTGCACACCTCATGCATGCGCTAAGTGCGGTGTGAAGTTAGCGCCCCAATTGGTGCCACAGAGACTGCTCAGATACCATGGTAAAACAATATGCAAGGCAACGTAGGAAAACCTGTTGTTACTGTTTTGGGTAATGGAAGACATGGCCATCTTAGCGATCCTCAGCACTACAGAAGAAGGAAGGACTACAGGGTATTGATAACTCCCAAGGTACATACAAATTTGAATTGCTTTGAAAAACATGGTGACAGGATCCCTGGACTGAAAACTTTGCTGGTAAATGCAAGATCAGTGAATGGGAAATCAACAATCATTCAGGACCTGACGCTGCAAGAACATACTGACCTCACTTGCATCACAGAGACTTCACCGGATGAGCCTGGGGGTGTCAATCTCACTCAGCTCTGTCCTCCGGGCTTCTCTGTGGAACAACAGGCCAGAGCAGGGGGACCAGGTGGTGGAGTGGCAATAGTCTACCACAATTCCATCCCTCTTGCTAGATGCCATGTTCCCCAATTTCCTGGTTTTGAATGTCTGTATTTAAAAGCAGGAGCCAGGGACAAAATAGGCATCCTCTTGGTATATTGCCCTCCCCGTGACACAACAATTTCTCTACCTCAGGTTACTGAACTGATAACAGGGCTGATGTTGGAGTCCCCTTGGCTCAACATTCTGGGGAACATTAACATCCATGCTGAGGCAGCTCCGCCAGGGGTATCTGAAGATTTTATGACCTCCATGTCAACAGTGGGCCTGGCCCAAATGGTGTCTGCACCAACCTATCCTGCAGGCCACACCTTAGACCTGGTCTTCTCCCCTGATATGGACAGTGGGGGCATTGAGGTAAAGTAACTTACTGTAGTCCCATTGTCCTAGACAGACCTCTATATGGTGTGCTTTAGGCTAGCTGTTAACTCAGAGCCTGGCCAGCAGGGGAAGTCAGACAAAAGCAACACATCCCAGAAGGTTGATGAATCCAGATGATTTTTTAACTGCCCTTGGGGAGTTTCCTACCTCTCCGATGGGTGATTCTATTGAATCCTCGGTTTAACTCAAAATGGACCCAAATTGGCTGCTTGGTTTACTGGGGAGCTGGCAAAATTGAAACGGGTGGCCCGTAGAGCTGAAAAGCGTTGGTGGAAAATCCAGATTGAAACAGACAAAGAAATGGTGAAAGACCTTTGGAAGGCTTACTCGAAGGCAGTGGAGGCAGCAAAGAAATCATTTTTCTCTACCACCATTGATTTGGCACAAAATAGCTCAGGGGAGCTTTTCCGAATAGTCAGAAGTCTGCCGCACGCTGACCCACAGGTGTATAACACAGGGCACTCTGTATCTTGCTGTGAAGAATTTGCACAAGAATTTGCAGGCAAAATTGAACAGATCCGGGCTACCTTGGATGCTGCTATTGACCCAGTGCATGTAAATAAAACGCCCTGCCCTGCCTGTCCTGTATTAATGGATGACTTTCAGCTCCAACAGCCAGATGATGTGGTCAAGACCCTTGGGGAGATGAGGGCCACCACATGTATGTTGGATCCTTGCCCCACAAGGACCATAAAAGCTTCCAGAAAAGGTATGGCTGACTGGTTAGGAAGAGTAGTGAATGCCTCCTTACAACAGGGCAGGATTCCAGCATTCTTAAAGGAGGCAATAGTAAAACCACTGTTTTAAAAAGCTCTCCTTAGACCCAATGATACTGAACAATTAACAACCGGCATTGAACATCCCATTCCTGGGGAAAGTCCTAGAGCGGGTTGTGGCCTCACAGCTTCAGAGGTTTCTGAATGAGATAAACTACCTGGATCCATTTCAGTCTAGCTTCAAACCTGGCTATGGGACTGAGATGACTCTGGTTGTATTAGTAGATGACTTACACAGGGAAATGGATAGGGGACGTGTGTCCCTTTTGGTTTAACTAGACCTCTCAGCTGCTTTTGACACTATAGACCAGTGATGGCGAACCTATGGCACGGGTGCCAAAGGTGGCACTTGGAGCCCTTTCTGTGGGCACCCGACATTGCCCCTTCATAGCCACCTGTATACAGGTTAAATTACTGTATTGGCACTTTGCAAAAAAAAAAAATAGTGGTTTTTGAATTGCAGTTTGGGCACTCGGTCTCTAAAAGGTTCGCCATCACTGCTATAGACCATGACATCCACCTGAGTTGTCTTTCTGAGATGGGAATTGGGGCTATTGCATTAAAATGGCTCTGGTCCTTCCTGCAGGAAAGAACATAGAAAGTGGTGTTAGGTGATTCATGTTCAACACCATGACCACTGACCTGTGGAGTCCCCCAGAGTTCAGTTTTGTCTCCTATGTTATTTAACATCTATATGAAACTACTGGGATTGATTATCAGGTCTCTTGGGGTTAAGTGCCACCAGTAGGCCGATGATACCCAGCTCTATCTCTCATCACGTCTGGATTCTAAGGGAGCTACTATCTCAACTTTACATGAGTGTTTAGTTGCAGTAATGAACTGGATGAGGACGAACGAAACGAAACGAAACCCAGACAATACAGAGGTGCTTCTGGTCAGTCTAAAGGGAAAACAAAGGATAGGGATACAACCTGTACTGCAGGTATGTCCAAACTTCAGCCCTCCAGATGTTTTGGACCACAACTCCCACAGTCTTTTGTCATTGGCAATCCAAACTTAGAATTCTGGGAATTGTGGTCCAAGACATCAGGAGGACCGAAGTTTGGACATGCCTGGTATACTGGATGGGGTCACCCTCCAACTGAAAAAAAAGAGGTATGCAGCTTCGGGGTACTCTTGGATTCATCCTTGAGCTTGATGTAGCCAGGAGAAAGGCAGGGTAAAAATACCCTAAAATAAGTAAAATAAATAATTTAAAAAGACATTATTAAAATACTCTCAGAAATGTGGATGAGGAGGCTGGCCCTCCAGATAAATTTTGTTCAGCAACTTTTGTTTATTGTTAAGCAAGCTCTGCCTTTGTGAATGTTATTAGGTTGCAGCTGTGTGGGGCATGCTGTTCATTTGTTTTGCAGTGACTACTAATTAACTATTGTGTCTTTACCTTTTGCCAGGAGGTTTTAAACAATCCCCCCTCCTTTGCCAGCAACTTGACAGGAAGTTAAGAATGGATACTTGCAAGGCCTAGATTATACATAAGGTCTGCAGGCAGCTGACAGGCAATTATGTATAATAAGGTGTTATGAAAACCACCGCACAGCAGGTGCAGTTAAAAGGAAGAGACAGCCTCCTGCTGGGCTTTGCATTGAGATCAGAAGAAATGTGAGTGGATGTGAATGGAAAGAATCCTAGGGTGGACATATAAAATACGAAGCACCAAGAAAACAGGCCACCTTGAATGCTGCTGCGACAATTTGTAGAAGAAGTGCCTGGGCATAAAGCCGACCGGGAAGTTTCATTGTTTATCCCAAAATTCAAGATAAATGAAGGTGGAACTAACAGAGGGTATTCAAGGCTCTTGGCCATTTTCATTTGCTATGTCAGGTGCCTCCAAACCACAATAGGTGTGAAAGTCAGCACATTTTGTCATCGCAATACTTTGAAACATCACTCTATGAGTTGTACAATAAAATCATATCTGGGTTGATTTGAGGTTGAACTAGACAGTGTATCACTAGAAACAGAATTAAAAGACGGTGTGTTTTTTCTAATATGTACTTCATTTCCCAAATCGGCATTTGAGAAATTAGCTTGCATTTGTCCGTTAGGAGACAAAATGGCTTTGTGTCCATATTTGATGTTTCTAGGATCTAGTACTGAAAGACCTGCATGCCTGAAGGGATAACATTATAAAAGAAGAAGATATATATGTGCCTAAATGTGTGGTCTTACACATGACTATAATAAAAGGAAAGCAGAAAATCTGTTCTTCAATATACAGTAGTAGGACCCCTGTATCCACTGATTCATTAACCACTGATTTAGTTATCCACAGCTGGCAGAGGAAAAATTAAATAAATTATTCAGCAGCCACAAAGCAAGCTACTGTCACAAAATATCAGTTTTTTGGTGGTGGTGGGTTGATGTTCTCTCTTATCCATGTTTTTTGTTATCCACAGGAAGGCATGGAACCGATCCCCACTGGATACCGGGGTCCTACTGCATATGCAATCTCCATTAAACAGAATGAGAACCATCAACACATACCACCTTCAGCATGTGGGAAGAGTGGCAGGGCATAAATATAACAAACAAACACATTTGATGCCATGTGCATGCTTCATGGTGCAGGGAATATATGACTCTCAGCTGAAGGTGAAGGACCTTGCAAGTCTTTAAAAATTCCTTTGCAAGTTGTCACATCTGGCCAAGACTCTAAATCAAGGAGAATGAGGAGTTGATTATTATTTCGATCCCTAATATTCAGTGCCACCGTCCATATGACACCAAACGTGATCCAATACAGTAATCCCCTGCCTATTGTGGGGGTTAGGGATCTGACCCGACCCACGATAATCGTAAATCTGTGATATGTGGATACTGGGTCAGGTCGGGACTAGGGGTCCTCTCTGGGGCCTCCTACACTTACCTGAGGCATGGCACTGCCCTGAACAGGCCTTGGATGGGCTTCTCAGGCCTGTCGGAGACCCCAGAAGTGGTTTCCAGTTTCTGGAAGTGACTTCTGGTTTGCCAGGAACCACATCTGACAGGCCCGGGAAGCTCATCCAAGGCCCATTCGGGGCAGTGTCAGGCCTGGGGTAAGTGCAGGAGGCCACAAATGGGCCCATGCAACTTGACCCAGGGGGCCTTGGATTTCATATATTGTGGTCCCATGATAAACTTGGACTGCAGTATATGAGACACGATATGGCAGGGGACGATTGTATGATAATTGCTTCTTCCAATGCTTTAGTGAGGTTTTTTGTTGTTGTTGCTCCTCCTGAAGGCATGGTTTACTTCTTCCCGGGGTTTGCTCTACCTGGGAGTTGAGTACTATGACACTTTCCATGGCAAGTTGCCTCCTGCAGGGCTCGGTCCCACGTCCCTTTAAAAACAGTTTAAATTACTAAATAAACCAAGTCCAAAAATGCTGTCCCCACGGCCACCGGGCTTTTTGAAAAAAAGAAAAGAAAAAAGAAAACCCGGTAATGATCCCTTAAGCGAGGTTTCTGTGACTCACCTACAAGGTACAGAATTTTTTGCCTTGCTTTGAAAATCCAGCTTTTAAGGAGGCAGGCACTGTGGGACCATGCTGATGATCCGGGTTTCTTTTTCTTTCTTTTTTTGGCTATTCCTGGGGCCGATGGGCTGTGTTTTTAAAAATTTATTTTCACCTTCGGAGAAACAGGAAGCACTATCAGTTACTACAAGCATTATTTTCCGCCAGCAAAGTGGTCCGTTTTTTTTCAAATGCGAGCGCCACCTGCTGACCAAGGGGGCTGAACTGCACTTTGAAATAAACAAACAGCTTTTGACGTATGAACTCTTGTCCCACATATTAAATCACGTGATGGGAAGAAGAGGAAAAGCCGGACCTTCAGAAGATCAGGATCGAAACCCAGGTGTGACCACAGCCTCTAGTAGTATAATGCAGCAATACTTAGGTTGCAAAACAAAGGTTTTGTAGAAGAAGGGTTCATATATGTTCATATCAATATAGTGTGTTTGGAGGATGTACGAAGAGTTGATAATGAAAAGCTTTGGGGGATTTGGTCTATACTTTTTTTTTTTTGCTGGAATCTCTTTCATAGAACAACTATTTTCTGTGCAAATTTCATAAGACATGGTCGTCAATTTATTAGCTGGTTGAAATTAAGCTGCTTTTGTCCCACAGTTTCCTTTAACAACAATAAGAAAAAGAGAAATCTGTTTCTAAAAGAAATGTCATGGCAATACAGCAGAAGGTCGATTACTGTCTGATTGCTGCTTACTTAGGAAGAAAGACCTGTCTTCTGAAAGGCCTGCCACATTCTTCTCAGCCAGGACTCAGGAGACAAGAGCTAGCTGGCCTTGGTGAGATTTAACATCGCCATCTGGTGGGTCTTCTGGAGTATAATGAAACCATAAACACTAGTACTGTATATATTATATTGTGTGTGGACTTTGAGATTACATCATGAACTCGGCTGACCAAGGAGGAACATCTGCTTCTGCATTGGTACTCAGCCTTAGGATAACGAATTGTGCCTTTCATCACCATATGTGCCACTGAGCTTTCAACATGCAACGGGAAGCATTTCTGTTGGACAGAGGGGAACTTCCCGCCATATGTTAGAAGTTGGATCCTATATATGATAGCCGTTGTATGCAACCGCTCATGTTTGGAAATGCTAGGAAACAGCCATGCTTATGTTTGACATAGTCTAAGGATTGTTCCAGCTTTAACGACATAGGCATCTGTGATTTCGATGAGGAGAAGATGCTGTGAATACATGACTACATCTACACTTTTGGCAAATTACATCTCTTGCCATGTTTGGACTTCTATACCTGCTTTGAAAAAGAGAACTTGCTCTCGAAAGCTCCGCATTTTTTTAAAATTTTTCTTCTAGCAGCCTATGAAGGTATCACCCATAGTCTAGTTACACTTTTGAATAGATGCTCTTGGCTGCCTTGTTGGCAAATGATCAGTTATGACTGATGTGTTAGGGTTTATTCATCTAACTACGTGATACAAAACAAAATTTGTTGCAAAGTAACAGAATAACCATAACACAGTCTTTATTTCTGAGATAAGACTCCCAGAATCAAAATCTGATGCATGGCTGCTCTCGTTGTCTTATGTTATTTTTTATTGCTGTAAGGTGTCCCTCAATTCCCTGCTAACAATTACCTGAATATGTCTTAAGTGTATTGGACTGTATATTGTCCCTCATTACATATTGTCGCCTTCGG
>JAHTLZ010003542.1:60713857-60738711 GCA_023846285.1 Phrynocephalus versicolor | reverse complement strand
ATAATAATAATAATAATAATAATAATAATAATAATAATAATAATAATGGGATTCTAATTATGAGATTTAGTTTATGTTTTGGCAACTGAACTCAAAGGGATTCCTCCACAAAGAGATGGGAGTCATACAGTGTTGAAATTTAGAAGACTTCCCAATTTGCTGTTTGAAGACCAGCATGTTGAACCTCGTGTTTGCTGCTGGAAGGAATGAAACTACTCACCCTAAGCATGTACAGGTATGCTACCTAGAGATGGGCACAAAGCAATTTGTGCCTCTTGGTTGAACTTCATATCGTTGCCTCCTTGTCTGAGTGGGCTGCTGCTGAAGGAGGTGGGGAAGGGAAGTCCCTGCTCCTACCTGGACTAGACAGCCAGCCAAGAAGGAGGACCCAAGCAGCATGCACCAGCTTGTGAGTGAGGCAGCCAGCCGGGGTTGGTTGGAAGAAGTGAATGCATGGCACCTGTGATGTTGTATGTATTAAGTATAATGAGGAGACACAGATTACTTCATGCCCATCTCTAAACTATCTGCAACTACTCCTCTCTGGGCAAAAAGAAACACAAAGCCAATGGGCTCTGTGTGAAATTATTATACTATTTCCTCTCATTCCCCTATTATCACCCATGCACACTACTCTCTTACTTGCAGCAGTGAAGACCAAGATGCCAAAAGGGGTATTTAAGGCCCTGAAAGCAGTCCTTAGGGGTGTTCAGGGGCCCTTCAAACCTGACACTGCCCAGGGACAAATCATATCCCTTCCCAGGCTAGAGTTTGATTTGCCACCATATTTTCTGTGATGCTGCTGGGGGTGAAAGATACATGATGTAATGAGACCTGACCTTTCTGTTCATCTGCAGAACTGAAATGCTCAAAAGCACAGTGCAAAAAAAAAAAAACAACAACAACAACAACAACAACAACAACAACAACAACACACACACAAACAATTTTATTTGGGGAAAGTTACTTCTTTTTTTGGACTATAACACTCAGATTATGTCAGGGAGCATTGCCCGTCATCAATGGCCAAAACAAGGTTACACGCCCTAACCATGCAACTGGAGATCCTAGCAGCATTCAGAGTTTCATCATCATCATCTTCATGTATTTATTTAGTATACTATGGTGGAGTGCAGGCAAGGTGTCTGTCCCCAGCATCAGGCATCTAGCCAGAGGGTACGTTTCTTCAGGATGGGCCAAAGCAGCTTAAAGACAGGCAGTTCCCTGATAAGAAACAGGGTCAAGGAGAATAAAAGGGCAGGACTGGGAAAGCATGAGGTTGTACATATCTACAGAAGAAGATACCAGAGAGGAATAGGCAGGAAGCTGTCTGCTGTGGTCTGGTTTATTTGCTCGTGACAGGAGTCAGGCATCAGAGACTTCAGCCACAGGCTCATGCAAGGCCAAATTAGACTGGACACCACTGTAGCCCTGGAGAGGCAAGTGACAAGCATGCTGAGGGAGGGGACATGGAGATATGGCTTCGTTTTGCTCATCTATACAAGACTTCCCTAAAAGGGAGGCTTCTTGGACTCCAGCTTTCTAAACCTTCCTGCTTTCTAGAATTTGAGCTCCGGGGAATGCCACTGAAATCAATGGGGTCCCAAAGTTGGTAAGTGACCCCCAAGGGTTTAGAGCAGGCATGTCCAAACTTCAGCCCTCCAGATGTTTTGCACTGCAACTCCCACAGTCCTTTGCCATTGGCAATCTAAGCTTAGAATTCTGGGAGTTGCAGTCCAAAACATCAGGAGGGCCGAAGTTTGGACATGCCTGGTTTAGAGAATATAATTCAGCCCTATAAGATTGTGGGGGGGGGAGGGAATAATGCTGACTAATAAAAGCTGGTCTGACCCCAGAATCTGGGCTTGATTCTGTGTGGTGTGTGCCAAGGGATGCTAGCCCTACAAGAGGTAGGCTGGCAGGATGTACATGCCTTTTTTTTTGTGGGGAACAACAAACAGCTGTGATCTGCAGAAGGGAAGGACTAAGCAGTGCCCTACTTGTGCGACCTGACGTTTCAAAGCCGGTGCAAATCTCATCCTTCCGCTGGAACCACACACCAACCCTAACGGTGTGATGATATTTCAGCCAAGTTCAGTAAACTAAACAGGGTGCAAGAAAAAACAAACGAAGAGTGTTCCAGAAAACAAGAAGCATATCTAAGTAGTAACGGGAGTATTTTTCTTCTCTCTACACCACCTCATGTAGCAGATGACAGAACAGCTGCAGGGCATATACTGTATGCCTATATATGCACTTCACGAAGACATCAGTCTTCCCTAGAGGCTGAGTAGCTGACATGTCTCTAGGATGATCTTGAGCTTTATTGAAAGGATCAGCTGTCACTCACTGGCTCCTCTGGCACCAGCAGCTCAGTCTACCATATGACTTTTGATCTCCCCTTTCCTCATTTCAAATAGCTGACCATCTTTTTAACCTTGCATGTGCCAACTGGAATATAAAGGATCTGCTATGGTGTTGCTGTGCCTGGGGTGTGGACAGCATCTCCTTGTTCTGCCCTGGAGTCACCCTGGAATTGCTCTTCGTTAGGAAGTTATGGAGTTTGCCTAATGAAAACTCAAACGTGAAAGATTCGCAAACACTTCGGAAAACAATTTTTTAAAAACCAAAGGCCTTAACACATAGAATAGGTTTGACTTCCCACTAGAAGGTCAGTGAAGATGGAGCTGGTCTGTTTTTCCTTGAATGAGAGTTCCATAATTGAAGTGCTGATGCAGAGAAAGCTCCACATGGATTTGCCAGCGTTTGGTGAGACAGACAACATAGCCTTCACCAAAAATGTAAAACTGTAGGAGGATATTGGATAAGGATATGTTGTTTGGAATATTGTGGCCCTAAGCAGCTTAGCGCTTTATGTACTAAAGTCATCACCTTGAAATGAACTTGGAAACAAACTGGAAATCAGTTGATTGAAGACTACTACTGATACTGGTTTTGAGATGTAATTGAGAGTCTTATATTTGGAACATCATGCCGCTACAAGATTTTGAGGATTTCTGAGACTTATAGAACAGCTCTCATTCCATTTGACACATAGAATTGTGAACATCTGAGATTACCTTTTCCATAATTACCACCAGTGGTACACTGGTGCTAGGGCTTACAGGCTCAAAACCCTAACTGTTTCTCATTATCAGGGAGTGCACTATAATTTTTTTATGCCACTCAGCCTTCCCTGTCCCCAACTAATCTTTGCCTTTGGGGGAACAGGGAAGTGGCTGGGAAAGAAATTTATTTTCTGATGAGATCACTATGCTGTTGCAAGGTCTCCCTGTTGTAAGACAAAGCGTTTGAGGGCCGTTTGATCCCGGATGGACATTTAGGAGCCAAAGGTTTCACCAGAGCAATGTTCTTGGTGATAAACTGCTAAATCTCATTTGTTGACATGGGTCTCTCTGTGTGTGTTGTGTTGTTACAGTTGTGACCGACTCTACGTGACTCCATGTCCATGGAGTTTTCTTGGCAGGAGTAATGGAGTAGCTTGCCAGTTCCTACTCCAGGCGCCAACAGCACCTGGTATTCCCTGGTGGTCGCCCATCCAAGTACTAACCAGGGCCGACCCTGCTTAGCTTCAGAAATCAAAAATTAATCCCTCGGATGTGCTTAGGGCATCTAGGCAGCTGACATGGGTCTACCTAGCCTGAATTTCTGGACAATACTTACAACAGGGAAGGGTGTTGAGTATGCAGATTGTCACAAAGGGAATCTGGTGACACATACAGTTATTGAAGAGATAATCTTTAGGCATGTTCCGGAGACCTTTCTGTTTCCTAGGGCTTTTTATAATGAAGGCTGCTGCTACTGATGCTTTCATAAGAACATAAGAAGAGCCATGCTGGATCAGGGCAAAGGCCCATCTAATCCAGCTTTCTGTATCTCACAGTGGCCCCACCAGATGCGTCTGGGAGTGGGCGAGACTGGATATCTGTCTCCTGATACCGCTCCCCTGCATCTGGACCTTGAAGTACCCCGGTTTTAAGCCTGGAGATTACACATCTCCATCATGGTTTGTAACCTGTGATGGACTTTTCCTCCAGGAATCTGTCCAATTCCCTTTTGAAGGCATCCAGGCCAGATGCCTTCACCACATCCTGTGGCAGGGAGTTCCACAGACTAACAACGGGCTGGGTTAAAAAATATTTTCTTTTGTCTTTTCTTACTCTCCCAGCCCTCAATTTGAGTGTATGTCCCCTAGTTCTGCATTATTTTGTACGTCTCAACCATATCCCCCCAGGGGCCTTTTTTCCAGACTAAAGAGCCCCAAATGTTTTAGCTTTTCCTCATAAGGGAGGTACCAGTTTTAAACCTCTTTATATCTTGTTTGATTTTTATTATTTTAAAAATAGAGTATAATAATAAATAATAATGTGCTGTCAAATCAATTCTGAAATATGCTGAACTTTTCAGGTACAGAATACTCCAAAGTCCTTTCCCATCTCTTCTTCTGGAGGCATCCTGTGACTATACAGCTTGCCCAGGGCCACACAGACTCGCTGTACTCACAGGAAGCACAGTGGAGAATGAAAATAAATAAATAAATAAATAAATAAATAAATAAATAAATAAATAAATAAACTCCCAATCTCTGTCTCCATGGCCAGATACCTAAACCACTGAACATTCCAGCTAGTTTTAAATATATATATTTATACTAGATTTTATTGAAAGATACTCTGTGAAGGCTTTTGCCTTGGGAAGTGAGAAATAAATATGTAGACATGTAAATTGAAATATACATCTAAACACGGACTTATTGTGAGATAAATCTCATTAATTTTTAAAAGGAAAAAATAATAAAAATGACATTATTTGGTTATCCATGGCCATCGTGGCTTAATAGTTATAGGAATCAATTCATAAGGAGATTCCTTTGCATGTCCTTATAGAATTTTTAAACAAATAATAATAACCATATCCCCACAAAGAGCCACAGTACTTCCTCAGAAAATGTTTAATAATGCAGCTTTATAATTTTCACCCACTGCCTGTGTACACACTATACAATTTTTACATAAATTAACAAATAATTCAAAGCACTAACAAAAATATAAAATCCCTCCAGCCAGGAGAATTATGTTATCTCCAATGTTTCTTCTAAGATGACTAAGCTGTCATATCTCTTTGCTATGCACTTTCATCTCGCCCTCAAGAGCCCCATGCTAATAAGCAGGCAAATTCAGCTGCTATGGCATAGGCAGCATGCTGGCACAAAAGTAAAAGTAAAATGCCTTGAGCAGTGAATTCATTATATCACACAGATATAACTACCCAATGGCACTTCAGAGGTAGATGGGTTGCCTCAGAGAGCAGGGCACTGATTAGTGCTTCAAATGCAGTTTGCTTGGGAAACATTTCAAAGTAAAAACAAACAAAAACAATTTGCTTAAGATATAAACATCATTATATTAAACACTTTATATACACATACTTAAAATAATAATTTGGCATCACTGACCACTTCTAGGGTAATTCAGGTGAAAAGAGTATTTTAATCTTAATTAATTAATTAATTAATTAATTAATTAATTAATTAATTAATTAATTAATTAATTACACTTTTAGGCAGCACTGATTTCCCCAAAGGACTCTGGGTGGCTTTCATGAATGCAAATAGTCATTTACAGCAACTATAGTAGTGTTTTCAAGGTATGTGAGATGCTTAAGGAATGGTGTGTGGCATTTACCTCTTGGTGATGAATAATTTATGAGAAGTATCTGATTGGTTGTTTGTGGACCAATGAGAGAGTTTGGGTGAGGAGCCTGAGAGGATATAAGGCTCAGCCCAGCACTGAATTGGTTCAATACTTACACTTACTGAGAGCTAGATGGATAGGGATTTACACTTACTGACTGAGTGATAGATAGGGACTTACACTTATGGAGAAAGAGATAGATAGGGACCTACACAGCCTGAGAGAAAGTCAGACAGGGACTTACACGGACTGAGAAATACTGATAGCGTCTGACAGAGAGTCAGATAGGGTCTGACTGAGAGACCGTTAAGGACTAGAGAGAGGAGATAGGATTTTAGAACTTTGTGAGGAAAACTTAGTGTTGGGTGTCTGTAAACTTAAGAACAGGGTGTGTATGTGATCAACTTTATCTGTAACCTAACTTTAGTGGGTTTGAGCTATATTCTTCCTTTTGTTTGTACCTAAACATGTTACCCGATATGCTTTTGATTCAATTTTGTAATAAACAAACTTCTTTTATCTTTATTTAATTTAAATCAGTCTGAAAGCATTAATTTACTAGAGAAGCTAGTTGGTAGCAGCGAAAGAGAAAAAATTGAGGCGGTGCTTGTCAATAGCCTATGAAACGGCCAAGGGCAAAGCATGGTAACACTACATGGTGTACCACCTCCACTGAGTTTTCATAGCCAAGCAGAGATTCAGATTAAAGTCTCCTGAGTCACTCTATCCATTATTCCACAATCTACAAAATGGTGTTGCTGAGTAGAAGGCCTCTGTCTTAGCCATGTTTCTGTGTGTGTTTCCAAAACCACCCCTGTGCAAATTTGGAGGATTTGAGCTACCTTTGAGGCTCAGACAAATGGAAGCACCTCCGGTTCCAGTTGTACTGCCCGCAAGACAGGCTGCCAGGGCTGTATTTCTCACAGGTAGGAGAAATACAGCTTAGCAAATAAGGCAAAAGATGCAAATAAGCTCTTTAGGAACCAGGTGCACAACTAGCATGTGTAGACAAAATCTGCGCTTTGACTTGGAAAACATTTCTTCCAAATTCACACTAGCAGCGAAGTACACATTGCAATCCTTTTCGACCTAGACAGCTAAGAAATCAGATTGGCAACTGAAGGTGTGCTTTGACGTCCTAACAGCCAATCCAAAATGAAGACAAGGACATCTTCAGCATGTGGATTAAGGCAAGTTCTTTCTAGGAGAACAAAACATCTTTTACCTCTTAAGGAGGTCCTGCTGGCTATGTCACGTAACTCCGCTCTTAGACTACTTCAGCCTGATCCCACACATGAGCATTTGTCTTGGGAATGGTTTGACAGCATTCTGTGCCTCCAGACGCGCCCCCCCCCCAAGTCCACACCATAATAAATAATATATTTTAAAATATGCCCAAATGTCATTTTTAAAGCAGCCGTTTCGGTTCTCCTTCATGATTTCAGTAGCAAAGCACGATTGCTTCGGTTGGGTTCATATTCCAGCTGGGTGGCTGGGTGGCTAGCCTTTAACAAAAAAACATGCAGAAAAAGACAAGTAAGTTCCCCGACACTTCAGAGATTTAACAGACGTATGTGGCATTTTTAAAAAAATGAATTAAAACCCACATTTAATTTGGACGGCTAGCAGGTGTTCTCCACTGGTCAGGACCCAAGGTAACAATCTGTGCCAGTTCACAAAAAACATATGCCTCAGGTGCCGTTATGACCCAGTAAAGCTGTAAACTTTCCAAGTGCCAGATGGCACCCTTGAATGTTGGTGCCTTGGTAGGAATGCACAGCAACTCTCATGGATTATTTAAAAAAAGTGACTTTGGGGGACTACAGCTCCCAGGATCCTGAGTAGTGTCTACATGACGTTGCTTTTTAGCAACCCCCCCTCTCCCAACACACACACACACAGAGAGAGAGAGAGAGAGAGAGAGAGAGAGAGAGAGAGAGAGAGAGAGATTGAGAGAGAGAAGCCCTGGTCTGTCTGTGGCTCTCTCCTGACTTGGCTTTGGGCTGAGTGTCCTTTGGGCTCCCTTTGGCCAGCGGCCGGGGAAAAGAAAGCGAGGAGGGGCTGGGGGCGGCGGGCTGCGAGGGGCGAGAGATGCCCGTGCCAGGGCCCAGGCAGGAGGGCAGCGGCGGAGGCTAAGGGGCGGAGCCAGGCCAGCGTGAGGCAGCACATTTTTCGCTTCTCGGGGGCATCAGCGCCGCCGCCGCCGCCACCACCTCCTTCCTTAGCAGCAGCTGCAGCGAGAAGCCAAGCGCGGCGTCAGCAGAGCATCCTTCTCCGAGCCCCTGTGGCATCGTCCCCGCTTCCTCGGGCTCCCTCTGCGTCCCCTTTCCTGGCTAGCCCCGCCAAGGCTGCCCCACAGCCAAGGGAGAGAAGATTTAGTCCACCAAGGTAAAAATAACATAAAATGCCAGTTGTTACGGGTGCGGGCACACGCGCGGGCGCGGATCATCTCGGTGGGTGATGCCAGGCTCTTAAAGCAGCGGGAGGAAAGAGGCTAGATCGGGGTGACCCACTCACCCACCTGGCCCCTCTGGCATTTGCAGAGCTCCTCGCGAGGGGAGGAGGTTCTGGTAGCTTCCTAAATGCCGACTGGGGCTTCCCGTGAAGCAGCAGGTCTGAGCTTCAGCCTTGCGGCAAGAGCATCATCTGGCAAGGAGCTGACGGGTGGGAGGCTCCGCGCCTGCTTGGGAGCAGGACTGGAGGGAAGGGAATAAGATGCAAAATATTTTTCACTATTTCCGAGGTAGGGTCTCCCTCCCCGCATCATTCCAGTAGGAGGTATCTGGGCGTCCCCCTATATCGGACAATGTTGCTGTATTTTGGAATCTAACTGCTCTTGGTGGTGGTGGTGATGCTGGTGGCTTAAAACAAGATGGCTCATCTCATAGGACCTCATGGGTGGGTTGGGTTGGTGGGCAGATCATTGCTTAGAAACATGCTGTGTGTTCCAGCAAAGATGCTCATCCATATTGGTGCTGCATCCCCCAAAGAGCCTGGGAGAAATCGAAGTCCTGCTGTTTTGCCAATGTCTGGATTGGTTTTGATACCGAAGGAGTTAAACCCCACCAGAAAAATAAAAGATGAAAACCTGTTTCAAATTAATCAAAATGCCAACCCTGTAAGCAGGACATAACTATTAATTTATTGACATACTGTATTTCCTCTCCTAGATAAAAAGATCTGAGGGCGGGGTACATACAGCAAAAACGATTAAAAACCCGATGGATCTAACTCGGCATCTTAGCTTGGCCAACTTTTAAAAAATCAATTCATATTAAGGTGAATTGATGAAGAACCTTTAAAAAAGTTCATCAGTAAATGTAATTGCAATCCTATACTTGTTGCTGAGCTCTGTTTGAGGCAGCTTTTGGACTATATGGAAAGGAGTACCCAGACGGGGTGTCCTGCTGCTGAAGTCAGAAGCTGCATGTAGACTTGCTCCTAGGTAAATAGATATAGGATTTCCCACTGAATTATCTGGGAGTAAATCACATTGAATTCAGTGGGCCTTACTTCTAAGATGAAGGATGTTTAGTACATATTTATTAACTGTATTTTTAACTTTCTAGAAATCATACGGTTTATTGGGTTAAGCATATTATGTATTGATGATCAAAGACCTATTAAAATGTAAATGTTTCTGTTTGGATCATACATTTTCTTGGATTTAAGCATGCAAATCACTTAGGGAGAAATGTCCAAGGCCACTATTGCACTTTTCTTATATTTGAAGGATGAATGTGATTATGCGCCTTTTGGGGTTTTGAAATGTCATCCTCGGTTGTCTCCTGGTGTGGAAAAATTGCTTCTGGCATTTAATATTTGCTTCATGGTGAGCAGAGGATTTAGGGAAGACATGAGAGCAGCCTTGACAGATACCTGAATGGCTGTCATATAGAAGGTGGAACAGACTTGAGTTCTGTGCTCAAAGGAGGTGGAAATCTCAAGGACACAGACTTTGGTGAAACATTAGAACAAAGGTCCTAATAGGAAACCATGTTTGACAATGGAAATGATCATCTCAGGAGGTGCTAGGTTCATGTACTCTGGAGAGATTCAAGTAGCGACTGGATGGCAATTTGTCAGGGGCATTTTCTCCCTTGATTTGTATGAGTTTGAGCAGCACGGTTTTGGTTATACATGGGTCTTTTTTCAATAAATATATAAATAAATACTATGCTCCTAGTGACCCAGAACTGTGGGCCATGAGCCTAATACTGAAGATGTCCAAGTGTTGTACTTGATTCAAATAAGGCTCTAATTCAGCCTCTAGAACAGGGGACTCATAAGGACTTTTAAGGCTCATTTCCTAGGTACTGTGTGAATTTTTTCCCAATACTATGGAAGAAAACCCCAACAGAAAAATGTGTTCTATATGTATGTGCGTGAGAGTTGATCAACTGTTTATGCCTTGTAGTTATGTTTGTAGTGGAGCATAAGAGTTACACACAAATGTAACTAAGTGTAACTATATGGGGGTCGCTCATCCCTGATCTCAGTGTTGAGAGGAGTATAGCTACAGAATTCCAGCATGGATATAGAGTAGCAAACTGATGAGGGAAATAGCAAGCAAGGGGGAGTGGAATGGAGTGTTTTGGAAGAAGGCTGGAATCTTGAAGAGAAGCACTTCCTATAATTGGTATTTCTTGCTAGACATTTCTTCCTGCTGCGATGCAATAGGCATCGTTCAGTTATCCTGTCTTTCACTTCTTAATAGATTTTTTCGTGGTGAGAGGGATGATGGACGAAACCAGGGATATCATGGGTGTGGGTGGGTGTGGCTTTAAACAGAAGACATAATCTGCCCCCCCCTTGTAAAATTGGGGCAGTTTTGGAGTTCTGTTGTGATGCTTGATTCTGTGAAGATATTTCACACAACTAAGTCATTGCTTGACAGTAAAAAAATGTGATTGTGTTGGTCCTAAGAAACTCATCATTATAAACTTAGTTTCACCCAATTCCCAGTGAAAGCTTGGACAGTCATAAGCATATAGTTACTTTAAAATGGATTGCTCTGGGACTAGAGATGTAAAATTTCCAGAAACTTTGGAAAAAAAATTATCTCCATTTTTTTAAACCCCCTCCCCCATGGCTTCAAAATTTCTGGAAATTTTACATCTCTATTTGGGATAGTCTATTAAAATGACTATGCCTGTTAAAATGGTGCTGCTCTCCAGATCAACAGCACATTCATTTCACAAGAATCATTGTATTTTGAAACAAACAGTTGCTTTTGTGGGACACAAGGAAATGGGTTATGAATTACATGCTAGTAAGTAGAAAGTTAAGAGTTATGGAAGGCAACCATAAACCTTGTTTCTAACCTCTCTCCTCTGGGAAGTCATTTTACTTGAATCATCTTGGGGTTTTCTACTGTCTATTAAAATGTTTGGCACAATTTGAACCATAGTTTTCATTTGATGTAGCTAGGGAGCCAAACCTTGCAGAAAATCAGAAGAGGAAATAGTTTTAAGTGTTATAAAGAGTTTGTAAACTGAATTGCTTTTTTTTGGTTGGTCATCTGGAAGCCAACAATGAGCTCATTTGCAATTATGATTGTTCAGTGACAAAGGTCTCCCTGAATCACATATCGGAAACACTCCAATATTTCAAGCTTCCTATTCCAAGCTACCCTTTAATTTACCATCAACCAGATTACCTACTTTGACATATCTTATGCATCATGGAACCATCGGACAATGGAACAACAATGCAAAAAATGAAATCATACTATCTATTCAAAATGTTCTTCTCACTGTAAAGATTCACAGCAGGGTTCTCTCTCTTTCTCTTCATGGATGTCAAGACATTTTCCTTGCACTTATCTTGTCTTTGACAATAACCATGTGTTTCGGTGTGCAGTATTTCTAGTAAAGTATTCCTATATTTTGTTATGTCTTTCTTCCCAATTTTTTTTCCTTTCCAAAGCTTTTTTTCTATTCTCGTAAATAGAGGATTTCTCATTCTTTTTTTCTTTTTTTCTTTTTTGGTGAGAAGTTTGAAATAGTGCATTGTCAGTGTTAAACCAAATGATGGCTCTATAGATTCCCTTATTTTTGCCATCCGTTTGTGATGTCCTCTGTATAGTTGTAATACCAGGATCCCTTCCCTGCCCCCAACACAGGGTTTTTAAGCTTCAGAAAACTCTTTCTCTCTACAGGTGGCCCGGGAAACTATCAGTTGCAAATTGTTATTGCAGGGTGGGTCTTAAGGCAGCAGTTCTTGACCAGTGGGACACGTAGTATTGATATGACACAAAAATAGTCCTTCAGCTGTCCAACCCTTCACTTGCACTCTTGTTACTACACAACACTGATTGCATGGACCGTGCAAAGAAATAACAATTTCAAGAGTCTAGTTCAGATTAACATCTGACCCACTTGTTCCCATCATGCAGAGAAGCTTCATCAAATATTGCTATTGCCTAGTGCCATTAGGGTGTGTGGAGTTGTGTCAGCATTTGGAAGAGCTGCTTCTTTAAACCTAACTCTGAGGATTCCCAGTGACCATGTTGGCTAGAAATTATTCAAGTTTGTAGTTTATGAAATAACTTCTCCAAGCCCCCCCAATCCTTGCATATGTGTCCATGTCTACAATTTCAACCCACATCTACAGAAGTTAACTTCCTTTGCTTTTTCTCTTGACAGTGTTCATTCCATTTGCACAGGGGTTGCTGGTAAGGCCCGCCTCTTAGCCAGGATCACTGAGCTTCATCCTAATCTAGACCCCACTACATGTGAATTGGGCTTATTTAAGTTCCCCATTATGACTCATACACTGTAGTTGCAATTGTGCCAATTTTAAGTATGCCCCAAATTTTATTTCAAAATTATTAATCATTTAGCTATCCTTCCTTGTCTCAGATATTAATACTTTGCATGATATTTAAAGTTCTTCAAATGGCTTCTGTTTTATTTATTAGAAGAGATAGCCATGCTTGTCTGTTCAAGCATCTTAGGCAAAATCCAAAGAAGCAAAACAAACAAAAACAAAAACTTGACATCTTCAAGACAAACTATTGTATTATAATGCTCCCCTTCTCCTCAAGAGGGCCAAGGCAGCTTCCATTATTTAAAACAACAATATAAAAACTGGAAACAAAGGGGGGAAACAACACAGAACAAATTAAAACAAAACAAAATGGCAGCCAGCCACTGAGGAAAAAACAAGGAAAGCTTTTAACTGCCTGTGGAAGGACAGCAAACAAGGGACCAGTCTTATATCCCGTGTAGAAGTGTGTACATTTCCTGAGTTACCTGAGATTGTGCCCCTTTGAAACACAGTAATCCTTGCTTCCAACTTCTGCTTTTTAAAAATCCAGATGAATCAAAACTAAATTGAACCATCTTTTAGTCATGACTGACTGAAGCCCTTGTGAGTTTCAAGAGTTGACTCTAAACAGAGCTAAGTCTGGATTGAGTCAATGCTTACATTTAGTCACACCATGTCATTGCAATATAACTGTCAGTTTTAATGTATTAGGATGCTACACTTTCCCCTCCCATTTGAGGTACTGCTGCTTCACATCCTTCAGATCCTTTGTTGTTTCCATAAGGAAACCATTAGTCTTGGAGCATCTGTTCCAAAATTAGTTGGATTAAACTTGCAATCCTCTGCCCAATTATCTGGGAATAAGACCACTATGGAATTTACTTTGATATAAACATGTGTAGGATTGTAATATGATTCTCACACGTACCCAGGTTGCACAGCAATGCTAAGGAACCCATGCCCTGTTCTCATAGTTTGAACTGAAATTTCCATAAATTAGGTCTGTAGTGCCAGTGATTCAAAGCTTTTCATACTATACATCTCACGAGACATTGCATCCCTTACTCTTTTCAACTCTTTGGAGTCAGTCATCTCAAAGATCTGAAGATGCAGAGCTTTTCTACCCTATTATAAAGGTTACATAGTTTGCAGAGCGGCAGGAACTCAATATGGAACGTGTAGAACTTGGAAATGTGAAAATGTAGAGTTGCTGCATTTGTATTGGTTGATAATACTTCTTTGAATTACATTTGCATTGCAACATGGGATAAGTAGTTTTCACAGTGTGAAACTATTCTTTATGTTCAATACAGAACATATTTCACCCATTAAAATTTTGTAAGTATGAAACTGTTCCAAGTTTAATGGTTGGTCACTGCCATAGCTTGTAAACAACAAAAGCTGCTATAATCAACTTTGGATTTTGCTGAAGTTGTGCTTTGGATTTTGCTGAAGCTGTAGAATTTTAGACGCCACATTAGTAACTGATGAAGCAATTCTGAGATGTTTTATGTCCTCAGTCCTTGTGATTCCATCCGTTCATGCTGTACACCCCACTAGATACTTTCTCAAACAATGTGGATAGGGAAAACTTTTTCTAAAAAAGGAAATCAATCTGCTTGCTGGTGTTATGTTATTTTATTTCCAGTTTATGTCATTTTAAAGGGTATAAAATTGCAGCAGTGCTGTTGAGGGCCAATACAAACAAAAATAATGAGTACAGTAATTGAAAAATGCAACAATGCAGTGCAGTGTAAATGTTTGTAGTTAAATTTATACTCCACTATATTATTGCATCATCATCCTCCCAGAAGTGTAAAGTATGCAGCAGGATTTGGGCCAACAAACAAACAAACAAAGCACAGTAGTTTCACTGGATAGGTAGGAAATGGATAGGAGGAGGTAAGGATAGAAGGAATCGGAATTCTTAGCACTCATTTTGAAAACTTTGCTTCTCACCTAGTTTCTTTATCCCACTAGTAGTATGTGTGTCATTAATTCAAAATCATTGCTGAAGGCTTTTCTGAATGCTCCCCGTGCGCTGAACTTCTTCCTGCATGGGTCTAGTATTTGCTGGGATGCATGTCTCTCCCCCAAGCTCTGTGTTGACAGCAATTTGAAATAGATGTGACAATCTTTTCACCCTTCATCCTAAAACATAAAATAATTGCTGCATAACAGACATAAAACTTGTTTTGTGGTAGATTTCTAGGTGTTCTGTTTACATTTCATCTTTCTCTCTGCTGTTTGGACACTCTGGAACATTATAATCAACCTTCTTGTAGACTGTATTCAGTGAAAATGTTACTCCCTTCCACTAAGGCTGATACTTCACGTCCCTCTCGCTGCAGTTTGCGGCCGCGCTGGAGGCCGGTTCAAAGGAACGGAACCCCATGTCCTTGTGGGGTCAATCCAAGTTTGAAGGAACGGAACCTCACGTCCTTGTGGGGTCAATACGAGTTCACCCCGACCACGCGCCCTGAACTGCGCTCCAAGCGGGCTGAGAGAGTCCCATCCTGGAGCTCAGGAATCTTTTCAATCCGCTTCTCAATCCACCCCCCAGGGGACGTGCGGTTCCTCTTAACCTGCATCGAGAAAATACTTAGTGCGATTATTTTTTTTTGGTTGAGAAGGGGGGGGAGGAACATCGGTATTTCGATGTATCGAACAACAGGAATTATAACTCCTTCTTATGAATCCATTTTCCCCCGCTTATCAACCAAGATTCTTCCTCAAACAGTTCACCCTGGTTTGTGTTTGTTCCTTACCGCCAGGTAAGGATCGAGGACGTGCGGTTATAGTACTGCCGGTTTCAATCAGCATGCCCGTGAGTACAGAGAAACAGGGGCAGAACCGGCATTAGGTCACGTCACTAAGGTGGTTACTTCACGTCCTTCCTCGAGCCAAGGTGAACTTGCCTCCGTGTTGAAATTGGTTTTCAACACGGATCGAGAAGTGGATTGAAAAGATTCCCGAGCTCCAGGACGGGAATCTCTCACCCCGCTTAGAGCGCAGTTCAGGGGGCGTGGTTGGGGTGAACTCGGATTGATCCCACAAGGACGTGAGGTTCAGTTCCTTTGAACTTGGATTGACCCCACAAGGACGTGAGGTTACGTTCCTTCGAACTCGGATTGACCCCACAAGGATGTGAGGTTACGTTCCTTCGAACCGGTCTCCAGCGGCGCCGTGAACTGCAGCGAGAGGGAAGTGAAGTATCAGCCTAAAACCGATTTCAACACGGAGGCAAGTTCACCTTGGCTCGAGGAAGGACGTGAAGTAACCATCTAAAAAAAGCAAAAACAAAACAAAACAAAACCTTACCTTGTAGCAAAACATGCAAGATGAATTTCAATATACAGTGGACCCTTGTATAACAAATGGTTTGTATAACAAAATCTGTACATCATAAAAAATTCCGGAGATAGGGGAAATTTGCTTAACAGAATTGTCTATGGGGTGAATCCATAAAACATAAACATGGTCGCAATTAGGGATTACTCTTTTTTTAATGCATTCCTATGGGAAATTTGTATAAAGGAAAATTTGCTTAACAGAATTTCATTTGGAACGAATTAATTCCTTTATTTATACAAGGTACCACTGCATCTTCTTTTAACCTTTGCATGAACTTCCTACATAGCATCATTGACAAAATATGTGTTTAATAGAGATGTAGTGCATTTATAGTTCTCCCACATGGTTCAAGCCACAAATTCCCTCTGCATTTAGGTCATTCCCATAAGGATCAATGAGGCCACCAGGTCAATTGTTAACTGGGACAAATATGAAACTGATATTGATTTTTTTAAAAAAGTGAAACATCTGCAGTGTCTGCATAGTTTGTATTGGTAAAATACCCTTGCCACCCATATACACAGACCCCTGCACATATAAATGGAAAAATCTGTGTTCTGAATTATATATGCTCTAGAACACATGCACCATAGAATCATGTAGAGACTCAGAAACATAGAAAAAATGATGGAATAGTACTTTCAAATTGGCAGAGACAGAGATGTTGAATTTCTCAAGGAATTAACACAATACCCTAAACCAGTGATTCTCAAGCTTTTTTCGCCATGGCACCCTTGTTGGGCTAAAAAAAAATTGCAGCACAGCTACACTTCAAGCAGTTTGAACACTTAGGAAAATAAGAAAAACAGTGCATATTTAATGCTCAGTTGTCTTTAATGTGATGAATGAAACTGTTTGGATGATTTTTTCATTACAGCATTTCCTTTGTGTTTCTGGGAAATTTAGTCAATTTTACCCTCAAATCACTTGACCCAGAAAGTTAAATATTGTCACGACACCCCTGGCATACGCTCATGCCACAGCACCCACTTTGAGAACCGTTGCCCTAAACAATCTGACATGTTGCTTTTAAAAATTTCCATGCATCTGCCTCTGTGTGTGGCATTACTTCTGTAAATGTTCAGTCTACCTGGCTCATCCTGGCCCACAGTCATTATGCCAGTGTGGTATAAATGGGTAGAGAGTTGGAATAAGACTTGGGTGATCCAAGTTCTAATCCCTTGTGTGTCATCTTGCTTGCGTATGTGTGTGTGTGTGAGAGAGAGAGAGAGGGGGGGGGAACCTGGGATAGTTATTTTCATTTCAGCTTGACCTACTTTGTTATGGTGATGATGTAGGAAAGGGAGCTTGTTGAGCAAATGTTGGGGTAGTAGGGTCACTCATAGAGGTACAATTATTTATGTGTCTACTGCTGCTCCATGATGTTCTGTCAGAGCATCTCCTGCTGCTCAGATGCAGGCATCGTTGGCAGGTTACTTCTGAGCAGAGAAGTCTTTGGAAAACACAGAGCATTGGAAGGTGGGGCCTGCCAAAGAGAGAAATGGGTGAAAATCAGTGTCCTCCATCATTATCTGCTAGATCAGGCCTGCCCAAAGTCCGGCCCGGGGGCCAAATCCGACCCATCAGGCCGTTCTGAGTGGCCCACGGCTGGCTGGCCCTCCCTCCCCCTCCTTCGCCCCATTTTTTTTTAAATCTTCCGCCAACACTGACACCGCTGGGAAGCTTGAGGGGCTGGATGGGCCGGCTGGCCAGTGAGCAGAAGCTTGTGGAGCTGGGTGGGCGGGCAAGGGGGCGGGCCACTACCACCAGCACCGCTGGGAAGCTTGTGGGGCTGGGCGGGCTGCTGCCACCAGCACCGCCGACAACCATGTGAGGCTGGATGCATGTGTGGGGGGGGGGTGGCGTGCGCGTGGGCCGCTGCCACCGGCATCACTGGGAACCTTGTAAAGCTAGGCGTACGTGCAGAGCAGCGCGCGGGCGGGCCTCCACCACCGGCACCACTGGGAACTGTGAAGCTCGGCGCGCACGCAGGGCAGCACAAGTCAGGCCACTGCCACCAGCATAGCTGGGAACATTGTGAGGTTGGGCGCACACACGGGGTAGTGATCGGGCAGGCCGCGCCACTGGCACCGCTGGGAAGCTTGGGCGGCTGGGCGGTCTGCCACCACTGGCACCGCAGGGGAATGTGTAGGGGTGGGCAGGCCAGCGGGCCTCTGCCACTGCCAAGGAGCTTTGGGGTGGGCTGGCGGGCGAGCTGTCGCCACCGCTGGGGAGCTTGGGGGGTGCAAGGTCGCACAGATAACCTCTTCTAAGGGGCAACCTGTGGCCACGTCTCCCTGTGCTTCCTTTGGTCCCCACCTTCCTTCTTTCCTCCCTCCCTTGGTCCCCACCTTCCTTCCTTCCTCTCTTGGTTTCCACCTCCCTCCCTCCCTCCCTTGGTCACCACCTTCCTTCCTGTGGGTGGGGTTGCAAGGGGTCAGTGGGTGGGGCTTATGGGTCAGTGGGTGGGGCTTGCAGTGGGGTGGCAGGGTTGGGGAGCAACCGGCCCCTGACACATTCTCAGTCACCAAATTTGGCCCTCCTTACGAAATGTTTGGGCACCCTTGTGCTAGATGTTTCTACTGCAGGCACGTCCAAACTTCGGCCCTCCAGATGTTTTGGACCACAACTCCCAGAATTCTAAACTTAGATTACCAATGGCAAAGGACTGTGGAAGTTGTGGTCTAAAACATCTGGAGGGCCAAAGTTTGGACATGCCTGCAGTCTACTGGTTCAAAGTAGAGATGGACATGAACCACAAGTTCATCAGTCCATTTAGCAGCTGAACACATGTTGTGCCCAGCCTCCTTCTGCAGGCAACCACTCAAGAGGCAGCGCTGCTGGGGTACTACTTCTGAGTGGGCACCTGCCAGAGGAGGCGGGGCTAGGAAGCACCAAATTTCTGCTTGGCCATTAAATTAATTCGCACAAACTATTTGAACAGTGGTTTATGCCCATTTCTAGCTCAAGGGATGGAAGGGCCAATGTTGGGGAAACATAATTCTGTAAGTGGAAGGACATTGTTGGAGATAACCTAAACAAAAGCAAACTCCAAAACAGTCACTATTGACAGACCACTTAAAATATTTGTTTTGAAAATAATTATCAGAAATCTTAGAAGCGTTGCAAAGTTTCCACTATGAATTAAACTATTCTTATGTCTTGTCAATGCACCCCAATGCCTTGTTTCACCCTTTAACTGTCTTCTGAGCGGTGGTAATAAGAAATTGTGCTGATGAGACAGGATGGCATTGTGTAGAGGACAAAAACGATGATGTCATTTTGCATTTGTGCTGAGAAAGCCTGTGGGAAAACCGTTCCATTATTTCCCATCCACTTTCGTTATATGAAGGGAAGGAGATCACATTACTAATGAGAAAGGGGGGGAGTGCAGAGTCTAGTGAATTCTGTATACTGGGTCTGTTTCAATACATGTTTAGTTGCATCCCTCTGCGTCAGCTTATCAGTAATAAAAGATACCTCTTTTAGTGGCTTGTCATAAATAAAATATACCTCTTTTAGCTGAGGAATTTATTTAACAAGTAGATTTCTGCAATGGATTTAGACCAATCCGAAATCAAATCAGGGTATTGTTAGAGTCGACTCTTGTGAAGAAAAGCGAATTCACAAATCGATTCACGTCCAGAGAACAGAGCCAAACTGGATGAAGCTGAATTCAATTCGATGCATTTCATTGTTGAGAAAAGGGAAACTTAAAAGTTGTCTAGTATTCAGGGCTCTGAAGCTAGTTATCTGATCCAATGCTGTGGATTAAATCAGGATATACAAATTACATTCCAAATTGGATTGGAGAGCCTTTACACAAGCCTGGCAGAAAAGTTGTGTTCCTCTGCTGTAGATGTTTTATAGCTATTCAGTTTTCTTCCTTCATCCTTTTGATATTCAGATACTGATGCTATCGCTTACTTAGTTGCCATTACACTATGCTAGAGAGGACAGTATCAAGAGCCTCAATGTTTGTACATGCACGGAAAAAAAGTTATGAACAGGAGCACTCCAGGTTGCAATTTTTTGCAAGCCATTTGGACTTCCTGGGGATTGGTTCCAGCCCTACCCATGGATAATGAAATCAATGGATAAGAGAGAATGCCACCACCACCCAACTGCTGTTTTGTGACAGTAGCTTGCTTTATGGCTGCAGTTTTGAGACAGTAGCTTGCTTTACAGCTGCTGTTTGTGACAGTAGCTTGCTTTACACTGTTGTTTTATGACAGAAATTTGCTTTACAACTGCTTTTTCCTCTACAAGCCGTGGAAAACTGAATCAGTGGATATGGGGCTCCTACTACAACTACTTTATTGCCATTAGCTAGGAAGACAACAATCCTATGGAAGAAATATACAGTATTAGGGAAATGGAGACATAAAGATCCAGTATAACTGCTAAGAAGGGGCAAAAGTAGCTCATTTTCTTCTCAGCTGGTTTGACTTATGCTTCTTTTCTTTGTCTTCCTGTGATGTTTCCACTTGGTAGCTTTGCTGTCCTGGTAATTTTAGGATAAATCCCAGACTAATGGCTCCTAGCACTAGTGACTGTTATTCTTCCAGTGCAGTTACACTCACAATTGCAATGCACTGTTCTCACATTGAGAGTGTAGTAGTTCTTGCATGCGTGCCTTCCATGGTGTTCCTTACTTCCTGTAGCACCCAGCTGGTTGTGGGAGAGACAATGCATCTGAATGTGCCCCTTTCAATTTAAAGTAACAATCTTGGGTTTTAGGGATAATTTATTTTTTTTAAAAAAAAGGAATTTCTGCAAAAACTTATTTTAAATTTGTTTTCACAGTAGCTTTCATATGTTTAAAAGTGTTAAAGAGATATATAAAATATTAATTGAGAGGGTTAGATTGTGGAAAAATGACTCAGGGAGAAAACAATATTTAGATTGATTAAATGTTTTCACATTTGAGAGCAACTGTACTGTACTAATATTGTAAGCAGTCAAACAAGCGAAGGAAGCATGTTAGCATGTACTCAAGGATTTGTCCTTTGTAAAAGCCATTGAGAAAATGATATACATAAAATTAAAGGGACTGTGTTGGTGTGTATGAAAAATTCCCAAGTAAAAATTGTAGCAGTAAGTTTATTTTAAAAGACTGATGTCACAAACTTCCAACCAAGTATTTGAATTTTTCCGAAGCCTAAGCAAGTTGAAATGCTAAGAAGAAGGCAAGGGAAAGAGGAAAGAACAACAAAAAAGCTATAAAAGGGGCTGTTTAAGTTTAGTCTCAAGAGCATAGACTGAGCATAGTCACTGCACCGCACTTCAATTATTAGGTTACATCTAGCCTTCTGGAACAAGCAATGGCTGATCTTAAACGTAACGGCCAGCTCAACATTATAACATGTAGATCATTAGCTCTTCTAAGGTTCAAAATCCAGGTATGTAAACATCATCTCATTGTTCCTATTATCCTCCATGGCTGCAGAGCAGCTTTCTGAGAGCAAAGACTTCTCTGCGATGGCCTCATTAGGAAGTTGGCATTCATGCGAGAATAGTGCCAGAAACATGTGAGTGGGATGTGGGCTTGGACACTTTCCTTGTATGTTTATTGTATCCAGTTTGTAAATGTGCAAGTAGGATTGGGCGCTTTTACACGACCTTTAAAATCCATTGGCAACATAATTCGGACCAGAGATCGTGGGGGTTTGTTCTGCTTCCTGTGTTCCCACCCTTCCGCACTCCATTGCTTCTGTCTGCAGGGAGGGGAGGGAGAAAAAAAGGGAGAAAAGAATTCAGGCTCACCTCCCGCTCACCTCCATCTGCTGTTGGAGCAGCCCCATAGGGATTCCTGTTTGTTAGAGGGGCGGCGGGGACAAAAAATCAAACAGAAGGCGAGGAGAGCCCGGCATCCACAGCTTTATAATCCGCATCGGAAATTTTTTTACTTCTGGAGACCAGGTACTTGTAAAATGCGCTGGGGCACACTTAGGTGTGCGTGGTCATACTTATTTTTTTTAAAATTCCGCAGCTGGTGGGAAAACAATTTTAAGCTCCACATCTGGCAGCCCCTTGCCTCGAATTTTAGGGGTTGTGTACAAGCAGCCATTGTGATCTCAGCATCACAAATGGTGGGGATCAACTATAGATGACCCCCAAAAGGGAATAAAGCTTCTCCTGCAAACGCGAGTTGAAGTTGTGTGTGCAGTGGGAAAGGGGCGGGGGGCCGCGGAGAGTGATCGGATCACTTTCAGCGCCCCCCCACCCGGATCAGAGGCCTCCCAGAACGGGCAGAGGGGCCACGGAGAGTGATTGGATCGCTTCCGGTGCCCCCCGCCCGGCTCGGAGGCCTCCCAGAAGGGGTGGGGGGCCCACAGAGAGTGATCGGATCGCTCCCCGCCATCCCCCCCATGGCTCTGAGGCCTCCCAGAGGGGCCTGGGGCGTGGCGGAGAGCGATCGGCCCCGAGGCTTCTCTGGCGTGCGTGGGAGGGCCGTGCGGAGCGACCGGATTGCCCGCCGTCGCCCTCCCACGCACGTCAGAGGCTTTTCGGAGGTGGGGGCGGCGCGGAGCAACCCGCCCCCCCCCACGGTTCCAGTACTGTGGTCCCACGATGTAGTGGGACCACAATACCGGAACTGTGAAATGGCAGGGGGTCACTGTAGTGGTGTGCTGATGAGTCAGTTATGACTCATGGTTACCTTTTCCAGGGCTTTTTAAGTAGACAGTACAGTAGGACCCCCGTATCCACTGATTCATTATCCACCGATTCAGTAATCCACGGCTGGCAGAGGAAAAATAAATAAATAATTCAGCAGCCACAAAGCAAGCTACTGTCACAAAGAGCAGCTGTAAAGCAAGCTACTGTCACAAAACAGCAGCCGTAAAGCAAGTTACTATCACAAAACAGCAGTTTTGGGGAATATTTTGGTGTTCTCTCTTATCCACGGTTTTCATTATCTACAGGAAGGCTTGGCACCAATCCCCAGCGGATACTGGGGTTCTACTGTACTCAGAAGTGGTGTACCATTCCCTTCTTCTTGGGACATCTTGTCCAAGGCCATATAGGCTGGCTTTTCCAGGATGTACAGTGGGGAGTTGAACTCCCAAACTCTAGCTTTACAACCCAAGTCACTGAGCTATCCAGTCAGCCACAGTTATACAAATGCAGGGACAATGAGTACAGATGTCTTTTTATTGTACACATTGGGTGTATCTGGTCAATGAAAGCCTTGTGAACCTCTTACATTTCATTTTCACCCATTAGATAATTGCCTTTAGCAGTTCACAATATTGGCAGAGACTGATTCAAAGCCACATTAGTGTATTTGAGCAGTGAGGCATGAAACAAAAGTTTACAAAGGGAGTATAATTGGGTCTTGTTGAGTTTCCTCAGTGTTTGTTAATAGGGCACATTTCTGACAGAATCTTTTTCAGCCGTACTTTGCACGAATCCATAATGGTGCCATTAACTGATAATTTGCAGTACTTTTAATAAAAAAAATCCCTTTCTTTTCATCCCTTCCCCACTTTATATCCTATTTCCTGCATTTCCCCATTGATTACTCAACCAGTCTATCGGTTATTATTTGAATCATGCATAAAGCTGACCAGGGTGGCCCTAAAACTAGGGACCCACATGTGAGAGTGGTTTTCAGAATTTAGTCTGGGACATTGGCCTGGTTGGTTTCAACCAGTGATAGACAAGGATTTAGGAGACCTGAGTTCAGATTGCCACTCCACCATGAAACTTACTGGTAATCGGCTGGTACAAAGCTTAATAAGGAGAACAAAACAAGCTTATGTAGAAAAATATAACATAGCTTTACTATAAAATAGGGACAAGACAAAATTAACAGTAGATAGTCCATACAATACAAAAATACTTAGCTTAGCTTGTGCAGAGAGAGAGAAGGCAGCAACAGCATTCTGTTAGGAAAGGCAGGTAGCTGGCTTGCAAGGCGTGTCTTGGGAAGAACCTTCCCTTATACTACCAGGAGAGGAGGGACAGGGGAAGGCGATGGCTGGATAGCCTAAAAACTGGCTTCTAGAAGAAGCAGGCTATTAAAGGGATAGGCTTTTTCATGCATGGCTGCATTGCCACTGAGACAGAGATAGAAAAACCCAACAGAAATCAGTGTGGACCAACATTTCCTCTGATTTCAGCCCTGCTGTGTGGGGCTCCACATCCAATGCGTGCAATTCTGTGCCCTGGTGTGGCTTTGCCCACCCACCCTCCATGGGGTTCTGCAACTACCAGCACCAAAGGGGCAGGAATTATTCACTGTGAGTGAGTGCATGGAGGAGGGACACTGCAGGGTGTGTGTGCGTCACTGCACACCCGTGCAGCCACGCACCTTAAAGAGAACCTTGGTGCTGATGAAGTGTAAGACGTGTGATGAATCTGCTCCAGGGAGAGGAAAGATTGTGGGGTGGTGGACTTGGCTTTCCCAATGTTGGCCTCAGTCAGCTAACCATGGTTGAACCAAGGTCCTTAGCATTATGTCAGAGCACTAGCCTGGTGAGCTGTTTCCTAGGCATGTTTAATTTGGCATTGACTGAAGAACATTCCTGTTAGAGAAGCAATGCTTGAATTGAAACTCTAGGCCTCAGATTCTGATGGCACTTAATTAGTTTTTTCCGCAACCCACAATGGCAGGCTTATAATTGGTAAAACACTCTTTTATATGTTCTTTTACCGGTTTTAATCATGGAACTATGATAGGGATGTTGCTAAGGTAGGCTTACTGAAAGAGTAGAACTTCCAATGCTGATTGATCAGTCGATCAATGAATCAGGAGCACTTAAACGAACTAAAAGAGAGGGTTATTCTTCTTCTTGCATTGATTTCCAATATTCAGATGTACCTTTTTTTTTGGTTCCCAATAGAGTCATCATGTCGGACAAGAGCGATTTAAAAGCAGAGCTTGAACGCAAAAAGCAACGTTTGGCTCAAATAAGAGAAGAGAAAAAACGGAAGGAGGAAGAAAGGAAAAAGAAAGAGGTACTTTATTTATTTATTTATTTATTTATTTATTTATTTATTTATTTATTT
>JAHTLZ010003542.1:60702906-60713847 GCA_023846285.1 Phrynocephalus versicolor | reverse complement strand
TATTTATTTATTTATTTATTTATTTATTTATTTATTTATTTATTTATCCTACATCTGGTCTTTCTTCTTTTTAGGCTGTAAAGTAGTTTACAACAAAATTTTATTGGTACCCACTGTTGCTAAGATTTATATCACCACACTATTCTTAGCTTTAATCATACAGCCGAAGCTGTATGTGCACACATATGGAGATTAATATATTTAGTAGGCTGAGATATGTTTGGGGACAGCTTGAAATTTGCCCACTTCTAACTATATTAATATTGGGGTCACTGAGCAGTGCAAGTGACTTTAACAAGCTTAGTTGGTATTGTTGTAGAAGTTACCCATTAGCTATTTTGAGAAATATCACTTTCTGTTTGGGTCTTGTAGAAATGTATAAATATTTGCTCTGTAGTCCATGCCTATGTCTGAGGAAGTGGATTTGTAGCCATACTAGGTGGACTTTTCTGGGAGCTATGTCCCCAAGTGTAACTTTTAGGTAAAAAGCCACAAAAGGTAAGAGAAAGCTAACTATCTTGTCTCGTGGCACAGTGGTTAAATGCCTCTACTGCAGGTAAAACTGTGCTCAAGTAGCCAGCTCATGGTTGACTCAGCCTTCCATCCTTCCGAGCTTGCTGGGGTGGGTGGGATTTTTAGCCTGCATAATTAAACTATATACTGTCCAGAGACTACTTGAAGTGGTATGGGGCGGTATATAAGAACATAAGAACATAAGAAGAGCCATGCTGGATCAGGCCAAAGGCCCATCTAGTCCAGCTTCCTGTACTCACAGTGGCCCCACCAGATGCATCTGGGAGTGCACGAGACTAGATATCTGTCTCCTGATACCACTCCCCTGCATCTGGTCCTTGCAGTACCCCGGTTTTAAGCCTGGAGATTACACATCTCCATCATGGTTTGTAACCTGTGATGGACTTTTCCTCCAGGAATCTGTCCAATCCCCTTTTGAAGGCATCCAGGCCAGATGCCATCACCACATCCTGTGGCAGGGAGTTCCACAGACTAAAAACTTGCTGGGTAAAAAATATAAGCAGAATACTTTATTCTTTTGAGGTAGCACTCCAGAGCATATGCAGAGTTCAGAAGAACAAGCAGGTTTTGATTACATTTTGAAAGAAGAATCAAGCTGGGCCCAAGCTACCAACTTAACTTATCATTAACTGTAATGAATGATTATAAAATATGAGGTACTTCTGTTGATGTCAACCTAACAGTTGACATCATAAAGTGGGTTTATTTACACTGGACAGCAAATAAGTTTTGTGTGTGTGTGAGAGAGAGTGGGTTATTTTTTGTTTACTTCTATTACAACCTGTACCTTCCCCACCTCCCTTTAATGCTGGCTAGCTTTGTGGCTTGGTTGCTAAGGTAGCAGATTTCTACTTCTGTTCTCCAGCAAAATAAATGATAATTGCGGTGGCTTTTTAGTCTGGCTTTGGTGCATCGTCAGGCTCAGCTGAAGCTTGACTGACATATGAGTTTATTTGTTCTTGACAATTCGGCATGAGGTTGTTAGTTTTGCTTTTTAAAAAAATATGAGATTTGTACTTGGGGGAAAAAAATCACCCACTTAGTAAAACAGAGATGAAAATCGACAGGGAACAGGATCATCATTGTCATGCAAAATCAAGGAAGCATTAAGTGATTACGCGCCTTGTCTTCCAGAAGTCAACATTTGCTGCCTGTATAATGCACCTGCTATCCCTCTTTTTAATAACTGGTTTGCTTTTAATTGACACTTTAATACTGCATGTGCGTTTCATACAATTATTCGGACGTGTGATTTAATACAAGGAGCCGGCCTGGAAATTTTTGCTACATCTTTTGCTATTCTCTCCCACCCCCTATTTTTTTCAATTTTTTTTTAACTTGAAGCACCATTCTGTTAATTTCTCACATACAGAGGGGCACACAATCTTGGGGTGACAAAATGTCAATTGGTACCTTCCCTGATAGACTTGTCATCCATGCTGTCTGTCCTTCCCCCCACTTCCTCCATTCAGCACAACCAAGTACGGAGATGAAATGTAGAGCCCTTAACATGTGCCAACATACGCCCTATGGTAATCATTCTGAAACTTTTGGACTTTGTTTTCCATTCAGCTAGACAACCTGGGTGTCCCTCTGTGGTAGAAACACAAAGCTCAGGTTTCTTGAGAAGGACATATATTTGACTCCAGGCATTCCACCATTAAGTTTATCATTCATGTTAAATTTTGACCAAATAAAAAAATGACAGTAGCATTGTTCTGAGTTAACGCAGACATATCCAGCCAGAAAGATGGATGTGTGCTCTAGCTCAGCTCAATCCTTAACTCACTGGAAGCTAAAACGATGAAACTGAGGCTAGTGTACTTTGGACATGAGAAGAAAAATCTTACTGGAAAAGAAAAGAAAGCTGAGAGACATTGAAGGCAGCAAAAAAGAGAACAGCTCAATAAGCTATTGCCTGTTTTTTCCTAGTAAAATGGGATCAGTTCAGTAGAGGAAGCAATGGACTTGAATTTGCAAGACCTGAGCAGGGCTGTTACACAAAGAAACCATTTTCATTCTGTTGGTAGTTGAAAATTGTAACAGTGCTGTATTTAATAATAATAATATCTCATTAATCCCTATGTTGATAATTTAAAATAAAACTGGATTGGGCTACCACATTTTCACACTTTCAGAACAAGCTGGAAAATGTATCATCTGTGATATATGGATGACCTAAAACTATACGCAGTCACTGCTAAATGGTGTATCATATACTACATCCCAAAAGTGATGTGAACAGATTATATTTACCATGAAAAATTGAAGGCTGTGGATTGCTACAAATGCAGCAGGTAATAGAGGAGGGGGAAAGAAGCCTAAGTATTAGTACAAGCAGAGAAAAGTTACTTAAAGCAGTGAAAATGGAAAACATTTTGAAAACAATAGAAACAAAGGCTCAATATAAGAAACAACAATTTGAAGATAAATTAAACAGTGGGAAAAATAAACCACTGCATGGACAACACCTGAGATATATTGACAGAAAGCATTATATTAGAAAGTAATGAAAGGCTTGATTTTTGCTGCACAAGAACGAGCACTCCAAACCAATGTGATGAAATCTAAGATTCAAGGAATTAGTGCTAAGAGCAAATGTCACCTCTGCGGGCGTGCACACACACACACACACACACACACGGATTAAACTGTATCACACCTCATCTGAGAATGTCCAAAGAGTGTACAAACAGATTGCAAAATTAGACATGATAGAGAGGCAAAATTAAGGCACTGGTCATTATGCAAAAATATAACTTGCTAGCCTCCAAAAACTCATGGGAACATCAGGTAGAGAAAATGACAAAGTCAGTATCTTGTGGCATTTCCAGGATCAAACTGAGAAACACTTTGAACATAACACAGCAGACAGATGTAGTAGCAGAACGAAGAAATGTTTGTATCATTGATATTGTATTCCAGGGAATGCCCGAATGTAAAATAAAGAATTGGAAAAACTAGCAAAACAGAGAAATCTGGGAACTGAAACATTTTGCTTGTGGATGAAACCAACCTCAGTGGGTCCTACCTTCACAGGGCTTTGGGACCTATGTAAAAAAATTTCACACAGTATTATATGTGGTTGCAGATCTCAGAAATAACATTATTAATGCTTCAAAAATGGCATTATTAGGAACAGCATGCACACTGTGCCAATTTTTAACAGATACCTAGGTTTTAGTTACGTATCTGGCATATAATACCAGTCAATGTTTTAACAATTTTGGATGACTGTGTCTGATATTTTAATGCTGCTGCTGCTGCTACTGCTGCTGCTACTGCTACTGCTACTGCTACTGCTACTGCTACTGCTACTGCTACTACTACTAGCTGGGAGAGTCTAGCCTCTGTCAAGAAGGTGCAGTAGTGAAGCAGATTCAGAACCTCTGGCTGTGCAGCCAGATACTGAAAGCACTGAGCTACCCAGCAGTTATTGCTAACTGAGAACCCAATGTCCTTTAGAGATGGTTTTTGCCTCCTCCTAGGGGCACATCCTCTGAGAACAACTGCTCTGGGGATTTTCCTTCAATTGCAGTTTTGCAGCACAAGCCAGCTCTCTGTTTATAGGCACCAAAACATAGTGGTAGAAAGATAAAGAAGGTATGATTGTAGTTAAGCGATAAATCGCACACGTTGCAATCAAGAGTCCAACGCCTGCCATGCCCTAACAGGGCTAGAAAGGCCCCTGCTCTGAAAACTTGGAGGGCTACTGCCACAGGATGCACAATGCTGAGCAAGATAAATCGGTGGTCTGACTTGCTCATTGTTAATATGTGATGCTTTTAAGCAGGGCCACAACTAAGGGGGAGGAGGGGCATGTGCTGGTGTGTGTGTGTGTGTGTGTGTGTGTGTGTGTGTGTGTGTGTGTGTGTGTGTGTGTGTGTGCCCCAGCCAAAATAGTATTTGCTCTATTCTGTATCCCTCCCTGCTGGGAAGGGCAGGACCCATTTTTGTCTCTGGTGACACAAACTGTAGCTGTGACCCTGCTTTTAAGCACATTTTTACTCATTTGGGGCAAAATGCGAGTCTTTCCTTTTTAGTCTTGTGTCTATTTCGTTTCAAGACATTTCAGAAGGTTAAAAGGAAACTAGGCAAGCAAGCGCGACAAAACAAAACAACATTAGAATGCAATGAACACAAAAATAATCTTTCTTTCTATGCCTTGTGGCAAGGGTATACTACCTTTTTGGCCTCAAGAGATGTACTCGGTGTTGGCTTGGGTGCCTGGTCCACATACATTTTCTATCTAAGAGGCACATCTATATCTTTTAAATATACCCTCTTCCTCCTGGTATATTCAATTCGCATTCATGTATACATACAGAAATACCTCAGCAGCTGCAAGAGAGTAGTTAAGGGTCCCAGGTTTGGGAATTGGTTGCTTCTATTTCTTCTTTCCCTTCCTTCCTCTATTGTTTCTAGTGTTGGATTTTAAAGCACAAACGTCAGAAGGCAGGGACATAGCCTCATATACTGTGCTCTAAATTCTCACCAGTGCCACTGCAGAAATAATAAACAAAAACAGAATAACTACAAACAGGGCAGAAAGGAGCAGAGCATCTCAGTCCAGGTCCTAAACAGAATCTAGCCAAAATAATTTTCAACCTTTACCCAAAGGCAAGCAAAGAGAGGGTCAAGTCTACCTTGAGGGTGTATGTGGGCCAACATGCAAGCTGTATAAAATGTGACTATGTCTATAGAAGTGCCATCAAGCAGTGGGCCGATCTTGAAGGCCCCAGTGGGCCAATCTGCAGGAGTTCTGGACCCGAACCTCTACAGTCCCTTTCCATGTACTTGTTCATGGGAGCTGCTGGTAGTTATTCACAACACTGTGAGCTTCCTTTTTCCTTTTTCGAAGCTGCTATGTATGGCTGCTCTTTCACATAGGTTTAGGGGGTTTACGGAAATCCACAGATTGTTCTGTCAACAGAAAAAGGCCAACATTGACCCTTTCATCAGCACGTTATTCATTTGGTATTAATTTTAACACCCAAGACAACAGTTGCAGAGTATGGGGAGGGGATTGGAGGAAGGAACGAACCTATCCCCCCCATGCACTGCGGCGGCAATGTCAATAAATCCTTCCGATCTATTGTTGTCCCTTGGGAAGAAACCGGGCACCGGTGCCAAGAAATACAGTACATTTTGCCTAACCATTTAGCACTAGACTTATTTCTGCTTCTCTGACAAGTTTTTCCCCCTTTGTTGTTATTTCAGGCGGACTTTCAGCAAAAGAAAGAGCCAACTCAGGAAGATTCTGATCTAGATCGCAAGCGAAGGGAGACTGAAGCGTTATTGCAGAGCATTGGCATTTCCCCAGAACCACCTCTAGGTATTCAGGATCAGTCCATTCGCAACACGCACATTCTTCTCACCGTAGCATGCTTTTGTTTTCTTGCTCTAGCTACATTTGTCATGCCATGCATTCTCCCGATACACATAGTGCCTACTGCCCATATAATTGATTTACAGCATTTTTTACTGTTATCCTTGTTGGATGTCAGCTTTGTGTGTCCGTGCCGTGTTCTTCGTTCCCATCAAAGTCGCTTATCCCCAGCCCCATCATGGTCTGCTGCTTTTACATTCATCTCAAAATAGAGTTGATTTAGCATCATTAATCCGGTGCTTTTGTGCCTATAAAATAATTCCCACTTTGAAAGCAAATCTCTTTATTGACCTTTAAAACGAAAATTGCTATAAATAAATTTTTAAGAAAATAAACATAAATGTTTAGCCAATTTTTGTTCTGTATGTTTGGCCCTCTCTCTTTCTGCTTTTGTCTGTTTCTTCATTTCAAACTAATTATGTGCACTGCAAAAAGAGAGTTTTCATTTTCTTTTGCATTTGAAGTTGTGCCCAGATTTATTTTATTTCTCATTTTATATATTTTTATTTTTATTTTTTTGCTCAGCAGTGGCTAGCAGTTGTTTTCTTTTACCCACCTTCCATTCCATTTCAGTGCTTCTTATTTATCCTTTTTTCTTTTGTATGTATGACACCTAAGGGGAACCAAAATGAGCATAGGGCTTAGATGAGTACTAGTGAGCACTGTAAATACAGGCTGGCAATAATTTGGTAGCAATTATTTAGGTTGAGAAAATGCTCTAGGTTAAGAAAGAAATGCCCCTTTCCTAGCCATGATTAAATAAAGAGCTGTAAAGGAATAGCAACCTCCGCCATCTTGTAACCCCCGGAGCTTGGGATAGTTGTCTTGTTCAAAAGCCTGTCCAAAAGTCCTGAGCCAATATGGCCATGCTCGGTAGCGGGTGGCTCGCTCCGAAAAGTGACATTTCCAAATCATAACCTGATCAATAAAGCTATAGATGTAGTTTGTCACTGAGACCAGAAGGTGGAGGAGTCACATTAAAAATATCCATTCAGATACTGGCTTTTTCAGATAGCCATTAGGTCTGCTGCCAGGCATCACTGGGCACCTGCTGAGGCCCACATCCCAGTAGAGAGGTCGTTTCTAATCCCGGTAACTGCCCTGTTTTGCCTCCTTGACATCACTGCCTGTTTACCAGCATTCTTGGAGAAGGAAAGTGAGACATCAGCCCTCCTTTTCCTCCTGGATGTCTTGTGTGGAAGAAGGCAGGTGAACAGGCAGCAGCGACAACAGGAATGATGAGCTAGGACAGCCATGTCCAAACTCCGGCCCTCCAGATGTTTTGGACCGCAACTCCCACAGTCCTTTGCCATTGGCAATCTAAGCTTAGAATTCTGGGGGTTGTGGTCCAAAACATCAGCAGGGCCGAAGTTTGGACATGCCTGAGCTAGGAGGTCACCTTGAAGCATTGTGTTCAGAAGCTCCCCCCCCCAAAAAAAACCTCTGGTTTTGGTATGGAATGGCCTCAAACGTTCTAGTCTTTGTAAGCTATGATTCTTAGTGATTCCAGGGACAGCAGAGTGATGCACCCAATCTAGTTTCAGTTTAAATTTTACATGACCTGTTTAGTTTCTGAGCCTGTTTTCGGGGATGGGATTGGCACAACCGGCAACCCCTACCCAGAGTGTACTAAAGCCCAAAGGACATTCACCACCCCATTAACACTGGAGCCAACACCCCCATCCCCCTACTGAGTGTAAACCAAAGAAGCAGAACAAATGTATTATGAGTATATCAACCCACCTGTACCTTGGCCAAAAGGCTGTCATGAAAAATGATTACCGTTTCCACTTTCAGCTTATTTTTATGACGGTTACTAGTGGGAAATGTGCATAAGGTGTTGGACCTCATGCCACAGTCTGGCTGTGTAATGGCATTTCTGCTGGGTTATGTCAAAGCTTTCACAACTTGAGAGAGCAAGGTTGTTAATTCAAGCTTTATGTTTTTTAAAAAACCCACCTGAGTTGTATTTGTAAAAGTGATATTTAAGTTTTATATTTTCTTGTGGCTTCCTTGGAAAAAAAATTGAGCTCGTGTTTTTGAGCACCAAGGCAGATTTTTAAAACAACAATAGAATGTGTATCAAGTTTGATTCTAAAACCTCAAGATTTCCTGTTTTTGAAGGGTGGAAGTGGGCCATGTTTAATTAAACCATCCATTCTCACTTGGCACCTAGATTCATGTTGACCTGTGTATGAGCAAACTGGTTTATATTTTGCCTCCTTTACACTAGTGGAGGTTCAGGAAATCACATTCTTCCAGTTAGTTTAAGTTTTGAAGTTCTGATTCAAATTTTGCACAGACTAGAGATTGGCACAAAATGAAAAATGACATTTGATTTCATTTTTTCATTATGTAACAAAACATGAATCAAAACAAAATGCAAGCAAGCATTCTATCAAATAACAAAATGAAGCAGCATTTTCCACTTTGGAAGTGAAATGCTTCATCCTCCCTTGACCAATGCCATCCTAGGGAGACAGAACAAGATGCTAGAAATTGAGGTATGTGTGCAGAGAGATGGGACCTAGGAATGGATGATGTACCAGTAAGACATTGTAGTCCGTCTGTGGGAAGAGGTGAGCCGCCAGGTAGATCAGTATGAAGGATGATTTGATGGTGATTTGGGAAAGATCCCACACAAAAATCATATGAAATCAAGAGGATATGGCAAGATACGGCTTCTTTTACCCATGGACCTCTTTTATTTAAACTTAAAGAGAGACTGCCAATCCTCTCTCTTTAAATTTTAATAGAGTAACCGCCTGCCTATCGTGGGAGTTAGCGACCCAACCCGACCCGCGATAATTGAAAATCCATGATATGCGGATGCAGGGTTGGGTCGGTACTGGGGTCCTATCTGGGGCCTTTTGTACTTACCCCAGGTCTGGCACTGCCCTGAATGGGCCTCCGAAGAGCTTCCCGGGCCCGTCAGAGGCCCTAAAAGTGATTTCTGGTGAACTGGAAGTGACCTCCGGATCACTGGAAAGCACTTTTGGGGTCTCCAAGGGCCTTCCTGGGCCTGTCGGAGCCCCCCAAAGTACTTTCCAGTGATCCAGAGATCAGTTCCGGTTTTCTGGATGTCACTTCCAGTTCCCCGGGAAGCAATTTTGGGGCCTCTGACGGGTCTGGGAAGGCTGCTGGAGGCCCATTTGGGGCAGTGCCAGGCCTGGGGTAAGTACAAGAGGCTGGAAACAGGCCTTTCCAGCTTACTCCTGCGGGCCTTTTTTCATATACTGTGGTCCAGCGATATACTGGGACTGCAGTATATGAACTGCGAAAGGACGGAGGGGGGAGATTACTGCAAAAGAGTTTTATGGGTAAAAAAAAGCTAGATCTTACTGTATCCTCTTGATTTCATATAATTTTTGCATGGGATCTTTCCCAAATCACCATCATATCATCCTCTGCACTGATCTACCTGGCGGCCCATCTCTTCCCAGACAGACCACAATCTCTTACTGGTACATCATCCATTCCTAGGTCCCATCTCTCTGCACACATACTGCAATTTCTAGCCTGCTGTTCTGTCTTCCTAGGACATTATTGGTATGTTCTATCAAGGGACGATGAAGCATTTCACTTCCAAAATGGAAAATGGTTTTTCATTTTGTTATTTGACAGAATGCTTGCTTGCATTATGTTTTAGTTCATGTTTTGTTAGATAATGAAACAATGAAATCACATCTCATTTTTCATTTTGTGCCAATCTCTAGTCTGTGCAACATTTGAATCAGAACTTCAAAACTTAAACTAACTGGAAGAATGTGATTTCCTCAATGTTTCCTTTAAAGGGGAGTGACACCACAGAGCTTGTGGTGCAATGATTCCCAACCTCGACTCTCCAGATTTCTTGGACTAAAAATCTCAGACGCCTTCACCACTAGCTGTGCTGGCCAGGATTTCTGGGAGTTGTGGTCCAAGATCATCTGGGGCCCCAAAGATGGAAAGGACTGTCCAACTGGAATTACTGGAGGTAATTCTGTATAAAAAGAGAAAAGAAGTCAATACTGGTCTTTTCATCAATAAAATACAGTGGAGAGGCAATGACTTTAGAATATATTTAGAAAGGAATTGGATGGCTAGATGATGTATTTCAGGGAGCCCTAATAAACATTGACCTCATGTTTCCCTTCAGATATTTAGCTAACAACTGCAGGACAGACCTCCTTCGTTTCTCCAGTTTAGCTAACAAGAATCAAAGCAGAAGACCATGGAATAGAACAGTGATCATTAGGAATCACAAATAAATTGTTATCTCCTGCAATCATCTTCAAGGACAGTAGAGCTCCCCTCCTCAGAATGTGGAAAGATTACTTTTGGGAATACAGTATTCAATATCTTCAAAATATCTTCAAAATATAGAGAGAATTTCTGGGAACTGATAGTTTCAAAAAGTCATATTTCTAGTTCCACTTACATTTTTTGTCTATTTTACCAATCTGATGACAAGTCCTCAGAAAAGATGTCAGTTTAGTACTACAGTATATGTAAATAGCTTTTAAATGTATTTGTTGTCACTGTCTTTTTAAAAATTCCAAAGTCCTTCTTACCTATCAGAATAAGCTTCCAGCTTTAAAAAAAATCTTATTTAGAAAAAGAAAAACCAAAGCCTTAAGCTTTACTTTGAAGATATCTTTTACTCTGAGTCTGGGTCTCACCTTGACTCACCCCCAAGACATTCTAAAATTCATTTTGATTTGAATCTGCAAAAATACATAGAATTCACTTGACTTTTCTTTCTTTTTTCCTTCTTCTTTTGCTCTTATCATTTCCAACTCTTTTCCTGGTTGTTCAACTTTCTTATCATTTGGTCCTTGCTTATGATTTTTTCTGACACTGCTCTACATCAGTGCAGTCGCTGCATGTTTTAACGTGGGATACCTGTTATTTTCATTATTTAGTCCCAACCCCTATGTCTCCCTCTCCGAAATCAGTGAGCACTCCCAGTGAAGCCGGAAGCCAAGATTCAGGAGACATGGGACCAGTCGGAAGGTACGTTGATGCATTTTCTCTTC
>JAHTLZ010003542.1:60650587-60702896 GCA_023846285.1 Phrynocephalus versicolor | reverse complement strand
TTTTCACGTTGTTTCCATTTTATATGCAACTTCTGTAACACATTAGGCGTAGTATTCCAGCAGCAGATATTCAACACTTTATGCGCTCGTCACTCCAAGTTAGGTAGAAAGGCTTGGGCAGGTGGGTGGGTTCTTCCCTAGAAATGTTTTGCCTTTCTCTTGGTCTGTGCTGTGGACATAATAGCAACTTGGTTGTTGTTGTATACTGAAGTCATCCCGTTCTGTGGTGCTTTTAATTTAACACTCAGAATTATCGGTGGCCGTTTTACTGTAGCTAATTCTGAAAGATTTCTGAATATATATTGCTGTCCTTGAATATCCTTGTTGCAAGTGCCATCTGCGGGGTTTCCTCCTTTTAAAGTGGTGTCCAAACTTTGGCCCTCCAGATGTTTTGCACCACAACTCCCACAGTTCTTTATCATTGGCAATTTAGGCTCAGAATTCTGGGAGTTGTGGTCTAAAACATCTGGAGGGCCAAAGTTTGGACACCCCTATTTTAAAGGATTTAACATTTACACCCCCCCCCATGATTTTATCAGTGTGTTGCAAATTAGTTTGCTTTTCTTCCTCAGCATGTAACTAATAGTAGTTCAACTCATCTGAGAAGCTGCACCATATCTGCAACCTAGTCAACTTGTAGCATATTTTGCAGACAAGTAGGCCTCACTGTGTTTGGAGTGGGCTACTGAAAGGGCAGTACACCTAAGATGGCACCACTTGTTTGTCCCACCTAGGCAAACTTCCAGAACATGGCCAAATAGCCCAAAAAACTCACAACAGCTAGAAGATAATGTTGTTTATATCCTGCCCAGTTGGGTGGGATGATGATGGTGGTGGTGGTGGTGATAAATAAATAAATAAATAAATAAATAAATAAATAAATAAATAAATAAATAAATGGTGGGCATGGGGAACATTAAAATGCCACCAGCTCCACGCAGAGTTTCTTAAAGAATCTGGGAAAATCAAAGTTGAACTTTTTAAAGACGAATAAAAGCGGCACTAGTTATGCTGTTTGGGAGAGAGCATTCCACACATGGGAGCCATCACTGAACACCCACTGTCATCCCCTGCTACATCTCATTTCACCACCCAGTAGAGAGCTTCCTTAATGGACTCAGGATGTAGCATATACTTATTAAACTATATGTACAATAAGAGAAAAACTTAGAAGGCCTTATGTAAGAATTGTTTGTTCCTGATGTTTAGAAGTAGAATCCAAATCAAGGAAACCAAGGATCAATGCTGTGCTTCCAGAATCCTGCCTTGGAGCTGCTTTTGTTCAGTCCTCTTCTCTATGTGCACAGTTTGCCATGGATGTAAACCAATGTTGCATGGAGCAAGTTCCTGCCCTCCTTGCTATACACCTTCATGACTGTGCTACTACAAGCTTGTGATACTACAACCTGTTTCTGCTTGTGGGGTGGTCTTCACAGATCACTTAAGGCAGGCATGTCCAAAGTCAGGCCCGGGGGCCAAATGCAGCCCGTTTTCAAATTTCAAGTGGCCCATGACCTCTTCTCCCCACCAGCTCAGCCCGTCATGCATCCCTGCCAGCTGGCCCCTCCCCATACCAGATGGAGACATCAGCTTGCAGTTTTATGGTTTGCCTGCCCTCCCTGCCTCTATCCATCCCCCCACTCATCTGCCCGGCCTATCTGCCCCCGGCTCCGTTGCTGCAGCGTCCTCCCCGCCTCCTTGCAGGTTATAGAGACTTGTCCAAAGTCCGGCCCAGAGGTCAAATGCTGCTGATTGTTTGGTCCCCATACATTTTTACCTCAGGAAATCTGGTCCTCCTTGCAAAAAGTTTGGACACTCCTGACTTAATGCATGGGTACACATGTGCAAGTCCAAGTATATGTAACAGCTTCCCTTGATCATACTGTTGTTTCTAGAGCTGAAAACAAAGAAGTGGATTGGCTGCTGTCCACAATTAATTGTTACTAATTATACATATCATTAAGCAACTGGGTTCAGCCACATGCTATGCTAAGCGTACATCATGCAACCAAATATTTTCTTTTTTTACAGGGCTACTTAACCCATACCTCTGACCTAGATGGGGTCCACCAGATGGGGTGGGTGGGGCTTACAAGTTTGCATCCAAAATGGTCCATTTAGCACTCGTGTACATCTGGGATGAAACTAAATCTCAAACAATGAAATGTCTGTCAAAAATAAAACCTTTATTCCTAGCATATAAACGCTTCTGCATTCTGAATAACAAGTGATGAAGACTTGAGTTGTGGAACTCATTGTCAAGTCAGAGTTAAGTTGCATAGGTGACTCAACTTAGACTTGACTGTTTTTTTAAGCCCCCAAATGACTGGGACCCAGAGCCCACTCATCTTCTTTTTCTGGGAAGGCAGTGGGGAAGGGGAGAGCTTGTTTTTATTGGGACTTGAGGCTTGGGATTTGGAAGGCTAAACTTGGTACCAAAGACTGTACTCAGACATGGACTTGGTATCAAAGACTTGGACTTGGGACTCAAACCCAATGACTTTCCAACATCACTGTTAATAGCATACTCATATACTTGTAAGGACAGCCTATTAATATGCATGTCTTGATATGGGTAAGAATATCACAATTCGGTTTCCTATAAATTGTACTGGAGATTTAACTGATAATTTTTACTATATTGACTAAAGGAAGGAAGCATGCTCTTAATGTGGGTTGGTTAAAAGGTTATTACATTCTAAATATTTGCATGTCAATTATGTTCAGTTATATAGATGTTTATTTGGCTTAGGTACTATTCTACTCATTAGGTTATTCTATATTTGTTTGGTCATTTATTTCTTATTTTTGTTCCCCTAAGAAAGAGTTTTTCTTGAAACATGTCATGGAAAAGCTTTTGATAACATTTTGATGCTAATTTTTATTTCGCTTGTTTTGCATATATATTATTCTATTTTATTTTTCCCAACCCCACCCGGACACCAGAAACAAATTTAAAACTATTGTCACCCTTGAACTACCCACACCCTTTAGCTCCCATAAGTTTGTGTGGGGGGGTATGTAAATGAAAATTAATTTCATTTCATTTAATAAAAAAAGGGTTGGTATGTGTGCACAATTAAAGCCCAACCTACTTGCACTAGTTATAATCTGGTTCAGGTCCCCATGTTTTTACCTCAGATTAAAGATGACCAGAACGTTTAGGAGCACTTTTAGTGTTAAAGGCAGTTCAATTTTGAGATTTATCATGCCCCATTACCCAAAACAGAGCAAACATCTCATACTGAATGATAGCCTAATGTCATAGACCACTAACAAATCATTTGCTATTCTCTGACAGTAAACACTGCATGGTTCTCTTTTGGGTTTTCTTAACAGTGTCCTGTACTTGTACAACATAATGCAAGTGATGAAGTGATTTCTCCTCCCTCTCTCATCCTTTCAGTTAATCCTGTGTGTTCTTTTTTCCCTCCCTTTGTGCTGTGCGGCTGATATCCCGGCTAGGACCTTGCAGTGGGACACAGACCCTTCAGTGCTGCAGCTGCAGTCTGATTCTGAACTTGGGTATATGTCCACTCTTTCCATTTATTTTTCGTTCTGTTATGACTTGATTTGCATGGATTGTGTTGAAATGGCTTCCTAAATTGGCCTTCTCCTTTTGCATATGTCTGTTTTTGTAAACAATTATCTCTACTGAACCTTCAGTATTATAATTCGACATTTTTAAAAACGGGGGAGGGGGAGCTCGCCTTTTTCAAGAAAAGAGAAGTAAACCCCCCTGAAAAAGGTCACTTCTCATCCCATCTAAAACCCATTGAGATCAGATTTCTGTCTCATCTCTCCTCCACTGAACTCAAATCAATAGGCATAGTTCTCTTCTTCACCTCATCCTTCATCACTTCATCTTATAGAGTGTGGATGAGACTGAAGGAACCGCTTTACAGCAGATATTGTGCCCACCTGGTAGACAAGTCTACATTGCTGTTATTGGTTGCATCATAACAGTGTCAAGCATTGCCTGCCCTTTATAGTTGAATATTAAGACTCTGTAAAGATTCTGATGCAGCATAATTCAGATCTAGCACATTGCTAGAACTGGCCATATTTGTTGATTTCTAATGCATATTTCTCTCCTGCATACTTCTAGATGTACAACTGTAAAGATAATTTTACATCCACATTTAGGAGAGTTTGTCAGTTGTTTTCTTTAAAAATGCAGCACCAGAGATTGCAGCTACCTTTCTAGGTATCCAGGAATATTTTGATTGAAGTTAGATGCAAAAGGTTCCTTAGCAAATGAGAGTACAAACAGTATATTGCCAGCTTGTATCAGAGTCACCCCTTGACAGCAGAGCAAGTAAAGGAAAACTGAGGGATTGAAAATGACCGCCATATAGTGTCACAGCCACCACTAACATTTTTCTGATTTGGTTGTTTTAGGCGCCGCCTGCACAAGCTAGGTGTGTCAAAGATAACCCAGGTGGATTTTTTGCCTCGAGAAGTGGTGTCATATTCTAAGGAGACTCAAACACCGTTGGATACTCATCGATCTGAAGGTAGATGGGTTTTTTTACTGCAAATTTTGATGACTTAAGTCAATTCTTGTGAAAGGAGGAAAGTTGTCCTTTTGCTTCAAAATGGCTTAATAATAGATAACCAGAGCTCAATGTTGGGACAGGTGTCCATGGCATAGTTGATACCAGTACTGTATATAGCCCAATATAACTTAGTCACTTGCATGTCGGGCCAGTGGAATATATTCTGTTAGAGTTATGTTCAAGTGTTTCCCTTGAAAACCATATGGGGACTGCAGCCTGTGCAACCAGCCACAGACCGAAGCCATTGACTGGTAGATCATGCTATGCCCATAGTAACCAGATTGCTAGTTTTAATATTTAAGATAGGGGTGGGGAAACTGTGTCAGTGGGGTCCTCCCACCATTTCTAATCACTCATCATGCTACCTGGGGCTAATTGTTGTAGCCTCATAACATTTGGATGACCTTAGTTTCTACTGTGTTTCTTTTAAGCCTGAAACCCTGTGGCTCATGGCTCCGTTCATATCAGGCAAAAACAAAAGACAAATAATAATAATAATGAAGAAGACAAAAATGTAGTGCCATGTTAAAGACAAAGACTAACTGCTGTATTTTAATGTGAACTTTTGTGATTAAGGCTACTTCCTCAGGCCTTGGCATTAAAATTGACACCAATTTGTCAATTGCTTGAAGGTTCTTTGGTTATTTTCGTTCTTCCATATTCATTTACTGTCATTTTATTTTTTTATACCCTGCCTTTCTCTCCACATGAACTATTCATATCAGGCCCTGCTCTTAGATCTCTTGGCTGTATGAAGCTTTGTGGAAAAGCAGGGTGGTTTTAATGGTGGCACCTAGTCTGTGAAGACACCTTCTGGTTGAGCATTCTCAAACCATTACATTTTTAAGGGCCACATCTGTGAAGATTCTCAGTCATCCAGGTGAGTTTATCTGTAAGTTGAGTCATGGCAACTGGACTTCTTTTCTTTATATAATTAAAAAAATAAAATAAGTCCTGTTGCCATGACTCAACTTCCAGATTTTTAAGGGCTGGACAAAAACCTAGTTTTTAAAGAAGTCCATCCACTGAATCTTTCTCTCCACATTATAAACACATTGAAGCTGTTTCTTTCTGCTGTGCCTTCTCTTTATGTTTTGTGACTTGCTTTTTCGGTTGATATTTGGGTTTTGTGGCATTGGTATTTCCTGGTGATTTAATGGTCAGGCAGTTGAATCACACAAATGAGCAACAAGCATGTTATTATGTTCTAATGCTTTTAAATATCTATGTTGTTTTTAACACATTTTATTTGCTTTATCAAAGTTGCTTAGCTATCTTAAGTGCTATCTGTAGGTGAGAACTTGGGATAAAAATCTAATGAATACTAAAATGAAATGCATTTTTAGAGGAAGCAGAAATCAGCATTAACACACTGTATATGTGTTTGTCTGGATGCTTCATGTGTTTAATGCATATGGGTTTCAACCATAGTATATACCAGTGTTGGCGAACCTATGGCACGGGTGCCAAAGGTGGCACTCGGAGCCCTTTCTGTGGGCACCTGACATTGCCCCTTCACAGCCACCTGTATTCAGGTTAAATTGCTGTATTGGCACCTTGCGAAAATTAGTGGGTTTTGAATCGCAGTTTGGGCACTCAGTCTCTAAAAGGTTCGCCATCACTGGTATATACTGTCATTACAAATTAGCACTTTTTTAAAAAAAATGGGATAAAGGAGGCACTGATTATAAATTGCTTCAAAGTGGTGTCTTGTTTTGTTATTTTCTATCAGCTGGGAGAGGAACAAATATTTGTTAATATGTTGGGTCATTTATTATTTAAGGAAGAAGCATGTGATTGAGGGTGATAATCTGGTAAAAACAATGCTATCCTACTTAGTCTTCATATTTACTGTAAACATTAAGTGGATTAGCTCCAAGTGTGCTTTTACTTTATACAATGTGTATAATAAGTGTGTCACAAGAAAATGTCGCTATGATAAAGATCACATGATACAAGCATGGCTTAGAAAAGTTACCCTTTGGACCAATGCTGTTGATCAAAGTCATCTCTTGCAACAGAACTCAGTGGTGTAAATGTGTTCTTCCTTTCCCCAATACTGAGGGCTCCCCCCTTTTTTGAGAGAGAGAGAGAGAGAGGAAATGAGTTTTTAATCAACTGTCTGGAGACTTTCAAACAGTACCCTCTAGTGGTATAATGAAAAACATGCTGTGGAGAGAAAAAATCAGACTTGTTCTTAGAGTTTGAATTGGAACTATAACATTTTCCCAAGTAAGTAGAAAGGGGGGCATGGATTATAATTTTACCTATCAAATGAACACCTAGGTGAAAGATGTGGGGCTTCAACTTATTGGAGAGGCAATCCCTGTACATTTTCTTCCTCATTGGGGTCCCCAACTCCCCATGGCCAAAGTTACATCTGATAGGTGAAAAGAGCATAAAGGGTAATGTGTAGGGACTAGACAGGATGCAGTGGATCCTTCTTATGTTCTGCCCTTACCTCTGATTGAACTGGTTCCATGTTCCATACATTGGACATGTTGCTCAACCCGTCACATCTTCTTTCCAGGAAATGTTTCTTTCACAGGTACTCTTATGTGGGATTCCCATTGAAGTCAATAGCTCAAATCCAGTAGCAAGTCACAACTGGGGTAAGCCCACTGATTGTGCAGTAGAGCACTTGACCAGGCACATGACTGAGACACACTAGTCACAATTAGCTATGGCAATGTAAGCAAACTTTGCATGAACACCAGTTGTCATCTTCCAGTTGTGTTTAATCAATGTTGCATTCTGTTATACTGGGTTTTACATATGCAACAATCCTGATTATTCAGGGACGGTGGTGGTGTGGAATTAAACATTATAAGGCTTGCACTATATGTAAAGATGCCATCAACTTACATTTTTAGCATCCGGCTTAAGATGGATATAAATTTTACACAAAAAGATAGTGTGCATGTCTTGTTTCAGAGTGGAGTCATGTGCTGTACTGAATGTTTACGGAAGGGTTGTGGGTGTTTGGTCCTCTATTTTAGTCAACAGCTCTCTCTAAGTTGGGCAGAAATGTAGTGCATGGCTAATGTGTTCAGTCAAAGATGCTTACCATCACCCTTCAGGCATTAATACAGATTTTTGCAAGTGTGTGGTCCTTCAGATGTTTTTCAAGAGAAACTTCCATGAGTCAGGATCCTTCAGCACTGACTATGGTGGCTGCAGCTGATGACAATTTTAGGTTATTATCTAGTGAGCCACAGATACCCAAAGATGCCTTACAACTAGACAAAGACATTTGGAGAAGCTGGGACTCAACGCCTCTACCTTTCTAACTCTCAGATAAATAGGCTGAATGCTTGCATCAGAGTTATTGGCCATTTGCAATAAAAGAAGGCACAAAAACCAGAAATAGTTTCATAATTTAAAAAAATCCTGAAGGAGAAAAGACAGTAACAGAACAATAATGCTGTGACCATCACAAACAAAATGAAGTAACCAACAGAAACATTGAGAAGGAGGCAGATTGAGTTTTAATCCCAGTCAGCCAGAATAGAACAAAGTGTTCTGGGTGTCTGTGAAGATTCTCAGTCATCCAGGTGAGTTTATCTGGAAGTTATCTGGAAGTTTTATCTGGAAGTTGAGTCATGGCTACTGGACCTCTTTTTGAGATATAGAAACGTTTCGCTGTTCATCCAAACAGCTTCATCGGTCTGAATACAGCTAGTGCAAGTGGGTGGTAAGCATCAGATAGCAGAGCTCTCCTGTCAAGACAAGTGGCACATGATCACAGCTGGTTTTCAAGAACGTATTCTGTGGATCAATTCTCTGTGTGACTGCAGCTGTGATTCTGTGTTCCTATGTGGGGACGGTCGAGCACATGACTGATTAGTGACCCTCTGAGAGTTTCCACCCACTGCCTTCTCCCTGACGAGTCTCATTCCACTTTCTACTAGAGAACCGTGATCACTTCTTCCACAAGAGAGCTCTGCTCTTATGACCTAGGGAGTCCATTCAGCCTACCCACGGCGTGGTTATCAACCCCATCTTTAATCTTGCCATCCCAGTTTAAAGCATTAAATCAAATGAACTCTTGGGACACCTGGTGACAATTGGTCGCAAATGAGAGAGAGGGAGAGAGAGAGCCAATAGCCTTGACCTCATCGCCTTTGCCCTCATTGCCATGCCGTGACATCTGAACCTGGTGTTGAACTGTGTATTTGAAGATGAGCATTGTGACACCTGTATGCAAATAGAAGTCCAGCTGGGTTTGCGGGGGGGGGCATTTTATATATATATCTTTTTTATGCATGTATATAAATACTGCAGATTTTTAAAAGTATGTGAATATATACAGTCATTTTAGGTAAGTATGTCTTCAGCTGTTTTTGTTGGCATATGTTTTCCCCTAATGTTTTCCTGAAACCATTTGTCTCTTTTTATGGTTAAGGTTTTAAAAATATGACAGTAAGCTGCTTAGCATTTTTTAAAATCTCTCTCTGAAAGGCAGGGTGTAAGTACTCCTATAAAGCTAATGATAACAAAACATAAAATGTTGGCTGTGATCTATATGAATATATTAGCAGGAAAGTTATGCAGATGAAGATGTATCTTACATCTTTATATGCATAACTACTCCACTGCTTTGCTATCATAAATCTGCTTTTGGGTTGTGGCAGCTACATCCCTCTTGCTAAGAAGAGATCTTAGGTTGCTGATTTGTGCTAAAAGAGAAGCAATAAGATGGTAGCCAAGCAGGAATATAGGGGGGAAAGCAGTGGGCAATAAAACAAATTTATTTATTTATTTATTTATTTATTTATTTATTTATTTATTTATTTATTTATTATTGTATTTATACCCCGCTTATCTTCTACATGTAGAACTCTAAGCGGCTAACATGGGCAATCAAGTGCCAAACCAACAAGCAATACAGTAGAGCAAATAATAAGACAATCAACGTGTGACAATAAAACAGACAGACATATACAATCCTCCTGCATCCCAGCGTGCCAGGGAGGCAAATCTTAAACAGATTAAAATAGATGAGCCAAAATCGGCAGTCAAATTGGTAAAATCGATAACGATGGCGAAAAAAAAAAAACTAAGACTCGCCAAAAGCCTCCCGGAATAGAAAAGTTTTTAATGCTTTCCGAAAGGCCTGCAGGGACTCTGCAGAGCGCACTTCACTGGGGATGGAGTTCCATAAGGAAGGGGCTGCCACTGGGAAGGCCCAGTTCCGAGTAATCGTCTTCTGGGCCTCTCGTGGAGTGGCAACCCACAGCGAGTGCGCTCGCACCTGCCGAACAGGATACATAGCAGCACTAGAAGTTTCTAAAAACATCACAAGGTTACCGTCAAACAATGTAAGATTAAAATGAAAGTTAAAATTCAGAAGGTAAAAAAGTCTATAACTGGTACCAACAAGGCCAGTGCATATGTGCTGTAACCCTTCCTACAGATATTATCAAAGGGAAGTACTCAAATACCCCAGTGGCAGAGAAGGTCTGTCCTTGTGGTGACAAGGTGGTAGAGAGAACTGTGCATGTCATGCTGCATTGTTGATTTTATCTAGAATCATGCACTAAACTGATCTGCTAAAACAGTTCTTAGGTTCATTTGAAATTGAAACCCTTAACAGATTACTTTTAACTGTTACTCCCAAGATTATAAGAATTTGTGCAAAATTTTTTAACAAGACCATACATAACCTTTCTTTTATCTGGATTCAAACTATGGATTTTCTAGATGAGATTCATTTTCAGTATAATGTATTTGATGGCCAGGGACCTATCGTGGCACCTATTCAATCTTCATAATAATAAAGATTGAACACAAATTATTTTTGGAGACTGATTTCAGGAACTGGGATGCCACCTTTTAAAATGCCTGTTTCTGCAGCATTGCCCTCCCAAGGTGAAATGAAGAGGCGAGATACACAGGATGAGTTCAAACTAGGGCCATACTTTATTAGGCATATTTCACATCAATTTTAAACCATAACTCAAAGAGGGGTCTGATACAGGGCAGGTTAACAGCTGGGACCAAGAGGTCACCCGAAACCCCACCAACTGGCTTATGTATGGGCGAGTTCACTACCCCTTGGTTGCGGGGTCAATAAGACAGCACATCTGCAGCCGGTAACTTAATGTACCCCCACCCCAGGTCTGCAAGCCCCACTACTAGTGGCTCTTAGCCCAGGGAGCAATATCAGTGCATCCTACCCCTGACACTGTGATCTATAGATCTTCAGCGTCCAGGGATTGGATGGACCAGAACCATATTGTGGAGGTCAGGACTTTCAGGGGTGCGGCCAAAGTACCACACTCTGCTCAGTACTCTTACCTATCTCTCAGGATGGATGTTCCCTAACTGAATCTTTCTCACTCACGTGGAGCTATTTAAGTACTAGGGCTCCGCCTCCACATTCCATATTTGGGCATAGGCATTAACTCTCCCCCCACCCATAGAGGAACATACACAGTAAAAGGGTAAACGCTACACTTATATTTCCACCTGGGATGCACCGAATGCCTGTAAATTAGCCTCACTACCCACCAGTGTGACCATTAACGACAACAACCTAACCAACGCACCACCAAGCACCAGAATGGGATGGGCGAAAAATCCCCACTCACCAAATGGGCAATTCTGGGATCAGGGCAAAAATTCCTATCTGTCCTCCGAAAGTGACCAGTTACACTCACACCAGTACTGAAAAAGGGGTAGGTGGGTGGGATGATTGTCTCAAAAGAGGCTAAAGCTTGGGAGAAGGCCTGTTATATACAGGGCTCCTCCCTGATCCCTTCCCAGACTGAAAAATGCCCGAAAAGTGTCTCACATTATTTCGCCCGGGAAGGCAAAGAGGCTTCACTATCTGAAAAGTCCTTCAGTGGAGCCAGCCATTTGGCTTGCAGTTCTTTGTACCTCCAAAAGATTCCTCTGCTGATCTCTCACAATTTTTCATGAGTGAGAAAAGGTCATTCATGGCATCTTATTTATTTGTTGGTAATCCTGTATGTCAAACTGCTACAAAGGAAATAGACATTTTACACGGAAGTGCAACCTGCATGATTGAGCTACAGCCTACACCAGACATAGCAAAGTTAAGTAATTTCTTTGTGGAACGAAGGTCAGGTTTTTTTTTTTGCACAACTCCCAGAAAATGCTATTCAACATAGCAGGTGGCTGTTCTGACAGCAAAGTTCTTGGAGTTGTACTCAGTAATAGTAATGTTTCCAGATTCCAAATAAAATTAAAAAGAGATGAAAATGTATGCTTTTATCTTTACAAGACAAAGAAGGAGGTTCCCCATTCAAGCACCCACAGCTCAGTACAGTCATTGTCAAACATCTCTAACAAGGTGTAATGGCTGAAATACCACAATACTGGTAATTAAAGAAGGTTCACTGGAAGGACATATTTTGAAGCTGAGGCTCCAGTACTTTGGCCACCTCATGAGGAGAGAGGACTCCTTGGAAAAGTCCCTGATGTTGGGAAAGATTGAAGGCAAAAGGAAAAGAGGACGGCAGAGAATGAGATTTTTGGACGATGTCATCGATGCAACCAATATGGATTTGACAAAATTCCGGGAGGCAGTGGAAGATAGGAAGGCCTGGCGAGCTCTGGTCCATGGGGTCACGAAGAGTCGGACACAACTGAACAACTGAACAACAACAACAAAGAAGGCAGAAAATGGATGCTATTGGGTGCAGAATATACTGAACCTCTGCTCTAAGAATCATGGTTGAAGATTATCAGGCTGACATGGCAGAGTGCCATCCTTTTCTTTTGGAGAAAATATGGCCTCTCCTTAGTTTATCAGAAGATAAAAACTACTTTGGTACTCACATTCCAAAAAAGAATCTTATTTATTTGCTCCTCACCAAATTTATTTGGCTTGCCACTCTACAGCTTGTGTAGCAAAACACTTGTCGGGAGTTGGAGCATTGTAGCGGTACACTGGGCTGAAAGGCTCTGGATTAAGTGATGACTCAAGGGGATGATTTAGTGGAGAAAGCTTGACTAACGATAAAACAGATGATGTTATTGACAGCCTATTCAAGGCTAAGCAAATGGGTTTCTCTGCCCCTCAACCATAGAATCAACAACATAGACAATACTAATCCTTCTAGAGAAAGTACTTCCAATAGTGTTCTGGCAGGTTGCCATCTGAAAGATGGAGGAAGTCAAGCGTCTCCACAGCTCACCTCTACAACAAACAACATTCCAGTGCTTAAGCACATTAAAAAATATATGTTAGGAAAAGAAAGCATCAGTTTTTACTTCCTCCCAGCCAGAGCTGGACCATCACACAGTTCTCACAATACCAACCATCAAATACCTTGATACCATATATCATTACCTGCACTACACACACTGTGGTATTTGGCTATTACCCATCATGATTCATGGCTATGCCATAGAGTTTTATACTCTCCCTCCAAGTGGGCACTTTTAAGACAATGCCATCATTTCACATTTGGCAAGACACTACTCCAGAAGGATGCAATACAGCCTATTCCATCAAGATGGAAAGGCAGAAGGTTTCATTCATGCTATTTTCAATCACAAAGAAGGATGGAAGACTAAGGCCAGTTCTGGACTTGTTGTGAAGCTACGTCAGGAAAAGGTGAATGTAATAATGTTAACCCCTCTGGTGGCCTTGTGAGCTGTGGTTCACAGCTATCCTTTACATGGCAAATAACTTCATCTGCCTTCTCAGGAAGCCAGATTTAATATCACAACATAATGGGGTAATTCACCACCCAGACCTCAAGAAGTTGAAGCTCACAATATGGAAGATTCAGTGATGATCTAGAGTCTTAGCTGAAGCCAGAAAGCCATCCATAAGGAAAGCCTTTGAATAAAAGTGGCATATGTTGGTCACATTGACTGAACTAGGAGAAGACTACAATTTCCCATCAGTATACACCAAAGAAAGCAAACTGTCACAATCTTCATGCAAGGTCTATCTCCCTGCCATTGTAGCAAACCAAAAACCAAGTCTGCCGACATCACAGTTGAAACCACAAAGAGAATTGTGACAGGCTTACAAAATAATTGTCTGGATATTAAGATTCTCTCATAAGGAAAAGTGCCTATGTGTAGCTGAGCCCACTGAAAAGGCTTATCTGATCTCCATCAACTGAGCTGCATGGACTCTCAAGCCGAAAGAAGGTTTAAAGAAATAGCCCTCGTCTTCACAGAGGCTGAATGTGTGTGTGTTGTGTCATTACAGTCGTGACCGACTCTACATGACTCCATGTCCATGGAGTTTTCTTGGCAGGAGTAATGGAGTGGCTTGCCAGTTCCTACTCCAGGTGCCTACAGCACCTGGTATTCCCTGGTGGTCGTCCATCCAAGTACTAACCAGGGCCGACCCTGCTTAGCTTCTGACATCAAGCGAGATCAGGTGTGCTTAGAGGCTGAATAGTTTAGTTTTATTAGCTTATTTACCGAATGAACCGGACTGGATGACCCAGAGTGCAACTAGAAACTCTCTTTCATATCTGTCACACACTTGATCACAAAAAGGAACACCAGATTTGTGTTGTTTTTCATTCAAGCTCTTCACAATTCATTTTAAATGAGAACTTGAACATTTTAAATTCAGGCATTCTTGCAGCAGTGCTTAGAACAGGACTGTGACAGTAAATGAAAAAAGCTAATATTGTACAAACAAAATAGTGAAAGCAGAAAGTACATTGTTAAAGACCCATTAAGATTTTCAAGTGGCCAAAAAAAAAAAAAAAAAAAAAAAAAACCCTTATCTCCTCAAGACTTAATTATTTCAGTAGCATCTTCCAATGCATGTCATATGTCATCTGCACAAACATTTTTGGTGAACAAAAAGTCATATCGGTGTAACACTTCTCTCCTCTAGTAGAAGTCGTTCAGGAGCAGGCTATTACTAGTGAAGTTATCTGTGGTAGGGTTTGCAGGAGTAAAAGCTACAGACTTCAGTCTCTTTACTTGCTGGCAATCCATGCTGAATTCTAGAGCATTCTTCTGAATCAGCACACACAAGTTTTGACTAGAAACGTCTCTGGAAAAGAAAGCTCTTTTTAATTGTGTCGTTGCTTATAGAGATTGATTGGTAATGGCTTTTTTAGTTGTTTCTTGTTAAATCGCATGTTCAATGGTTTCCAATCTTGGGTTCCTCCATGTTCTTGGACTACAATGCCCAGAAATCCTGGCTAGCACAACTGGTGGTGAAGGTGTCTGAGAGTTTTAGTCCATGAACATCTAGAAGTCCAAGGTTGGGAACCATTAGAAACCTTCATGGATCTTTGAAAAAGAGAGAGAGAGAGAGAGAGAAGGTGTGGTTGCTCAGTGGACTAAGGCATCTGAAAACTGTCGGCTGCAAAGTTGGCAGCTCGGCGATTCGAATCCCGGGTGCCATGCAGCGGAGCGAGTTCCCGCTGTTAACCCCAGCTCCTGCCAACCTAGCAGTTTGAAAGCATGTAAATGTAAGTAGATAAATAGGTACCGGTGTAAAAAGCAGGAAGGTAAAACAGTGTTTCCTTGCAGCCATGCCGGCCACGTGGCCATGGACTTGCACAACACCGGCTGTTCGGCTTGAATATGGAGATGAGCACCGCCCCTAGAGTCGGACACGTCTAGCACGCATGTGCAGGGGGAACCTTTACCTTTTACCGTTTTATGTCACAAAACTGATTTTTATATCTAAAAATCTCATGGAATTGCTAATTGTTTTAGTCATGTATTCTTCCCTGGACCCAAACACTTAAAAGGAAACAGTATTCCTTCCACATATGACAGCTGAAAGGTGGTACTGTTGTGGTTAAGTGTTTAATTCCAAAGGATTCAGTCCTCATGCATGTTTTCCACAGAACACAGAATACAAATAACAATTAATGTTTTTTGCCTTGTTCTCCTCATGAGAAACAGTGCTGTTCTTTGCATTTCTGATCAGTTATGTCAGCGGGGGTGGGGTGGGGGGAAGTGTTGCCTTCATTAGTACCCTCTTTTATCAATGTGCTGAATAATAGGGAACTGAGACCAGCCACATCTTGCAATAATTTTATAAGTTTTACACAGTAAACATGATACACATAGTCAGTTTTCAATGCTTTCCCCACTCTATAACCAAAGGCGTTTGTGTTGTTATTAGTTTTGACAAACTGGATTGAGCTTTAGCCATTTGTTAAATTCTTCTATCTGCCCCATCCCCTCAAGTTGCCAAGAATTTTTAATGAATTTAATTAAAACTTTATGTGGTTTCTGGAGCATAGCTCCAGCTGCTTTACTGTTCTTGGATGAAGGAAAGTTTCGTTAATGCATAATGAAGTGTTTTATACGAGATATGTTTCACCCTCCTTCCTAGTAGCCCTAGGTTGTTTTCCATGTATATCATACTTGTGGAGTATTTTATAAACAGTGTATGAATCAGTATGGATTACTGTGTTAAATACATTATCAACACCAGCTACTTCTTGAGCAAACGGAGCAGCATTTCGCCACTCGTCTTGCTAGCTGCCAGAACTTAAACATTAGTTTTAATGAATGACATTTTTTGAAGGATGGTTGTAAAAAGTGCCTCCACTAGAGTTTACAGTTTCTTATTTCCAAAATGGTGCCTTGGTTATAGCATGGTGGGATGATGTCTGTTGTCATGTTCTGCAGGAGAGTCTTTTGAATTTTACTCAGGGAAATCTTTTAAAAAAAATTTTAACAGGGAGATCTGTAACTTGTTTCCCTCTCATCTGTTTCCATTTAATGATTTGAAAAAATAGTTTCATCATGGTACAACGGTGTAATTGAAATCAGAAGGGAGAGGTGAAAGAGGCTTCAGCTGTCCCTTTCCCAGCATGATGAAACTTTAATTATCATACAGAATTTCCAGAAGGGTAGCCGGATTAATCTGTAATCTGTTACTGCAAAAGCGACAAAGACACTTGTGACATCTTGAAGACGCATGTGCTTATTTCACATAAGCTTTTGTGGACTACAGCCCATTTTTTCAGATTCATCTGAAGATGGATTCGTCTTTAAGGTACCACAAGACTCTCGATGATATAGAAAAGAATAAATTATGAACAACAGCAGACAAAATCTAGAAGTAAGCCACAGCTAGAGTCATTGGATCAGTGGAACTTATAGATAATTGACTCACCAAACTACCATTTATTAAATGGCTTCTATAGTTCAACTAATATCGCTGTTGTTAGTTCACATTTACAGTCTTTCCAAATCCTGCCATTTTATATTATTAGTCAATGTAAAGACATACAAAAATACTCCACTGCCCAATGCATCTGTTAGTGTACTGAATGTAGGGAAATTATTTATTTCTGAGGGTTCTAGCTTCATCAGCTGGTGGAAGATAATGTGGAAGTGGTATATACAGTGGTACCTCTTCTTACGAGTTTAATCCGTTCTGAATGCATGCTCATAAATCAAACAACTCATAAGTAGAGCAGCTGTATTTAAAAAATAAAAAATAAATAAAAATTGAAAAAATAATTACAAATTTTAAGTAGAGCAGACCACATCTAACATTTGTAAGGCAGCAGTTAAAACACCAATGGCTTTCCACTCTTAAGTCAAATTGCTTTTAAGTAGGGCTGCTCGTAAGTAGAGGTACCACTGTAGTCATACTGTATATTCTAATATTCTAACATAGGTTAGAACTTGGGCAGTCTTATAGGCAGTGATTCTATGAAAATATACAGTATTTGGAAATGTCACATTATTGGACTCAGTGAAACTTATTTGTGTACAAATATGCATTGAATTGGGCTGCAAATAAAATGGTCAGGTTTTTTAATGTTATAATACACTTCTAAACAGCAGAAAGAGAAAAATATTACTGAAAAAGCAACACGCTTGTTCACAAAATCCATTTCTATGCCTTTAATACAACGTGCAAAGTAGCTAATTAACATGGAGAAACCAATGAAGGAGAAACATATATGTGAATCTAATTTACACTAAGTTTTATTAGCCAATGAAAGGCTTATAGAAAAGGTAGTGAAAGTTGAGGGCTTGGCTTTCCTTAAAGGAAGGTGTGAATTCTCAGCTGGACTACAGTGTAAAACATGAACAGCTACATTCCTTATGGGAAACAAAGACATTTTATGGAACTCCTTTAACGAGACCAGTGAGTGAAATGGTAGCAGCTACCAAGATTTTGCATTACAAGCGGTGTTTCCAATCTCTTCTGTGGATTCCATTTTTGTACCTTACCCACCAACTTCCAATTCCAAATGTAAACTCTTGTCTTGCCATTAGCAGACTTCATTTCAAGCTCTAAATATTAAACAAAAAGAAGCTATGAAGAGCAAAAACAATATACCTTGTAGAGTGGATGACTGCAGAAGAGTGTCTCCCACCAGGACAAAACTCTTGCTGGGCTATCTGGAAGTCACTGATTAGACTTCAAAGTGAAGTAGGAAGATCAAAGAATGATCAAGTAAAATGGGACTATTTGTCCCAGGACAATTCTTCTGTGACTACGGAGAAATGCAATCGATGCAACATTTCTATGCATGCCATTTATGCCCCACATCATGTACAAAAGATCTAGCTCAGGCTTGTCCAACAGGTAGACCCGGGGCTACCAGTAGCCCGTGAAGGGTTCAAAAGTAGCCTGCCAGCCATCAATTAAAAATGTGAGGGGATAAGTTCTCCACCTCTACCTCCCCCCCCAAGGACCACCAAAGCCCCAGCAAAGCTCTGGATCTGCCAGCCCACTGTCCCAGCCGAGTGGGGCAGTTCAAGGGCCATGGCACAGTCCCCTGCTCTCCCTACCGGCCAGATGATCGGCATGCCACTGTCTCGTGACCAATTGAGTTGTTGGTGCAGAGTGGAGGAAGGAGAGTGGAGGAGAGAGCGAGGGGCGGGGTCATGGCCGTGCCCACTTCCTTTGCATGGTGACATCCCCCTCTTCCCCCCCGGAGAATTCCTTCCTCCCACCCTTCCATCCTACTTCTCCACCTCCGCCTCCTCCCGCTCCCCACAGCTGCCTCACAGAGACTGTGACCTGCTGCTGCTCCTGCTCCCCTTCTGAGCCATTCCCTCCTCCTTGCGCCGCCATGGCGATGTGATTGCCTCGCTGCTGCCTTAACCCATCCCTGCTGCACAGTGAACATGGCAGAGGTGAGTGAGAGCTATGGGCGGCAGCAGCTGTGGCAGCGAGGGGGCTGGAAGGGAGAAGGGGGAAAACAGGAGCAGAAGTAGAGTCAAGTCAGGCCCCGGGCGGGTTGGGAGGGAAAGTGCACCTTTTTTAAAAAAAGTCTTCCAGCAGCCCGGACAAGCGGAAGGGGCGATCTGCGCAAGCAGGTACACACCTCCCTTTCACCTGTCCACACTGGCTCAAGTGGGTGTAAGGGAAGCATGTGCATGGTCAGCCTTACCATAGGAATGCATTGAAATATGTTCCCTCCAGAAAGGATTAATTTATTTTCAGTGCGTTCCTATGGGAAACTGCTGCTTTACTTACATTTTTTTTTTACTTATGAGCATATGATAAAATTCATAAGTAGAGGTTTTAGTGTTGTAGCCCTCAGGCATTTTCGTCCGGAAAAAGTAGACCTCGCCCCCTTCAAAGTTGGACAGCCCTGATCTAGCTAATAACTGGGAAGATGCCATTGAAGTAGCTTGCTTCAGGTTAAAAAAATAGCCTAAACATTTTAATTTGTTTTTGATCATACCTACAATATTAAATTGTGCAGTGCTCTGGTATGAATATACGTTCCCGAGCTTGGGAACTTAATTATTTCAGTGACAGTCCTACATTTTTCATGGTTGGGGCTGGCCAGGAAAGTGACCTCAAAAAATGTTTAAGTTTCCACAATTCTGGTTATCTATATATCTTAACTTGTAGGGTATCCGGAAGTTGAGTCATGGCTTGTAGGGAGTTTTTTCTTCCAAGTTAAAACAGGATAGGGCTGTTTGCCCTCCTAGTCTTCTGTGGTTAACAGGATGGGGGACTAATTTATCTTTTGACCTTATGGTTTCAAACTACATGAAAAGAGGTTCCATTTGAACATTAGGAAGAACTTCATGATGGTTAGAGCTGTTTCGGCAGTGGAATATGCTTCCATGGAAGGTGGTGGAGTCTCCTTCTTTGAAGGTTTTTAAGCAGAGGCTGGATGGCCATCTGTCGGAAATAATGTGATGGGGGTTCCTGCCTGGCAGGGGGTTGGACTGGATGGCCCCTGAGGTCTCTTCCAAATGTATGATTCTATGATCCAGTAGAGCAGTTCTTACCTTCTTCTAAACATTGAGCAGACACGCATGGTGAGACAAAATGACACAGAAAACCAAGTTAGCTGCCCAAGACCTGGCTTGTGAGGAGACCTGAAAAGGTTATCAGCCCTACACAAATGACTTGTGCTTACATTGCCTGCGAAGGGACCTTCTGAGCCAAGAGACCAGTTCTGCTGATAGATCCTAGAGATCAGATAGCAGAATATGGACCTGCCCGTATTCTGGTAATTTCATGATTTGATAATGGCACACAATAATTATTGTTATCAACTTCAATAACAGGAGGAGATTAAGCCTATGTGTCCACTCAGACCTTTATAGAGCAGTTAATTTTGACGAGATCATGTCCCTCCATGTTCTGAATAAAATTGTACATTGGTTTTCTTGCAGAAAAAAAATAACATGTGACTTGATACTTTACAACCCAATTTATATTACTAGGCTTATGACTGGCTTTCTTTCTTCTTCTTCTTTTTAAATGCCACAGTTCTAGTCCGTTTATTCAGAAATTAATAGAAGTCAAGAAATTTCACCTACTGTTTTAAAACAGTAGCAGAAAAATAAGCAATGTCCTTTAATCTTTCTCCCTCTTCCCTCCCTGTATGGGAAGAATGTTCAAAGTGAGTAATCAAGCAGGTGGGTTGACTGCAAGAAACATGAAGACTATTTTTGTTTAAATGTGGTCATTTGACATCAGGAAACACTGAGTGGGCTCCAGGGCTCATAACTGTATCCTGAGAAATTTATAGCCAATGACTTCGCTTTCTTATTCACCAACATTTGTGGGAAATTATGAGTCTGATATATAAAGTATTAAATGTCCCTGATCAAAGACATGAAGGCAAAAGAGACATCCATTTCCAAAGTGGGTGTGCGTAGCAGCTATCTAGTTTTGATGCAAAGTTTATAGGGTGTGTGTGTCCGCGCACATGTATATTTGTGATTTAGTATGTATGAAAATTTGTTCTGTTGTAAGAACTGCATACTGTATTTCTCTTCCTCTTATTCTCTTTCCTTTGTAACAGTTGGGGGCTTACATCATCTTGTAGGATTGGACGCAAAAGTTTGGTCTCTCTCTCTCTCTCTCTCTCTCTCTCTCTCACACACACACACACACACACACACACACACACACACAAAGCACCCCTTTGCTTAACAAATCTGGCAGATGGGTCCTTTCGGCGGCAGCTGCTTGCCATGTGATTTAAAACTTCCTGTCACTATAATTGATGTGTTTTTATTCTTTCCACTTCCTGAAGCCTGATCAGAATTAAAATTGCTGTTGGAATTTCCTGTCAAAGCAACTCATTTATTCGCTGGGCAGAGCAACTGACAGTACTTTGATTGGACATTGCCTTCAGCTATTCTCAGGCAAGGAGATTGCTTCAAATTATACTCCTTTCTGAGGTTTGACTTCCATACACACCACATCTGCAAACATATACAGATTGTCCATCATGCGGTAACCCTTCTCCCCCCTCCCTGAATGAAAACGCCACTTGTAACATGTTAAGGATTTGAATATCAAACCTGGCCACCTGCTAAGAATCCTGACGTCTTTGTGTTTATTTAGAAAAAGCCCATCCAGATTACAGATCGCTGACTCGCCCATTGCATCCAGGTTCTCTCAGCCAGGAAGGTTTCTGTCGTGCTGTATTTGTTCACAGGGAAGAGACACCAAAAATCCCCCTGGCTTGACTTTGTTAGTACATGTAAAGCTGGTCTGAGATGTTTAGCTTCTGAATGTTTCAGGCTTAACACAACACCAGCGTGCTACTGCAATTCAACATGTATTGAGATGCTCTTGGCTAATTGTTCCCTGAAAGTTACTCTCTTTTTATGGCATGTTTGTGGCATTGACTCATTTTAGTTACAAGTTGGAAATGACTTACTAAAGATCACTTTTCTCTCTCTTAAAAAAAAAAAACTTTTAATGGGCCTCTTGATCTTGATATGCCAGTGTACAGCAAATATCTTTGCTCTTCCCTTCCACTTTGAAAAAGAAAGAGGAACAAACCCAGTCCAGTTTGAGTTGTTATCACATTTACAGCCCAATCAATCTGTAGTGTGATTTACACAGGATTAAGTCCCACTGTGTTCAGTGGGATTTACTGCTGGGAAAGTATATATGGGATTAAACCCCTAATTTGCTGCAGGTCGGCTGCTGACTCCCCACGGGTGGAAGGAACAGCGATCTTGGGACTGTCTGTGCAAGGTTAGGTAAAAGTAATTAGGGCACTTCCACGTGTGTGAATCTAAACACCCATAATCGGTACTGTGTGTAAACCAATCCATCCTTTCCTTCTGGATGGGTTTATGACAGAAAGAAGATGGAAGCAAGTGTGGTGAAGGATGGAATGGTTATAAACAGAAGCCAATTGATCCCTCTAAACCAGTGGTTCTCAACCTGTGGGTCCCGAGATGTTCTTGGACTACAACTCCTAGAAGCTTCTACCACTTGCTGTGCTGGAAGGGGTTTCTGCGGGTTATAGTCCGGGAACATCTGGGGACCCACAGGTTGAGATCCACTGCTCTAAACAGTCCTTAAAGAGGCAGGGTGATTGCGCAACGAAAAGTCTCTACTGAAAGTATCCATTGAAAGCACCACTTCTCTATGTTGGACGAACAAACAGAGGATGTAGAACAATGAAACATCACAATGACAATCCAGCCAATCTATTTTGGTTTTTAAAATCATTTTGGAGAACCGTTTTAGAAACCTGGATTGTTTTGCTAGTTGATTTTTTAAAAAAATAAAAATAAAAATCCTTCCAGAAATGCATCCTAAAAGTGTTAAATCGCTAATTGTTTTAATTTATCGAAACCTGGTTGAAGCCAAACATAAAGTGAAAATACCTGCTAGTGCAGTTGTATTGGTTTCTACTATTATCCAGGTAGTTCATGCAGTTGTGCAAGCAGCTGCACAATTTGTGTGATATGACTGCTTGCATAACAAAAAGAGTATTGGATACCATACTTGCACTGGTTGTGGAAATGTACAGCTGCTGGCATACAAACTCATTTGCTTAGCCTTGAATAGGCTGTCCATAACATCATCTGTTTTATCGTTAGTCAAGCTTTCTCCACTAAATCCTCTCCTTGAGTCATCACTTAATCCAGAGCCTTTCAGCCCAGTGTACCGCTACAATGCTCCCACTCCCGACAAGTGTTTTGCTGCACAAGCTGTAGAGTGGCAAGCCAAATAAATTTGGTGAGGAGCAAATAAATAAGTTTCTTTTTTGGAATGTGAGAACCAAAGTAGTTTTTATCTTCTGATAAACTAAGGAGAGGCCATATTTTCTCCAAAAGAAAAGGATGATACTCTGCCATGTCAGCCTGATAATCTTCAACCATGATTCCTAGAGCAGAGGTTCAGTATATTCTACACCCAATGGCATCCATTTTCTGCCTTCTTTACTTACCAGTATTGTGGTATTTCAGCCATTACACCTTGTTTGAGATGTTTGACAATGACTGTACTGAGCTGTGTGTGCTTAAATAGGGAACCGTCTTCTTTGTCTTGTAAAGATAAAAGCATACATTTTCATCTCTTCTTAATTTTATTTGGAATCTGGAAGCATTACTATCACTGAGTAATTAATGCATCTAAATGTATCTAAAAAGTGAACTGAAGATCTCAGGGGTGAGCATCCTCCCAAATGCACACCCCTGAGATCTTATTAGTATGCATGCCAGGTTTCCAGTGGTTACACCCAATGATCTTGGAACTATGGTTCTGCCAGCCAGGCAGACAAATCCACATCTTGTGTATATTATAAATGTAGACAGAGATGTGAATTAGGAAAGCCTTTTTTTATGCCTGCTGGCTTTAAGGGCACAGTCCACAAACTGCGTTGTTCATTTTTCTCTCAGCACTAGTGCAGTCTGCCAAGCCTCAGTAAACCTCAGGTATACCAAGACCCAAGGAACTGCATAAGTCAGTATCTATGCCACCCACCAAGGCTTTTTTTTTTTTTAAAGACTGGTCAGAACACAGGGCAGAACTCAAGGTACTGCAAGTCCTGAAAACCACTCCTGGTTGATGTTGCAGACACTCATGCTCGGGAAATAGAAAAAACTTGAATACATTCTGCATTTTCAGAGAAGCAGATCAGTGGATGATGAATAAGCGCTGCCTTTAGACTCTGGATAATTGTTTTTTTTTTTTTCATTATGGCATTATTGAGCTGAAATATAAGGCGGACTATTTTACCCTAGTATAAGGCATCTTCCCATAGACAAGCTATTTCCAGCAGGCTGGATATACCATATTTCCCCATCTATAAGATGTCCCCATGTATAAGAAGACCCCCCCCCACTTTTCCATCCCCAAATGACAGTTTTGCAACTGCACACTTTTTGCTTCGTCTTACTTCTGTGTATAAGATGACCCTCAATTTTTTAGTCTAACAATTTTAGACAAAAAATGACTCCCTGCTTCAGGAGAAACCAAGGGCTGCATTCTGTCATTGATAGGTTTTAACTTTATTATTGTCATTATGGTGCAGGACCCAAGTGGTTGCCATGTAGGAAAATCCAGGCAACATGAAGTTGAAATATGCCCGTCCTGAGATCTCCTCATTTCCTTGAAATAGCCAATTTCTATTTATATATGAATGTCTGTATGTTTATATATTTTTAAATGCTCCATTTGCTACAGTGGTTTTAGCTTCTTGTTAGCATCACTTCTCGTTAGGCTGATGTTCCGCAGCCACAGAGCAGCTGGAAAAGTAAAACACGTGTTCAAGATTTATGCAGTGTCTATATTTTCTTTCATTAGGAGAACCAACAATAATAGGTGCATATTATAAGCTAACAGTGTTAAGCAGTATGTTATAGCCATGGCTGACAGACATCTTGGTTATGGTCATATTTCATATTGATGGAATTGTGCTTATTTTCTTTCAAACAACATAGACTGAACACAAATCAGAAGTTATATTTATATAGGTCCTGCCATATGTAGGAATTCTGTTATCTAGAAAGCACGAAAACTTCTCTTCAATAATATAATATTCGTCATGTTTTCCTATGGGACTCTAACATAGAATTTAGCATATTTTGTAGCAATGATATATGAAATCTCTATGTAACTGCAGAGGAAATGTATTATTATTTAGAAAGAAGAAAGAACCCCCCCAAAAAACCTCCAGAAACTTGCATACATAACCACATTTTCCAAAACCCAAGGAAAAAAAGGTAGCAAATAAAGATTTTATTTTTTTAAAAAATTAATGCCCCTCCTTGAGCCAAAATGGCTAGAATATGGAGATATTTTTCTCCCTCCCCCCCCCAGCATACCCACACCCACACATCACTTATCCTCTTGTCTTATTGTCCAGTGTAGAGGTAGGCAGACAGCAAAAATATTCCAAGAAAGGAAGAGAATGTAGAAGAGGGAAATTGAAAAACTAACCCCAAGGAAACATGCTGACGTAGACAGGATGCCTGGTGAAAGCAGCAAAAACAATTCAAAGAAATGGGTGAAAATCTCCCCTAAAAACCATGGAAAAGTAAGATGGAGACATGGCAAGTAGAGATGGGCACAAAATCAACTTTTAATTCATTTTGTTATTTGTTATTCATTTTGTTAGCTAACGAAACGAATAACAAACCAACCCATCAAAGAAAAACGAAACAAATGGAAATTTCCATTTCATTTGCTTTGTTTTCTGTTACCCCTACCTTTTTTGTTTTTTTGTTACCCCCCCCCCCAACCGAGTCTCACCAAGGCTGGGCCTGAAACGGACAAACCCGAACCATGGGTTTTCTGTTTCGTGCCCACCTCTAATAGTAAGCAGTCAGACAGAAATCCAGAAAAGAGTCCACCAGGAACTCTGCACATGGCAATATCACGCATAAGGAGGGAATGAAGCTAAAGAAGAGAGGATCAAGCACTCCAGGTCCTTGTGAAATACCATGGCCTATGCCTAGTCCAGATTTTTTTTTTTAAATTTGTCTGTAGAATTACAAGAGCTGCTCAGTTGTGGATAGTGGAAACCCTAGCTTGTAGTCTTCTACTGGATCCTGGCCCTGGGCTTTCTGTTAGTGTTCATTTAGGCTTCTCCATCAGCCACTGATGCCACGAATGCTGAATGAGAAAGTCCAACTTTGGGTACATCCAGTCCAGTAGTTCTCTATCCTGGAAATGAAGCATGGGCACCTTAGCTACACAGTCACAGAGTTTATTGAACTAGGTCAGTTCAGAGTTTGGAAAACACTTTGGGGGGTGGGGGCTACAATTCCCATGATTGCCCCAGTGGTTCAAAAACCAAAGTGTGCTGCTTATACACCACCCAATAGTGCTTAAAGCACTCTCTGGGTGGTTTATAAGTAATTGTGCAGGCTACACATTGTGCCCCACTCAGAAGGATGGAAGGCTGAGTAAACCTTGTGCCTGCTACCTGGGATTGAATCCCGGGTTGTGAGCACAGTTAAGCTATAGTACAGCAGTTTAATCACTGCTCCGTGAGGCTCTTGTTCAGAGCTATGGTTCAGATCATGAGTCTTTCACTGGTTGTGTATCTTCTTGTGGTGTGTTTCCCCCCCCATAAGAGCTTGATGCTACTTTTGCAAAACATTTGGTCTCAATAATGGGATAACAACCTTAGAGGCTCTCAAGTGCTCCCCTATTTGTCTTGTAACGGAGATGTCCATTTTAAGCATTAAGTACAGATTGGCCCCCCAAAAAAGAAAACCTAAAGGGGTAAAAAAGAATGGCTGAGAGTCTCATTTTTTTCTCTGTTGTGCACTAATGCTGAAGACGGGGACACTTGCTTTGGAACACAACAGGAGACCATAATTGCCCTATTTATATTTTGCAGATAAAAGGACAGTGTATTCAATTGAACTTGGTGCTCTAATCATGGGTACCTTTCATTGTCTCTCTCTCTCTATCTATCTATCTATACACACACACACACACACACACACACACACACACACACACACAACTCTAAAATTCTGCTGCAATAATGAAAAATATGTGGTCAGGTTTGATGTTCTTTTTGAGAAAAAAACTAAGCAGAAAGAAAAGGGATTTAATTTGCTTCAGTATAAACTCTCAGTTACAATTTTCTGTGGAATGGTTCTATTGAAACTAGTTTTTTTAAGGGGGTAGAAAAGACAAGCTTAAAAAATCCTTTTGTAGACTGAGATTATGGAAGTTGTGTGTGTGCCTGCAGATGAAGGAAAGGACACAAGTAAATTTGTTGTGGTGAAGTGGATTATGCCAGAATTTTTTTTTAAAAAAAATGAAAAGTATGTCAATTGATTGATGCAGATGATTAATTTTTTTTTTGGGGGGGAGGGAAGGACTGCAGTACCCAAAATCCTGCTTAAATTGTTTTGGTGGCAGGGTTTAACTCTTATCACCTTTAGACTAAAACCTGGAGCACATTCACTGATTCTCAGATAAGTCAAGAGGCACCCCTCCAAAACAACAAAAATGAATGTTTCTGCACCACATCCTGCTATTCTTCATAAGAATAATTCTTATCCTTAATAAGAATAATTCATGAGTGTAATAACAAGTGGATCTTAATAACAAGTGTAGTAACAAGTGGGCAGTTTTGGCAAGTCCAGGGGCCAGGTTTTAGACTGAGGTACCACCTGGGGCCGTGCGGACTGCAAAATATGAAACGCAATGTAGCTTGAAGTGCAGTTTTATAAAAAAAGGGGGAGGCTATTTGGGGATGTTAAACCATTGGGCAGCAGGAAGTACGATTTACAGTATCTTTCTGTGTATAAGACTATATTTTTGTCTGAAATTCTTAGACTAAAAATTGAGGGCTGTCTTATACATGGTAGCAAGCTGAGGAAAGAACCGTGTGGTTGTGAAACTATAATTTTGGGTTGGGAAAGTGGGGGTTGTCTTATACATCGGGGTGTCTTATAGTTGGGATAATGTGGTATATAAAAGGTGAACTGCTACTCATAGAGGCTTCCCAAAGTTGCATATTTATGTATTGGGAAAAGCAAGTGTGATGGGGAGGGCCAGAAGGACCGTGGTGGGGCCACTCACCTCAATCTACAAGATGACAGTTTATGACATTATGCAAATATTACAAGGAAATGATACTGTGAATGGTCTGACAAGAAACCGATAGGAAATTATCGGTTGTGGTTCTGTTGCTCTTTAGCTTCTTGTCAGACGGTTTGCATTTTTCTCATAATATTTGAATAATGTCATAAGCTGCAATCTTGGAGACTGAACCAGACATGCCAGAGAGTTAAAAATCCGCTTCAAGCGGATTTGTGGAGGAGGACTGCGGTGAAGAAAGCCTCCTAGGATTGTGGGTGTGTCTCTCAAAGAGCTTATGTGATTTGGTGTTCGTTCAGGGTGAACATTTGTTCCCTTGTACATATGTTATTGTGCACCAATATCAGTATTTTCCCTGGAAGTCGGAAGGAGAGGACAAAGAGAGACAACAAACCAAACTGTGTCTCCAGGAGGGCTCCCCACCTGCTGAAGTGGGGTGGAGTTCAGGTGGAAGTTTACCATTAGAAGTTGTCAATGGTAATGCTAATCTGCAAGCAAGCAAAATCTGGCATCATTTTTTAAAATGATGGGTTTCTGAGGATTCCTCAGCATTTTTTTAAAGAAAGATTTCGATAAAAGGTGGCTGATTTCCAAAGAAAATTAAGTGAAATGAAATTCTGCTGCAAAGGGCTCAGAATCCAGTGAACTATGTGCCATCAAATCAATTCTGACTTATAGAGACCCTTTTCAGGGTCTTCTAGATAGAGAACACACAGATGTCGCTTAACATTCCTTTCCTTGGGGGGAGACAGGAGAATGTGTACCTTGCGCAGGCTGGCTCCGTGTGCAGGGGGCACAGTGAAGGATTGTAATACCACCCTTTGGCTCCACAGCCAGACATCTAAACCACTGAGCCAGCTAAGCAAGTCCAGTTCAAATCTGTGTAAAAAAAAGATAGATAGATAGAGAGAGAGAGACATTTTGACTCCCACGTTGACTAGACGTTAAGATAGGCTAGGCTTATTCGTAGCATGTACAGAAGTTTCTTCTTGAAACTACAACTCCCAGAATCTTCCAGACATGATAGCCATAGGAACATTTCAAAGCTCTTTCGAAAACTTTCCCCCATGCACTGGTAACTAGATGAAAATTGAGCGGTTGCTGATAGGACTTGGTATCCAAGAGACACGGGTGGAACCTGGTTGAGTAACACCTGGCACAATGATGCATCTTAAAGCAAAGAAGGATGGGACAACTTTGATAAATTTCACAATTTCAAAAAAAAATCTTCTGAAACCAATTGCTTTTGAAAATGTGAATTTTTTTTAAAGTTGTTCCAACCTTCTTTGCTTTAAGGTGCATCATTGTGCCAGGTGTTACTCAACCAGGTTCCATCCATGTCTCTTGGCTACCTAGTGCTGTCAGCCCTAGAGAGCATAGCCAAGGATTATGGGGCCTGTAGTTGGAACATCTGGAGGGCACCATATTTCAACCTCTAAGGTTAAGTGCTCAAGTTCTTGAATGCATCAGTGGCTGGTACGTCAAAGTTTGTGAGTGAATGATAGTTATTTTTGCCTAGCTGGAAGTAGAGAGCAACAGCACAGAATAAGCAATTAAAACTTAGCAGAAACGTTCGGGAATCAGCACTTTTCTGCTATTCTCGGTACCCATCAAGAGGCTCTGCAGCAAGAGTTGGGCTGCATTCTTTTCTTTAACCTTGAAAACAAAAAAACGCAGTAGCCAGTAGAGTGTGCTGCTGACTTGCAATAAGCATGATAATCACTCCCTGCTGCATCATCTGATTTCTTTTCTGCAAAATTTGTATTGATCTCGTTTATTATAACCTCAGAGGAGGAGAAGACCACAGCTTTGTCAGAGGTCAAATAATTCTGCTCTGGTTCTTTCTCATAAATGTTTGCCAAAGCATTACAGAGTGTAAAGCATTAGCTAGCATCCTCTGCATTATTAGCAGCTGCCAGGATAAACCTTGCCATTCTAAACAAAGCAGTGTCTCTCACCTCAGTGCTTCACATTGAAGTTTAGTTGTGCTATTCTGGGAGTACTGTATAACTTAGGCTAGTTCCACCCCCCACCCCCCCACACACCAAGTGTGTTTCGACTTCCCAGTTCTCAACTGACCTTGCCAATGATCCTCTGACCTATATCATGTTCTCAAAACATCTGAGTAACCATAGCAACTTCATCATGAAAGGAGCTGAGTTTATATAGAGAGAGGCTGTCTCCTTTTCTTACATTGAAACTGCTGTACTTCCCCCCCCCCCAAAAAAAAGATCTTCTAGACTAAGGAAGGTTGATGAGTTACTCTTGATAAATATTTTGACATGGTATTTTTATTAAGTGTGCTTTCCGTCTAACAATCAAGAGGCATTGTGTATCTATTCCGTTTCCCCCTCCTTAATAGATATTTATTTCTGGTAAGAGAAATGGTAGAAGCTGTGCTGGTAGAATGTGGGATATTTACTACAGAGTACTCTGAAAAAAATAAATGTCTACATGTGGCTCAGCAGACTAAGGCTCCAAAACTGTTGGCTGCAAAGTCAGCAGCTCGGCGGTTCGAATCCTGGGTGCCATGCAGCAGAGCGAGCTTACACTGTTAACCCCGGCTCCTGCCAACCTAGCAGTTCGAAACCATGCAAATACAAGTAGATAAATAGGTACCGCTGTAAAAAGCAGGAAGGTAAAACAGTGTTTCCTTGCAACCATGCTGGCCACGTGGCCACAGACTTACCCAACACTGGCTGTTCGGCTTGAATATGGAGATGAGCATCTCCCCTAGAGTTGGACACGATTAGCACGTGCGGGGGAACCTTACTCTGAAAAATTATGCTAATAAGACAAGATGACTACAAAATAAGAGCATAATATGGAAGCATTCTAAATTGTCACTCTATCTGTCCCTTCCTTTCTTCCTTCTTCCACAGCATCTTTAAAGAGGTGGTGTTAGAGATTAGAATAGTTCCTCTTTTTTCTTTTCTTTTTTTGGAACCACAAAACGGCATAACTAGCATGGAGACTTCTGGGAAATGTAGTCTCAAAAAGGAACTTTGGAAAAGGCTTGCTGATGTTGATACGATTTCTTCCCTTTGGTATGCTTGCTTGGGGTTTGGATTTCATGAAAATATGAGTCATGCTCCTCTCAGTGGAAGATTCAGATTACTCAGCAGGAATGGAAAGAGGCTGACTCACATATGGAAAGACCAGTAATATAGGTTACAAATGTGACCGTTCCAAGTATTCCATGTTCTGCATTAGCACATGTAAGAAAAACGAACCATTTATTTTGACAATGACTGTCTTAAATAATTTGTCAGTCATCAGGTTCTAGTTTTTTTGAGTTCTTTTTTTGGCCTGTGCTTCCTAAATTTATTTTACTACCCCATCCCAAATTTTTCCTGTGTTACTTTCTCATTATTAAAGGGTGAGTAATCTGACTATAGAAGTAAAGCTCAGTGATTCACTCAACCTTTAATAGAATCCCTTCTGTTATTATCTAATTAAAGACATCCCCCCCATATTTTCTTACTTGATACTTAAAGCTGGTTCACACAATCATATCAGTAGGCTTAAAAATTAATCAGAAGATACCAATGCAGACTGGTCAGAAACTGAATTAGCAGGGGGCTCCTCCATGCAGAGTTGTAGAGATCCAGATGTTCCAGATTAGTAGAGTGATGGTAAATTTGGAAATGCGGGAGCTGCTCATTATGACAGTCCCTATGGCCAGAACATCTTCCCAAAGGGGGACACTTAATAACAGGCCTCTGGATGGATCCATCTCCGCATGAAGATCATGTGTTTTATAAAGTTAATGGCTTTTAATTGCCCATGCAAGATCAAACCATCAGCAAATATATGGTGCTATAACAGAGGTAAATTACAACGGAATATTGTTCCAGAACAATTTGATTTCCCCTGAAGCTACTGTGAGGATTGCAGCTAAGTTCAGGGGGAAGAGGAAACGGGGGCAGGGGCGGGTGTATGATGCCATGTATATGGCCCGTGGTACTCCAAGCCCTGTTCCTTTGACCACGTAAGCCTTGGTCCCACTGCATCACCACATATCTTGTTTTTCACTATGATAATTGCAGAATATATTACAAGTACACATGTGTTTTTGCAAACACATCGATCCAGGCTGTAACATAAGACTGTCCACTCATCATTAAATGTGGGTATATGCATATTTTTCTCCCACAGTTCTAAATATTTTCTTCAGAACATGCCTGTTTAATTTCTGTAGCCATGTTGTATGCAAAGGGGAAATTGTCAGGTGTTTCTTAAGGCTACCATAATGAACCTGTAAATATGTTAATTTCTCTTTTCTGTTTAAATGCTTCCTTGCTCACCTATGAGCAAACACTGGCCTTACTCCCATGACTTTCCTGTGTCTATGCAAGTGCCACAACATGAATTGTGATGATGAATTGCTGGTGGTTAATAAGATGATGCTTACATTTCTCATTTGCTAAATCATGTCACTGCTGCATGATACAAACCTTAGGCAGTTAACGGATGATAATTTGCTACTTCCAAATTGTGCCATAGCATAGTGTATGGAAGTAATAAGACGTTAGCTCCTGTTTATATAGGCTCAGTAGAACTTTGAAAAGTTCCTACTTTGAAAAGTTCCTTTATTGGGACCACAACCTCTTTTTTGGTTGTTGATTCTCGGGATTTTGATCTTTTTTAAAAAGATTTTTCCCAAGCTCCGAGATTTTGCTGTAGATATTCCAATGGCCTAATTGCAGAAATGAAAGCATCATTCACACAAAAGCGGGGGTCGATTTCAAAATGCATTGGTACCTTGTATAAAGGAATTAATTCGTTCCAAATGAAATTATGTTAAGCAAATTTTCCTTTATACAAATTCCCATAGGAATGCATTGAAAATGGAGTAATCCCATTTTTATGTTGTATGGATTTTCCCCATAGGCAATTATGTTAAGCAAATTTCCCCTATCTCCGGAATTTTTTATGTTGTACAGATTTTATGTTATACAAACTGTTTGTTATACAAGGGTCCACTGTACTGATTTATGCCCTAAATGAGATTATACCAAAATTTCCTTTCTCTTTCTTTCTTTCTTTCTTTCTTTCTTTCTTTCTTTCTTTCTTTCTTTCTTTCTTAAACAGGGGAATTTTAAAAATTTGTACAGTCCAATGGTTTCCCCTCCCCCTTCAAGATATGTTGGATCCGATTGCTAAGGACAGTTGCAAGGGTACATGGCTAGAGCCCGGGTGCTGCTTGGTTCTGTCATTCATTATCGTCCTCAGAAAGGCAGCATCCATTACTAGCAGGGATTTAATAGGTAGAGCCAGTTCAGTGGAGGGCTGGTTGCGGCTCGCTTGTTTTGGCAGGAAGAGATTTCCAACTTTAGCTGAACTGTTTAAATAAGGAAACCAAAATGTTAAAAAAGAGCTATTTTTCCTCTTATGGTTTTTCCTACAGTGCTTCATGTGTGGCATTTAGTTTTCCTTTTAGTAAACAGAATCCATTTCTCATTACTCCTGCAAGCTGCCACCTTATGATATTCCCGTGCATACCTTAGGAACCGTTCTGAGCTAAGAAAGTGCATTTCCATGCCGCTTTTCCAATGCAAGGAAACTTAACCAGCTAATAACATTAGAGGAACAAATAGCTAAGACATTTAATAAAATAAATGTGGCAGTAAGCAAGAACAATGATCGTTGAGCTGAATGTAATAGTGCTACCTTGAGTTAGACCCAATGAAACTAATGCGACATTATTTTTCACTTATCTAAATTTCCTTGATTTTATTGGGTCTACTTGCATCAATGTTTTTTTGAGTTTAAATGAGTCCGTTTCATTTCAGCTTAAGTTCTAAGTTCAGAATTTAGAAAAGTTACTGTTTTATTCCATACATGTGCTAGCAGAATTAACTGAAGGTATCACTTTTGTAAGTTTCTCTGTTGCTGTTGACTCATTTTTAAAGTGTGAATTCTTTCACTGACCTACATAAAGAACCATATATATTATGGAAATATTTTTAAGAGGTGATAAAAAGACAGTGCTGTAATAACCCACAAATGAAACACTTCTAAGGACAATAAAGTGAAAATTCTATGCTTCCTTATAAAGCAATCCAGTTGATTTTTTTCAATCCATCCTGCTTAGAAGGACTTCCCAAAGACAGAGAAAAAGCCCTGTCAGTGATCTTTGCTCACAATTCCAGAGTCGGTGTTGGTGTGGTAGCTTTTGTGCATATTTTCTTCATTGGTTCAAATGATCACACTTCTGAACACATGCAAAGTGATCTAATTTTTTTCAATACAGGCAGAAGCCTTAGCAACGGAGGGAAAAACCATGGATTTGGCCCATGGTGGGTTGGGGAACAGGGGCTCTGGGCTGATTCACATTTCCCTTTCTATTATGCAGTCACCATGGGGGGGGAATCTCAATCAACCTGTCCAAAACCCTGTACCATTTCCTATTTTTTTCCTGTGTAGTTATACGTCTGTGAAGATTCTGAGTCATCCAGGTGCGTTTATCTGGGAGTTGAGTCATGGCTACTGGACTTCTTTTTGAGAGATAGAAACGTTTCGCTGTTCATCCAAACAGCTTCATCGGTCTGAATACAGCTAGTGCAAGAGACCTTCTTATAGTCAGCTTGACCTCTTGTCCCCTGGTCTGATTGGCTCATAAGATGAACAAAGCCTGAATAGGCTCGTTAGGGAGACATTAGTGTCCATGGCCTTAAGGTAAACAATGGCCTAAGGTGCTGAAACCCATCAAGAATGGGTCGTTAGCTGTGACCTGGTGGTGAAGGCTCCTTGATTTGCCTGGGTACTGTGGAAAGTACAGCCTGATAAGTAGCAGACAGACAGGCCTTTACAGACCACATCAACGCAGTGGATCCTAATATTAAGTTCACTAGGGAAGACACCCAAGACAACAGGCTGGCTTTCCTGGATTGTGCAGTCATCATCAGACCTGACCATGGCCTAGGAGTAGAAGTTTACAGGAAACCCACCCACACAGATCAATACTTACTGTTTGACTCCCACCATCCATTACAACACAAACTAGGAGTCATCAGGACCCTAAGCCACAGAGCAGAGAGCATCCCCACCTCCTCAGAAGCCAAGAAGAAGGAAGACAGGCACCTGAAGACAGCACTTAAGGCCTGTGGATATCCAAGGTGGGCCTTCAACAAAGCAGTGGGCCATCCCAGAAGAACAAGGGATCAGTCTGAGACCCAGACCCGACGGAAGAACCTGGTCATTCCCTACATGGCAGGAGTGTCGGAAAAGGTTAAAAGGATTTTTGGCAAACACCACATCCCTGTTTATTTCAAACCCATGAACACACTAAGGCAGAGACTTGTCCACCCAAAGGATCCGATACCAAACCGTAAAAGGAGCTATATAGTATATGCAGTCCAATGCAGTGAAGAGTGTTATGACCTCTACATTGGAGAAACTAAACAGCCATTAAACAGAAGAATGGCCCAACATAGGAGAGGTAACAGCTCAGGACCAGAATCAACAGTACACCTCCATTTGAAGGACAAAGGGCACTCTTTCAAAGATGAGGATGGTTTGAGAGAGGAGTAAGGGAAGCCATTCATGTTAGCATTGAAAATCCCTCCCTCAACAGAGGTGGGGGGCTCCGGCATAGTCTGTCTGCTACTTATCAGGCTGTACTTTCCACAGTACCCAGGCAAATCAAGGAGCCTTCACCACCAGGTCACAGCTAACGACCCATTCTTGATGGGTTTCAGCACCTTAGGCCATTGTTTACCTTAAGGCCATGGACACTAATGTCTCCCTAACGAGCCTATTCAGGCTTTGTTCATCTTATGAGCCAATCAGACCAGGGGACAAGAGGTCAAGCTGACTATAAGAAGGTCTCTTGCACTAGCTGTATTCAGACCGATGAAGCTGTTTGGATGAACAGCGAAACGTTTCTATCTCTCAAAAAGAAGTCCAGTAGCCATGACTCAACTCCCAGATTCCTGTGTAGTTGCACTCTCAATCATGAGTAGAGAGATAAACTTGCCCACCGTAACCCACATACAGTGGGCAAAAAAATAGCAAAAAGAGAAAAGGAAATAAAGTATAAAAGGAAGGAAAAAAGATAGCTATACAACCCACTCTCTGAAAACCAAACAAAAAGGCAAACAGCAAATAAAGAGGGAAATGCAAACAAAAAAGGTAAAAAGGTAACAGTTTCCCCCTGCACATATGTGCTATTTGTGTCTGACTCTAGGGGGTGGTGCTCATTTCCATTTTTAAGCCCAAGAGCCTGTGTTGTACAAATCCGTGGCCATGTCACCGGCATGGCTGAACACATTGTTTACCTTTCTGCTTTTTAGAGCAATACCTGTTTATCTACTTGCATTTACATGCTTTCAAACTGCTAGGTTGGCAAGAGCTCACTCCGCAGCGTGGCACCCAGGATTCGAACCGCTGAGCTGCCAGCTTTGCAGCCACCACAACCCATTTAAAGAATGCAATCAAAGTCATCCTTAAATCAAAGCTACCAGAATATGGAGAGTTTTCTCTGCACAGACTTGATTCTTTCTTGATACTTTCTCTTCTCTTCTTCGACTCCAGCAGACAGATCAGACAGACAGCTGAAAAATTTAACTGAGAAGGGAAAGAAGAAAAGGGGGGAGGGAGAAAATTTAAGAGGGGGATTAATTCCAAGGAACCATTTATTTATTTATTTATTTATTTTTGTACTTGTTGACCACCCGACTTTCCCTCGGGAACTCTGGGCGGTGTACAACAAATTGCTAGATAAACAACTTGCCCAAACAGAGAAAACCCCAAACATACTAAATCAAGAATAATAAAAACAAAAGCTTAACATCAACAACCATACAACAAGGCGGACTCTGGCAAGAAAGGGCTGGGACAAACAAACAAACAACTAACAACAAACCACCGTGCACTCAGCGGTCACCCAAAGCTTTCGCTAAAGAGCCAGGTATTTAATGCCCTCTTGAAGGCCGGGAGTGAATCCACCAGCCTAATCTCCATTGGCAGTTTATTCCAAAATGGCCACCAAGAAGGCCCGATTCTGGGTAGAAACCCTTCTGGTCTCCCTCGGGGTGGCCTCCCAGAGAAAACGGGAGAGCGAGGCTCTTGTTGGTTGGGACAAAGCTGACCTCTGGGAGATCCGCTCTGCCAGATAGAGGTGGTGCAGACAGGCTAACTTGCAGTAGCAGCAAAAGTAAACCAAAGAAATACCCACCCACCCCAAATTCAAGGCAAAAAGCAAGAACAAATCCTAGACAGAAGCAGCTAGCACAATCCAAGACAGGGGGTTCCAGGAACACGCACTCACACAAGGAATGATTCCAATTCCATTTTTTCCAAGTGCTTGTTACAGATTCAAACTTCCCCCTCTCTCTACCAGAGATTTTGATTGGCTGCTGACAGTATTATTGGATGAAAATTTTCCTCCTCAATTTGACCGATAACGAGTTAAAGAAATATTAAACAAAAGAGGGAAACACAGTAGAACACAAAACGTTTGTGCACCCGTTTTCCATTAAGAAGGAATAAATTGTGTTATGGAGGTGCTCTTTTGGTTGCCTTCAAAAGATCAGGAAAAGGAAGAAGATGTTTCCCTTTAGGTCCCTCCCTAATCATGAGACTTGGCACAGAATAGGTACGGTGATCTCTTAACTTGAAGAAATTTGCCATTTGCGTTATGCTCACATAAAATTCAGGCAGAATTTCAGCCAATGAAGAATCCACCATCTATAGAAGAGTCATATATCAAGTACTGTGTCTCCTTAAATTATCTCTTGTCAACTAAAACTGCAAAGTATTCTTTCGATGGACCCTATCATTGACTTTGTGCAACCTCTTCCCTTCCTACAGAGAGCGCGAGTGTGTGTGTGTGAGAGAGAGAGAGAGAGTGTGTGTGTGTATGAGAGAGAGAGAGGGAGGGAGGGAAAGAGAGAGAGAGGAAATTCTATGAGACTTGAGACATGTTCTTTGAAGTTAAATTCACCCAAACCTGTTTCTAATTAATGTTTTTCATAAAGCAGAAACAGCAGTGCCAATAGCCCACTGATGATGGGTAGAACAGAATCCCAAGTATATGTGATGCTGGGTTGTCACTGACCATTGCCTATACTGGGTGGGGCTTCTGGGGGTAAAAAGTCCAAATTTCTGGAGATCCAAACCTTCCTGACTTTTGTCTAACATTTCAGAAGGGTATATGCAACGTGGTGTCCTTTAATTTTGGCTTACAGTTTCCATAAGACCCAGCCAGCATGGCTGGTGATCCTAAGGGATTATGGGAATTGCAGTTTATTGACCTTCCATGCAGCGATGTTCGGTGGGGGACCATAGGGTGCCCTGCGGGGTGCTTGCACATTTGAAGGAGGGCGCAGACTGAAAACAATTCTTCAGATACTACCTTATAAAATTCATTGTGTGACTTATGCAGTCCTGATTGGGTCTTAGTTTCATATTGAATTTATGGCTGTGACCCAAAAAGATTTCAAATGACTGATCCAGTGGACCACAGATTACTGTCCAATGTAATCAGTCAAGTAGAGAGAGAGAGAGATGCACACTCTTGGTTAGTTCATAACTGCAGTTCTACTCTGGGTCAGGTGTGAAGCCTTGCTTGTCAGTAGACTTTTAAATTTAAATTTGGGTGGCTCCCTGCAAAATTCATTGCTGTATTGTTACCTCGTCTTCCTCCATACTAGCTTCCTCCAGATACTTGAGGTTAGATCTCATATCAGCTATGTCAACTGTGCTAGCCCACAGGGACGAGAGTTTGTAGACAGTAAGGATGCAGTAAGAATGCAGTAAGGATGCAGAAGTTTTTATGGCAGTGAGAGAATTCAAATCTCAGTTTCTTAACGGTCTTGTGATCTGTTCTTCAAAAGATGTTGTACTATATCGGAAATGAAGTAACAAAAGCACCTTCTTTTATCTGCTTTTTGCGTCAGCCATAAGAGGGCAACATTACACTCATTAAAATTCACTAAACCACAAAGCAGTTAGAGGAAACTGGGGAGGGTTAAAAATATGAAAATAAAATCAGCGTTCAATAAATTTTAATCAGCTGTAGGAGGGAGCCACAGTATTTTGAACTTGTCTGTTATATTTCTTCACACTGGGTGGAGTAAATGCTTGTTCAAATGTGTTTATTCAGCGTTTGAAAAGGGAGAAGTTCTCATCTTGTATAGGGAAACAACATAAGACTTGTAATAATGCTGTATTTCGGTCCTTAAGTTAACACAGCCCCTTTCTTTATATAAGTCCACTGCTCTTTCTTAGAAAGAGCTAGCAGTTGCAAGACAGGAAATAACAGGTATGGAAAAACAGTCTGTCTCTCTCCTGCACTGATTATTTTATTTTTTTAAACTGTCTTTTAGTAATATTTCAGTATACTAGTTAAAACTGTGGGTAATAATTTCATTTATTCAGCAATTAATATATCATTTAATCAATTTGAAATGATGAAGTGAATGAAAATTCTTTAATCAATGTCAAACTTAGCTGACATTTCCAGTATAGAGATGGCCATATAGTTAGTGCCTGTCATAAATCTGTTTCAGATGAAGAGCAATTCAAGCTAAAAGGTTGGCCAATTCAAGTGCTAACAGTATTGACTACAGACATAACTGTATTTGTTAAGCACCAAAGCTTCAGATCAGGAGGGTTGAGTCTTCTCTTATCAGATTCTACAACATTTGGATTTTTTTTTTTTAAAAAATGAAATTCTTTCCAATCCAAATATAAACAAATTTGTGAAGTATTGGTAAATTATATTTAAAAAGACACAACAAAATGTTCACCCTTCTCTAATGAAGAGACTTATCACAGACTTTATTACTGGAGTAAAATGTTTTGGAATGCTTTGTTGATACAGTCCTTCCTAGGATAATATAACAGCTCCAGTGTCCGTTGTAATTTGGAATTTTGATTTGGCAGCCAGTTTATTTATACTCCTAAGAAAGGAGGGATTTTCAACCAGCTTTCAGTTATCAAATGTTTATGGTCTCTTCTTTGTAACTAGCTTCACTTCTGCTAACACCTTTTTGTGGCCAAGATCTTGTGACTTCTTCATCTGCTATAACATATAATCTGAAGCCATGGTTTGCTGTTGACTTAACAATTTTGCTTGTTTAAACTATCATCTGGGACATCTAAATGGACAACTATGGTTTGTTCCTTGAGAGAATCAAATCACAAATGCAAAATGCTTATTTTTGTTGTTGTCCGCCATCTATTTTATGCAGGAGCAACAAACCATGTTTAACACAAACTCTGGCTTACTGTGACAATGAATGAAAACTTTTTAAAAATTGACAATCCTAGTGGACATGTATTCTTACCTTTCATGTTTTCCTGCTACACCATTTTACTGTAGAAGTAGCTAAAAGTTATGGCTACATCATTAAAGGAGTGGAATTGATTCTTGTTCAATAACAGGCTTAATGGAATGTAGTTATAACTTGGTTATTGGAAACAGCAGTTAATTGCAAGTAGTCAGTTGTTTATACCTTGTTATTCTCAAAATGTGTGGAAAGTATAAAGCACCTATCTGGGCTGCTGAGTTGTATATCAGTACAGCACCTTGCAGGCATGTTCTATTGCCAGCATGTGTCTGAAAAGATTTTGGAGGGATTATGTCAGCAACAGTCAATATCATTTCTCAGTGAATCATGAAACAGTTCTATTGTTTATATTTCATCTCTTCGGGCGACTGCCTGCCTGCCTCACACTGCAACTTTTAAAAAAACCGAAACTTTTTCAGGAAGGTGTCTAAGGTGGGGGTCTGTTGTGGGTAGCTGAAATTTCATGTTTATATTTCAGAATGCTTGCCGAAATTCTTTCTGTTTGGTCTCCAGCTGAGGAAAATACATATTTAGAAATGACAGCATTGGGATTGGCTGTCTGCAGCCTTAGAACAGGGCTGAGCACTGGCAGTCAATTGAAAACTGGGCTGGAGCTCAATATGGAGAGATATTTTTGAAGGATGGGTCTGAGTCCAGCCTTTGGCTACAATATGTTTTTGATATATGGCTAGTTGAGGAGGAAGTGCTTTAACCCTTCAGCATCTTCACACACACACACACACGAATATATCCAACAAAGCTCAGCCTACAGGTCTCCCAGCATACCACCCTTTGGCATGGCTGAGGCATAGCTTTTCCTCAGAAGACTGGAAGCTGAGTGTCAACATAGGTTCCTGTACAATCAGACATCATTCCTTCCCACGTTTGCTTCCCAGAACTTTGCAAAGTTTTGTTTTGCTACAACTCCCAGTATTCCCAGCTAAAATGGCCAAACATGCATATATAGGAAAAAGTGACTTTAAAAAAACTACAAGTCCCAGGATGGCTGAAGGCTGGGAATTATAGTCCCCAAAATGTGTCTCATCGATGACCAAATGTTGCTGTGGAATTCAAAAGTAGGAAATGGATGGTGTTACTTGGGGGCATAGGGCTTCAGGAGATGAGTTTGGAGACAGACCCTTGGAATTATAACCATAACAAATTACTTTTTAAGAGCAACTATCTAAGCTCTGGCAAGATTTGTTAAACAAAGCTATAGCATACTGGACAATTTGTTCTGTGTGAGTCTTGTGGGGCAGTGATTAAACTGCAGCACTGCAGCCAAAACTCTGTTCACAACTTGGTTTCAATCACAAGTTGCCAGCAAAAGGATTTGTTGTGGTTGCTCAGTCGTTCAGTCGTGTCCAGCTCTTCATGACCCCATGGATCAGAGCTCGTCAGGCCTTCCTGTCCTCCACTGCCTCCCAGTGTTTGGTCAGATCCATATTGGTTGTATTGATGACACCGTCCAACCATCTCATTCTCTGCCGTACGCTTTTCCTTTTGCTTTCAATCTTTCCCAACATCAGGGACTTTTCCAAGGAGTCCTCTCTCCTCATGAAGTGGCCAAAGTATTGGAGCCTCTGGTTTACTCGGCCTTTTATCCTTCCAAGGTTGGTAAACTGTGTGTGTACCCAGCTTGAGAGAGCTGTTAATGTGTAGCCTGAATAACTAAATTCTAAAGTACCTAGACAATGTTTTAAGGTCTATGAGTGGCATATAAGCAGCACACCTTTGCTTTGCATTTTAAACCCTGGTTGGGCACTTTGCAGCTTGCAAAATATTGTTGTCCTTCAAACCCTGTCAGTTCTGGCTAGTACAAATAATTGTGAGTTATGATGGGATATGCAGTCCACCAGCCTCTAGTGGGCCACAGGTTGCTCGAAGCTTGCCCGAAATAATTGTCCCATTTTAAGATTACGTTGTATCCAGGGCTGGCGCTTCCATTAAGGCGAACTAGGCAGTTGCCTAGGGCGCCAAAATGGAGAGAGGGTGCTGGACAGCCTGCCGCACCCCCACCGCCCTCACCGCCGCTGGCCACTGCTGTCCGTCGCCGCTCCGCCCGCCAGCCGCCCGTCGCCATCTGCCCGTCGTTGCCCGCCAACGCCCGCCGTCTGCCCCGTGCCCATCGCCACCTCCCTGTGCCCATCACCGTCCCCCGCCATCCACCCCACAACCCTGCCCCGCCCCTCGCCTAGGGTGCAAAAAAACCTAGCACCGGCCCTGGTTGTATCAGTGGGTCTTGAGGGGCCTCCGGAGAGTAAGGTTACTGATCTGCCTTAAGCAGGTTACAAGGGATATTTAAGTAGTTTACCTGTCCCTTACTTTAAAGACACCTCCTTTTAAAAAGCCCCCAAATAAAATTCAAGCTCCAACCTCTTTAAAGGCTGAATCCCTTTAGGTGAAATGTAGCATGCAGTAAGGAAATACTTTCTAGGTTTACCAAAGGATGTGATGTCCCTTAATAGAAAAGCATTGGGAGGGGGCGACTGCTGTGTTTTGTTGACTAGCCAATAAGCAGAGCTAGCCAGTGGGCAAAGGGGATCTCTTGGGGAAAAACTGGGTAGGTTCCAACAAACAGAAAAAAGAAAACCACAGCAGCAAATGTAACTTAAAAACAAAGTTCCAGACATGTTCTGGAGGAGGAAAGCTTTAGTTCAAAAGACTGTTTGAAACAACAAGAAAGCTGGTTCCAGTGGCTGATTAGGATTTCCTTGGAGCTCAGATGAAAGTGGTTGTTTGCAGAGGCTTATTCACTGTGGGTTTAGATTCTTTGTTTTATCGTTTTGCCAAGGACTAGTCAGACATAATTCAAGATTAATTACAGTGGTACTTTGTATAAAGGAATTAATTTGTTCCAAATGAAATTATGTTAAGCAAATTTTCCTTTATACATATTTCCCATAGGAATGCATTGAAAGCAGAGTACTCCCTAATCGTGACTATTTTTGTGTTGTACGGATTTGCCCCGTAGGCGATTCTGTTAAGCAAATTTCCCCTATCTCCGGAATGTTTATGTTGTACAGATTTTATGATATACAAACTGTTTGTTATACGAGGGTCCACTGTATATAGTTGTCGGTGATTCCTCAGAAACATAGTTTAATAGGAATGGTGTTAATAATAACAGGACGAATACTGGAGGCTAAGTGTGTGCCAGGCTATGATTAACACTCATTCGTTGACAAAAGCAGGTCGACGGCTATCTTCTAAACCTGGTCCTTGGATCAAACTAGAGATGGGCACGAAGCGCTTCATAACGCTTCAGCCCTATTGGTCTGCATGGCAGCCCAGCTGCTATGAGTTCCTCTCCTTCCCCCTTACCAGCACCTCTACTCACCCGCCTCTATACACCAATTGGGCCGTCCTCCAGGGCCAGCTGCCCAGTCCGCATAGGAGCCAGGTCTTCCTTCCTCACCTCCACCAGCGGCTGGCCACTGTATGGCCATGCACAGAGCCTTCCTGTCCCAGCTCCTCATTTGAGTGGTCAGATGCCAGAGGAGGTGGGGCTGGGAAGCCAAGGCTGTTACCTGGATTGGACAATCGTGCAATGGGGAGTGCATGGAGCAGAGCACTCTGGTTGGTGAGTGGAGGTGCTGGCGAGGGAGGGCAGGGGAAACACACACAAGGCACATAGATGAATTGGGCCAAAGCACAATGAAGTGCTAATTCTAGATCAAACCTATCCATATTTCATCTAGTGTGATGTTGCAATTTCATCTACTGTAAGTGGTGCATCAGAAAGCTTTTGCTTTTTAAATGATTTTTCTCACATACAGTAAGAATTCAAATAATTCTTATGCAAATATTTCTTATGCAAATAGTCTCTGTTGCTGGTAATGGGAGAGATCTCCCATGTTCTCAAGCGTCGCTTGGCAGTATGTAGGAATGGGTGGATATTTGGCTGGTTGCTTGGGAGTGGTCGTGGCTGGAGCAGAGACAGGAAAAATTACTACTTTTGACTCTCACCCCTAGAATACCCTGGCCAGCATGAGAATGGCACTCTAAAGAAGCAGTTTTTCCTGTCCTTGGCTAAAGAGCAAGTAAAAACCAGTTGATTATAGGGCTGAGAAGGCAGACTAAAAGCATCTAGAATAGTGCTTCCCAACCTTGGTCTCTGGAGTTCTGGGTCTATTGCTCCCAGAAATCCTGACTAGCACATCCTATAGCTTCTGGGAGATTTAGTCCAAGAACATCTGAGGGCTCATGGATGGGAACCATCAACCTAGAAGCACGAATTGTATTTAGAAATCTGAATCACTCCAGTGATGGGGTGAACTCCTTGTTATTGTCAGATGAGGCTATCTCAACAGGATGAAGCATCTCAATGAGGAATTGTGTGATTCCTTCCCCTCAGCTGACAGTGTGATAAGGCGTTCTTCTCCTCCCCTTCATATTTGTGTAAAATGTCTCCAGCTTTTATTCCCTAATCCAGAGATTTCACTGCGTCTGTCTGTGTGTGTTTTTGTATTTATTCCTCCCCATCTCCCAGCATCATTTACAGAGTGCAGTTTGGCATCAAATCCATGCAGTCTTGGAGCAAAAATTAGAATGCTGGTATGTTCACCAAAACCAAATGTTTTTAGAGAACCAAATTCAAATGAATACTGGTGAATGATGACATATTTATGACAGCCTTGGCAGCTACCAAGACGTCTGTTTTTCTATGCTAAAAAAATAATAACAGCAATCCACAATCAGGAAAACATCACTTTGTAGCCCTGTCAGGGAGGTGAAGTAAGAAATGGATCAACACGCTGGATGTCCCAGTCAACAACAAAAAGGCACCACTTAGTTCTAATACTTTGACCTTATAGCTGTGGTGTAAAGGCACTCTTGCTCTCTGTGTCACTTTTCCTTCATCTGCTCTTCTGCTCTCCTGTTGGTTGGTGGCTTCATTTGATCTGGGCCAGGATTCTAAGAAACTTCACATGAGTTCCATAAATTCAAAGGGGTTCTCTTCCAGAAATAGAGTGCATTAGAAATAGTTGTAAATAGAGATGGGCATGAAATGAAAATATAGCATTTTGTTTCGTTTTTCATTTTGTTTCATTTTGTTATTAACGAATTTTTAAAAAATCTGAAATGAAATGAACCAAAACAAAATGAATCATTATGCTATAAAATGGCTCTCCTGGGTCCTAGAGGCACAAAATTTTGTGGGTAGCTTCCTTGGACTCTTCCCTTTAAGCTTTCCAAATTTGGAGAGGTTTGGGGTTCAGGGGGCTGAATTATTTAACTCCAAAGTGGGTTCCCCCAGGAAAAATTATTTGTAATTGGAAAGTTATGTACTCGAAAATAGTGACCCCAGGCATCTAGTAGCATGGAAATTACATGGGAGCTTCCTCAAGCTCTTCCCTGTATGTCCCCCAAATTTGGAGAGCTTTGGGATTCAAGGGGCCGAGTTATTCAACCCCAAATTGGGTCCCCAGGAATCCATTTGTAATTGGAAAAGTGCTTTTTTTAAAGGAGAGGTTTGGTTTTGGTTTGGTTTCTCTTTTACCTCTCCTTAAAAACAAACCACTTTTCTAATTACAAAAGGAATCAATTTGTTGCATAATGAAATGACAAAACAGTGTTTCATTTTCCATGAGGTGCCCATCTCTAGTTGTAAACAGGTTGTGAATGGCATGGGAAGTGGGGATGAAGGGGTGCATGTGAAAGCATTCCATGTTTCTGTGCGTAGAAGTACCAGCTCCTTGCAAGAGAATGGGTTGCTATTTGAATCCTATCCTTAGTCAAGGGCAAAGGAATGTATCGTTTCTCATGGTCCTCCAACCTTCGGCCTATTTTATCAGATGTTTGATACCTCAAGGAGATTCACAGATGTTATGGTAGCAATATTTATCCACTCATCCATTTTCTGTCTTGCTTTTTCTGGTCTGCTTATCCAGGACTGTTGTGGTGGAGAATAGTAGTATCCAGGAGGGATTTCAACCTTCTAGAACTTCCCTTCCTGTCTGTTGTCTGGGAAGCAGTTACTAATGGACCGGTTGATTAGCATCAATTACTTTGTTCTCATTTTGTCAACTAGGCTGTTTTATCCAGAAAAGCCAAGAGCATCATACATTACATTGAAAAGAGGTCTCAGGTTGAATTTATAGCCACTCTAAGATTTGTGGTTATAGCATGGACTTCTGGTTCTGGCTACACTGCAGCGAGACAACTTGATAAGTGTTCTAGCTTATCAAGTTGAATTCCACCAGACAAAGGGGCCCTAATAAGGGTAATGTTTCCTTGGAGGGGAAATGAAGAAGAGGCAACAACTTTAGACCATGAAGGGAGCGGTGGCAAACTTTGGGGAAGCAGGAAAATGCTTCATCTCTCCCTGAAGGAAGACCTTTGCTATGGCGAAGGCAGAGCTGTCAGTGCCAGATATTAAAGCTGTAAATATTCGGTGTGTTGTGAATCAAATGCTTCTATCTCTTTCTGTGTGAAGCTTCTCCTTGGTATCTGGAAAATCTTTCCTTCAAACAAGCACTAAACCCCACTTCTGAGGAAGCAGCTTTTAGCAAAGAAGGGTTGAATGTTTTCGAAAGTCAAGCACAGAAGAAGTGATTGTTTCCACATTATTTCATGAACTTGCCTTTCTGCCTATTGTTCTCTTCTTGTGGAAAAATATTTTATGTGTTTGCTGCTCTTTATATGTGGTGGATTTAAAGACAAAATTTAAAGAAAAGTACCTTATGCCTCTTGTGCTTTCTATATGTTGATTTTAAAGACGCAAATGCAAGAGCAGTGTTGAGAAAGTTATTGTTTTCAAAAAACAACATCCGATCTTGGAGTAACCGCATGTTTTGAAAACAACACTTGAAGGCTGTTCCTCGCTGCTTTGGCTTCAATCTAGTCTAGTTACTCTTCTCTGTACCTCTCTTTTTTGAAAACTAAGTGGCAGAAACTATTACAAGCAATATTAACCCTTTTCTTGTGAGCTATCAAACACAATGGATTGGGAGAACATTTCAGAAGAAGATTTTGCCACATAATTCTATCCGGTTTGCAAAAAAATTATAGATATCTACACAGACTCAACCGACGACAATACAGAGATTTTCAATTCTGATAAAGTCACAGAGTCAAAACAGATAACTCAAGATGGAGTGGTGGATCCCACTGGGTCTCTAGAAAAAAATCTGAAATTAGTTCTGAGCAGGAGATTGAGCTAAAACAGACCTGTGATCTTAATCTACAGACAAACACAACAAGATTGATGCAGGATAAATCTTTAGTTATGCCAAATTCACAAAATATGATAAAAATATCTACTGAAATCAGCTTGAATCAAGAGATTAAACCATAACAAAGGGCAGCTCTCAACATGAAGACAAACATGGCAAGAATGATGCAGGCTAAACCCTTCGATGTGCCAAGTCCATGGAATATGATAAGCACATCTGTCTTACTTAATATGGGGCGCCAAAAAGAGGAAAATTTGGGACTTTTTCAGTAGCAGGGCAGCCATCAAGATTACTATCAAGATAATACAACAACCCATGAAGATAAAGGCTTTGATAATGGGGAACAACCTGTGAAGATAAGGGGCTTGGCAGGAGATGGGGAAATTGAAAAAAAGAATTTATGGCTTAGTGAATCTATTACATAAAAATATTTTCTGTATTCTGATTGTCTAAGGCCACTAGTTAATTGGTATGATATGGGAAACGGAAAATGGAAATGTGAAGATAAGCCTGATATATAAATAAATGTTAATCTGTTTGATTTTTAAAAGAATAGAGGTAGTTAGCTATAGACAAGAACTTCTATGCATAAAGTGAAACATATAGACCAGGAGGTAGTTCTCTTATAATAGCCCATAAAGTATTAACTTGAATGAGTGATGATTGCTGAAATTAGGCATTCTTTGGAAGAATGGGTAAATATACTGTGGATGATATATAGAATATATATAGTTAGCCAAATCTGTCCTTAACGGCTTAGTATTGAAGAGCTAAACAGTGAGTTTGAATAGATTGTTGAGATTATATAGGCTATATTCTTTGTATTAAAAATAGATGTAAGTAAAGATAGAATAGGATGAGATAATAAGGAAACTAAGTATGAAAGTATGCTCATTTAAGCTGGGAAGGGAGATATTAATTATATTGGGCTCAAATGTTGGAAAAAATTGATTGAAGAGAAAACACGACAGGAGTCAAGCAAGATATTTGTTTTCTGTAATTTTGTGTGTGTGTGTGTGTGTGTGTGTGTGTGTGTGTGTGTGTGTGTGTGTGTGTGTGTGTATAAGGTTTGTGGTTATTGCAAGAAAGAGAATGTAGGGGAAGAAATGCACCAAGAATATGGAAATTAGTTCAGAGGAAAACTGATTATTCTTTCTGTCCCCTGTTCTCTATGCATGGCAACCGGAATAAAAATCTGTATTTCATTTAGCTATCAATTTAGCAGTAAATTGAATTACATTGGATTAAACTGAATTAAATACCAAGATGCTTGAAAATGGCATTGTATTTCATTCTAATGACATCACTGATTTTGAGTAAAAAAACAACAACACACACCCTAAAAAGCAAAGTCCAAAATGTGAAGCATTTTTATAATTAAACACCCCAGTGGTCTTTCTCTTTTAAACTGAGCCATGTCTGAAAGAAACATACTGATAAATATTCATGAGCTCTATTTCCAGTTACTAAATAAGTGATTGAATTAGCAAGGCAGAAGCCTGCTAACAAACCCGTGCTGGATTCTGGGAACTGTAGTCTCCAAAACTGGCTTTCTATACCCAGATTACATTGACTGTCAAGGAAGTTCATCTCTGAAATCTGATCCTTCAAGAGCAGTAAGGTCTATTGTGGATTTAAACATATCAAATTGTTCTCCAAAGTTCTGGCAGCTGCTTCTGGTAGCTGTATTTATTCTTAATCAGTGTGCGAAGGGCATGGAGGGGCCAAAAGCAGGAGACTGAAATATGCTGCCCAAGGTTCCCCCAGTTTCAGATCTTGTGCATATCCATCCTGCCTGCCTTCTACAACATTTCATTGATATAGCTTATACTGTAGAAGAAAAATATAGCCAGAGGGTAGCATGATAGGAAATAGGTTGTCTTGTCCATATTTCTTTTATCCTGCACAGATTGTGAGATTATTCCTTGGGAATGCCTACTGTTGTGTCTGACTCACATATTTTCTGCCCCGTGTCTTGTGTGCTGCATTTGAATGGCAATAGTATGTATCCCTCCATAGGAAAAAAAAGGTGTCTATCTGACCAAGCTTGACAATGTTATCAGTTATCATTAGAGATGGGCACGACTCAGCAAAATTTTTGTTTTCGTTTTCATTTTTTCGTTTTGTTTCGTAACGAAAACAAAAACGAAAAAATTTTCAGAAGCAAAACAACGGAAACGAAACGAAAAATTTTGCTGTGTTTTTCGTTTTCGTTACGGCACATTGCATTGAAAAGAATGCTAACGAAACAAAAAATTTTCATTTTGTTTTTTTTGTTTCGTTTCGTAATGAAAACAAAAACGAAAAATGTGCAAAAAAACCCAAAAAACAAAAACGAACTGAAACAGACCCCTAAACGACAAACGACAAACGACAAACGACAAATGAAAAATTATGTTTTTGAGTCGTGCCCATCTCGAGTTATCATAAGATGGTCTTCACCAACCTGACACCCTCCTGAAAGAGGCAAGTTCAGCCCATAGCTAATAGGACCTGCTCACTAGGTTTGAGTCTTGAAAGTGGAGTTGTCTGAGAATCTGAATGTTCATCTAAGTCCAAAACACCTTAGCCTGCTTGTTGGTTACTAAACAGAGCCACATCCTCAATATAAATGGCTGGGATTAAGACATTTTCCTGATAGGAACATGGTTGCTTTCACTTTGCCCAGTTTTCTAACATCTCAAGAACACAGAGGTTGGATTGAAAAATCTTTCCATGACTAGATGGAATTGCCAGTTCAGTTTTTCTAGTGGGAGAAACATGCTACTCCAATGCATTCCCTGTGTTGTGGTGCCTATGCGGCAGAGAGTTGTTACTTCTAAATACAGTGGACCCTTGTATAACAAACAGCTTGTATAACATAAGATTTGTACAACATAAAAATTCCAGAGATAGGGGAAATTTGCTTAACATAATCGCCTATGGGGAGAATACGTACAACATAAAAATGGGATTGCTAGGTTTTCAATACATGCCTATGGGAATTTGTATAAAGAAAATTTTGCTTAACATAATTTCTCTACTTGTTTCTGTGTGAGTCTTCACATTTCCATTGAGAACATTCCCACCCTATTCCACCCTTCTCTCTCTCTCTCTCATTTCTCTCTTCTTCTTTTGATTTAGTTTGGAATATTTTTAGTGTTTTTTGTTCCTAGGAAATGACCCCCTGAGAAACTGGAGGTTCTTTCTATTTGCAACTCAGCTCTTTCTCGGAGTATTCTGCTTGGTGGGCCTTCTCGCAGTGCAGTTTTGGAAAATGAAAGGGAGAGGAAGAGGAAGGCAAGCTTCTTTCTGGGCTTACACATATACTTTGAAAAATTATTCTGCTGATGGAATCAGCAAGCTTTCATGACTTTTTAGGTTTGGCCAAGCTGTTAATGCATTTATTGTTTTTGGCATCAGGTGACTGGAATGGTTAGTTGCTTGAATTTCTCTCTCTCTCTCTCTCTCTCTCTCTCTCAAAAGATCACTGTGTTTTCCTCCCCTTTGCAATTCCTTTTCCTTGCTAATAGCACCGAGTGACAGCTGCTGATTAGAGGAGCCTTGAAAAGGCCACTAAGAACCTGGCAGTCAGAGACATCACATCAAAACCAAGACAGACGCAGGGCTCTCAAGATCCTTTCTCTAGGTGGTGGGTTGTTCCCCTCCCTGTGCTTTCCCGATAAAATTCACCTTTCTCTTCTTACTCGCTGACCTTGAGTTTGTAATAAAAAAAGCTTGAGAAATAATTTGCCACCTTAACATCTCTGTCCAACCCTTTTTGTTCAACTGCAGCTTATTTTAGAAGAATTAGAAGAGTGCTATAGCTTTGTAAGAAATGTGGATTGGGCGGACAGTGCGAGAGTCCTGCAGCCCTATTCCCACCTAAGGCTATAAACCTGTTACTGGGTTAGACACTTCAGCCATCTAGTGAGTTCCTTGGACAAGACCTAATCATTTTGTCTCATGCATCCATTTCCTCTACATCAGGGGTGCCCAAACTTGTTGTAAGGAGGGCCAGATTTGGTGGCTGAGAATGTGTCGGGGCCGGTTGCTCCCCAACCCTGCCACCCCACTGCAAGGCCCACCTACTTTCTTTAAAAAAAACATGGGGTGAAGGAGGGGGAGGGAGGGGCAGGCCAGCCAGCCGAGGGGCACTCAGAATGGCCTGGCGGGCCGGATTTAGCCCCCGGGCCGGACTTTGGGCAGGCCTGCTCTACATGGAACACTAGCATGCCAAGTTAACAGATAGAGCAGATAATGGTTTGCCCACAATCTACTCTAATGTGCATGAGTATTTGTGTGTGTTGGGGGGGGGAGGCAGTGGATGGAGAAACATACACTTATGATATACATCTTGAGTGTACAATAAAGTGGTTCATCCTACCATGGTTCCAGGTGCAGCTTTTATTGCCCTGCCAACTTGTGTCATGGCTTGAGGCGGAGGAGCTGTGTTAGTTTGTGAAAGCTTGTAAGAGAAAGACAAGCATGTGGCAGTTTAAGGATTAACTGCTACATTTTAGTGTGAACTTTTGTGGATCAGGTCCACTTCCTCAAATGAGTGAGATTATATGGCTGTCATATGTATGCATGGCTCTGCAAGGGATAATGGACAAAGTGAAAGCAACAAAAATATTTTTGTATGTTCAGAGTTGGAAGGCACTCTTTGGATCATTAAGTCCAAACCTTGTCAAAGAGCCTCCGCAGCCAGATGCCTAAACCACAGGGCTGTCCAACAGTCCAGTCAGTGGTTCTACGGTGGGACCGGTGGCAGGTTTCAGCATAGCAGCCAGAATTTTGGAGCAGGAGTTCAAATGTCTGCAAGCGCCTTTTAAGTGTTAGTTCTAGGAGCCTTCTGTGCAGAATCATCCTGGGATTCAGGATGGCTGCTTCAATGAGGAGTGGTTCAGTTAATGAATTTTGGACCCATGGCCTATTGGTCTTATACACCCTGCTTAATGAATGGCAATGAGTGTTATTACTTCATGTACTTCAGTCCTCTTAATCCTGGAGCCCCCTGATCTATCTATCTATCTATCTATCTATCTATCTATCTATCTA
>JAHTLZ010003542.1:60613123-60650577 GCA_023846285.1 Phrynocephalus versicolor | reverse complement strand
ATCTTTGAATATCTTCTGTCCTCTCCTTGGAAAGACCATTACTATGTGTGTTTCCACTCCTCCTCCCCTTGTTCCACAATATAAAACCTGTGCTTGGATTTGATGCACCTGGTTATAGTTAGTTCCTTTATTTTAAAATGCTTTTTCCAAAATAGATTCAGACATGACACTGTTAAAAACAATTTTCACTCTAGGTAGTGAATGTCCTACTGGGTTTGTAGTAATAATAACTGATAGATATCTTAAATAATCTTCAGTACAGACTGCGGCTACCCTGCTCTGTCAATCATGGTGCTTAACCTTAAACACAGATGATCTGAATTCATCTAAGCAGCATGAGGAAGGCAAGGAAGATGGGAGGGCATTATGTGCAGAAAAAGATAGAAAAGCAGTCACTGCTGTTAGATTTTCCTGCTGGTTGATTGAGATCCTAACACAAGGTGAAGCTTATATAAAGAAAAGAAAAAATGTGTATGTGTGTATGTCAACATCTTCATTCCTGCTCAGGTTTTCCTATTGTAAATCTTCTGTCAAAAATGAGTGCTTTCCTTGTGGCTTAACTTTATGCAGGCCCAAACACCTTGACTCAACACATTTTGCCAGAGACTGTCTTGACTGCCTTAATGGAACAGGGTCCTCATTAGGTCTGACTTAAGGAAAAAGGGGAAATACACACACGCTCTTTTGTCGTTGCCCATTGCTTCACGAGCTGTCCAATGGAAACTGAAAGAAAGCATAAATTCTAAGGTAGTACACGCAGAGTAATGAACCTTTAAGGACCATGGCTCATGTGGATTTGCCATCTTTTAAAACACAGTACACTTAAGCTTTTCAGCTGGAATCTTGCCATGTTAATTGGCTGTACAATTTCTAATTGTAGCTATAGTGTCTGGTTTTTTAAAAAAAACATGCACCCCCAAAAAACTTCTGCAATGCAGATTCCCTTCCCCCATCAACTCTACTGTGGCATTACACATTATTTATTTATTTATTTATTTATTTATATACTGCCCGATTTTCCCGAACCGGAACTCAGGGCAGTTAACAAGTATAACATAAAACATCAGCTGGCTCGACACCTTTGCCAAGTTACAGAATTTCAGCCATGTTACAGATACAGCTTGGCTTTATCTTGCCTGAGAGAGAAAAGTATATTGAACCATTGCATGGGAAAACGAGCACGATGAATAATGTGTTGTTTTTCTGGCATCATACAAATTATTATGCAAATCTAGCCAATATGTGCACATTTCCTTAATCTGTGTGGTTTATATAAATTGGGGTGTTTAAATTTTTTTGGTCACAGATTTATAAAAACAAATACCAACAGTCTGTCTGTGTAGATCAAAACCTGCTTTGAGCCATTTCTTCAAATGTACAGATGGGAGAAAAAGAGTGAAAAAAGAGGGGGCAGGCTGTATGGTTAACCCCTAACCCCTACTGTTATGGGTGCTGTTCCTGCAGTTTCGACTTATTCATTCTGACTGAAAGGGGTAACTCTGTAGGTAGTTGACATGCCTTTCTGGTGGTGCCTGGTAGTGGAAAAATGGGAGAAACTAATTTGACCCACCTTGCTCCTTCTGCAGTCATCATTGTGACCCAGACTTCCTTTTGCCCTCCCGCCTGGGCATGGAGTTGCTGGGACCAGTGGCCTCGCTGGGCCAAGGGTGGGAGGGCTTTAAAAAGCCTACTTCCACCCTACTTATCTCCCCCTTTAAAGTATTTAAATTATGTTTAGGTTATGTGGCCCATGTTTTTCATCCAACACTTGTGTGTTGCCTCGTTACTCTGGGATGGGAAGTCAAAGGATCTCACTATGTTTTTTCAGATGACATAACTTCATATTAAGAGCTTGGGAATGTTTGTTTGTTTGTTTGTTTGTTTGTTTGTTTGTTTGTTTGTTTGTTTGTTTGTTTCTTTCTTTCTTTCTTTCTTTCTTTCTTTCTTTCTTTCTTTCTTTCTTTCTTTTTTTGAACCACCACTTCCAGAATCCCCTACTCTAAATGTACAGTGTTTCTAAATGTAAAAACAAGTTGTGCTTGGGCTTTACAGCCTGTTGTTCAAATTGATTTTTCCCCATGGAGAATAAGAGACAAGAAACATAGGTTCTTGTCCATACTTCAAGTTTCTAATGCAAATGCTTGCCTTCCTTTTGTTGTTTTCCTCCTGGAAGCCGGGCAACATCATGTCTTTTCCGGCTCCCCATGTAACAGCTCTAAGCAATGATGCTGTGCTGTACCCTAACCAGACTCCAAGAGTCTTCAACAATAGATTTTTCTCCTTCTCATACCCCTTTACATTTATTTTGACTTGGCTGATCAGCTGTAATAGTCTCTCTACTTTTAAAAATCTCATTATGTGTCCAAAGTGTTACTAGTCAACTTCCTTAGCATCCTGGGATTAAATTCACGTTTCAAAGGCTTTGAACTCTGTGGGGAATGTCCATGATTCTGTGCCATATGGCAGAACTGAGAATAAACAGCATTTTACAACATATCTTCTCAAAACCAGTTTTACATCTTTGTAGTAGATGACATTCCTCAATATGGATCAAGATCAAGTACAGTACTAGCTTTACCTCTTAGTGTTATCTTGATCTGACCTGAGGCTTCAATTTACGACTCAGTGCCAGTATATTGAATTCTGGCAGCATTCTGAGCACTTACCAAGTGCCTTTCCCCCATTATTCCCATAGCTGTGGGCAGTTCACAGATATGTTGCAGGTGAAGGATGGATGCTTTCAGGAGAGAGGTTATAACTTCTGTGCAAGCTTTAGTTTTGGCATTTCTTCTCGGATTGTCTCTGATTTGTATAGCTGCTTTATAGTGCATTGGTATGTTTTTCCTTGCCAGCGTTTGGTAATTGGAGTCTGGAAGCATCTTGTTTGTGCCTGACTCAGAGAGAAAACTATGATGATCTTGAAACCACGTGACAAAGCAGCAAGCAAAGGAGGAGGCTATGTGATTTTCTGTGTTTTGGCTGGGAATACAGTGTCCCTACAGCCTGAAGAAATACAGACCCAGCTTCTGTTTGATGCTTGTATATAAAAGAGTAACCTTGATGAGAGAGAGAAGAATAATGACTGTTCTGAAGGACTTCCATAAGCTTTGTGCATCAGATTCCCAGGGAAGTAACAATGCATGGGAAAACATGAACCAATGAAATACAATAAGCATTCCTATAATAAAACCACCAGACAATAAAAGAGTCAATAAGTAAGAAAATGGTCAGCAAGAAGAGTATTTTGCAGCTGCTGCTGCCAACAACCATTTGGAAATGCCATAGAGTCTAGTTCCAAAATATCAACTAGGTTGCCACCAGATTAAAAAACCAAACAGCTTTGAGCTACTTTGCTGCAGCAAACTGGCAATGTTACAGGCGTACTTTTAACATAGGAACATAAAAAGAGTCATGGTGGATCAGGCCAAAGGCTCATCTAGTCCAGCGTCCTGTATTTCACAGCGGCCCTGCCAAATGTGTCTGTGAGCGCATGAGACTACATATCTGTCTCCTGATACCACTCCCCTGCATTTTGCCCAGTCAATGTGGGGATAATTGAAGTCCCCCATGATTACTATCCTGTCTCTCTTAGATACCTCCATTATTTGTCTCCTCATTTCAATGTCCCCCTCAAGTTTTTGATCTGGTGGAGGATAACAACCCCCCCCCGATCACATTGCTCCTTGGACCTGGTAGTTTAGCCCACAGTGATTCTATGGTGTAGTCCAGGCATGTCCAAACTTCGGCCCTCCAGATGTTTTAGAACACAACTCCCACAATCCTTTGCCATTGGAAATACAGGCTTGGAATTTCTGGGAGTTGTCCAAAACATAAGGAGGGCCGAAGTTTGGACATGCCCGGTGTAGTCAGACCCACTCTCAATCTCCATTTTGGAAGGACAGCACTCTAGACTAGAGATGGGCACGACTTAGCACAATTTTCGTTTTCGTTTTCGTTTTTTCATTTTCGTTACGTAACGAAACGAAAATGAAAAACGGTTCAAAAATGGACCGAAAACGGAAACGAAACGACTAATTTTGAGCCAGTTTTCGTTTTTCGTTACTGGAAAAGCACTCAATGGAGCTAAATGGGGGAAATGAAAATTTTTTCGTTTTCGTTTTCGTTTTCGGTTTCGGTTTTCGTTTTCGTTACGTAACAAAACGAAAACGAAAAATTTTGAAAATTAGCTCACGAAAACGGAAACTAAACTAAACGGACCCTAGCTGAAAACGAAAACGAAAACGAAAATTTTTTTTCTGAGTCGTGCCCATCTCTACTCTAGACTCAGGGTACTATCACCAAAAAGGCCCTGTGTCACCACTTGCCGGACTTCCCTCATAATGAGGCAGGACTTCTCCCCATGACTAAGAACATGGGCTGGTTGTTACAGGGAAAGGTGTTCCTTCATATACAGTGGACCCTCAAATAACAAACGGTTTGTATAGCATAAAGTCTGTACAACATAAAAAAAATCCAGAGATAGGGGAAATTTGCTTAACAGAATTGCCTATGGAATGAATCCATACAACATAAAAATGGTCACGATTAGGGATTACTCTGTTTTCAATGCATTCCTATGGGAAATTTGTATCAAGGAAAATTTGCTTAACATAATTTCATTTGGAACGAATTAATTGTACTTGCGTCCCAAGTAATTTAGGGTGCTATAAGTCACCAGAAATACCTTGAATTTAACCTGGAAAATGATAGGCAATGAGTGTGGCCCTTCTAGGAAAAGGATTGTATATTGCTTGGCAATTTCCTGGCATCCAATTCTATTTCTAATTCTTATTCTTAGTTTAATATGCAAGCTCATATTATTTATTTGAACTGTCTGTGTGGTGCCAACTGTGTTAATTTAGTTTAATTTAAAGTTATTGTGTATCTATGTCTTTATTGTTTTTGGTTTGTTGTAAACTGTCCAGAGCAGCCTGTGCTGCCAGATGGGCAGTATATAATGAAATAAAATTAAATAAAATTAAACAAATGAACAAATGTTTTTGCAGTAGCATTTTCCATTGTTATTCCCATGGCAGTGTGATTTGAGGTGGGCTATTTTAGTCCAAATGGTAATATACCAAAGGATGGAGCCCTGTAAGTTTATTTACGAATGACTGTACTTGGCGCACCAATCAAATATGAGCCAAGATATTCCCTGCCACCAACACCCCTGGACTGAGAGGCTCACCTTATACTTGAATACCTTTTGCAAGAGTGGAATATTGGAAAGTAATTGGCAGCTAATCAAGTGGTGCAAGGTGAGATTTCCAGGGAAAGAATTGGTATCTCGCACACAATGATTATCCGGTAGTTAAACCACAAGTTTGTGCTACACACCTCAGTTCTCTTGTCTTTTTTAAAATGGTATGTCATTGCTATCAGTGTTTGCGAAATGCATATAATCAGGTCAGCTGTAGATTATTACTTTGAAAATGCAGACACATTAAATAGAACCTTAAAACATTGGCTAAAGTTAATCATCAATACATTTAGCATTTCTGACTCTGGTCAGCCTCACCTCTTTAGTCGTTTATGACTTACTGCAATTCCAGTGTACAGCAATTCTAGTGCAGGTTTGCTCAAAACCTGTTAAACTTTTCTATGTATATAATCTTAAACCAGCTAGTTGAATCGAGACTAAAGATGCCATCCTGCATCCTACGTGGGAATAAGTCCAACTGAACTGCACAAAATGTAGTTCTGAAATGACACTGGAGGACCGCACTATAAATTTATTTTATTTTATTTTATTTTGAATTTTTTTTACCCCACCTTTCTTCTTGGAAAAGGACCCAAGACCTTTTCCAACAAGGGACAATATGCAGTCCAGAACATTTAAGATAAGAACAGGGAATTTTAAAGTCGCATAGTAGGTAGTCCCTCCTTCAGGGAAAGCTTGCGTGAAGAGGAAGGTCTTTGTCTGCTTCCGGAAAGACAGCAGAGATGGGGCAGTCCTGGCCTCCAGTGGGAGGGAGTTCCAAAGTCTGGGAGCTGCAACAGAGAAGTCCCTTTCATGTGTTCTTCTGAGGCACACCTGTGAAGATGATGGGATGGAGAGAAAGGACTCTCCTGGAATCCAGAGGTGATGAGAGGTAGAGTTGAGTTAATCCAGAAATTAATTAAATTAATCCAGAAAGAATTAAGAAAAGGCCATATGGTTCAGAATTACACAAATAATTCTACAAGTATTTGTAGAATCAAAGAATTAGACAATTAATAAGAATAAACTGTATAGTTACAGTCAGAGTGATGAGCAAGTTCTTTGTTTGGTGTTGGCAAAATGCCAACCATACTACAAGGGAAGATGCCCAGTCTGTTGAAGTGAGCAAATTTGCAACATGTGTGCTTTTTTAAAAAGCGATTCAATAAAGGTATCACCCTATTCCTGCAGTTTCGGCTAGCTGAATCCCGCCCCTCCTGGGGGGGGGGGGATGAACAAATTATATCATGGATTAGGTCCTAGTCAGTGTGCAAGATCTTCAAACCAATATTGCTTCTCTGTCTTACTGGTTAAAAATCTCTTCCTTGTGTGTTTAGTTAACACCCTTGCAAATTTTACTAAGGGGTTTCAAAAGCAATTTAGAGCATTTCAGACTGAAGGGGCCAGTCTAATCTTGGCCAAAAGGATTATGAATGTTGAAACATTTGCCTTAACCAAGAAACGTGTTTTTGGGGTCAAGTAAAGTGAGTTGTTTTTTTTTGGGGGGGGGAGTATAAAATGGATGCTCTCCATTTTTAATTAATAGGAAAGGAATTATTCTGAAGGATTAGTGGCTCTTTATAGTGGAGGCAGGACAACAGTGTGTAGCCTGGACTGTAATGAAGATGGCTTAGCCAGTTCCAGGGCACAGTTATATGCCAGAAGAAAAACCATAAACAAAACATTCCAAGGCATTTATTTGCCATTTGGCTGCAGGACTCCATCATCTGTCACAAAATGGAAAAATAAGGCCTGGCTTTCTAAGGCAGCGGCGGAGTGCAATGAAAACAACACGGACTGCAAACACTAAATCAGTGCTCAGCGGTTAAGCTACCCCTCCTCCAAAAGATGGTAATGAGAAATACTACACCAGGAGGCCTATGAATGCACAAGCCAGAAATAGCATGTACTGTATGATGATAACTTTTAGAGAGGCTAATGCAGGCTAACAGGAAGCAAAACGAACCTGTGAAAGTCTTAACAGGAGGAAAATATGTAGCAAAATTTTCACCATACCGTTTGGAGGAAAGCTTTTAAGTGTTTTGCCTCAAGACACCCCCAAATATTGTGTTAAGTAAACAAATTGGTTGCTCGAAGAAACAGGAAAATCAATAACTTTATATGTAGTGATGCTTTATTTAGGACAAATATGTTGCATCTTGTAGTTGTGGGGTAGGCGCTGAGCAAAACAAAGGCAGATATTACAAGGATATGAAAGAGCAGGCAATTGCGGAGCAGTAAGTAGGATGATGCCAGCCTTTTTAGAGTTCATCACTTGTTGGATTTCTGATTATTTCTGGGTGGCTTTTCCATGGCTATCCTTGTTGAGAACTCTCGGAGCTTTAATCCCCCAAAGGGTCTTCTCCAAGCTCAAAGTAAGGCAAAAACATTGTGTGGGACGTGTATATTTTTCCCAGAGGAAGCTTGCTTTTGTAAAAGTTAAGGATCTGCTGTTTCCTTCCACCTCACCCAAAAGCCAAGACTCAGCTGCTTTTGTAACACTTAATTGTTTGATATGCAAATAGATGAATGCATGTATGTTAACCCAGGAAACGGAGCCCTAATTCATAGACTATGGTACATATGCTATTGTTGTCCAAATGGGTTCTTAATAGGTGGATTATGCTCAGTTATATAGAATTAAAACATGGCCCTTATTACATAAATCCATATGCAGGAGTTATGCTCTCTTAACTAGCTTCAGAGGTGCAAATCCATAGAGGTGTAAATCTTATACTCCAGGGAGCAATGCAGGTCATAGCTGTTGAACGGGTAGTGCATATATCAGCAATGAGGGGGGTCTGGTTTACATTAATCTTAGGTGAATATTTAGCTGCTTAGTAAACTGGCTGAACAGCGAGAGTGCTGGCTGCATTAGAAACTAAAACCATATGTCTCCGTGAGAATGCCTACCCCCATTCGGTTGGTAATCACTATATCCCATGGAGAGTAGACCTCCAGAAGGAGGAGGAAAACTATGTTTGTAAAGACCCATAAGATGGATGCCATTATGATCATAAAGGCAATATTTTTCCTTGACATAAGATGATCATGTTTGTCTCCTTTAGTGTAACTCGGTGCCTCAGAACTGGATCACACATTGGCACCAATGTGTATGTTGTCTTTGTCAAACAAGACACAATCACTCTTCTTGCATCCTCTCTTTCCCCTCCAACTTTCATGCCTGCAAATGAAAACAAAGCAAATCTTGCTGCTTATATACCACCCCATAATGCCTAAAGCACTCTCTGGGTGGGTTACAAGTAATTATGCAGGCTATGCATTGCCCTCCCCTCCAGCAAGCCGGGTACTCATTTTACCAACCTCAGAAGGATGGAAGGCTGAGTGAGCCTTGAGCCTGCTACCTGGGATTGAACCCCAGACCATGAGCACAGTTATAGCTACAGTACAGGAGTTTAACCACTGTGTCATATGGCTCTATGGTCTTAAAAGTCTCTGCACAGTTTGTATTTCTTCTAGAGCATCTTCAGCCCACTTTTCAAAATCTTGCTCGTTCTGTTCTAACATTGCTTTCCCCAGATCCTTCCAGACCTCACACAATCTTACAGAAACTGAATCTTCAGTTGGAAAGCAGGATGACTGTTTTTAAATAATTGCATATGTCCATATATCTAGGAGAAAGAGAATACTTTTACAAAAATAATTCCTGTGACGATAATGTACTTACCCTTTAGTATATTAGGTTTCATGATAATGGATAATTCTGGACCCGGGCTTGTTGACCACAGTGCTTGAGCTCTATCCCTGACAAACAGTTGATATGTAAACCGTTTAGTCTTTTTAAAACTTTGTTAGTGGGTTCCAAGTTGTGTGAATTCCATGATAAGTATGCAGGTGATAGGAGTAGTTAAGTCTTCAGGTATATATGAATGAAACTCCAAATGCACTGTAATAAACTACACTAAAATTGTGTTGATTTCAAAAGTCATAAATGAGGCAAATTCCTTCATTTATAGATGAGCCAGTGGTTATAAATCCATCTCTTTGACGTATACATCAGACAGGTCACTTAAGAAGGATGTCTACTATACCGTTTAAATCGAGGCATTGTTCAGGTCACCAGGGACCCCCCCTCATTTTGCAGAGAAATGTATTAAGAAGTACTTAAAAGCAATTGATTGATAGTATATGCAGATATGGGAGACTGCAGTAATGACTCAAACCGGGTTATAAAAGAAGGTCTATTCCCAATATGTATGAGCATGATTCATTTGTGAACTCTGTGGATTTCCCGTTGCAAGAAAAAAAAAAGATTTCAGTACAGAAAACGTTATACATTTTGCTTGTAGCTGACCATAATAGTCCTGGCATGAGAAAACAATGAACTGAAAAGATGGTGGATAGTCTTAATAAATGTGTTGCCTAGCTGTGGATTATAAAATCCCCACTCCTTCCTGGATCAGGATGACTTTCTTTTCTAGCATGAGTTTTCATAGCTATTGGTGTCATATATGAATGAACGCCTTATGAATCAAAGCTCAGAAAAACATGAATTTAAATGAATATTTGGAGTTACATGATGTTGAATCACATCCTTCTGTATTCTTTGCTCTGGGTAGGCAATGGCTGTTTATGTTTAGAAATGCTTTTAGATGGCAGAATGAACCTGGTATCCTAGACTTGCAAAGCATATGCTGATTGGCAATCCTACACCATTTCAGATCAGCTTTTGGGGAATTCTGTGAGTGCTTATAATTGGGCTGATCCAAGTTTGCAGCTTTTTCTTATTTTAGATGCTGTTCTTTGTGAGGGGGGCTCTGCATTGGCTGTGGGCTGGAGGTTCAAACTCTTTGTCGCTTAAGGCAAATGCAAGACAGGAAACAGGAATATATGAGTGGGGTTGAAAAAGGAAAAAGGGGTAGAAGAAAGATTTGCATAGGTCAAGGAGGAGCAGTAAAACATCTGTTCGTATTAGCTGACATGTGTCAATTTTCAATGCTCATTAAATTCATATTAATGCCAAACTGTTCTTAAGATCCAAATGCCCCTCCGTGGGTGCTGTTCTCTCAAGTGGAGTGGTGACAACTCATTAGCGCTGTAGCCATGCCTGTTTACTTGCCAGTGGCATCTGACCTTGGGTCAGGATTCTATTTAACCCCTCCTTGTAGGTCAAAAAGACAAATTAATCTGGTGAGAATTGAATTGGAAATGAGGTGTGTGAATAACAGGTGTCCCATTAGCAACATAGTTGCCAGGCTGAAATATGCATGCCTTCATGTTTTCTGTTCCTTCCCTGCCCACAAAGACCCCTCCGGGGACAAAAAACGTCAAACTTAAGTCTGTGAGTTGCAGGGTTGCTGCAGGGAATAGAAAGGAGCAGGTGACTCATTTAAGGATCTCTTGCAGATTTTAGGAAATGGTGCTGTTCCTGATTTAGAACATTTGGCAGCTGTTCTCTGGGACTTGGTAGTAAAAAATAAAGTCCTGCAAGTCAACAATCATATCCTCAGAAGCAGACCAGGTTTATTTAGAAATAGGCTGTATCCATTCTTAAGCAAGTATTTGCAGGCTTCGAGTCTAAGTAGAACTTTTTCCATTAATTTTGTTTTGAATCACAAGCCACAGTGTTACAGATTACAAATTGCTTTTTAGTTTCCAGTTACTGTTCCCCCACAAAATACATATTTCCAGTTATATTTTCTCTTAACATTGTGTATTATGAATTTGGATATATTTTTGCTCAGTGGGAAATGTCTGAATATTAGAGAGGCAAGAAAAGAACGGGATGATTAAGGTTCAATCTTGAAACAAGCAAGGGAAAGGTAATTTATATACGAATTAACAAAGATTCTGATTTTTCTCACCTGGGTGAAGCAAAGATAGACCAGGTTTAAAGCAAAAAATTCTCACTGAATGGCACACAAATAATGCATATGGATACAGAAAAATACATCATTGATTACTAAATCCTAAAAACAATCTCAATTTTCTGTTGTATCGATTAATGTGATATTTTGTTCACAGCAATATTTGGTCTTCTGAAGTTTACATGTAGTTGGTCTATGTTACCTCAATGATTTTGATGGAAATGTAGCCATGCCCTGAAATTAAATAGTAACAAACCCCTGTTGTTGTTTTTCCCTCTAGAGGATGAGGAAGATGAGGAATTGGTTGAACCCAAACCCCAGAATGGCTCTGAGATAGAAACTCAAGAAAAGAACCAAGAGGTGAAGGAAGGTATGTAAATATAAGTATGAGTGAGCTCAGGGGTTGCTTCCTAATGCCGCAACCCTTTAATATGGTTCCTCCTGTGGTGGTGACCCCTTGCCCTGCTTGGAGGAGGCTACAAGCCCCCTTTGGCAGGCCACTGCTGCAGGTGCCATAAAGAACTTTCCTCTACAGGCACCCTCAGCCAATCGCAGCCTCCGGTGCCATTGACTGACATCCCCTCCAACCTATCAAGCTGTAACTCACTCTTCCCACCCTTCCTCCCCCCTCTGCCAGACCCAAACCATTTGTGCCTTTTTTCTTCACTGCCCCCCGGCGACCCTTGTGAAATGGTCATTTGACCCCCAAAGGGGTACTGACCCGCAGGTTGGGAACCACTGTAATAGTTGTTTATATGATTGTGCCCAGGTTCCATCTGTGTTGTTCTGCTGCTACAATTGCTTCTATAAATCAAATTTAGAAGGGGAGTGTTCACCTCTGGAGTTGGTGACTCTTTGGAGTTAGTTTAGATGTGGTATGGGAGTTTACAGAAAAGAGTGGAAGAGAAGAGAATTCTGTCATGCTATAGGGCAGGCATGTCCAAAGTCAGGCCCGGGGGCCAAATGAGGCCCGTTTTCAAATTTTGAGCAGCCTGTGGGCTCTTCTCCCCCACCAGCTCAGCCTGTCATGCATCCCCGCCAATTGACCCCTCCCCATACTGGATGGGGACATCAGCTTTCAGTTTTACAGTTTGCCTGCCTTCCCTGCCTCTGTCCGTCCCCTCCAGCCACCTGCCCAGCCTACCCGACCCCGGCTCCGTTGCTGAAGAATCCTCCCCCCCTCGTTCCATGTTATAGAGATTTGTCCAAAGTCTGGCCTGGGGGCCAAATGGAGCTGAATGGTTGGCCCCCACAAATTTTCACCTCACCAAATCTGGCCCTCCCTGCAAAAAGTTTGGACACCCCTGCTATAGGGTCATCTGAGGGTCTAATATTTTTATCAGATTATTTTTCATTTTCTACCTCACTTTGGTAAATTTCAGAGAGTAAAATGTTAAATACCGATGATTTTAAAAATTAAGCACCCAATTTTACAAATGTTTATCATACACTGAGCAGAATCCTATTGGGACTTCCATAGGTTTGGCTGAGGTCAATGGCGGCAAATTACCAAGGTGCTGGAGTGTGTCTCAGTTGTGTGCCTTGTCGTATGCCAGCTGGGCACCAAGAGGATGCTGAGTGATGGGTGTTAAAAGAGTCTTACTGTACTGGTATGCAATGCTGTTGCTAATTTTCCATGTCGGAAAATCATGACTTTTCAGTTCCCCTTGTATGTTTGTATTGGGTGGCCTGTGGTCTTTGACGCTTTGTACTAAACACATGTTATTTGATTCTAAATATTTTTACGTTGGCAGGTAGCCTGTAATCAGTTGCAAAGACCTTTGTTAGTGGTGCATGCGCTTAGGACTGCAATCAGAATCATGATGTCAAGAATGCAATCTTATGCATAAATTACCAGTTTACTCATTATGGTAGGATTGGAACAGATTGGATCGGAGAGGCCTAGGTTTTAAGAACCTTACTTTCCAATGAAACTCACTGGGTGATCTTGAAACTTCCCATGAAGTTCTGCTTAACTTGTCTTGCAGCGTATGTTAGGAAGATACAATAGAGCAGGGGACTATTTGGGAGAAAATGCTTGATGTAGCTGTGAGAAGTAAATCCAGAGTAAGTTTATCGCTTCATGTGTGTGTGTGGGGGGGTTGAATAAGGGTGCTTAGGATCACAGCATCAAAGTCTAAAAGAGTTCAGTGGATGAGTTAATGAGCACAGTGCCGTGGAAAGCTTCATTTTTGAAGAAGCAGAGGAATTATTTGGTAAAGTTGGAAGACTACTCCCTTGCATCTTCTGCCTGAGATTGGTGCCTCCCTCAACTTAGTGGAAAGATGGGGCCCGATGCTTAGAGCTCAAGCCAGTGCATCTGACTGGTTTCAAGACTCACTGAAGAGAGAGGATGGACTGACTGTAGATTAAAGATACAGATTGTTCCTTGAGTATAGATGGCTTTGAGAGCAACCCCCGGCATCTCTGCTTCCAAGACATTTAGGTAATTCATAGGCCCTCGACTTGATACTGTCGTGAGTTATTGGCAGTCAGAATAATTTCATTGGGCCAATACTCTGAATCGATACAAGGCAGATTTGTGCCTTTGGCATAGTAATTGACTGCTACTACTGTTGAGGCCCATACATCTGCACTTTTGCCAGAGACTTTTCATCTGAGTGCTTGTTTTGTTATCAGGAGGCTAAGCAAGTAGGCTTCGGAAAAGAAGGAACAACATTGTTGAATGCTGCGTTTGTTGCTTACATTTGGTTGGGATTTGTGTCGTGTTTCTTCCCAGCGCCACATAAAAGTGATCCTAGTTCAGATCTCTCCAGAAGGCGACGTTGCAGAGAATGCGTTAATTCTTTCAAAAGCCAAACTAAACACACTCCCAAAAGATATATATTTGTTTTCGTTTCTCACATGCTTCCAAGTGAGGCCATTGTATACTTTTGTTGTTGAAATTGACCGGGAGCCATAACTAACATCATCTATTTCTTTGTTATAGTTTAGTCTACTGGAAGTGCTTCGTGTTGCCACTGGCTCTTCTTCTTGTCTCGTCCAGTCAGATCCTGGGCAAATGGTAGCAGTGTTGGGGTTTCTTTGGTATCAACAGCTTTTGAGACAGTCAGACCACAGAATTCAAAAGGAAGTACAGTAGTTGACTGAGATGTGATAGCACTTTGCAAGAGTGTTAATATCTTAGGAGTGGAGTGTGGGGGTTAAAAGGGAATAGAAACTGACACCATCAGCAGGGGGGAAAGTCTTCTGATGTTGAGAAGTACAGGTAAAATACTAAAAGGGCATTAACTGCATCTGGAAGTTGAGTCATGGCAACTGGACTTCTTTTTCTTGAGAGATTGAAACGTTTCGCTGCCCACCCAAACAGCTTTGTCAGTCATTACCTGAAGTTTCTAATGAAATAATTACAGGTTTGCTAGAAATGAATTGGGTTTCAGAGCTTCCCCTGTTCTCGAGGCCTAACCCTCTGTTGTGGAAAATGTGGCGGATACAAAATGGTTGGCTCTAAGCCTATATTTCTGTAATAGCTGATTAATATTTGCTTCTATGCATTGGGAATAATTGGAAGAAAGACCAAGTTCTGAGTTCTGAATTTCAGTGAGTAGAACTGGACCTCTTCCCCAAGCATCAATACGATTGTATTCTCAGAATATGAAATAATTATCAGAAGATGGGAATCTCCTTTAGTGAACTTTTCCTCTGGCTTTCCTTTTCTCGTATAATCACATTTGATTTCCTCCCTTCCATTTGTGACTTGCTAACCTCTGTGGCTGCTTCATGGAAGTGATTAAGAACATGCTGGAAACAAAACAAGACTTGAGACTAACATTTCCTGTTGGTGCTGCATTCTACAATGCTTATTCAGAATTAAGGGCTTTCCTTCAAATGGGTATATAATGGGTTAAATGCATGTTTATGTTGGTGCAAAAGTCGTCTAGTTTCTTTTCTTTTCTTCTTTCATGCAAAGCAAGACAGAATTTTCCTCCCTGAACTTTTAAACAATCTCTAATAGATGTTATAGCGGCGCCATTCACACTTCTGTATAGCAACTGAAGCCGATGTCAGCACTTTCCTTATGAATCTTGTTTTTCAAGGATTTTACAACCCTGCCATAAAACATTGTTATGGACCAAAAACTGGTTATAGCTCAGGGAGATGAACTTCTATTTTTACTTATTAAAGAGCCTTGGAATGTTCAACTCACTAGCAGTCCATTATGGAAAATGCATGTGATTAGAAGAGCTATGTATCCATGCATCAACAAAGGATATCATTTTAAAAATGGATGACTGTCAAATAAATTCCTGAAACCATTGCTAGCTTTATCACTAGAATAATGTGGGACATGAATTCTCAATTTTCATTTCATTTTGCAAAGTTAACTGGGCTATAAAGGTGACAAGTTTGTTTGTATTTATAAAGAGAGTCGTGTTTATCCCATCTATTCTAGACATCCCTCCAGTACTGACGGTAGTCTTTCTCAATGCAGTAGTGTTAATAGCAGATTAAGACCACAATCCTGTTCATGTGTATCGAGAGTAAGCATTGCTAGTGCAATGTACTTCAAAATGAGTATGAACAAAATTGCATTGTTCCTTACTGTTAGCATTATAGCAGGCAATGAAGAAATTATACCAGGACTTGCTGCTATTCTAAATTTATTATTGGAGTAGAATGAAAGTATGATGTCATTTGCTGAAGATGAGCCTTGGATTATATTTGGTATTCCCCAATTTATCCCAGTCACTGAATCTTGAGTATTTTCGTAGTTGTTTGCACTGCGTTAAATATATAAGTAATATAGTAATACCTTAGATAACATAATTAATTCATTCTGTGGACTGTTTTGCTGATCGAAAATAACATTAACCGAAATGCAGTTTCCCATTGAAATGAATGGGAAACCAATTAATCCATTCCAGAGGTCTGAAAAAAGGCAAAAAAGCAGACCCCCGACCTCTTTCTAAAGTGCACTTTAAAGGCATGCAGGGCCAGAACACCTCTCCCGGAACCCTTCCCCCCCCACTGCAATGCAAACATGCACCAAAGAAAGCAGCAAGGCAAACCCCACCCTGTTCCCACCAAAAGTGCAATGGAAAAAAATGCAAACATGGACCAAAGAAAGCAAGAAGAAAAACGCCAGGTTGTTCCTGCCAAAAGTGTGATGGGAAAAAAGTGCAAAGATGGTCAAAAGAAAGCAAAGAAACCTCAGCTCCCTACCTTTTCAAGTTCAAAAGGTCCAAAACCCTCTGCAAAAATGTTCAGAATGGGTCCAAAACACAATGAAATAACTGCTCCAACTCCTCCCACCCCTCCACAAACCACAGGGAGCACAATGCATCCCGAATACACTTTTTCTGCAAAGCTAAACTACTAAGCTATCTAGCAGTTCTGTAGGTCAACTATGTATAAGGAAGACCATACACTCAGTTAAGGTGCGTTTAGGTTCTTCCTTAAGGGGCGTGGTGTCTCAGCGGACTAGAGCGCTGAAACGGTCGGCTGCAAAGTCGGCAGCTCGGCGGTTCGAATCCTGGGTGCCTCGCAGCAGAGTGAGCGCCTACTGTTAACCCCAGTTCCTGCCAACCTAGCAGTTTGAAAGCATGTAAATGGGAGTAGGTAAATAGGTACCGCCATAAAAAGCGGGAAGGTAAAGTGTTCCGTGCAGCCATGCCAGCCACATGGCCACGGACTTGCACAAAACTGGCTATTTGGCTTGAAAATGGAGATGAGCACTGTTTTTAGAGTCGGACACGACTAGCATGCAAATCCGGCAAAGGGGGGGGGGGGACTTTAGCTTTTACCTAGGTCCTTTCTTGCCTACTGATAAGGAAGCTGTCTTAAATTGATTCAGATTATTGGTCCAACCTAATAATGCCTCCAGAGTTTCATAGAAAAGTCTTTTCCAACCTTCCTGGAGATCACAGTGACTGAGATCTGGACCTTTTACATGCAAACTATGTCCTGCTTCAGAGCTGAAGTCCTCCATGTCCTTGTTCATGACCTCTGTCTTGAAAAGCCTCCTTGATATACTGAAACAAAATGTACATTTTAATAATCTAGGAGCATTTTCATCTCTTTTTAAAACAAATGTAATTGAAAATAGCTTACATGCTAAAAGAGAACTTAAGACTGCTCCTTTGTTAAACATGTTTTAATACTGTTCAAAGTTCAAGCGTGTAGTAAGCATCAGTCAAAAGTGTTTCCTGAAATCTGAATGTGTGGTTTATTTTATATGGGATCTTAAGCATTTTCTTCTTCTGAATAATAAATACGTAAGATACAGGATCCCACAGAAGTCCCATTTTAAGAATATGCAGCAGTATATTAAGGAATTTCAAAATAATTCTTTAGAAGGAAGCAAACTATTTAATCTTACCAAGGTTGCTATGAGTTGAAATAAAAAAAACTTCCTTTATTTCCTTAAAATTTCTTTCAGCTGGAAATATTTAAATGCTTGTATGCTAAACTTTCCCAATATACTTCTGTAAGCTCCTCCTAGAGAACTGACAGAAGAAGAAAAGCAGCAGATTCTTCACTCAGAAGAGTTCCTTATATTTTTTGACCGGACAATACGTGTTATCGAGCGAGCTTTAGCTGAAGATTCGGACATTTTCTTTGACTACAGTGGCCGAGGTGTAGAAGAGAAAGATGGGTCAGTTGCTTTTCCTTTCCCTCTCTTTTGTAACTCAAAAGAACCATCACAGAAAAAACAAAAAAGGGCCGATTCCAGAACAATTGACATATTTCTGCATTGATAAAGTTTAATTCCTGTCAGATTAAGCCAGTGGTTCCCAACCTTCCTAATGCCATGACCCTTTAATACAGTTCCTCATGTGGTGGTGACCCCTTGCCCTGCTTGGAAGAGGCCACAAGCCCCCTTTGGCAGGCCACTGCTGCAGGTGCCATAAAGAACTTCCCTCTCCAGGCACCCTCAGCCAATCACAGCCTCTGGTGCCATTGACTGACATCTCCTCCAACCTATCAAGCTGTAACTCACTCTTCCCCCTTCCTCCCCCACTCCTCAAGACCCAAGCCATTTGTGCCTTTTTCTTCACTGGCTCACGAAGGCCCTTGTGAAATGGTCATTCGACTTTAAAAGGTCCCGACCCCCCAGGTTCGGAACCACTGGATTAAGCGGTGACCTATTTCCTGCAATGTCCTCTTCTTCAATTTTGAACTTCTTATCTTCCCATCATCACCTTTGCTCAGTAGTATCCTACCCACATTGCAATCCAAGGGCAAAGGGCAGTTGAGTTGAGCCAAGGTTAGCAAACGTTGCTCCGAACCCCAGAGATGTGGAAAAATCCTTAGGACTGTTCTTCTTCTGGCCGAATGCGGTGTTTACATAGTGGCTGCTTTCCTGGGCTGGAGGGAAAGGGCAGTCTGGATCTGATATCACTTGGCTTTTCCTTCCTCTTCCCTCCCCTCTCCCCCCACACTTTTTGGTTTTTACATTTTCAGAGGTTAACTCACAGAGCGGTTCTACCAGCAACTTGCTCTTTGAGCAGGTATCTGGGATGTGCTGGTGGATGTTTTTGCTGGCAGAAGGGGCTTTGGGGGTCCCTCATCCTAACCTACACACCCAGCTCTTGGAGTTAAGATTGCACTGCCCCTGTGTTGAAATAGAAGCAAGTCCGTGTGCATATGCTGGCTACTTTCTGTCTTCTGGGCACAGAGCCTGGACTACAGTTTTAGCAGGGGAGTTATGCATTTGCACATGGAAGATGTCAATGTTACTTTCATTAGTAAACAGATCACCTATGAAAGATGAGTGAAATGTGACTGAAGAGGAAGATGGACAAAAGCCAAGGATATCTGTCTGCCCTTTGAGGCTGTGGTTGGTAACTAGGTGTGGCCATCTTGCTATCTATCCTCTGAGAAGGCACAATGGGTCTTTCTGAACAACACAAAAGCCCCTACAATTTTTTAAAATTTAGGTGTGATGGGACTTTATTTAAATGGCAGGAACATGCACCTCACAGGACATACTTTGCCTATCCTATCCTGTGCCACATGGTGGTACTTAAGAAAACCATTTATTATTACAATTCCATTCTTCACTTTCCACTTCAGTAATTGGTGGGAACAGAGGGAGCTGTTTGCAAAGGACACCGGCCATGATGCATCAAATAGAAACTAGCTCAGGACTCTTAGCAAGGAAAAGGAATGATCAGAAATATTTACAACATGTAGGAATATCAATTGAGTTTGTTACTTTGAAAAACAACAACTGTAACTTTGAGTTTAACTTGAGCAAAACCATTATTCAATTCCTTATAGAGACATCCAGGCTGGAGCCAACCTTTCCTTTAACCGGCAGTTCTACGATGAGCATTGGTCCAAGCATCGGGTTGTCACTTGTATGGATTGGTCTCTTCAGGTAAGACTTCTGGTGAGGAAAGGCACATCACTGGGGGAGAGGGCATTCTGATCAGCGTCTGAAATACTGTGTTTTGAGGCTTTGGACTAGAGATGGGCACGACTCAGAAAAATTTTTTCGTTTTCGTTTTCGTTTTCGGCTAGGGTTCGTTTCGTTTCCGTTTTCGTGAGCTAATTTCAAAATTTTTCGTTTTCGTTTCGTTACGTAACGAAAACGAAAAAATGAAAACGAAAACGAAATTTTTTTCGTTTCTTCCCATTTAGCTCCATTATGTGTTTTTCCAGTAACGAAAAATGAAAATTGGCTCAAAATTAGTCGTTTCGTTTCCGTTTTCGGTCCATTTTTGAACCGTTTTTCGTTTTCGTTTCGTTACGTAACGAAAACGAAAAAACGAAAATGAAAATACCGCTAAGTCGTGCCCATCTCTACTTTGGACTTTGGTTTTTGGACACAAAAGGGCTATACCGTACTGTATAGCAGACTGGGGTTGAGGGAAATGTGTAGTATCAGTGGCTCTCCAGCTGTTTTTCAATTCCAATTCCTAAGAGCCCCAACTAGGCTGGCCCATCCTGAGAAATGATGGCAGTAGCAGTGCCTCATTGTAGGTCACAGATTATCTGCTCTCAAGGAAGAGATACAAGCGTTGAGGGAGGAGCTGAACCTTAATGGTAGAATGTGCTTTAAGTTCCCAGCAGCTGGCAGCAACACGTAGCTAATGATCTAGAGAAAACCCCAGCAGGAGAGACACTGCTTTTCAGAAGCAAAAGCCTTAGCTGCGTTATATAAATCCGTCCTGTTCTATGACATCTCCCTATGTTCAGGATGGAGATTAGAACAACAAATGCTTCTAACTTCTATGTCCCCCAGAATCCACCCAGTCTGTATAGCCACTGACCGCATGACTGGAAGGATTATGGAAGCGGCAAATCAAAAAAGGAATGTGTCCAAGATCTGAGTCAGACTTGATACCCTCCGCATTCGTGGTATATAATGAGCTGTGTTGGGACCCGTCAGGAAACTCAAACTTGTCGGTCCTTCGAGAGAGAGAAAAAGGCAGAGCTTGGAAGCCTATTTCTGTTCATGGCATAAAGCCACAGCTACATTTCAAGAGAGGCTTGGCTTCCGTGTTTTAATCAAATCTGTTTTGCGACAGGTACGCCTTGGTATGTGGGTGGCCAGTAAGCCTGTGTGGATTTGCACAGAAATGGGAAACAAGCCTGAGGAAACACTTATTTTAGGCTGTTCCAGGGGCTGGAAATTACATGGAAGTCTTATCTGATAGCTCTTTTTTTAAAAAAACAAGGAGCATTTACTGTATTCCCCGGATGGCGAGATAAAGCCCACTTGGAAGGCGACTGCCAGAGTATAATTGCTCACCCCCTCAGGCGCGCAAGCGTGTTCTGTCTCCTGCTTCTTTGTTCTGGGGTGGCCCTGTCTCACCTCCTCTTCCTCCAAAACCTTATCTCTATAGCATTCACCTTAACTGTTCTCTGAGTCACTGCGCATTATGTCCAAGGGGACACTTTGATTGCTATCCTCCATGGTCTGCACTCCTACATGGAGAAAGGCTGTTGAATAGAAAGATACACATCATAGCACACTGTTATTTATACATTTCGTTGCATGTTTCTCAAAGACAGGGCTTACATTGGCACAAGGTAAACAGTGCAGTTGAATTCTGGGTGAAGCCGATTGGTGGAAAGCAGTGGATTGCATGATCTCTGCCAGGTAGCTATGATCCCTTAGCAGCAATTATAAAGACACGAGAACCTTGCTCCCTGCATGTAGCATCTTAGAGCAGTTGTCTAGGCTCCAGGCTGACTGTTGTGCTGCTGCTATGTGCCATGCCCAATCCTCCCACGTTCGGTGGCTGATTAAGGGAGTGGCCTGCACAGCCTGTGCTGCTACTCTCTACGACATTGACACGCTGAGGTCCACTTGTATAGGAAGGGACAAATCAGAAGGCGCTTGTGTGCGTATTCCCATAACATGACCCATCCTTTGCATGTTCACCCAGGAAACATACAGGCTGTGTGGTCTGGGCAAGTTGCAAATTATCTTGCAGCCTTGCCTTGATATTAAATTGGTTTCTGGTAAACGTTTCTATTTGTTATAACTAGGAAACCAAAATATAGGGTGCTTGTGACAATGATTATTCTAGACAAATAGTTTTAATTATTCTAGTTGCCAGCTTTTGTTATGATAGGGGCCCTCTGCCTATAATGGCTGAATGAGGAGGATAAATTAAACAAATAATAGAGATAACACAAGTTAAACATGTCATACATATAGAGTTTGTCATGCAGATTTCGATGGTGCGAGAGCTTCCTTCCTTCCTTCCTTCCTTCCTTCCTTCCTTCCTTCTTTGTTACTTTCTTTCTTTCTTTCTTTCTTTCTTTCTTTCTTTCTTTCTTTCTTTCTTTCTTTCTTTCTTTCTTTATATGCCTCCTTTCTCCCCATAGGAGACCCAAGGTGGCTCACAATGGATAAAATAAGACATTTGAAAACACTGTATAACTATCACATTTTAAAAACAACTAAACATAATTTAAGATTTTTTTTGGGGGGGGGGGACCAACTATAAAAGAACAATTGAAAAACGTTTAAGAACCTGTACGTTAAGCTCCCATAGAAAGAAGCTGGAAATTGCTGTATAAAACAAATGCTGTATTTTAGATGTTATGATTCCAACACTTTTTAATGGCAAGATTAAAAACAGATGTTAGCACTGGTATCTAATGTGACAGGGAAGGACTCTGTTACACACTTGTAAAAGAAAAGCACTTTTAACAAAATACAGTGGTACCTTGTATAAAGGAATTAATTCGCTCCAAATGAAATTATGTTAAGCAAATTTTCCTTTATACAAATTCCCATAGGAATGCATTGAAAATGGAGTGATCCCATTTTTATGTTGTATGGATTTTCCCCATAGGTGATTATGTTAAGCAAATTTCCCCTATCTCCGGAATTTTTTCTGTTGTACAAATTTTATGTTATACAAGCTGTTTGTTATACAAGGGTCCACTGTAAACCCAAGCCAATGCTCTCTCCATTCCCACCTTTTGAGTTGACTCAGCCCTGGACTCCAGAAGGCATTGCTTATTCATCCTGAAGGAGAGATGTACAAGAGGATGGACCGCGTAACCCCCCTGCCCCCCAACGCATTTGTCTCTGGAGGCAATCCTGTTCTCAGCTGTTTTCAAAAACATCCATGTGGAGCTAGAGATTTAGCCACTTGCTTTTTATTCGTTCTTACCTCTGGTCTTACACTTCGGGTGGCTGTGTGCTCTCTACGTGGAAGAAACATTTCTGCTTGAGAAATACCATTGTTGGCACAGAATCCTCTCCAAGCAAGTGAGCTGACAGGTGAAGGTGGAACAGGCCCTTCTCAGGCTCCTTGGTTGCCTGGTGTTCCGATTAATCCCCTTTCCTCTGTGGCTCAGGTGGGAAAGCAGCTGACAGCTGAGGGAGGAAGCTAGCTTTCTGCCTCTTCTTTGCCAGCTCCCGGTTTCTCCCTTGGCTGCTGCAGAAGGGTTTAACCTCCTCGGTGGCTGATGCCAGAAGAGAAGGCAGGCGCTCAGGTGAAGGCTGCCTTCTCTGAAACAGAATACAATAATGTGTGCTTTCGGGGGGAAATATATTGCATTTGTTTGCTTTTTCCTGAAAGAACTCTCATTCTAATCTTATTTTTTAAAAAAGGATTTGCTTATCTCTGTGTAACCTAGTAGTAGCTACTCTTGGGGCATAGTAGCTCATATGCCAATTTGTGCTGATTCTGGCACTATATTATACAGTGGGGATGGGCGTTTCATTTTGGAACCAGTAGGTTACTAAACGAACCACGCAAGCCCAAGTGGTCCTCGGAACCGGCTGGTACACGCAGATCCAGTTGCTTTACCTTTCTCTGTCTAGCGCAGGGTTAAAATCCAACGAGGAAGCATGCTGTCATGTCATCTATGCATGATCTGTGATGCTGGCCAATCAGGAGCTGTGCAGAGATGGGCATCATCCTGCCTCACTCTCTGATTGGCCAGCAGCATGGAGCAGGAACAATGACATCGTCACGGTGTGCTTCTTCATTACAGCTCAGCCCCATGCTGGCAGAGAAAAAGGTAAAGCAATTGGATCCGCATGTATCAGCCGGTTCCGAGTATCACCTGGGCTCACATGGTTCGTTTTGTAATCTATTGGTTCTGAAATGAAATGCCCATCTTTATAAATGGGGTAAATTTCATGTGATAGTTTGAGTTGCCATAAGGGCATTTTCATACCTGGGTATAAATCTCGAAATAAGCTCAAGAACAAACCTTGAATTCTTTTGGCTTGTTGAGAGGGAGCAAGCCAGAAAAGGGAAGCTGTCTCTGACACACTCAACCAGTCACAGAAAACCAGGACACACAGTGAACCTTATTTCAAAGTAAACATGCACAGAATTTTATAGTAATCCTGTGAAGCAGGCCTAGCATTTCCCTTGACGTTCCAAATCCACTTGGAAAATATTTTTTTAAAGGAAGCAAATAAATATATAACATTTTGGATATCCACTGGAATCTGTCACCTTCTTGCTGCCTTCTGCTTTCTTTTGAACTTTTCTGCTTGCTTGCTTCTTCTCTGCACTGATCCATCTTTTCCACATCGGTGCATCCAAATTCAGCTGTGTATAATTTTCTTCACAGTACCCTGAGTTGATGGTTGCTTCGTATAACAACAACGAAGATGCTCCTCACGAGCCAGATGGAGTTGCCTTGGTTTGGAACATGAAATTTAAGAAGATGACCCCTGAGTATGTTTTTCACTGCCAGGTATGACAATGCTAGTGGTTTCTTTCATGCAAGATTTGCTGAGGTCTGCTATGTGTTGCATCTGCCCACCATTCGGAAGAGGCGAGGGTTAAAAATAGAGCATTTTGGAAAGAGTATGAGGAAACACACTAGCATTTTTAGAATGCACACAAACTTCTAAAACAACATAGCGCACTTGGAGACTGTGTGTCATCTTCTGTCTATTTTAAACAATCCTCAAGGGAGTGTGTTTATAAAAACCTCACACTTATGAAGTAAGTGTGGTGTACCACTTCCTCCTCCAGCTGGCAACATATGCTTTCCCACCCATGTAAATTTCCTCATGTGCTCTATTCCAAAGCAGCCTGTGTTTCATTTAATATCATTCAGAGTAATATTCCGGCATTTCAGTGCATCTTCGTACCAGGTATTTGTGAATCTTAGTGTTGCCAGTAGCACAGAGGGTTTTTGTGACCAGTAGTTCTCACCAATTACAGTGGTGTCTTGTATAAAGGAATTAATTCATTCCAAATGAAATTATGTTAAATAAATTTTCCTTTATACCAATTTCCCATAGGAATGCATTGAAAACAGAGTAATTCCTAATCGTGTCCATGTTTATGTCGTACGGATTGGAAACATTATGCTTTGTGGATTAGAATTCCTATAATCCTTAAACCAGAATAAGTGATACAATAGGTCTCAACTGGAGAGCTTTTGCCAGTCACAGAAGACAACATAGTGTCATGTATTTTTTTAAGACTAGGAACAGTCTTATATGAAGACCAAAGATCAAAAGAGGGTTCTTTTTGTGGGCTACACCTCCCAGAATCCCCCAGCCACCATGAGCATTGGCCAATAACTTATACAAGGTTTGTAACAACAAGCTGGCCCCTTGTTTTGGTTTTGACTTCCAGATCTTGTAACACAGAATGCAGTACATCATAAAAGTACTGTACAGTGGTACCCTCACTTAAGAGCATCTGAATTTAAGAGCAATTCAACTTAAGAGCGGAAAACTGTTGGCGTTTTAACTGCAGCCTTATAAACTTTAGATATGGTCTGCTCGACTTACAAATATATATTTTTTATTTTAATTTTTTAAACTTATTTTTTCAGTTGTTTAGATAGGTACCCCGACTTAAGAGTAGTTCGACTTAAGAGCATGCATTCGGAATGGATTAAAATCATAAGTTGAGGTACCACTGTAATATTAATTTCCTTGTACTCTTCCTTGGGGTAAGAAGCCCAACCCCCAACCAAGTTGGCACTGAATATTTATTTGTTTGTTTAGTATGTTTATATCCTGCTTTTCCTCCATCCTGAAATGTAAGGTGGCAAACGTACCAGCCTGAGAACTAAATAGGAACATTGGGAGCTTGGGGAAACTATCTATCACATCATTGATCTATCCAGGCCAACTCTTCTTGGCAATTGCTCTTCAGGCTTTCAGATGTGATTCTTTCCAAGCCCTGTCTGGAGATCTCTGTCATTGCTTGGCAAGCAAAAATCCACCTTTTCATTAGGCTTAGCTTTTAAAATCAGATGAGATTGGTGGGTTCACAGGAGTGTGCCTTTATTACTGTAATGCCCTGACTGATTTGAGCCAGTGAACTGGGGGGAAACTGTCTATTCCTATATCAAGCTGTCCAACTGATCAGTTGTCAGTGGAGTGACAACAGAGGTGTAATGGATGGAAAGGGCCTCGCCTCTTATGGCACTTCAGTGTTTGAACACTTCATCCTTGCTGTTTGTCTTCATCTCTATTGGGGGAGCACAGGGTCCTGCTTTGAATGTGAGAACAAAAACGGGATAGCACAAAGGTAAGTCATATTATTGTCCCAGTCAGTGGACCTACACATAAAAGAGCATCCGTTTGAAGCATTTGCTCTGGTTTTGTATTTCCCTGCCAAATTTTTTTCTCACTGAATGTAAAAGTGTCAGGTTACAGGAAAATGACACGCTTGTTGATATTTGATTCAGAAGTATAAGAACAGACCGTGGCATCATAACATTTCAAGTTCCGTTTCTGTCAATAACAGAGCTGTCGTAACTTTTGCATATTGTAAATGTGTTGTATGGCCTCTGAATTTGGACGGGTCCCACCCAACTTTCCCTGCAGCCCTGCTTATCTCGGTCTGCAAGAGAGAAAACCCTGTGCCATGACTTCTTAACTAATGAAAACTACTCAAGTGTAGGAGAGGCTTTTTTCTTTGCACACTCACATGTACATTTGTGCACACATGCAGAGATGCACAAAGGCAGACACATATCACTAAGGCCACAGTCTCAACAGTGTTTTTGCTGCATTTTTGCTGCAGTAAAAGATTGCATCCTAACCACAATGGGAAATAATTTGGTGCCCTGACCGAGCACACTCCCGGAAGCGCACTTTCACCGAAGTTTTTTAAACCACCACTAGGGGGTGGTTTTAAAAACTTCCCTTAAAGATGCGGAGTTCTTTGCTACTCTAGCAAGGTGTGACCCCAGAAAATACGCAGTAATTAGCTTCGTACCCCTTTTCCTGCCACTTCCTGCAACGGAGACTTAGAAAATCAACCCAGAAAAAAGGGAAAAGATGTATAGTAAGCAAGTAGAGACGGGCACAGAGCAGTAAAATACTGCCCTGTCGACAGGACACTAACTGCGCATCAAACACCATGTGACCGCCCAAAAAAAACCTACATATCAAATTAAGATGCGCAGAAAACTCTCCATCTCTCCATCTCTCCATCTCTCAATCTCTCTCCATCTCTCCATCTCTCAATGTAGGCATGTGGACGTGTGTGTCTTTAACCTCTAGCCAGAAGAAGTGGTGGTCAGGATGAAACCAGTGTGTGCCCCTTCTGCTTTAAGCCTGATGAAACCTCGGTGTGGTTACAATTGGCATACTCGCTTTTAAGCATTTATTTGATTATGCAAAGGCATTGGTAATAGATCTAAAATCCACAGAACCTGGAATAGTTGCTTTTTTTGAGCAGACTTCCAGCATTTTCTAGCCAGCATGAGAAGTTCCCGAAGAGTTCCAAGGGGTAGAAATCAGGAGTTTTCTGATAAAGATAAACTTGAGATCCAAGTAAGAAAAGATTCAAGGGATATGGGAAGTGGTTGAAGGTTTCCACTTTAGCCATAACAGCCAGCAATTTTATTATGTTTCTAACAGAAATGCATTACAATGATATGGAATTTCATTTCCAGACAACCTGAATCTGAGAAGGAGCACAGTTAAAGAATGAGCTAAGGACGTACGATTGCTGTGATACTGCACCACTGTTTTTTTTAAATTGCCACAGTTATTTTAAGTGGATTATACATTCAGAATAATACCTTGAAGAGGCTAATGGGAAGTTAATTGGGGGAGGGGGAGAGAGGTAACGTAAGAAATGTAATCCCTTCTGATGGAATTTCTCCTTTTTCATTGGCTAATCATAGTCAATGCGTTCAAAGGGCTTGGCAGTCAGCTTTTTCCTGGTCTTCAAAATAAAGACTGAATTCATAGATTCAGATGGAAAAAAGGCATATATTCTTTGTTTTTTTAAAGCACACACACATATTTAAACATTTCATCTTACCTCAGAAGCTGGAAGGCAGGGAAGCTACGTTCTGGTCTGGATTATCATGAGGTCATTCTTTGGTTACTTAGTGGAAACCAACTATGTTATTATTTAGTCTCATTTTTAGAGAGTCAGGGATGCAGGTTAGGGAATAGTTTCTGTGCAGATTTCACATAGAAATCTGCAAAGGAAATGTTCCCTAACCTGCATCTTGGGCTCTTGTTCTTTCTTAATCATGTTGATTTTAAAGAACACAGAACAGTAACAATTCGTGGTAAGTGTGTCCATTTAAAAGCAGACATTTTCATGACATCGGCTTTCAACAAACATGAACAAAGTCATGATTTGGGTTGCTCGGTTCCCAGAAAAACAGAATATATAATGTAACCATATACATGTCTCTTCAGTAGTGAATCCCATTGAGAGTGCAGTGGGATTTACTTATAGCAGGGGTGTCCAAACTTTTTGCAAGAAGGGGGCTGACCATTTAGATGCATTTGGCCCCTGAGGTCGACTTTGCACAAGCCTCTAGGACATGCAAGGAGGCAGGGAGGGTGCTGCAGCAATGGAGCCGGGGGCAGGTAGGCTGGGTAGGTGGCCGGGGGGGGGGGACGGATGGAGGCAGGGAGGCCAGGCAAGCTGATATCTCCATCCAGTATGGGGAGAGGCCAGCTGGTGGGGATGCATGACAGGCTGAGCTGGCAGAGAGAAGAGGCTGCGGGCCACTCAAAATTTGAAAACGGGCCGCATTTGGCCCCCGGGCCTGAATTTGGACATGCCTGACTTGTAGACAAATGTCCATAGGGTTGCAGTCTTAACCTGATAAGTACTCAGTCTTAATATAAAAAAGTATTTTTGTCAATTGATGAATAATTAATAGTCTACATTTTAAAAACAAAATAAAAACCTTATCTATATACAGTGGTACCTTGTATAAAGGAATTAATTTGTTCCAAATGAAATTCTGTTAAGCAAAATTTTATACGCATTTCCCATAGGTATGCATTGAAAACAGAGTAATCCCTAATCGCGACCATTTTTATGTTGTACGGATTCGCCCCATAGGCGATTCTGTTAAGCAAATTTCCCTATCTCTGGAATTTTTTATGTTGTACAGATTTTGTTATACAAACCGTTTGTTATATGAGGGTCCACTGTAGTTGTTTATTATTACTTAACTCTGGCCGGCAATCCCACCTAGGGGAAAACATCTGAATCTTTTGCTGAATGATGAATCAGTATGAAATATTCAGGATGAGACATTATAAGAGTGAAATGCAGCATTTAAATACATGCACAGCATAGATGTCTTTCCCATTAGGCAAAGCAAGGCAGCTGGCCTCGTGTCAAATCCTAGAATCACTGTACAGTTCGTAGAATCATACAATCATAGAGTTGGAAGAGACCTCAAGGGTCATCCAGTCCAACCCTCTGTTATTCAGGAAACCCATCACAATATTTCCGACAGATGGCCATCCAGCCTCTGCTTAAAAAACCTCCAAAGAAGGAGACTCCACCACCCTTTGTGGCAGCATATTCCACTGTCGAACAGCTCTGTCATGAGACTTTAGACATCTCATAGTCCAACCCCATGCCTAAGGCAGGAGACCTCATACCAACAGATGGCTGTCCAAGCTTTTCTTGAAAATCTCCAGCGATGGGGCACCCACAACATCAGGTAGAAATCTGAAAGAATGGTGGTGAGTGAGATGAAGCAGTAAAGGCTTGGAGGACCGAGCAGCACAGTGGGAGCTGCACAGCTATTTGGCTTTCTGCAGTTATGGTGAATGACGGCCCTGTCCTCTTTGACTGTGTTGAAAGTAAGATTCAGCTGCCACTGAAATTAACTTTCACAGGTCAAATGATGAAAGTTCAGAAATGACATTTTGGTGTTCACCTCGGGCAGCAGAATGCTCTGTGCCAATTCTGCAGCTCAAAAAGTGTAGTTTTATTTTTTTATTCTACAGGGACTTCTAAAGAAACTCTTACTTGAAGAAGAAGAAGAAGAAGAAGAAGAAGAAGAAGAAGAAGAAGAAATGCTTTTTCAAGTGCAAACTGTTTAGGGATTTAAATTTTTTAAAAAATTCCAAAATTAGATTGAGCCTTGAACTAAGCAGAGGTGATGCTTTAGAGAGGTTAAGCAGTTGGTTCCTACAGTCTGAATCAGCCACATTTTTAGCAGTCCACATTGTATATCTCTTGCTTTCAGATTTTTGTGGAGAATTTGAATGGATTTTTCAGTTTTGTATAGTGTTTTCCATCCATGGAAAAATGCTGTATTAGAACCAAATCAGGATATTTGCCATCATTAGATGAGTTGTTTCCTTCTCTGCTTCCTGTAAATAGTGACACAGGCAATTTGACTCACTTCCGATAACAGACGGAAAGACTTGAATTTGGACTGGGCTGGAAATAAATGTAGAATAACTTTTCTGATTTTTTTTCTAAAATCTTGAAATGCATGCATGTAGTCATGGACTATTTATTTATTTATTATTATTTATTTATTGTATTTATATCCCGCTTATTATCAAAAGATCTCTAAGCGGCTTACAAAGCCACAATTGGCACAGATAGTCACAATTGAACAAACAGACGATACACACAACAAACTAATATAGTTAAAAACCTGATAGTGTTCCTGATACTATCTAATAAAAATCTAATAGAAATATCATTCAGAGACATGGCGATGGCGGGGTAAAAAAAAAAAAAAAAACAAGCCTAGGAATCGCCGAAGGCCTCCCGGAAAAGATAGGTTTTTAAAGCCTTCCGGAAGGCCAGCAGGGACTCTGCAGAGCGCACTTCAGGAGGGATGGAATTCCAAAGGCTAGGGGCCGCCACTGAGAATGCCCGGGTCCGAGTACTCGACTTCCGGGCTTCTCGGGGAGTGGCGACCCGCAGCAAGTGCGCTCGCGCCTGCCGAACGGGACGGGCCGAGGTGGATCGCTGAGCGATACGCTCTGTCAGGTAGTCCGGTCCCAAGCCATGGAGGGTTTTATAAACTAAAACCAAGACCTTGAATCTAATCCGGGCTGCAACGGGCAACCAGTGCAGGCGGGCCAGAACTGGCGTGATGTGATCATACCGACGCACGCCAGCCACCAGCCTGGCCGCCGCATTCTGTACCCGCTGCAGACGCCGGAGAAGAGTCAAGGGCAACCCCATGTAGAGGGCGTTACAGTAGTCCAGCCTCGAGATCACCAGTGCTTGGACCACTGTTCTCAGAGAGTTCGCGTCGAGGTACGGGCGGATCTGGGCGATCCGACGGAGATGGTAATAGGCGGACCTGGTCACCGACGCCACCTGGGATTCCATGGAAAGCGCCGGGTCCAGGAGCACGCCCAGATTCCGCACCCTCTCCGCGAGCTGGAGGGAAACTCCCCCCAGACAGGGGAGGGGGCCACCGTACCCCGACGGCGAGCTCCCAAAGAACATGACCTCCGTCTTCTCGGGGTTGAGCTTAAGCCTGTTCGCCCCGGTCCAGGTCAGTACGGCCTCCAGGCACCCATCGAGAACTTCAACAGCTTCCACAGCAGAGGTGGAAAAGGAGAGATAGAGCTGCGTGTCATCAGCGTACTGATGACAGCAGACTCCAAAACTCCTGATGACCCCCGCCAACGGCCTTACGTAGATGTTAAACAGCATGGGGGACAGAGACGACCCCTGTGGCACCCCACAAGGGAGAATCCAAGGGGCCGATAACTCCCCCCCATGCTGAACGTACTGCGGCCGGCCCTCCAGGAAGGAACGGAGCCATCTGCGAGCAGAGCCTCCGATCCCAACCTCAGAGAGCCGGTCCAGCAGGATACCGTGGTCGACGGTATCAAAGGCCGCTGACAGATCCAGGAGGACCAACAGGGTAGAGCAACCCCTGTCGGCCGCCCGGATAAGGTCATCTTGCAGGGCGACCAAAGCTGTTTCGGTACCCCGACGGGGCCTGAACCCGGACTGGCATGGGTCGAGGCACTGCCGATCCTCCAGGTATGACTGCAGCCGGACCGCCGCCACCCTCTCGATCACCTTGCCCATAAACGGGACGTTGGCGATTGGGCGATAGTTTGTTAAATCGTCAACCGCAAGGCCGGGTTTTTTCAAAATGGGCTTAACCACCGTCTCCTTCAGACGAGAGGGAAAAACCCCCTCACTGAAGGAGGCGGTGGCGATGACAGAAGCCCATTCGGCCATGGTCCCTCTGGCAGCTCTAATTAGCCAGGCAGGGCAAGGGTCGAAAGGGGTGGAGGCAGGCCGGCAATGCGCCATAGCCCTGGAGACCTCGACAGCGGAAACAGGCCCAAGCGCATCCAACCGAGGCGACGAAGGCAGACCAGCAACTGGTGATGGCGGGGCGGGACCACTGCAACCGGAGTCAAAGCCGGCACGGATGGCCTCTATTTTTGTTCGAAAAAAGGCTGCGAACTGCTCGCTACTGAAATCAGTAGGAGGAGGCCTGGCCAGACTAGGATTGCTGAGGTCACGAACCACCCGGAAAAGCTCCGCCTGGCGGTTCGAGGCCTCAGCAATTCTCAGGGAGGTAAAAGATGTTCTAGCCTCCCTTATCGCGATGGTGTAGCGACTAGACTGGGCATCAACGGCAGCCTTACTCAACGCCGTCCGGGTTTTCCTCCAGCTGCGCTCTAGCCTCCTCCTCTCCTGCTTCATTGCCCTAAGCTCCCCGGTGAACCAAGGGGAAGGCCGGGCTCGGCAACGGAGGAGGCGCTTGGGGGCGATCCGGTCTATGGTGTGGGCAGCTGTTTCATGCCAAGTGTTAGCCACAACCTCGGCCGGAGCGCCAGTCAAACCACCAGGCAACCCCCCGAAGAGCTCACCGAACCGCTGAGGGTCCATGAGCCTCCGGGGGCGGGCCAAAACAGAGGCCCAAGGGTCCCCGCGGGGAGGGGCCAGAATCGCCAGGGAAAAAGAGAGCAGGTGGTGGTCTGTCCATGACACAGGCAGGGAAACAATGTTCCCCACCTCCAGACACGAGTCCCCCGACATGGAGGTAAAAACCAGATCCAGGGTATGACCGGACCTGTGGGTGGGGCATAAAACATGCTGGGACAGACCCATGGAAGCCATGGATTCCATGAACTCCAGGGCAGCACCGGAAAGTCCACCGCCGACATGCACGTTGAAGTCACCCACCACCAAAAGGCGCGGGGACTTCAACAGAGCAGCGGCGATGAACTCCGTGAGCTCTGGGAGGGATTGTCCTGGGTTGCGGGGAGCTCGGTAACCCAGCACAATGCCAAATCTGTCCCGCTGACCCACCAACAGGTGAAGTACTTCCAACCCCTGGCTAACCAATGTCGAGGCCCTGCTGACATGAAAAGAATCCCTGTACACGATTGCAGCCCCTCCCCCCTTTTGACCCCCCAACCTTCCCACTCCCTCTACCAAGTACCCGGGCGGACACAGGAGAGCAAGGGAAGCCCCACCCTCCGTGCCCACCCAGGTCTCGGTGATAAACGCCAGGTCGGAGTCGCCATCCGCGATGGAATCATGAATGATGGGGATTTTGTTATGCACCGACCTGGCGTTCAACAGGAGACAGGTAAGATTGGGGGCGCTGGTGGAGTGACTCCCGGATACGTGACAGGGAGCCGAGGGGTCAGAACGAGGGACAGGCACAAGTTGCCTGACCCGAGTTCTTCTAGTCTGACGAACCCAACGGCTACAAGCGTACCGCCCACGGCCCGACACCGTTGGTATATGAGCCCCTGTGAACATGGCGATAACGTGGTCAATCAAAAAAAAAAAAAAACACCTACAGCAACAAAGCCCCACTAAACAAAATATACAATGCAAGCAAATAATAAAATACAATACAAATAAGTAATATACAATACAGAGCAAATAATAAAATACAGTGCAAAATAATTCAAAAGAAAAATAAAATAAGCAAATAACAGGAAAGCCTTAGGCTGGAGGGAGATGGTTAAAATAACAGGAGCAGGCTAACTGCCAAGATAGAGATCAGATGCACCTGGGAATGGGGAGAGGGAGGACCATAGGTAGGAGGACTGATTAGCAGCAAGGTCACAAGTAAAGGGGCAGACAAGGATGTAATAATAATGCTAGCCACCCCAGCTAATCTAATTAGTCAAGACCCCAACCGGTCCCAGGAAATATTCTCAGTCCCCGAAATCCCCATAAGCGCCCCATAAAACGCCCTCCCACCCCCAAAACCCCAGTTTCGACCCCCGGGAAACAAACAATGGTGGCCGACCTGCCACCCGATAAATCCGAGTCCCACAGGAGGGAAAGGGGAAACATCAACATCTGCTTCTGGTCCGGTGCCCGCACTAAAACTTGCAGATCAAAGAGTGCAGGCTGAGAGACCCCGATGTTGATGGGTTGGGCACCGGAGGCCGACACGCCACCTGAACCCCCCAGCCAAGTGGGGGCCATGGGCGCTGCCAACGCCGGCGGCCGAGCTGCCGCCCGGGAAAACCTTCCGGCTCCCAAAGATGTAGGCTGGGGCGCCAAGAAAGGACCAGCCGCAGCAGCAAACCGCACGCAAGCAGCGACCTCCGAGGCAGGCCCGCCATGGTGGAAAACGGCGGACCGCGGATGGAAGAGGGCGGCAGCGACGATCATCCCGGCTGGGAAAAGACGGGCGGCAGCCCGCAGATGGAAGGAAGCGGCGGGCTGCTTGCTCTCCGCGCCGGCAGTGGTCTCCGGGGCAGGCCCGCCGTGATGGAAAGGGGCGGACCGCCGATGGAAGAAGGCGGCGGGCTGCAGCTGGGAGAAAGGGCGGCGGACCGCAGATGGACGAAAGCGGCGGGCTGCTTGCTCTCCGCGCTTGCAGTGACCTCCGGGGCAGGCCCGCCATGATGGAAAGCGGCGGGCCGCAGCTGGAAGAAGGTGGCAGGCTGCAGATGGAGGGCGGGCGGCGGACCGCAGATGGAGGAAAGCGGCAGGCTGCTTGCTCTCCGCGCCGGCAGTGGCCTCCGGGGCAGGTCCGCCATGATGGAGAGCGGTGGACCGCAGACGGGAGAAAGCGGCGACGGCGGTCATCCCGACCGGGAGAAGACAGGCGGCGGGGTGCTTGCCCTCCGCGCCGGCAATGGCCTCCACTTCAGGGTCGCAGCTGCAGCGGTCGGCGGCGAGCCCCACACGGACAGCCTCGGCAGCAGCGTTGGCAGCCTCCTCGACTTCCCCGGCGGCCCCCGGAGCAGGTCCTTCGGAGCAGGTCCTCCGTGATGGGGATTGGCGGACCGCAGATGGAGGGGGCAGCGGCTGGCCCGCAACGGGGACGCCGAACGGCGAGCCGCTTACGGCAGCAGCGACGACAGGAGCCACAAGACCCGCCGAGAGACAGTGGGAACGGCGGGTTGCTGTCAAAGCCGGCGGCAGCCGCGGTCGGCTCAGCTGGTAAGACGCCGAGGGCTAAAACGTTGGGAGGGACGCTCGAACCTGTTCGTCGGGAAGATGTTAAAACTCCCTAGGTGGTCTTCAGGCAAGCCCCTTCAATACCCTTTCCATAGCCCTGGCCATCCAAAATAAATTAAACAAAAATAAAAACAAAAGTAAAAACGCAAGGCAGCATAGTCAGGAACAGAGAGAGCAGCCGGTATGAGCAGCTGCTACTGCCGCCCGCCATCTTGTCCTCAGGATGATCCCTGAAGCTACGTTTCTGGACTGCAGTTGTACAGACAAGCTTGATCAGAACATGGAGGTAACTGATTTACAGTAATGTTACTTTTGACTAGTTACTTTTGAGTGACGATATAGCAGTAGCTGCAAAGTTAATTTTTAAGTAAAACAAGGAACATCTATCTACCTTCACATGTTGATTTTAAAAGGAATTGCAAAACATTTTAGAGGCACTATTAGTAACTTTTTTCCAGGTTTTGCACCATTACTTAATTAAGCAGTAGGTTTATATTTGTAGAAATATTTCCAGGGTGCAGTATCACAACTGGACACTAGAGGGAAACAACATACTTGGTGGACCAGGACTCAGGAACTGGTAAAACCACTCCTTAAATATCTCATTTGCTTTGAAAGCCCTATTTGGGTTCCAACTTGATGGCACATAACAAAGCTGAGAAGCTTTGGGCAACCTGTACAATCCCAAAGTGCCTCCCAGAAGAAGGGAATTGTACAAAGAGATGTCGTAAGTGAGAAAAAAACTTCAGGACATGTCATTACAGATGTTGAGATCAACACAACAAATTCCTTGTGTGATCAGAGCACTAGTAACACAACAGGCTCCCCAGAAATAATAAGCAATGAAATGAGTTTCTTTTTAAAAGATAATGTTCTGACTGAGCTCTCTGCCTGATGGCAACATGATGGGAGGAGGGGGATCAGGAGCTATTTCTATCCTTTCTCCCTCGAGTACCGCCATCAATTAATCCTTATTTGGTAGGCTCCATGTCATTCCTGAACTGTCAATTTCTGTGTGGGATATGGCCTTAGGTTTTCTATTTTAATTTCAGTAGAAGCTGCCCAGGCTTGGAAAATATTGTGGCTTGGTTCAAAAAAATGAGCCACATATACCACACTATAGAATGTTTCTCTCCCCTATGCCTACCCCCGGGTTTTCTGTAGTGGCTTCCATATGCTGTCATTAAATTATGTATTTGACCACCCCTCGTTGCTTATTCTGGTGTGGTCTTTGCCTTTTCAACTGGGTGGATGGAGTCAGAAATGCCTATCTTAGAATTAAACACACTGAAGTTAACTGAAAATCTGTATTTAGTGGTGGGCCTTGGCTGGAGTTTGATCCTTCCCTGCTTCCCAGCCCCTCTTTTGTGTTTTTCCTTCCTTGGTTTCTTTTCTAAGTAGAAATATGTTACTTTTGATATATTTATTTGTGATGCTTCAGTGGCCTGCTTTTGGAGACTTGTTAAGAATTACTATATTTTGAGAGAGCTACTTTTGCAAGGCCTAGGGTGACCATGTCTCATTCTTTAGAGAAGATGGTCCTCCATTTGAAAAGTGATGGAGAGAACTGAGGTTGGAATGTTTTGTTTTGATTGGAACTCATTGCATTTAATTGTTATTACTGTTATCTCTGTTATTCTTATAATAATTGCTCTGATTGTATAAGTAATTCATTGCATTGAATGTTACTGAGGCATTGCATTGTCATCACAAGAAGCCAGAGAAATACATGGGAATATTCACTGGCAGACAGTTCTGAAGTCATACTTTGGAAGTATTTATTTTAAAAAAGCTAAAACTTAGTTCCCTTGCCACTTAAGACTGATAAAAGAATTACACATGCCACGCATGCCCACCAGCTGGCCCCTCCCCATGCTGGATGGAGGCGTCAGCTTGCAGTTTTACGGTTTGCCTGCTCTCCCTGCCTCTTTCTGTCCCTGCAGCCACCCGCCCAGCCTATCCACCCCCAGCTCTATTGTTGCATTGACCTTTCCGCCTCCTTGCATGTTATAGAGACTTGTCCAAAGTCCGGCCAGGGGGCCAAATGCGGCTGAATGGTTGGCCCCCACACATTTTCACCTCACCAAATCTGGCCCTCCTTGCAAAAAGTTTGGACATCTGCGTCTTACAACATTAAAAGACAACATTAAAGCTTCAAGAGAATGCAAGCAGTTAAAGAGAGTAAAAATCCCATGTAAAGTTATGAAGGATGGAAACTAACGTTGTTGTTGGTGGTGGGGTGTGTGTGTGTGTGTGTGTGTGTGTGTGTGAAAAAATAAATAAGAAAGAAAGAAAGAAAGAAAGAAAGAAAGAAAGAAAGAAAGAAAGAAAGAAAGAAAGAAAGAAAGA
>JAHTLZ010003542.1:60594290-60613113 GCA_023846285.1 Phrynocephalus versicolor | reverse complement strand
AGAAAGAAAGAAAGAAAGAAAGAAAGAAAGAAAGAAAGAAAGAAAGAGGCTCAGGCAAATCCAGAAGTTTGAAAGTTATTTTTAGAGCTTAAATCAAATTGCTAACACCAACTAGAGACTCACTATATAATCTGCTAAATGGTAAATCAAAACTTATGTAAATTGTATAGATTCAATAAACTGGCTGAAGAACTCGGTGGTTCAGGAATCTGGCTGCAATGGTGGTGAACCTTCGGCACTCCAGATGTTTTGGATCACAACTCCAGTTAGCACAGGCCATTTTATGCAAACCTGAATCTCCTTTCATCTTTTTTGCCAACATAGCGATGTTAGCAAACTGGTGTTGTTTTACCAAAAGTGTATATAAAAGAGAGACCACATGAGCATCATAGAAGACCATGAAAGATTCTTTGGGGCGCTCATTTAGTTTCCCTATCCTCACTCTTTTCCAGTCCAATTTTTACTACACTCATCCATCTCCTTTTCTGCTCCACATCATTGCTAGAGATGGGCACAAAATGAACTTTCAATTCATTTCGTTATTCGTTATTCATTTCATTAGGTAATGAAATGAATAACAAACCAACGCATCAAAGAAAAACAAAATGGAAATTTCCATTTCGTTCACTTTGTTTTTCATTACCCCTCTTACCTTGTCCTCGCCGGAAGCTGCTGCAGTCCTCCTGGCCCTGTAGGCCTGTAGAGGCGCTGGCCCCAAGCCAGCACCTCAACAAGGCCATGGCTGGGGATTCTAAAACAAACAAACAAAAAGGAGCACTGACCCAGCCCCAGGTGTGGCCAGGTCAGTGCTCTAAAATGAAAAAAAAACCACACAAAAAACCCACAACAAAACAACAACAACAAAGCAGCATTGACCCGGCCCCAGGGGCTGCACAGTTGGTGCTTAATTAAAAAAAAAAAAACAGCGCTCACCCGAACCCAGGAGCCGTGCGGTCGGCACTGTAAACGAAAAAATAAATTTACAAAAATAGAACCAGTGCCGACCCGGCTCCAGGGGTGCGCGGTCAGTGCTTTAAAAAAACAAAAACGAAAAACAAAATTAAAGGAGTGCCGACCCGGCCCCAGGGGTAGCCGGATCGGCACTCTAAAATGAAGGGGGGAAAAAATAAAAAATGGAACCAGCGCTGACCCAGCTTCAGGGGCCGTATGATCGGTGATTGAAGGCGGGGGAAAATGTGGCACTGGTCCCAAGCCAGCACCTCAAAAAGCCCCTGCCACCGGGGCCAGGATTGCCCCCCACCCCCACCGCCCAGTAAGTTGGACCCGAGCCAGTTCTGCTCGGTTCAGGTTTGTATGATTTTCATACGAACCCAAACAGAACAGAACCAAGGGTGGCCCCGAAACAGCCAAACCTGAACCATGGGTTTCCTGTTTCTTGCCTACCTCTAGAGTGTGGGTAACAGATGCCACCCCCAAGAAAAAAAGCAAAAGCTCAGTTTCCAGAAGCACGTATGCAAGTGAGAATTCACTTATGGTGAGCAGGTGACATACAAGGAGTAAAGCACCTTGGACTGTATCTTAATAATAACAAATTTGTATAACCCCCGTTTTATTTTTGATACTGATTGTACATAATTAAGTGGTATTTTGTGTTATACTGTATGGATAACTCAACTACAGTGGTGTGGCTTCTTTATTTCAAACTTATGTAATTTACCACGTAATAGTATATTTTTTCCTTTCAAAGGTGGTCCAGCAAACAGTTTTGGAAGGGGCATATTCTTATCCTTTGACATCACCCATGTCCCCAAATGCAGTTGACTTCCTCCTACGTCTTCTGAATATGCTTTTTTCCGTTAGACTGCCACTTTATCTTCTGTACATGGACAGTCTCTTCTTTCTGTTTCCTAGTAAAGCATTGCATAATGCCCAAAACTATATCTTTACCTCCACCCAACACATAAAATGAGTAATATCAAAAATAACTATTACATTTTAAATCCCTGGGAACTGATGTTCTAGAGGTTACATGAAGACTTTGGTGAACAGTCCTTCAACAATCCAGCCACACATAGAGGATTTTTCTGCCAACTAATGCATCGTCACAAGGCCCTTTTGCATTATAACTGGGCTTCATCCCCTTGAGAATGAAGCTTCACATTGATCTACTGGCTGATTCATTAAGAAAATGCTTTCCTTGGCCGGAGAAGTGTAGGCACTTGTTGCTTTAAACTGTGAAGGCAGGAAAGTGGAAGTTCGGTAGTGTTATTTTATATTTTCTAAAATCATGGTTTGTAATATATCTTTCCTTATAGCATATGAAGGGTTTTTAAATATATATATATATATATATATCTGACCTAGTTAAATGTGTATATATTCCATACTAAGTTGAGATCTCTGCTTCATGTGGGTGTTATAGGAAAGTACTTACTTGTGAATTGCTGGTTATAATCTGCTAAACTCTCTGGTGGCAACCAGCTGTGACCTTACAGATGTTGTTAGACCTCAACTCGCATCAATTCTAGATAGAATATCTACAAATTAGGCATGATGGGAGTTGTAGTTCAGCAACCATGTGGAGGTGCTACAGGTTACTCAACCCTGAGATAGCTGGTGAAATAAAAGATCTATGGCTGAGATCCTGGATAACAATGGACAGTCAAGGCAGGTAATGCTAGGTTAGATGCACAAAAGGTCAGATGTGGTTTTAAAGTCACTTTCTGGATCTCATACTGATAGTAAACTGGGAACAGAGACAATTGCCACGGCTAAGGCTTGATGAGAGTTAAGGCATGGGAAAGGTGAATTAGGATGTTGCACCAAGTACTGTTGAAACAAGACCTCCTGCTTAATATGCAGATAAGACAAATATGTGAAAACATCATCTCTAGTTTAGCCCACAGTGTTGTCCTAAATTTGACAGATAGGCAGCAGAAAAATAGATGCAACATAGGCCAGTTCAAGAGGAAAGGCTCCACTCACAACTAATTAGATGGCATGATGTCGTTGCTGGCCTTTCTTGGTGGAATATCTGGAAGAAGGAAAGAAAAATAAGAGAAGGGAAGAGAGAGAGAGAGAGAGAGAGAGAGAGAGAGAGAGAGAGAGAGAACTCAGTGAAAGAGATCTCAAGAACTTCATTTGGAAATTCCATTGTCCATATAAGTGCAGCAATGTTGTACTTAAATAAGCCAGTGGGGGATGGCTGATAGACCGAATATAGGTGAGGTTCGCCATTGCACTCGTTCTTTGTTGCTGTTCTGCCCCTTCATCCTAGATCACATTTGCCTTCTTCAGGAAAATGATTATTAGATAGTCTATCAAATTTGAATTGGCCGAGTTCTGTGTATCAGTAGGGTTTGGACTAGAGTGGTTGCCAATCTTGAGTCTCCACAGTTGCTTTTGGATGAAAACTCCCCGAAACCTTCAAAACCAGCTGCATCCAGGGATTCAAGGTTCGGAGTCCCTGGGCTATAGGACCCCTGGGTTGTTGCAATTGTTTTGCTTAATTAGCCCTGAAGGGTTCTGGATTCAAATTACATTTTTAAATTAGCCTAGAAAAGTATTTCATATATTCTTGGCTTCTTTTTTAAAAAATACAGGCCACCAGGAGAATAAAACACAATTTGATGAAAAGTGAGAATTTGCATTTTTTGATGGAAGACATGGTGTCCTTTTAAATTTGTCTCTTGTCCCTTTAAAAGTTCTTGGTCAAAAACTATATTTCATGATGGGAGGATTAGAAGGAGGTGGATGATCTGTCCAAACCCCAAGCAGAGGCAAAATCATCAGAACATTCTGGAGATGATGTATTCTTGGCGGGATGGTGGTGGTGGTGGTGCAGGAAGTTGGAGAAGCAGTATTTCACAGCTGATTTATATTATGGATGTAGCCCAAAGCACATGACTGCATTTGTTTGCTTTAAGAAGTTGAAGTAGGCTCCACTGATAGAAAACATCTCTTCCTGCTGTGTAAATAACATTTCTATCAGATAGTCTTGTCAAGGGAGGTGAGATCTATATTTTATGTTTTCCTAATTCAAGCACATTTGTCCACAACTCCTTTTTTGCTGTCCATTTATTAGTTTCATAGGAAGGTTTTGGTGCAAGAAAAAGTGCTGTGATTAAATCGGTGTGGTAGAAATTAATAGAATGTAAGTAAAGGGGCTCTCCATTTGGCCAGATCACATTCTGTGTGCATGTGAATGTGTGTGAGAGAAGCTTTCATATTATTTTAGGGTTCCAAACATTGAGGCTTTCTCTTTCCAGATGCATGTTAAATCAATTATTCCACTGCAGCCCAGTTAAGACATGGACTCAGTCTTTTCCTCCAGAAATCTCAAAAAATTCAGTGTGATTCTCAGATTAAAAAATATATTTCTAGGGTACCTTCTCTGTTGAATACTGACAAGTGTTGTAGATGTTAGAGCCTTTCCCCACGACCCCTAAGATCTGCTGGCCACTTAAATTCGGACCAGATATCTTGGGGGTTTGTTGCTGTTCCTGCGTTCCCACCCCCTCCGCACTTCCTTGCTCCTGTCTGCGTGAGGGGAGGGAGAAAAAAAGAGAGGAAAAAATGCAGGCTCACCTCCATCTGCCGGTGGAAGCCGCCCCGAGCCCCGTCGTCGTTGTCCTGATTCCTGTCTCTTAAAGGGGCGGGGGGCAAAAACAACAACAAACAGAAGCGAGGAGAGCCCGGCACTCACTCCTTTAAATCCGCATCAGGGATTTTCACCCCCGGAGAGCAGGTACCTGAAAAGTGCGCTGGGACACGCTTAGGTGGGCGTGGTCGCACTTAATTTTCTGTAAACTCCGGAGCTGGTGGGGAAAGAATTTTAAGCTCTGGAGCTGGGAGCCATTTGCGGCGGAGTTTAGGGGTCGTGTGAAAAGGCCCTTAGTCAGATAACCAGAAACTAACACTAGACTTGCAAGATATACTGTCAGCGATACTTGGTACAACTCAGAGAGTAGTGTACAGAAAGCCAGACACCTCTCAGAACTTACCACCTACTACTAGCAGTGTTAGAAAGTAAGGGACAGAATCAGGCCTTTGCTTCCAAAATCCTAGGCTGATGTTTTAGTAAAACAGGCTCATGGTTGACTCAGCCTTCCATCCTTCCAAGGTCGGTAAAATGAGTACCCAGCTTGCTGAGGGTTGGGGGGGGCATTACTGTAATTAAAACTGTAAACCACCCAGAGACTACTTGAAGTGGCATGGGGCAGTATATAAGCAGAACACTGCTTTTTTACAGTACTATAGTCAACAGTCATACTATCAGCATTAGACTTACTGCCAATATATACTGTATATATATAAATCCCTAAATAAAGCTGACACACACAAGTACATCCTAGCAGAGAAGCAACTATAGAATATTATTTCTGTATTCATTTTTATTTATTACACTTATATTAAATTCCACTGATAACTGTTGTAAATGTTAATAAAAAATGTATGACTGAAAACAGACATAGCCTTGATAGGCTAAACTGGGAACAGTAATAGGAAACTGCTTGGAATTAATGCATTAAAACCAATGACACTGTTTATAGCATGTTCATCTTTGGCTGATGAGAGGCAACATTATTAATTTTTTTCTGAGAGAGTGAAAAAGCCAGTACAGTCATATCTTGGAAGAAGGCATAATATCTACATGTTGTCTACAGATCTTATAGAGACAATTTGAGGGTTGTTTCTCTCATAAATAGTTAATCTCCTGAGCAGCATAATATGCTGCTAGAGTTTATTTATTTATGCTTTTTATTATCTCATGACACTGAATTACTTTGTGCTGAAATCTTTACAGTATTTTGAAAATATTCCAAGGATGAGCAGAGTCATTTTCACCTTTCCTCTTCTGAGCGCTGCAGAATTTAAAATTATGGATGTATAGGAAATATAGGTAAAATTAAAAACAAACTAAAATATTAAGGCTATTTGTGAACAGAAGTGGGCTACTTCAATAGCATTATCTTGTCCTTTTGCTAGATTATTTTTGTACACATAGTGCAGCATAAATTGTGGGCACATGATTGTGGGTTTGATGGAATTTCTCCACAGTCACAGAAAAACTGTCCTGTAGCGAAGTAGATACAGGATGGACAGATTGAATTTCTCCACAGTCACAGAAAAATTGTCCTGTATCCAAGTAGATACAGGATGGCCAGAAAAGGACCCTCCCCAAAGAGTAGAAAAATATTGGGAGTACACTGGGGCATCTTGTGGCCAACAGCATGCAGCTGGTCAATCATTGTCTTCTAGAATTAAGAGGAGGAGGAATCCCATACCGCCAGCTTAGTATTTTGTTACAGCTTTTTAACCTGAATCTTGCTACAAGTTTTGTTGGGAATTAAACATGGGGCAGAATTCTTTATTGAAAAAGTACATGCCCCGGTGTCTCTTGGATCCATCACATTTATAGTGAAGAATGTGCTATGGAATGATGATGTCATCTCCCACCCCACCCTGTGCCCAACATATGATGCTGCTTCCTAGCCACACTGTAAATGACAAACATGCCCCCCTCTCTCCTTTTTGCATACCCTTTCTGCATTTCTTACCGTAAGCCGTCTCTCACTTTCCACAGAGGCTGAATTGGGCCTGGTTTCTAGTCAAGGGTTGTGCCTTATGTACAGTATGTTGCTTCTGTGGGAGCCCTCTGTGAAAAGTGTAACATCACACTGTGTTATCTGGCACAAGATGGAGAACAGTGACTCTTTTAAAATGCTCCCGCATTCCTTGAAGCCGAGGGATCCATCACTAAAAGCCTGGCTCCAACTGTCCCCTTTACTCTGTGCCTAAAATCACCGGTTTCCCACCCGCTGGGCACTCAGCTGGAGGACTGGCAGCCAACTTCCCCCCAAAAAAGAATCTTTGTATAAGAACAACATTAATTTAATGATGATTAATATCCCATACATTCTGTAAAGTGAAGCTAAAAGCATTCAATCACTAGCTGAGGTATTGAAATTTCCCTTGGAAGATTGTTCACAGAGGGGCAGTGACCTTTTAAGCAATTAACAAAGGGGGAAGTATATGGATTCTCCACGTGAAAACTGAAAATAGGAATGAATTAGTACGGTACGGTATAAAGGCACAGCATTCCCCTTAAATCTACCTATCACAATAATGCTATTTAGTTGTTAATCTTTTTTATTTCTTGAGTGCTTCCTGTCAGTGAACCTGGGTGACTGAGTAGTGTCCTTCACAATAAAATACAGAGGCATAGCTGCTACAGCTCAAAACAAATGATTTTTTTTGAAAAAAAAAAGAAGAAGAAGAAATCTAGGCAATTCTGGGTATCTGACTTTTGATTAGCAAGCTACCAATCCAGTTTCTAAAGCAATAAACAACTCTTATAAAACTGGAGCTGCTGATTCAGTCATTACAATGGTGCGAATATTCATTGCTGTTTAGCTGCACTGGATGACCTCAACAATATGGGTTTGCCTAGAGCTAAAACATTTATTTATTTATTTATAGAGTCCACCCATCTGGCCAGATGGCCACTCTGAACACATCAGGATGAAGAACCTATACTGTATCAAAAACAGCAAAGGTCAATGTCGTTCAGAAAACGCAGTATACACTCTCTTATTGGCTTCCTCCCATTCCAATGGAATTAAACTTTATACGGATATTTGATCAAGCCAAAGATCACTTTGTTCAGTGAAAACTAGGCATTAGAGTGCAGACAAACACCTTTCAGTGGCACCAGGCATTGCATAAGGTCCTACTATCAACATTTTTATTTAGGCATCATAAAGTGCTTGAAATCCTGTTGCTTAGCGTAAATGACAATAGAAGAAACCCAGTCTCTGGAATGTATAGAGGACTTGACTCACTAGGACTCCATTGGTTCAATGGATCAACCCTAACCATGACTTACTATGCAATCCAACATTATTTTGGCCAGTGTGTCTGACATGAATAAAACAGAGGAGGAATGTGGTAGTCCTGCTTCATTTGTCGCTGGTCCTATCCATCCGCATATGCGAACACATGTGAAATATCTCTGCACGATGTGGAACCCTTATTTTGTGTGAATAGTGAGGGCTTCCCTCTTCCCTTCAGCAGAGGCTGATGGAATTTACTGGGGTTCACATACTCGCCTCTTCAGCAGTTCAACACATTTTATGAATGGCTTAAAAGGGCAAAACCACATTGTCCATCAAGGCAACTAAAGCTGTTTCTGTGCCACAGTGAATCCAGAAACATATTGACATGGAGCCACATAATAGAACGTTGCCATGCAATAATGTCTGCTTCAGCACATTCTGCACCCCACCCACCCAGCTCAAGGACCTTGTGAACTAAAAGTCTTATTTGTGAGTTTATAATAGTTGCTGAAACAGTTGTGAGTACCAAGTGGTGATAAGACTTCTTTAGGACTAGTCTTATCACCACTGTCCCAAAATATATATTTTTATGGCCAAGCCAATCAGATGCTCCTTAATATACCCCCCCCGTGGTTTTAAGATGTGTTGCCTTGCCAAATACTCTGTTTTTCGTATATAAGACTATATTTTGACTAAAAATGTTATATTAAAAATTGAGGGTCGTCTTATGCAGAATTAAGCCCTGGAGAAAAATGTGCAGTTGCAAAACTATAATTCTGGGTTGGAAAAGTGGAGGTTTTATACGTCGGGGCATCTTATAGACAGAAAATTATGGGCATGTCTTTACCATTGTGGAAAGAATGGAAGTTGAATATCTTCCCCCATTATTTGCCCCAGAGAACTGAGATACATTTCTTGTCAAACTTATTAAAAGGTGGATGCAACTGACCGGTTCACCAAAACACCAAATTTTGCATTTTACAAGACCCTAATGAAAAGATTTTTGAGCTGTAGTGCTGGAGGAAAGTCTTGAGAGTCGCCTGGACTGCAAGGAGATCAAACCTATCAATCCTGAAAGAAATCAAACCCAAATGTTCATTGGAAGGACAGATTTTGAAGCTGAGGCTCCAGTACTTTGGCCACCTCATGAGGAGAGAGGAGTCCTTGGAAAAGTCCCTGATGTTGGGAAAGATTGAAGGCAAAAGGAAAAGAGGACAGCAGAGAATGAGATGGTTGGACGGTGTCATCGATGCAACCAATATGGATTTGACCAAACTCCGGGAGGCAGTGGAAGATAGGAAGGCCTGGTGAGCTCTGGTCCATGGGGTCACGAATAGAGATGGACACGAATTGAAAAAATGTTTCATTTCATGTTGTTGAGGGGCTCTGTTCAGTTCATTTTTGTTTTTCGTGAATTTTCACAAAAATTGTTTCGTTGGTTCATTAATTCGTTATTCGTTTTTACCTGCTTTGCACGATTTTTAAAGCATTTCTGTGCATGGGCATCCCCCAACACCCCAGACTAGAGGGAAAACACTAAAAAAATGATGCTGGCAGAGACACAGTGTAGACTAGGTACGCAGGGAAGCTGCAAGGCAGGAGCGGGCATTGCCCAGGGTGCAAGGCAGCCACAGAGTGACTGCGGGGCATGGGAGGGTACTCACCAAGAGGTACGCAGTACGCATGCAGGCAGGCTGCAAGACTGAAGCTAGAGAGAAATCAATTCTTTTTCTCCCCTAAGAGCCAGGCTACAGCCATCAGGAGCACAGAGACACACGCCTGCAAGGAGGATGGGGGCTGCCAGAGCTTTTTATGCCCTCTGTGGCTGCCAGACCTGCCCAGTCTGCAACCTGGGCATGCTATTAGTTGAAGTTGTCCAAGAATTTACCTGATCCCATCATATTGCTTGCATCCATTTTGTGGCTGGAATCCATTTTTTGTTATCCTTAAAGGGAAAAGAAAAATACATCGCGATGGGAGAAAGAAAAAAACAAACTTTTTAAGGACCCCACCCCCCGGTAGGTATTATCAGGCAGAATAATTAATTATCACTGCGTTTTTATGGATGTCCAGGGCATTTTAATACCCAAGAAATCAATATAGGCATCTGGCAGCCATTTTGGGTCGACGTCCCCTAACTCCCCTTAAAGGAAAAAAAAATACAGCAATCTGAAAAAAGACATAAATGCACGTTTTAAGGACCCCAAACCCCCTGGTAGGTATTATCAGGCAGAATAAATAATTATCACTGGGTTTTTACGGATATTCAGGACGGTTTTTAACATTTAAAACAGCTCTTTTCATCGTGCATCGCCATTAACGAAAACAAAGCGTAATGAACCTAATTTTCTTGGTTTGGTTTGGTTCGTTCCAATTTCACCGCCAGGTTCATTATTCGTTTTGTTACGTAATAAAATGAATAACGAATAACAAACAAAAAATTTGTTTCATGCCCATCTCTAGTCACGAAGAGTTAGACATGACTGAACGACTAAACAACAACAACAAATGAAAAGATTTGTTATTTACTTGTTGACTCTACCCAAGGCCCTGTACTATTTTTGTAAGGGGACTGTAAAAATAAACTTTTCTTCCTATTAATAATATTTTTGTTACTCTTGTTTTCCTTTGCACTGTGACAACCTATGGTTGTAATCAATAAAATTAAATAGCCTTTAAAGAGAGATGGTAATCATGGCAACAATTGATCCAGCCTTCTTACAAAGAGCTTTGGGTCTCATTAACTGGAACCCATCCAGCCACATCTGAAAAGATAGCACAATAAGGTTCAACAGACCATCTCTGCTAGGACACACATAATGTAAATACTGTACGGAATACTTCATGAGGAATGTATATTGCCTTTTAATGTAAAAGATTTAAGAGAAAGGGGTTGAATATGGAGCATGTATAGCTGAGGACAGTAGCTGATTTTCTACACCCCCAAACTTTTTTGGCATATCTTTGGGGTACCTCCAGTATCTTGTATACATCTACACAGAATTCTGTTTCAAATCAAGGAGAATTATAGTGAATATAAAATCAAAGACACATTTCATTGCATTATAGTTTAAAGGATTTTAGATGGGGAAACTGTGTGAGCAAGACTTAAAATCAAAACAATATAGGGAGGAAATGGCAAACAAATGTACTATGAGAAACGTTAGAATGGCTTTTATTCAAAAGAAAAATCCTTCTTGTTGGAATAATCAAAATATTTTCATTATCCATAAAATAATATTTATTAAGCCTGGATTAAGATCCATCCTGAATTCATTTTGACAGCTCATATAACAAATTTGTTTAGTGTTTTTGTGGTTAAAACTTCTCCTTTGCGCTGCAGTTTTTTATTGTCCATGGACACATAGCAAATGGCTAAATATTTTATAATGGGAACCTGGTTAACATTTATTTCCATATGTCTGAAATGTGATTCCAAATAGTTGGAGGACGAAATGTTTGAATTAAGTGAACTGTAAGCAAAGAATTTGTAGTAACCCTTTCTCCCGATAGCGGCTTTAATTCAATTTATTTATTTCTGCAGTTTTGATCCCCGTCCATCATTTCTGTAGCATATACAGATAATAAAATAGTGCAATGTTGTTCTCTGAATATGCCCAGAAGATTCTGCTTTTTAAAGGTTTTCTACATACTGCTCTTAATTAAAAAACAGAGTGCATATCAACAGTATAAAAACAACAATAAAATACTGTGAACAGACATAAAATAAAACCAATAAGCAGACAGAACATGTGGCCCCCAGCAGAGCCAGCTGAATTCATTACGGCAGCAAGCAATGGCTTGTATGTCCAGGTGAACAGAAAGGATATTTGTGGCACTGAAATGTCATTATAGAGACCTTTTAGAGACCGAGTGCCCAAACTACGATTCAAAACCCACTTATTTTTTGCAAAGTGCCAATACAACAATCTAACCTGAATACATTGCTACCCTGGGTTGCAAATGCTTTGGGTGCTACCCTTCGGAAAAGCGAGGATCAAAGAGCAATACCCTCTCGGCATCCCAAAAGCAGCGTGGCTGGAGAGTCAACTGGGGAAACAGTTTTGTGCAGAGAGCTGGGCAAAGGGGAAGCAGTGGTTTGAGGGCTCCTTTATAGCCCCAGTTTACTCTCCAGCCACACCGCTTTTGGGATGCCCAGAGCAGCATAGCTGGAGAGTCAACTGGGGCTACAAAAGGAGCCCACAAACCGCTGCCTCCCCTTCGTCCAACTCTCTGCACCAAGCACAGTGGCATACTCCAAGTGGAGGGGGGAAATGCTGTGGCTGTGAGGGATCAATGTCACGTGCCCACAGAAAGGGCTCTGCGTGCTACCTTTGGCACCTGTGCCATAGATTCGCCAACACTGTTATAGGTGATGGTGGCTATATCTCTTGGGAAGAGTATTCTGAAGTCAGGGCACCACCACAAAGAAGTCCCTGTGTCATACAACACCCCCCCCCCGGTGCTCTTCTTCTGTGGAGCAATGAGAGTTATAGATCACAGAATGTAGGCAGGCTAGAAGAAAAAATATTTATTCAGATATCTGGGTCCCAAGTCATTTAGGGATTTGTAAATTAGCATCAGAATCTTCATTTCAGGCTGGAAATCTATAAGCACTACTATAGTCTATTTTAAGGAATCTGTGTTTTGGGATCCCTGCAGTTGTCACTAAGAGTATGCTGGGTGGTCATATTTTGCACCATTTGTAATTTCCGGCTCATTTTCAAAGGCTGTTGTCTTTGTTGTGCATTGCAGTAAGCCAAGTGTGAGGTCATCAAAGTATGGGTCACTGTGGCTAAGCTACATTTCTCCAAGAACAGTCAGTGCTAGGATGCCAGCAACTCAAATGTGGGCACTTTGAACCTCTGAAACCACTAGGATTTTCAGAACCAAAGCTACTGGTGCAGCCCAACTACATATTCATTCTTGCAGGGGAATAAAGTGTCATTGGGTAAAGGCTGTCAGTTCAGTTCCAGGGTCTAAAAACCATCTACAGCTAATTTTTTTATCTTGTCAAGTTCTGGGGTGAGTGAGGGACAGGGAGGGTGTCAGGTGTATTATAGTGGTCCAGCATTTACAGTAGCTCCAGTAATTAATGTAAGTTGATGCATGATTACTAAACTGTGCTTGAAAAAAATGTATCTCTAGTTGTTAGGTAGTAGAACAGAGTAAAACAGTTTTAAAATGCAAGAAAGAGAGAGCACCAACAATTAATAAAAATTACTTAGTGCCCTCTTTGTGAGCAAACTTGTCCCCTCTTTGCTTATTTATTTAGAATATTTTAAAATACTTTCCAGTCCAGTAGTCCCAAAGCTTTAAAGCAACCCAACGATAATCACATCCATAAAGCAGTCAAATACAATTCAAAATGAGGGTCTTGTGACACCTTAAAGCCTAACCAGCTTTATTCGCATAAGCTTTCATGGACTGGAGCTCACTTTTGTGAATGCAACAACAACAACAAGAACAACAACAACAATGCTAGGTACAGTGCCTAAAGAGCTAAGCAAGTATTTAGAAGAAATTGGAGTTGACAAAGTCACCATCAGTCAGCAGCAGAAGGCCACCTTACTGGGATCTGCTTGCATAATTTGCTGATAAATCACGTACTCCTAAACGCTTGGGAAGCGTTCGACTAGTGATTTGTAATACAAAATCCAGCAGTTATCTTGTTTGCTGTGTGATGATGATGATGATGATGATGATGATGATGATGATGATGATGATGATGATGATGATGATGATGATGATGATGATGATGATGATAGAGCACCATCAGAAGAAAGGACTGGTTAAAGAATGCTTTACATCTAGGAAAGCCAGGATAGAGTTGCCATAAGGCATTATCAAATTATCACACAGCAGACAAGATGAGTACGCTGTGTGATAATTTGATAATGCCTTATGGCAACCCTATCCTGGCTTTCCTAAATGTAAAGCATTCTTTAACCAGTCCTTTCTTTTGATGGTGCTCTAGGGCTGTGCATCTTGCCCAAAACTAGACAGACTGGCTCTTCTTCCAAAAGGCATAATGAAGAATTGAACTCACAAATCCTTGATGTGAAGGCAGCTAATCCGCTAAGCTATCCAACCATACTGGAGTGAAGGTATTGTCAAGGTCCCCTTAAATGGATCATGGTGTCCTTGATTTGGTGAATTTCTCTCAGGAGATGGGGCTTCCATCGTTTGACTAAACAGAAAACCTCCTCTGGACCATCATTTTTCAGTAGGCGCTTGCAGCAAGTCATCCCTACCAGCATTCAGTGTGTGGGAGAATACATCTGTTTCCATTTGTGATATTTTGTGTTTAGTTTTTCAGCTGTTCTTTCATCATTCCTTCCCCAAGCTTAATAATAAAACAAAACACAAAGAACCTTAATCTGTTTGGACTCACCATACAGAAAGGACGGTGTATCTTTATTATATATTTACTCCTTTCTCCAAGCCTCCTTATTGATCTCTGTAGCCTTCTAGAACAATATTGGGGAAGAGGTTAGAGGTCATGATCACAATCCTTACCACTTTATATTTTATTGCCTCTCTTCAAAGAGTGTGGTCTGCTGTATCAGCATATCAGGGTTTTCTAGTACACCTCTGCTTATCTCTATTTATCTTCAAACTATCAAGGTAGCTCTATGCAATGTTCAATTAATTTTAGATTATTTCTAATTACCTGGTGACATGACTTGTAAATGATACATTAGTGGAAGCGATGGCTTTGGGCAAATATAATAGTATGTCAGTCTTCCCCGGGAGCTATAATTAAATCAAAAGATAAGAAGAGATTACTGTAATTATTTTGACAGTGAACTGATAGAAGTGTGCCCAAGTGACACAGATTGAAGAGCACCAAATGTCAATTGCTTAGAAACAATTAGGGTAAAGCAAGAAATGTAAACATGTGCTTATCTGTCCTTAGATTTTCCCTGAGGCTACTTGCTAAAATTGCCTGGATCATTTATGAGGCCTTAAGGTTCACCCAAACTCAGCACAGATGAGGACTCAGATGACAAAAGTGGTTGTACGTAATTTGTAAAACTAGTTGGCTTTGTAGTTTCGGGGCCATCAGTGGCCAGCTTGGCCCTAAGAGAAGAGCAAGCTTAGATCTCAAACAATTATGTTGTACTTAGATGAAAAAAATGCAACATTTTATTCTTTTCCAAATGTTTAACATGCTGTTTGCTACCCCGACTGCTCTGGGTTATTCAGCAGAGTAGGACTTCAGTAAATAAATAAATAAATGCTATCAATTTTGCAGGAAGAAATGTAAGCAAGCTATTCAGGAGCCTCATGGCACGGCAGTTAAATTGCCGTGCTGTAGCTAAAACTGTGCTCAAAACCTGGGGTTCTATCCCAGGTAGCAGGTTCAAGGTTCACTCAGTCTTCCATAAGTGCTATGGGTGGTATATAAGCAGAACAGTTTTGCTTTTTTATATACAGTATTTTTCTTCAATATGATAAATGCACTTATATTTAGCTACTGCTTTGTTCTATCAGATGAAGAGTTTTGTGTAGATATGGGCTTTTCATTTCTGAAGTGGTCATTGTGTGCCCTACCTCTGTGATGTCAAAAGAGTCCACACTTGTGGCATCACAAGGATCCACTGCCTAGTCTTATCTTTTAGTCCTGGATTCTCAGAAAATGGGATGCTGTGACCTGGCAACCATGTGAAACAACTGTGAGAGAGAGGGAGGGAGAGGATCACTACACACATGTGTGTGTGTGTGTTGTGTTGTGTCTTTACAGTCATGACCAACTCTTCATGACCCCCATTGTCCATACAGTTTTCTTGGCAGGAATACTGGAGTGGCTTGCTAGTTCCTACTGCAGGTGCCTACAGCACCTGGTATTATTCACTGGTGGTCTCCCATTCAAGTCCTAACCAGTCCTGACCCTGGTTAGCTTCCAAAATAAGGTGAGATCGGATGAGCTTAGACATCTAAGTAGTGTGTTTACTCATTAAAGATACTACTGTCCCTACGAGTAATGAGTAAGAAGTATTGCTATAGTGTCTTCCTCTTGAATAATACTTTCTAATATTTCTTTGACTCGAGCTATTGCTACTTTATGTAATGCATGGAGAATACTGAAACCAAACCCCTTATCACTTACTCAGACGTGAACGAAAGATAATACATTATTTTCATGTGTCTTTATGGTCCGTAAGCAAATAATATGGCTAGAGAAGAACTGTCAAGACAAACTTAAAAGCCTTTCATCAAACACTGCAGACACATATGAAGTATTACCGACAGTTCGTTATGACTTGTCGCACTGTGTTTCTTGACTTTGAGAAACCCCAAATAAAACTGAGTTAGCACAGGGATTGAGTTACTACTTAGGTAAAAGGAGGGTGGTCTCACCAGTGCAGAACGGTCTTCATTAAGAGCTTCCTTTGTAGCTACCTGTGTTGTACTTAACCCTGTTAACATCAGATGTTTCATTCAATCAAATGTTTTTTGACAAAAATGAAGAGTGAGAATTGGAGTGTTATATTACCAGCCTTGGAAAAAAAGAAAACAATGTTTATTATATCATGAATAGGCTGCACATCAGACTTACTACAACTTTACAGGGCCATGCCATCTGTAAAAGAAAGTTCTTGGGAAGTAGTCTGCATAACGCAAGGTGAGAAATGTAAAAAGAGGGAGTATTTTAAGTCGATATACCTGTTCCATGGTGTGCTTTAATTTTAATGGGTTTAGGGTCATATAGATAGCTATATGATATCCCTTATTTGGCTTTGTAAAACTGAAAAGAAAGTGTCTCTCTCTACAATGAGTTTTTGGCAAGCCTTTGTACAGAATGCTTAAATAATGTCTGTATGGTGCTCATTAAACTGCAGTTCACTTTATTTCTTATTGAAATGTTGTGTATTATTAGATCTGTATGCTTGTTTGCCAGGTGTAAGATGGGAATTCATGGACTCTGTCACCCCGGTGCTGTCCCAAAGAATTGAATGCAGTGATGCAGATATATGTATGCTGCCCATAGACCACTTGGTAGTGGGGAGGCTATTTTTTTCGGCGGGTGTGTGTGTGTGTAAAAAAAGTATATTTGCATCATGGATGACCAAAGCACTTGGCCTGTCAATTTGCCTTTCCCCCTTTTTGACAGCCACAGGCTCCATTTTGAACAGACTGGATGTGAAGAAAATGGCTGTTATTTAGAAAATGCAGCTCCTTGGATCTCACAGTCCTTGGAGCAAAGATGTCATATGTTCGAATAGCAACACTGCTGTCTACCTGCATTAGAAATTGTGCCCCAAAGTCTCTAGATTTGCTAGCACACCATTCTCCTCCATAGTACTTTTCCAATAAAAATAAATTCAATTTGTGGCTCTATTTCAAGTCAGTTGGTTTGATGGTAAAAGTAGAGCAGTACCCGTTTTGGATTTGGAGAGCTGTGTGGTGGAGTTTCTTTTCATGTGGTTGTCTGGGACATTCTTAGAAACCTCAAACATTTTTGAAGATCCTCAACTGGAGACAGTCACGATTCTTCTCCCCCTTTTTACCGTTAATCCTTCATGTTTTAACAAGCACTGAAGTTAACACAGCCTACACTCTTTCCTGTCAAATCGCCTTCCTTTCTTATATCATTTCTCTTGAATAAAGCAATCTGCTCTCTCCAGTCTCTTGTAAATCAAAGGGATAGATGTCAACACATGCCATATGGAAGTATAAACTTCCTTTTTTTAATTAAATGGATTTTTGACATTTGGTTTTAAGTATTGGGGCTTTTTCTTTTAATTAAAAAATTCTGAGCAAAGACTATCAACTGTTTTTATTTTTAGGAAAACCTTTTTCTCTCTGTGATACCACAAATGATTTTAAGTGGCATGTCTTTCTACTGCCCTTCCATAGCTCTTGTGTGTGTGTGTGTGTTATGTCGTTATAGTCGTGACCGACTCTTCGTGACCCCATGTCCATGGAGTTTTCTTGGCAGGAACACTGGAGTGGTTTGCCAGTTCCTACTCCAGTCCATAACTCTTAGGTAGACAATAAAACAATATTGGAAGTGTTGAAAGGCATCCACCTCTGGAAGAATGGCGTACTTCCATTGTCATTTCTCAAACCTTTGCTTTAAAAAGACATATTCAGCATTATTGCTGTTATGCAATGATAGCGGGTAGAATCTTGAATCTTCAGAATCCTCGTTTCACATGATTTTGTCTATCTATTCAAGGTTTATTGAAGCCTGTAATCAAACTTGTTGTGGATATACTCTGTCAAGTCCCTTCTAGTGTATGGCAACTCTGTGAATTAATGACCTTGAGAAGATCTGGCTATCAATAGCGTAGTTGAAGTCATATAATCTGAAAGCCATGCTTTTGTTTATCCTTTTAGGAGTACTGCTGGATAGCTCAGTGATTTAAGTATCTAGCTACGGAGCCAGTGGTTGAGTGTTTGATTCCTCACTGAGTCTCCTTCAGAGGGGCTGAACTCAATGATTACCAGGATTCCTTCCAGCTCTGCAGTTCTAAAATTATTATTATTATTATTAAATTATCACACAGCAGACTACACTGGATTTTGTAATACAAATCACTAGTCAAACGCTTCCCAAGCGTTTAGGACTATGTGATGTATCGGTGAATTATGCGAGCAGATCCCAGTAACGTGGCTTTCTGCAGCTGACTGATGGTGACTTTGTCAACTCCAGTTTCTTCTAAATACTTGCTTAGCTCTTTAGGCACTGCACCCAGCATACCACCTGTATCGGTTTATGCCAGAGTCTCTGAAGTTCAATGTTCAGATCCTGATATTGGGTATTTTTTTCAATTTGTTTCTCAGTGACTCTACTATCACCTGGTATAGCAACATCAATGATCCACCTTTTTTCTTCTACACAATCACAATATCTGGGGTACAGTATTATGCTCCAAAACCCTGTCTGCCTGTATTCGGAAGTCCCAAAGTAATTTTGAATGCTCATTTTCAATCACTTTTTCAGGCTTATGGTCCCACCAGTTCTTTGCTACAGGCAGATTATTATTATTATTATTATTATTATTATTATTATT
>JAHTLZ010003542.1:60565459-60584976 GCA_023846285.1 Phrynocephalus versicolor | reverse complement strand
TCTATCTATCTATCTATCTATCTATCTATCTATCTATCTATCTATCTTTTCATCTAACACACCACTCCATACTGCTTAGAGCACTTTCTGGGCAGGTCACAATGTCATTATCCAAGGAATGCTTTGCCACTGCCTCCCAGGAGCCTAGTACTCATCTTACTGCCCTCGGAAGGAAAGAAGGCTGAGTCAACTTTGAGCCAGCTACCTGAATCTTACAGAATTGACTCTAGTCATGAGAGTGGTGAAATTACTTCAGTTTAATTTCAGTGAATGAGAGCATAAACTGGCCCATGATTCACTGGACATTTCAAAAGAGAGAGAGATTGAGAGAGAGAGAGAGAGAGAGAGAGAGAGAGATGCATTTGTTTATATGTGTAAGTGTGGTTTGAAAGTGTTTGTATGGTGGCAGTTTTTTGTGCAGAAAGTGTTTTATAAACTTATACAAACTGTGTCAAAGTTGGTATATTTTTCTTCGTTTACCAAAATTGATGGTATTTCTTTCTTTCTTTCTTTTTCTTTTTCTTTCTTTCTTTCTTAACCTGTTTTTCAGTAATGCTTGCCTATTTTTGTCCCATTTGGAGGCTTCTCTCTTTTTGTTGGTACTCTTTTGGCATCAGGCTCCTTCAACAGCATGATAACTTACCCCTGCGGGTAAAATTTCCTTCATTCAATACAGCATTTTGGCAGTAGTAATCATTTTAGTCTATTTCCGCTGATACAAAATAAAGCTGTGAAAAAGCATTTATCTTGTTTTATTTTATTTATTTAAATATCATGAAATGTTTCATCCAGCTTTTGGCAAAAGAAAGAAAGAAAGAAAGAAAGAAAGTTACATTCCTATCTGGTAAATAGACAACATAACCCCCCCCTTGCAAATAATGCAGCTACAATTTCCCCCAAAAAATGTTAGTAGGCCCTCTCTCAATATTGACATTTTGTGTGTTTTCAGCACCCTGTGTACTGTGTAAATGTCGTTGGAACACAGAATGCTCACAACCTCATTACCGTTTCTACAGACGGAAAGATGTGCTCCTGGAGTCTGGATATGCTCTCAACACCACAGGTGGGTTTGTTTTTACCTACAGAAAGGAGAAAGTGGCGGGGCTAAAGCCAGCAGCTACTTTAATGGTGCATCATTCCTAAAAGCTAAAACCTTACATCCTAGACTGAATAAAACCCGTGGATGTACTTGAAAGAGTGTAACATGCTTCCAGCAACTGGTTCCTCTAAGAGCCAAAAACCATTTCCTCTGCCTCAAATCATGTAATTATGGTAATGCGTTAATATTCAGGTCAGTTTCAAGCAAAAATGGAATAATCTGTTCTAAAGTAGAGCTAATCATACAGGTTGCCTATGGTAAGCATCGCACTCACTCTACAGCATTGTTTAGCCAACACAAGCTAGATTGAAACTCAATGGCCACGACAGATGTAGCTTATCATTTGCACCCAATGCCCTAACTAAACAAGTGGATTACATTGGAAGTCTGACAAATACATATTTACCTCCTGTTTTACTCCTGAATTGATGAGCTATTGTTAATTATAAATAATAATGCCTTATTTCAATACTGCAGAAAAGAACTATTTAGTTATTGTAAATCTAGATTAATGTGAGATGTTGGCACATATACTTTAGGATATTTCCAGGTAAAATAAATGTTGTAGCCTGGAAGTTTGCAATGAAAGGGTCATATTAGCCTGCCTTGCAAACATATCAAGTTGAGAACAGGGCAAAATCTACCCGTACCTTCGCATGCTGCATTCTGTTACTTGATCCAGCTCTTTCCTGGCCTGCCTTCAACATGAGAAGCTAGTCATGCAGGAAGAACATGGCTAGAAGCAATGCAACACAGTGAAGCAGATTCTGGGAGTACTTGCGGCTTCACTCCTGTCCTCTTTTCCTGCAAAAATTATACATCCCTGACCAACTTTCTTTAGGTGTGACCTAGAGAGAGAGGTCTTTGCTTGCACAATGAGAATAAGCCCAAAAGATGTCTCCCTGCAAGGTGGCATAAATTGTTGTGGATTTTCATGTTTTACATTGCACTTGTTTGTCAAATACATTTGCAGAAGGGTGTTTTGTAGAGCTGAGCACAAAACAAAAAACAAAATGCTGTTTCGTCCTTTCATTATGCGACGAATTACATTGTTACATAACAAAATGGACCTAGCCATGCTTGTCTTCGACACAGGAGACAGAAAATCTTTGCACTGGTGGTTCTTGTGGGGGTTTGGGACTGTTTGGCCATGTTCTGGGAGTTTTTCTCCCCCCTGAACACGACAGAACAGCCCAAAGAACCCTCAACAAGCATCAGATCCCAGCTTTGAAAGCCTTGGATGACACATATTTGCACTTTGTTCAAAAGTGCAGGACCTCTTTTGGGTCGATAGGTGTGTCTCTTTAGGAGTGAAAAAACTCATAGCTGTTGCCCTGTTTTCTTAAGGCAACAAGCAAGAAGATTTGTATTTCTTTCATCCTTAGGCAAAAATAGGGATCTAGTACCTGTGGACTTTTTTTGTGTTCGGATTGTCTCTAAAGATCATTGTGAGACAGGATGGAAAGGCCGTGAGGAATAAAGATCAGCAGATTAGATAATGCATGCCCACGTTACTGCACTAGTCAAGGACTCATGTGATTCGAAATAGGAAGCTGGACTTAAATTGATGCGGTGAATGATCTGATATTCAGGACTCAGTGGCATTTCAGAAAGAGAAGGCACAGAGCTTGGAGAAGTTACATTTTTTTTGGGGGGGGGAGAGAACTATGACTTCCAGAGTGTCCCAGCTAGGATCCTAAAATAACTTCCATACTCTGAGCCAAGACAAACTTGAAGTCTCTGTTCCACGAATAGGCAAGGTGGTGGAGCTTCTGGATTGGACAGGCCTGCTGATATAAGGACCACAGTGCTTGTCTTCTTCTTTTACCAGGGCAAAAGAACATCACTTTTTGCTTATTGTACTAGAGTCCCCCAAGCATCAGACTCAACAAATCTTGTGATGGAAAACGCCACAGCCATCACACCCAGAGCTACTATTCCCTAGAACAGTGGTGGCGAACCTTTGGCACTCCAGATGTTTTGGACCACAACTTGCATAGTCCTTGGCCATTGGCAATCTAGGCTTGGAATTCTGGGAGTTGTGGTCCAAAACATCTGAACTGCCAAAGGTTCGCCACGTCTGACCTAGAAGGTAGTACAATGAAGGAGTCCTGTGTCTCATCCGGGGCTTTTGAGGATGGGAGGTTCTACAGGAAAACTCCTCCCCTGGATCCACCTCCTCTTTTGAATCTGCAGCTCCCTTTTCAATGCAGAGAGATTTGACCCGGAATCAAGAGCAAGAGCAGGGGCTTCTTGGTGGGTGCTCCCAGATTGTGATGCAGCAGAAACACCTGCTGCCAAAAATATTAAGAAAACAGTTTTTCTGTGTATCTTGGTTCTCTAATGCATCAGAGGTATCGTGCAAAAAAAATGGCCTCTGTATTTATTTGTATTGCAAAACGATGTGTTTTGCTAGGAGAGCATGGAGCTGATGTACAACAAAACAAAGCCGGTGGCAGTTACAGGCATGGCTTTCCCAACTGGAGATGTCAATAACTTCGTAGTTGGAAGTGAGGAGGGCACCGTCTACACAGCCTGTCGTCATGGAAGGTACTTGGCTTCTTCACTAGGCTATTTTTTTAAAATAAACATATTTTCTTGTGAAAAAAATTGGGTGCCTGTTTGTATGTATGTCTCTATGTTATAAAGGTGAAAGAAAACATGTGGAAGATATCCAGACACCATAATCCTTTAAACATCTAATGGTGTTTCTGAGTTCTACTCTTTTTTTTGGGGGGGGGTAGCACTATGATGATGTTAGATCAAAGAAAAGTACAGTATGTGTAAACATTATAGGTGATCTGTGAGATAAGATCCCCATTATGTGTAGAAATTTGTCAAGCAGCTTGATATTAGAAATTCTATCTTGAAATAAAAATAATGTGAAGTCTTTCTTTTCCTTCCTTCCTTCCTTCCTTTCAGCTGTCCACAGGTAGACACTTCAAATGCCATTAAGAGAAAGCTTACTTCCATATGTTCATTTATATATGTAAAAAATATTCTGTTTTAACTTTTTCATTATGGCCACCTCTTTTTCTCCTTGCTTCTTCAAAAGTGCCAGTAGTGAATTAATACTGTGGCTTTGATATGTTTCAGTTTTTTTCATAGGGTGCTTTTACACGACCCCTAAGATTCTCTGGCAACTTAAATTCGGACCAGAGATCTTGGGGGTTTGTCACTCTTCCTGTGTTTCCACCCCTCCGCACCCCCTGACTCCTGTCTGTGTGAGGGGAAGGAGAAAAAAAAGGAGAAAAAAATGCAGGCTCACCTCTGCTCTGCCATCTGAGCTGCCCGGGAAGCATTCCAATTTCTTCCAGTCTCTTAAAGCGGCAGGGGCAAAAAAACAAAAAACACAAGGCAAGGAGAGCCCTCACTACTTTACATCCGCATCAGAAAATTTTCACCTTCGGAGACCAGGTACTTGGAAAATGTGCTGGGACGCACTTAGGTGGGCATGGTCGTACTTAATTTTTTTAAAAATCCGGAGCTGGTGGGAAAACAATTTTAAGCTCCGGATCTGGGAGCCCTTTGCCTTGGATTTTAGGGGTTGTGTAAAAGTGCCCAAAGATTATTTTACCATCTTCATTTTAGGAACTTTGGTTTGTCATCACTGAAGTGTAACTATCAATTCTCTTTCTTATCTGTAATGATTCAGAGGCCTCTATGTTCAAGTTTTATTTTAAAATTCGTTGTAAAAATACTAGTATGGGGACATAAATGAAAAGAAAGGATGGGAAAGGACTGGATCTTTGTATGTCCTGGAGTGGGTGAGGTAGGCAGGAAAATACTGGTGAAAGAAAAAACCTCTGTCACAAGAACCCCGGGGATTTTTAGGGGTAAAGGAGGGTGCTCTTCCTTTGAAGCCAGTTTCCTTGCCTGGGAGGATTATTTCAGCTGTGATGGAGGACTGCTGCTCTTATCTTTAAAGGATAAAATAAGGGAAGAACGAGTCAACATGGGTCTTCATATTTTGCATTTTATCCTTTTTATTTAAAATACTTCTATGCCTTTCAGCTCAGAACCTTTCTGAAATGGCATACAAGCAATAATTAAAACTACAAAGAAATTTTTAATTCCCCTTTTGTTAAAGAGAGTGAGTGAGTAGAGAATTGACAGGATTTCTTTAAAAGTGTACATATATGTAATGTAGTGTGCAGTTTAACCCTTAAATCAGCCCCATTTACAAAACCTGACTAAGAATAGCAACTGTTTGTACATTTCTTTTTCCTTTTTCAATACACCTGTATTATCAAGGCAGCTCATAACCTGAGAGTGGGGCAGTAAAACTCATCACCTAAATGGCAGGGAAGGCCCTTTGCCTGGTTATGTGCATATGTCCCTTCAAAAATTTATTTATTTATTTATTTGATTGGATTGGATTTATATACTGCATCACCTGGCACCAGTGCCACTCTGGGCGGTTTACAACGTTTTGAAATAAATAATAACATATACAACATCAAACATAAAACAAACATAATAAACCTTAATTACAGTCAAAAATTACAAAACACTGATAAAAATCAAAATATACTCTAAACTTCTAAAGACAAAACAGAGTCTTCAACATGCAAGACCTATTCTTTTTCTAGCATGCTGGGCTCCTGGTGTTACAAGAAATCTCTTCCTTTATTCCTTTGTCTTGAGAACTAAAATATTTTGCAAGGGGAACATAGTCCACTGCAAATGAGGGATGTAAGTATCATTCACTGAAGACAAGTCCGGTTGGTATTAATTTAACAGTTCAGGTAAGCGTTTTGTCCTACAGTACTACCAATTTCTTCCTGTAGAAGCCATCCCAAAAATGCCTCAAAACTCAAAAACAGTTTTGGATATGCTGTTGGATATTTTTATAAAATGTATTCCTCTTTCTTTCCACAGTAAAGCTGGCATTGGCGAGGTCTTTGAAGGCCACCAGGGTCCTGTCACAGGAATCAACTGCCACATGGCAGTGGGCCCAATTGACTTCTCCCACTTGTTTGTCACCTCGTCATTCGACTGGACTGTCAAGCTGTGGACGACAAAGGTACCAAATGGAAATGGGCAGGGTTGTCCAGCTGTCTGCCCTTTCCCTCAGATACAAGATGGCCCTGGGGAAAATGGGACTGGTGGTGAATCTAATGAACCATGATATACCTTTACCCTGGTGGAGGGACACCCAGCCCACATAGCAGCAATCTGTTAAGATCCAGGTTTCAGTGGAGACCAACACCAGAGGGGCGAGTCGGTGCAAACAAAAACAGAAGTGCATGGCTCCAAGGGACAGCACATTCTCTCTCTCTCATTCTCTCTATCTCTCTCATTCTCTCTTTCTCTCTTTGTCTCCAACACAAAAACACTTAGCCTCATCTGTTCACAAGGACTTTAATTACTTTTCAATCACATTGTGAGAAGCAATTTGAGGAGGGGCAAGAGTTGTAACTGAGCAGTGAGGAAATTTTTAACTTTTCCCTCAGGTGGCATCTATGTTGACAAATTCCTGCTCCTCAAACAAAGTAGCAATGAGTGGATATTTTCTGGCTAAGCCTCAGTGCTAGGGAGGGGTTCATGATATGGCAGATGGCAACCTGTGCCTATGAAGGACGATTTAAGTTCCCTTGTTGCTCTGTTTTCAAACAAAAGGTTGCCTTCCCCAGGCAGCATCTAGATCAAGTATGTCCAAACTTTGGCCCTCCAGATGTTTTGGACCACAACTCCCACAGTCCTTTGCCATTGGCAATCTAAGCTTAGAATTCTGGGAGTTGTGGTCCAAAACATCAGGAGGGCCGAAGTTTGGACATGCCTGATCTAGGTGGTGGTAGTGGGGCCCCAATGATTGTGAATGGGACCTCTCTTTTTTGGAAGCCAGTTTGCCATGTGGAAGAGGAGGGGGTGGCTGAGAACAAGATTCCTAACTCCTTCGTTGTCTGGAAAGGGAAAGAGCTCCTTAGATCGTTGGTAGTTACCAGGAATTATTTTAATGCAATACTCCTCCATTGCACACAGTTAATAAGGGTGATAGACCATAGACCAATCAATTGACCCACTGTGATGCCAAGTGGATGGTCCTGACATCTATAATTTTTACAAATTGGGAGAAGAGGCTGAGAGTTGAGATCCTATCTCACACCATTCAAACATCATCTGGATGTTGAGGGACTGTGTGTTAAAATCAGTGCTTAAGAGGAAACGTAAAGGAATAGAAACACTCTGGCTCAAAGAGCCCTTCACTGAAACTAGGATTTGAATTAAGGTTAATTATTGAATACTTAAACGCAGGCATTTATGACGCATTTGTTAAGTCAAATATATTAGAGCTGAAATAAAAATCTACCCATTTTAAAACGCAGCACATTTGTATAAGTCAGAATTTGACTTTTCATACAGAAAGTTGAACTGTGAATTTCAGAATGAAATATAGGCATAAAAATCAGGACTAATCTAATCAGCAATGATGGTAAAGCATTTCCTATTACTCCCAATGCAGTTTTCCATTGGGAAGAATGGTTTTCTTTATCCAGAATCACAATGCTTTGTGCAAAATGGAATATTCTAGTGCATAACGATTATTCACATAATTGTGTGAATTTTGGGAATTGCTCAGAATTAGAATGTCTCCTCCTTAGTTTAAGAATCTGAAGCACTAGATGAGTTGCTATTAGAGATGGGCACGAATAAAAAAAATGACGTTTCATTTGTCGTTTGTCATTTGGAGGGTCCGTTTCGGTTCGTTTCCGTTTTTTGTGAATTTTTGCAAAAAAATTCGTTTTCATTTTTGTTTGTTTCATTAACGTTTCATTTCCGTTACTGTATTGCAGTAACGGAAATGAAAAGCACGACAAACTTTCCAGTGTTTCTGTTCGTTTCGTTTCATTTTGGAGACAAAATTTGTTTGTTCTTTCATTGTGTAACGAAATGAAAAAACGAAAACGGAAATGAAAAATTGTTCGTTTTGTGCCCATCTCTAGTTGCTATGATCTTACCTAATAATCAGGCAGGCCTTCCATACTCTGTGTGTGTGTGTGTGTGTGTGTGTGTGTGTGTGTGTGTGTGGCTGGCTGGCTGGCTGGCTGTCAAAAAGAAGGGACACTGGAACTATTTAAGCGAGGTCTTGAAGGGGAGAAAGAACGTTGTGTCTGTCTTTAGGGAAGAAGGACTCCTGTGAGGCTTCAAAACGTCGTCTGAAAGCATATCATTCTGTCAAAACAACATAACTGACAAGAATTAGGGATTTAACAAGGACCCTTTCCTCTTTTGCAACAGACTAGCATGGCCCCATCTGGATAGTTCCCTTGAGACGGAAACTCAAATTTAAATAGTGTGAGGTAAATTATCCAAATTAAGTCAGTAGGCAAGAAAGAAAAGTGAAAGTAACATTAGAACAGTCTGTTAGGAAGCATTAATCCTCTCACAGACCTGGAATTCCCAGGGCTTTTTGAAGAAAAGCTATAATTTTCAGGGATGCTGGAAAGTGTCCCAACAGTATATAATTAAAGAAATGAAAGCAGACTACCTAGACTTACTCTTAGAATCTCATCTCAATATGTGGTGTTTTGATGCTGGGGAAAGCAAACTGACAGTGACTGAAGCGAATGCTGCCTCTGCCATGCAGTCATAAGATCCTACCACACCATAAAAGAAGAATAGTAGTGTTGCAAAGTCAAAGACATCCTGCTAGGATGAATCTGTTAAGTCTTGTATCTATTTAGGCATTAGTGCTTTGAACAAGTACCAGTACGTTGTTTTCTAAAGGCCACCTGTTCATTAATAGCTTCCAAAGGATTATTGACAAATGGTAATACATAAGCAATGCCAACTCTGCGTGTCATATGGCCATGCAGAGAGAGAATTATAGACCACATGAAGAAAAAGTAGGATTGGGCCTTTTCGATTTAAAAAACAGCAACACGTGCCTTTTTTCTGTCCTAAATAATCTTAGCTATGGCTTTGAAAGGGAAAAGCTTGTTTCGGAGTGTAGGCTGGACAGGACTGGATAGCATTTCAGCTTAATCTTGTATGCTTTTTTTCACCCCATCTGTTCTATACTAATACAGTGGACCCTCGTATAACAAACTGTTTGTATAACATAAAATCTGTACAACATAAAAAATTCCGGAGATAGAGGAAATTTGCTTAACAGAATCGCCTATGGGGTGAATCCGTACAACAGAAAAATGGTCGCGATTAGGGATTACTCTGTTTTCAAAGCATTCCTATGGGAAATTTGTATAAAGGAAAATTTGCTTAACAGAATTTCATTTGGAACAAATTAATTCCTTTATACAACGTACCACGGTACTCAAAAGAAGGACAAGTATCTCATTGTGCCTTTTAAATATCACCTGCCCAAAGGGAAAATTCCATTAAAAGATACTCCAAAATCATTGCATGGTGACAACCCATAAAATAGGTCACCCTTGTCAGATTGTTTTCCATATGTTCTTTTTTTTATAATAAATTAAAGGTAATTTTTTTTTAAAAAAAACTGCTGTGATTATTATGATAACATAGTTGTGGATCACTTGAAGCAGTGACGTACATGTCATAGTTCTTGATCTCTTGGAAGCTGTTCACTAATAGCAGAGCCTCCCCTATTCAAAAAGTCCCTTTCTTAGGTGGGAGGAAAGTTTCACAGGAGAGGAGAGTAAGCAAAAAAAGTTGTAAAGGTGGGACTTTCATACACCTTAGGACATTGTCTACATAATGAGTGTATTGAGACTATCATCCACCTAATGAGACTATTCAGGCCATTGTCCATCCGATGAGCCTATTTCAGACCAGGGTGATCCTGAGGTCAAAGTGAAGTATAAAATGGAGGACTCGCAACTAGATTTCCTCAGACTGACAAAGCTGTTTGGATGAGCAGCGAAACGTTTCGATTTCTCAAGAAAAGAAGTCCAGTTGCCATGACTCAACTTCCAGATAAACTCACCTGGATGACTGGAAATCTTCACAGACATTTTCTCTACAAGAGCTTTTCTCAATCAATTGGAATTTTTTTTCGGGGTGGGGGAATGTTTTGTGAAGTGAAAACTGCTTCTTCCTTGCCCATTCCCACAGGGGACTATTGGGCAGTTGCCACCACATGTGCCCATAAGAACTTGTTCCCTCACAGTTACTCCCAAATTTAGTACACATGGAGGTGTCAATATAATTTGAACATATATATCCTATTTATAGACTATTTTAATGCTATGCTGCTTAATATTTGGTGGCATTTTCTTCTGCTCACCTTGCGAGGAACTGCTCCACTGATACCAAAATATTCCATTGATACACCATTGATTCCTACCTCTCAGCATCTACTAGTGTAGGAGGAATAAGAAAAAGGCATAAACAGCTTGGGTCTGGATGAGAAGGGGGAGGAAGGGGGGAAAGAGTGAGTTACAGCTTGATAGGTTGGAGGGGATGTCATTCAATGGCACCGGAGGCTGCAATTGGCTGTGGATGCCTGTAGAGGAAAGTTTTGTATGGCGCCTATGGCAGTGGCCTGCCAAAGGGGGCTTGTGGCCTCTTCCAAGCAGGGCAAGGGGTCACCACAACATGAAGAACTGTATTAAAGGGTCGCAGCATTAGGAAGGTTGAGAACCACTGCTTTAGGCTGCAATAAGACGGGAAAGGATTTGTGCCAAACTTCAAGTCAGCTGTGACTTTAATGAGAACCACCTGCCCTCACTCGCTGATACTATTTACATTTTCCACAGCCTTGCATGATTTAGCCTTGTGTCTCATTTTAACTTTTCAATCTTATAAGCTCCACCTGAAACACCTCACAGGCCCCCTATTTGGTATTCGGCTGTGTTTCAGCCATCCCATTCCTGCTTTGTCACAACTGCAGGGGTTTTATTTATCCTTTCTTTCCTCCTTAATGCATCATATGTGACACAACGGTGTGAGCTTTTGTTTTGCTCTTATTTCTGCAGTTCCTTTGAAAACGCTGCTGAGGGTAGAGGAGGCAGGGACTGTTAAGTGTGGTTTCCCCAGTGTGGTCAGCTCTGGTAGGGTTGTCAGGAAGTGGGGCCTTTGATCTTTTCCTTCCGCTCCAGTCAATTTCCTTTACCTCCCACGTACACCGTATTCGCCCTGTCTGCAGTCCCTTACTATGAACCTAATGTCACCTTGTGTTCTCTTGTATCCTTCCTCTTATGGTTGCCCTCTTCGGTAGAGAACACACACTCCCCTTTAGCATCTCTCCTACGAAGCTGTGCTGAAAGGCAGAGATGGCGTCATAATCGTTCAGTGGTCATTTCATGGGTTTAATGAAGATTATACAGATAATAGATCAGCTTCAGCTTCACCCTAAGCCTGATCTGGGGTGGGTGTGAGAGAAAGGAAATGATTTTGGAAAACAGTTGTATATATGTGTGTGGCTGCCCATAGCTGTCACCAAAGAAACAGACCTAGACTGTATTAGGGACATGAAATAAAGAAGCAAGATAGAAGGGGCATAAGGAATTTTCTACAGCTGTAGCTTGGAAAACCACATGGTCAGACCTCAGGGAGACTATGGTTTGAGCGTGGGTGGCTGGGTCTGGTTTACAAATGATATACCACTTAGAAAACAAACTTGTTCTTCCCGATCCCCTCTTGGAGAATGAATATTATACCAGAAGTAGGGGGTGGGGAAAAGCTCCTTATAAGTCTCAGATGAATCCACCTTAAAGACTTATATAGCAAGAACTATTTCTCTTGTTGTACTCTTCCTTTCCAAGTCCTCTTGCCGGTGGTCCAGAGCAGCAAATGAGGGCACTCTTGTAATTGTGTTGTCTTCTGACATTCCAGAGGTGAGGTGGCATCTGGTCTGCAGAGGTCCAAACTCAAAACAATCAGTTTGAAGTTCACATGGGGCGGATAGCCTCTATAGATGGTTCAAAGCTGTGACAACAGTGTGTCTTAAGGAAAAGGGTTCTCCCTCCCTCCACCCAACACCCTGGAATATCAGACATATTTCCAGAAGAGACTTTTATCATAAAATCACCTTGAAAATTGTATCTTCTGCTTGCAAACTTTCAGTTTGGTTGCCTACCTCTTTTTTCTGTTTTTCTTTTAATGTACTGTGTGTGTAAAATAAAAATCTGCTGCCCAGGAAAAGCTGCACAAGGACCTTTACCAAGGCGGCTACTTTATGCTAACAGGCAAACGAAAGAATGTAATTGTTTTCATATTGTGAACTACCCTGAGTGGCCTTGGCACCCAGATGGGAGGTGCTAAATAAATAAATAAATAAATAAATAAATAAATAAATAAATAAATAAATAAATAAATAAAGTTTTCCTGAACCACAACCCCCAGAATTCCACAGGGAGTGAGTGTGCTCCCTGGAGGCTTCTGTGAGTTGTAGTCTAAAAACTGTAATTCTCCTAAGCTCTGATATTGGTCTAGGTAACTCAGTACACTTTGTTCTGACTAATGGCAAGTTTCATCTTTGAGTCTTTCCCAGCAGGACCTGGAGATGTAAGGGTTTGAACCCAAGACCAGTGGCATGCAAGAGTAAACATTATGGCACTAAACTGCATCCCCCCTAGGTCAATGCAGAAGATGCTCAGGTGTGTGGCACAGAGCACAATCACCGGACCAAGCCATCAAGTGTAAGCAACTATTGTCTGTGTCAGGGTGGGCAGATATCGTAGCCCTCCAGATGGGGTTGGCTTGCATCTCCCAACAATTGTAAGCCGCATAGCCAATGGTGAAAAGTCCTGGATGGTGTAAGGCTATAAGGGCTACATGCTGCCCATGCCCATCCCTGGACAAACAAATTTTGTGCAGAGACACCTATGAAGAGTAAGCCTCTTCTCTAAATGAGGTAATAGAAAAGCAAAGGCCTATACCTCTTCCCCCACAGATACATCTTTGAAGCTACAATGAATGGCACAGGTATCGTGCAATTGCTGTGGACTAGTGGAGGAGGATTCACTGCTTTGCTTGCTACTTCATTTTTCTTAGCACTGCTATGCACGCCAATATCTTCTTCAAATTACTTCCTGGGGGGGGGGGGAATAATAATCATCTCTTCTGAAAATATTTCTTCTGAATATGTTGTGTCCAGTAGGGAAAATATGTGCCACGTTAATTAAAAGTGTCCTCCCAATTACAACAAATAACATGAGGGCAGATTCTTTGCTAAGTAGCATGCTGGCTTGCATATGAATCTTTCTGTCTGCTGTTCTGGTTTGGTGGTGGTGTTGTTTTTAAAGTTTTGTCCGGAAGCAGCGCAATGAATGAATTTTTCTTCTGAGCACCGTTTTGATGTCAAGAAGCCAAACTGACTCAGGAGAATGGGTGGAGCTGCTTGTTCAGACAGGATTTTTTTTAAAAAAAATTGCCCTTTACCTCAGGAGCCAGAGGTCTGGCTCCTCTCCAGCTGTACGAGGAGATGATTAGGGTCTCTCTCCAGGCAATTTGAAGGAGCCCAAACTGAGGGGAAGTCAGGTGATCAAAAAGCTGGCATTGCGTTCTTCCACAATGTTTCTTGATTTTGCTTATCTATTCTACTCGTACGGCAAGAGTTGTCGTTTCGAAGAGAAGAGCTCCATGAGCAGTTTGTTGTGTGCACGGCTGTTGGGGACGGCTGGTACGAACAGCAGCAAGTGGTACATTGAGGGGATCGATGACCGCAAGCCAACCTTTGAAGAAGCATTGCTCTGACTCCTTTCACGGCATCAGTACGCAGTGGCAGCCTAAATCCAGAGCTTAAGAATCCCTCTTTTTGACAAGTGCAAAAATAGGTTACAGGCGATACCTTCATAGGCTACTATTAAAAATTTTAAAAGGAACATTGCAAGCTTTCAAGTGCAGTCAATCACCCTTCTTCAAAACAGGTCCCAGAAGTTCAGACATGGTGAAAGATGTTCTTCAGGATGAGGTTACTTTCAAACTCCTTAGATGATCTTAAAATCCATGGCTAGGTGATATTGTAGCCAGGACAAGAATCTTGTTGGAGGCAAGAAGGGCAGTTATAAAAGGCTGTTTCTTAAGTCACACCCCCGTTCTTCAAACAAAGGAACATGGGTCATATATCACTCCCCTACCTTACCGAGCCCCATTTGGCACTATGTGACATACAAATCCCGTTTGGCCTGGGCGGGAGGGGGGCAGAAAAGGGTTGATACAAAGGACTCATGTGCTTCATTCTGGGTTTGGGGTAAAAAAAATTGTAAGTCCACTAGGTTTTTGACAAGGTCTACCAGAAGACCCCAGCAAAACCATCAGCGGCCCGTGTTCACTGAAGAATTTTAAGAAATCCATTTTCACAGGATTTCTTTTCCTTCCTAGTCCATCCTGCTGCCAAGGGAGCCAATTCATCCCCAATTCTGGTGATGTCTGGGGGAGGTTGGCTGCAAGGGAAAGAATAAACCAGCTCCTTCTACACCTGCACCCACACCAACACACATTAACCATGACTTTTGCTGTATTGACAGTGGACGTCCAGTGTTGGATAGAGCCAAAGGCAGGATTTTAACTTGATGGTGTTAAGCTGCAAGAGACAGGGATTGCTCGTGTGATATACGTTGGTAGAAAGGCTGCTTCAAACAAAGGGAGCTGAAAGTTGAGCAGAAGATTTAGCCTTCAGCTGTAATTGCGAAACCACTTAGAGAAGCCTTTTTGAAGTTAATGGGCTTTCATGCAGACGGGCGGCTAGAAGGTTACAGACAGATCCTGGCTGCCTCCAGCAGCTCCTCTGCCTATGTGTTGGCATAATCTTGCTCCCATATCTCTGGGCAATGCTATGCATCATAATGCTATTCTGACATATCATGTAATGCATTCAGTTTTATGCCTCTGCCTGTTGGTGCTGCAAATATCCAGTTTGTTTATTTATTTATTATCTCAAGGGGGGGGGAGGCATTTCTTCCTCTTCAAAGAACCTGGGTGAGTTTAGATCCAGAATGGACAAAATATAGTAGAATGGTGCAATTAATGAACAGTAGACCCTTGTATTAAAAACTGTTTGTATAACATAAAATCTGTACAGCATAAAAAATTCTGGAGAGGGGAAATTTGCTTAACAGAATCGCCTATGGGGCGAATCCGTACAACAGAAAATTGGTCGCGATTAGGGATTACACTGTTTCCAATGCATTCCTATGGGAAATTTGTATAAAGGAAAATTTGCTTAACATAATTTCATTTGGAACGAATTAATTTCTTTATACAAGGTACCACTGTATCATGCTCATCTGTAAACAGTTTTTTTTCAAGGCACTTTCCAGTTTTTTGTGCCGTCACTTACCCAGCCTTCCAGACACAATCACCAGCACTGAAACTGTCGGCTGTGAAGTCGGCAGCTCGGCGGTTCGAATCTCAGGTGCCCCGTAGTGGAACGGGCCGTTAACCCCCGCTCCTGCCAACGTAGCACTTCGAAAGCATGTAAATGCAAGTAGATAAATAGGCAACTGCTATAAAAAGCGGGAAGGTAAACGGTTCCGTGCACAGAAATGTGTTCCGCCATGCCGGCCACATGGCCACGGACTTCCACAACACTGGCTCTTTGGCTTGAAAATGGAGATACGCACTGCCCCTAGAGTCGGACACGACTAGCATGCACATGCAGGGAAAACCTTTACCTTTTTTTAACTCTGATACAGCAGCACAGGTTCAGGATATTCACACTAAATTCTCAGCAGCATCACACTGTACTATGGGTGCTAAAAAAAAGAGAGAGAGAGAGATAAAACTCTAGCAAACAGATGTTTTAAAAGGGAAATGAGCCTGAGTCCAGGAGTTTCTACCCTTCTGCTGAAATTTAATTGCAGTGGTTTTGGGACTCTCCCTATGTGCTAAATAGGGCTTTTAAAGAAACCATGATAAGTTGCATCCTTAGTTGGGGCTCAGATACCAGGCAGCAGTAGTTCATGAGATAGTACTGTGGCAATTCATTCCTGTGATGGAAGGTGAAAGTACAGAATCACAAAATAGTGATGTTTGAAGGGGCCTACAAGGTCCTCAAGACCAGCCCCCTGCTTGATTCAGGAATACAAATCTAAGGATATATGCCAGGTAGTTGTCCAAATGTCTCTTGAAGGCCTCCCTGGTGTGAGAGCTTCTTTTTAGAAGAGGTGGTTTCTCAGGTGTCAAAAGAGGTCTGCTTGCCACTATATGTGCCTTTCCTGGTTTGCATACTTTGCATATCGCATGCTTTGATTCCTGCAAGGTAAAAATGGGTTTAATGTGGAAGTCTGATTGCTGTGACTTCTGAATTTGAGGGAATCCTGTTGTGCATTGAAAAATAGGTTAACCACAGTGACTAAACATCTCCTCAATGTGTAATTTAACCTTGAGTGGCAACATAACGATACAAAGTGCCTTTTTCTGTACAGTGGTATCCCAACTTAAGAGCAGCTCGACTTAAGAGCAGAAAACTGTTCGCATTTTAACTGCCACCTTACACATTTTAGATACAGTCTGCTCGACTTACAAATATTTTTCCCTTTTTTTGATTTTTTAACTCCCCCCCCAAAAAATGTTTAGATAGGTACCCCAACTTAAGAGTAGTTTGACTTAAGAGCATGCATTCGGAATGGATTAAATTCGTAAGTCAAGATACCACTGTACTTCAAAAAGGTGTAGGGGTGGCTAGGTCATCCTATGGAGGCATATGAGGGTTACCTAGAAGTGTGAATTCTAAATACCACATTTTTGCTGTTCAGTCAGTAGTCACATCATGGTTGCCTTGTTTCCCCAGGAGAGAGCCGCTCCACCCATGGGCTTCTAAAAATGCCACGTCACACTTAGCTTCTTTGTTTCACCCTGTATCTTGCTTGTCATTTCTACCTCCAAATATAATTCCCATGATTCTCAAATGCTTCCACTTTTTTCTGCCTTCCTCCACCTCTCCTTTCACCCTCTTGTTCTCTGCTACCTGGCACTTTCCAGTCTGCCTTTCATTTCTTCTCACTACCTTTTTTTCCCTTTCCAAGCACAGTGATTATTTATTTATTTATTTATTTATTTATTTATTAGATTTTTATACCACCCATCTAGCAACAAAAGCCTCCTCTGGGCGGTTTACAGGTTTTATACAAATATAAAATATAGCATCAACAGAATTCAATAAATAAGTTTGATGTTTAAAATGTTATTGCTTGATTAGTCATGTCCCTGTAGTGTATTTATGGCTTTAAAGCGCACCCCATAAAGAGTCTTAGCATTAATCAGACAAAAGTCTTGGACTAGGACACTTTCAGTGCAGCTGTCCTAGTGGCACATCCATCTAAAATCAGTCCCGAGGACAAAGCAGTATACCAAATCAATCTTGGCTTCAGGAAGGACAACAGGAACAGGAACTTTTGAAAACAGTGGTACAGAGTGACACAAGGGGAACATTGTCTAGAGAGGGGACATGTTTGATAATAAATCCAAAGCAGGAGTAAAAGCGAGCTGCTTATACCACCGCCTCATAACGCTTAAAGCTCTCTCTGGATGGTTTACAGCTTGACTTGGTAGTCTACACAGAGCATTCCATCACCCCACCCAAGCAAACTGCGTGCTCAGAAGGAGGAGTCAACTTTGAGCCAGCTACCTGAGCCCAGCCTAGAACTCAGGTTGTGAACAGACACTTGACCGCAGTACTGCAGTTTAACTATCATTCAGTCTGGCCCTTAAGAGGGAACAGCTGCTGCATCTGGATCGGCCTCTAGCTACCAAATATATCCAGTCATCAAGGAAGTAAAACAGAGCGACAAGTGTTAATGTATCAAAAGCATTGCCACACAAGCCTCAATGAGTCACTTATAAGCATAATTTTTGAGACTGCTACAGAGATTAACTAAATCGTTGTCTACCTGTCAATATCAGTACCACTCCCCCTTCACCAACAGTTCTTCAGATCTCTGCTCGCTGACAGGCCTGCAGTACCTAAAAATCAGGTGATGTCTGGCATAAAGAATGCAGGTGGTTGTTTGTTTGTTTTTACCTTTTCACTCTTTCTCCTTTCTCCTTATTAGGCATTTCACATGTGAAGATTAAACCATTTATGTCTATCACATTTTCCTGTCCATCTTCAAGGCATTTAGGATGGCAATCTTTTTGTGGGGGTATTCATTCCTTACAGGAGTCCTGTGAGGTTGGCCAAGCGAGTGCTATAAGGTGGCAACTATAGTTGGTGCATTATTTATTTATTTATTTTATTTTATTTTATTTATTTATTTATTAGATTTACCTACCGCCCATAGCTAGCTACTGGGAACTCTTGGTGGTGTAATCATGGAATCAAAATTTGGACCAGCCCTTCTTGTTCCACACACAATATTATTGAATTTGGATAGACTGGAATCCTTAGTTTTGTGGACAACAACTCCCAGAGTTCCCAAGATTTCCTGAAGGATTATGATATCTCCTTCTTGCAGTCCTCCTTACTCTCACTTGCTGAGTTTGCTGTGGAAGAAATGATAAGTGTCTTTGACATCACATTTTTAAAAATGCCCTGTGTCTTTTAGGTTGGTTGCAGTCGCTGGGGGAATTGACACAAAGGGTCTAGTTTGGAGTAAACGTGCATAGGACTTGCACTGTAGAACGAAGTGGGTTTTTTTTACCTACCTGTTGCTTTGCATAAATTCAGCTGTGATGCCATGGCTTTAAAGGAAACCACAAAAGCTTAATACGCATGTTATCTCCAGACTTTGTCTGCCCCGGAACCCTTTTCTCTTGCCCTCCTTTATTCATGACTTATAGTTTCCACCTGCTTATCCAAAAATGTATTGGAGTTTTTTAAAAACTATCCCCACTACCAAAATTAATTAAGCCAACCTGTTGGCACGGTCACACCTCTGCAGCAAGAAGGATGTATAAATGCAATTAACTTCCCACATAATTGTGACCTGACAAGCTTAAGACATCCATCTAGGAAGCAGATGAAGTAGAACACGAAGTGCCTTTTAATATATTTATTTAGAAATGACGGTGGGTCTGTCAGACCCCATTTGGAAAAAGGAAGAATCTCCATCTTCAACAAACAGTCTGCCCAAATTGATTTATGATGGGCCCCCAGACACAAGCCATAATAGTGCTTCTTATTCATCAAAAGCCCTGCACAGAAAATTTCTCCCATGAGAAGTTCTAGTTGTTCTTATTAAACTGGGTAGAAAAAGAAACACACTTGGAATATAATTTTAGAGAAGAAATGTCAGAGCAATTCTCATTCTTAACACAGAATGTTTGTGTTTATGCTATGGTAGTGGATTAGGCCAATGTGCCTTACTTTTAACTACATTCTCATCCATGTGATGGCCACCATTAATGGACTCCAGGAGCCAAGGGGAAGGTGTCGTAGGGTAGCTCCTTCCACACAACTTTTTCACAGCAGTACATGAGGGTAGCCTGGGAAGTTGTACAGTGAGGAGGGGATGTGTAGAAGGAAGGAAGGAAGGAAGGAAGGAAGGAAGGAAGGAAGGAAGGAAAGAAAGAAAGAAAGAAAGAAAGAAAGAAAGAAAGAAAGAAAGAA
>JAHTLZ010003542.1:60478816-60543966 GCA_023846285.1 Phrynocephalus versicolor | reverse complement strand
GAAGAAGAAGAAGAAGAAGAAGAAGAAGAAGAAGAAGAAGAAGAAGAAGAAGAAGAAAGTGTCAGTTCAAACAATGTGCAAACGTTAGCATTTTCATTTATCCAGATTCCTAATAATAAGGAGAAATTTATAATTCTGGCCAGTATCCCGTTGGTCTGAACACATACCAGTAGGTATGCACCCCTCTGCTCTTGTTTGGTTTCAAGACTGGCTGTGCGACCGGTAGCCTGACTCAGTAAGAGAGATGCTCGTTTGATTGTCCTCCTTCAGATTTCGCAACAGAACCGTGGCTTACATATTTATAATAAAATGGCTGCAGATTAGTTTTGAATGCCCTGTATGACACCTCATCTTAAACCAGGGCAGGGTGAGATTGGGCCTACAAAACAAGCATGCTGGACATGATACCCTCTCACATAACCTTGTATAATAAACTGCAGTCGGGCAAATATTCTTTTCCAAAGAGCCTGCTATTTGCCTTGGCTTTCCCCTGTTCACTAAACGTTGCTCTGTTTTAGACCAAATTAATTTTAAACAAGTTGCCTAGATGCCCTAAGCCAGGCATTACCAAACTTTGGCCCTCCAGATGTTTTGGACCACAACTCCCACAGTCCTTTGCCATTGGCAAGCTAAGCTTAGAATTCTGGGAGTTGTGGTCCAAAACATCAGGAGGGCCGAAGTTTGGGCATGCCTGCCCTAAGCATATCCGATCTCTCCTGATTTCGGAAGCTAAGCAGGGTCAGCCCGGGTTAGTACTTGGATGGGAGACCACCAGGGATTACCAGGTGCTGTAGGCGCCTGGAGTAGGAACTGGCAAACCACTCCAGTACTCCTGCCAAGAAAACTCCATGGAGATGGGGTCATGAAGAGTCAGTCATGACTGTAATGACACAATACACAATTTTAAACAGGACTGTGCATGCAACTGTGGAATCAGGGGCTATTTCTTTCTCTAAATTTTACTAAAATAGCATGGCTATGAAAATAGCGGGGGGGGGGATTATGATTTTTAGTTCTAGTTTTGTAGTGGAATTCTAATTCATTCCGATATATTCCTGGGGCTTAAATAATCAACCGGTCATGCCTCCTGCTCTAGAGAAGACCTATTTCTTTTTGGAGACCTTTCAACTACCAGCCTTGTACCAAATTCACATCTGGTTTGATTTAAAAAAAAAAACACTTGATAAAGGAGAACAGGATGAGCTTCAATTTGACCATCAAAATGGTTTATATGCCATTATAAATAATTATGAATTTGTTTTGGCTCAAGTAAGGTAGAATATTCAGTTGTTGTAGAAGTACATATCCATTGTCTTTCCAATAGTGGTCTTTCTGAGATGGTGTTGATCAGAAATTTAAAAGTGTTGTGTCAAGTGGGTGTGTGCAGACTTGTGAGTGTTTAAACCACACCTCCCAACTAAAACTACCTAGGGACATTTAGGACTTGTACTTCAAAACTGCAATAATGCACACCCCTAGTTTCATGTATGATGTGTATACTTTCATATTGTGCTTTTCCTAAAGTTGGCTGTTGTTCCAGTACTAGTCTAATTGGATTGTATTCATTTAGCTGAACCTAGAGCTATAGACAAATTAAGCTTCTGGACTTAAGTAAATCACACATAATGCAGGTAAGGAAGGTCTTTCAGGTATGACTAAATGGATCCAACTCACAGACTACAATGAATTATATAATAGCTTGTCAGGGCCTATAAACGTTTGCATCAGTATCTACATTGCGGGTAGTTATTTAAACACAGAGACTTTCTACCAATATGATAGAATCTTACAATGTACATGATTATAATAACCCATACTACTAACGTAGGGTAGGTCAGCATTATTACTCTCAGCTTGAAAATGGATGCTGCAACTTAGAATGTCTTGCTTAAAGCCTCCCTACAGAGTTCATAGCGGTGGCGAGATTTGTACTCAGGACTTCCTGGTTTAAAGCTCAGTATCTTAGCCACTCTATTACCCCAGCTTTCATGGGCAGATTTCATTTTGTAACCTTTCCTGCAGACAGAGATTGCATCCGTCCATGATATAGTTGCCTAAATTAGTATATTGGGTATCGGTGTAAGAAAATCGGAAATGGTGAACGACAGAAACCTGTAGGGTGAAGAGGAGAAGTAATGGAAATTAGCAGGCTGAATGCCCGGTGTTGCTAGGCTATTCTGAATCCCCCCCTACTACATACTAAAATCTGACTAAATTGAAGTCAGTATGGTGTGCGCTTGATGGAATGCACCTCTTTGCGGCTGAATGCAACATAAAAGGTAGTGTGTGCATTACAATTCTTGGAACAGTTAAGGGTGACTGGTGGAGCAATCAGCTTTTATAGGCAGAATTTGTTTTTTGTCATTATATGTGATAGGATACTGGGATCTCCATCTCGCCACAGTAGGGAAACATTATAGAACATATACAGATTTAGCTTTAACTCACACAAAGTGATTTTATGGCCCATAGCAAAATTGCTTGAGCATGACTCATATTTTTGGGGCTTGCCTGTGCTTTTGCGGGACTCACTTTTGCTTGCAAATGACTGCAGAAACATCTTGCGGTATCGTTATCATAATTGCTAAACTGTCTCAAGCCACTATACTCAAATTTCTGCCACAGTGCTGGCAGGACGCTTGCTTTATTTATTTATTATTTAGGTATTTTTTGTGCGTATATGTGTTGTGAGGGGTGGGGAAAAAAACCTCTTCCTGAGTGACAATATTTCTTGAAATACTTGAATTGACAATATAGTCTCCACTTGCCTATTGTCTGAAGTACAGACGACGATAGAGACATCTCTTGGGCATACAACACATTGAGGCACTTGGAATATTTTGTTCGTCCTCTTCAGATTAGCCATAAAATGGATCTGAGTGTTTTATTCATTTCATGCACACCCCAACACGCATATTAGAAGCAGTACTGTTAGTCTTAGCAAAAGAAAATGGGGAGTAAAACTTTTAGACAAGAATAAAAATGGATTTCAGGTGATTCAGAACAATTGATAGAACTGCATTACATTTCATATTGTCGTTGGATTAGCTCATTTGAGGCCCGGATTGTAGCCGGCTCTACCTACTGAGCATGCCTAAGGAAAATCAGTCCAAAATTGGTCATGTAGGTTTCTAATCCATCATCTTGTGGTCACATTTTTCCCTTCTACCGCAGTGGTTCCCACCCTGGGGGTTTGGACCCCTTTGGGGGTTGAACAACCATTTCACAGGGGTTGCCATGAGCCAGTGAAGAAAAAAAGGCCCAAACAGCTTGGGTCTGGAGGCGGAAGGTGGGGGAGAAGAGTGAGTTACAGCTTGGTAGGTTGGACGGGATGTCATTCAATGGCACCGGAGGCTGCGATTGGCTGAGGGTGCCTGTAGAGGGAAGTTCTGTATGGCACCTACAGCAGTGGCCTGCCAAAGGGGGCTTGTGGCCTCTTCCAAGCTGGGCAAGGGGTCACCACAACAAGAGGAACTGTATTAAAGGGTTGTGGCGTTAGGAAGGTTGGGAACCGTTGTTCTACCATTAGGCACAGTGAGGTGACCACCTCAGGCAGCAGATTTTGAGTGTTGCAAAAAGGCAACAAATAGCTACTCAATTTGGGTTTGTTGTGGTGGTGGTGGTGGTGGTGCCTGTGCCTGTGTTGTTTTTGCTTTGTGTGCCAACATAATTTTATGGACTGGGTGTTATGTACCATAAATTAAATGGGCGGAGTCTTCCTTTGCTCTTCCTTTATCTCAAGCTTTTAGACTTAACTATACCACATTTCCTTAATATTTATTATAAGGTATCTGAAAACATTAGTGGATACAGGGACAGTCTTGTGGTTCACCCGAGTGAAGTGATTTCCTCAGGCAGCAGATTCTCTCATGAAAGGGCAGCAAATAATGAATTATTTCATTCATTGCAATTGCATGTTGTTTGTTCTTTCCTTTCCCCATAGCTGGATAGCTTAGTGATTTAGGTATTTGGCTGTGGAGCCAAAGGCTGGAAGCCCGATTCCTCCACTGTGTTTACTATGAGTAGAGCCAGCCTGTCTGGTCTTGAGCAAGCTGCACAGTCCAAAGTGGTCCACAGAAGAAGGGAATAATAAACGACTTCTGAGTATTCTCTACCTAGGGCCTTTTCACACGACCCCTAAGATCCGCTGGCCACTTAAACTTGGACCAGAGATCTTGGGGGTTCATTGCTCTTCCTGTGTCCCCACCCCTTCGCACTTCCTTGCTCCTGTCTGCGTGAGGGGAGGGAGAAAAAAAGAGAGGAAAAAATGCAGGCTCACCTCTGAAGCCGCCCGGAGCCCCATCCTCATCCTGATTCCTTCTCTTCTGTTTGGTTTTTTTTTTGCCTCCCACCCCTTCTCTTAAAGGGGCGGGAGGCAAAAAAAGAAGAAGAAGAAGAAGAAGAAGCGAGGAGAGCCCGGCACTCACCAGATTAAATCCGGACCTGGGGATTTTCACCTTCCAAGAGCAGGTACAAGAAAAGTGCGCTGGGACGCGCTTAGGTGGGCGTGGTCGCACTTAATTTCCTGCAAACTCCGGAGCTGGTGGGGAAACAATTGTAAGCTCCGGAGCTGGCAGCCATTTGTGGCGGAGTTTAGGGGTCGTGTACAAATACCCCTAGAAAACCCAGGAAAGGATAATTGTACAGGAAATCAGAATTGACTTGGCAGCACACCGTTACTTCTATTCCTTTCCCTACAATCCATGCTGTAAGTGCCTACTGCAGTCTTTTCCAGCCTGATGGCTTCCGGTATGTTTAACTGCAAATCCCATCACCTGTAGTTCCTATGTCCATTGGGACTAGCAGGGTGGGTTGTCACATTTGCAGCATGTTGAGGAAAGCTGATCTATTGTGTGCTCCAAACAGATCAAAAGGGTAAATAATGGACAGGTCATATAACTACTGAGATCCTCTTGAGATCATTCCTGGAGCATGGAGTCTTGTGTTGTGGCCAAGATTATATGGTGCCATTTAGATGAGATTACTTAGCATCTCCACATGAGATGACTGTACTTCCATTGATTTCAAAGGCGTTCCAGTTTGACATTTTAAAAAAACATTCTAAATATGAGGACATGCTCAAGTCTTTCTTTTCTTTTCTTTTCTTTTTTGCAAGACATCTGTCCATTTGCTTCTGGACACTCATTTTGTGTCATAATAAATAGAACAGATACAAGCAAATTGTACAGCCCGTAGCTGGTGAGTTTAAAATAACATTAATACTGTATTTTCATTTTCTGATAAAGTTGTCATGCAGCATCTATTCCTTCTTTTTAGCTGTTTGATTTCGGCATTGTCTCAGAAAATAACTGAACACATTTATTTTCACAGTCAGGGGTCTATTTTCTCTCCAGTGCTTGTACATTCCACCCATTAGCGTGAATTGTGAGTCACACACTTACATGGCCAAGGGAAGATAGACTTCAGTAATCCATATATATGTCCGCTTGCAGGATAATGTGAAGGAGCAATTTCTACATCAGTTGCTCGTTATTTACTACATGTGAAGTCCTGGTTCATTCTAAGTGTGTCAAGATTGCTCAGGAAATTTAAATCCGTTTGCAATTTCTGCAACTGGAGATCAATGATGCTGCTCACAATGTAAGATTGTATACAATATACAATATGCATACATACATTTATGTAGGCAACTACTGTGATCACAATGTATGTAGAAAAAAAGGTGTAGCAACTCATTAACTAACAATTCACGGCTGCAGTTTACACCAATGTCCTTATGGCAGTTTAGCTAACAATTTTTTATGATTCTGGACACTTTGTCATCAGTGGATTTTTTGAAATTAATGCGAGTTGTAGCCATGAATCCTAGGCATTTATCTGGAATCCTGGACGTATAAATCCAGAATCATCGTAACCATCGGAGTAATAGCAGAGCTGTTGCATCATCCCACCCACCCACCCCATTAGCTTTGTGCAAAACCCTCCATGACCTGGGAACTGTCTGTCTGGCAGAGCGGATCTCTCAGAGGGCAACTTTGTCCAGACTGAACAGAGCTTCACTTTCCCTCTCACTTTGGGTGGCCACACCTAGAGAGGCCTGGAAGGTCTCTACCTGGAATTGGGCATTCTCGGTAGCCGCCCCAACACACTGGAATAAACTGCCGGTGGAGATCAGGCTGTTGGAGTCGCTGCCAGCATTTAGAAGGGCATTGAAGACCTTGCTCTTTAGGAAATGTTTTGGGTCGTCTTTGAGCACCCAATGGCCTGTTACTAGTTTGTATGTCTGCTGGCTCCTGATCTGCCTTGCCAGAGTTTTGATTGTGTAGTTTGGCTGTTGATGCGTTATGCATATTGTTATTTTTATTTGTTCTTTTCTATATTATTATCACAACAATTATGTTTTTATTATTGTATTCGAGCCGCTATGTATAGTGTTTGTATATCTGAGCAAGTTGTCTTTGCAACATGTTGTACACCGCCCAGAGTTCCTTCGGAAAAATTGGACGGTTAACAAATACAAATAAAATAAAATAAAATAAAATAATGAATTAAAAAATGATTGTTTCAGACAAGAAGTTAGCTGGGACTGTTTTCTCCCTCTTCTTGCAAATTTAGAGAAACATAGTTCTATCCAGTGCAAAAATAAAATAAAATAAATGGAAGACACTTAAGCAATAATTCCTTAATGAAAAAATGCCCAGGCTTGAAAAAACAGTCATTTTAATTACCTGTGTTTTATGGAGGCTATTGCCTGTTGCTGATTTCTTGAGTGATAAAATCTTTAACTTTGGTAGCCTCTATAGGGGGTATGCTTGTCTAAGTAGAGCAAAGTCCAGTAATTATCACCCTGAATCCCTGTGTTTCTCATTACAATATTCATTACTTGACTTAGGGTACTTGAGAATTTCAGCTTTACTCCCCCCCCCCCTTATATTATCCAACGGGAGCAAAAAGTAATGTGTTTTCAGCTGTGCATTTTTGTCACCCTTGTTGTTGCACTGTTGCAATTGAGCAGCATGGCAGAGGCATCTCCTCGGCACAGTTTCACTTTAAAACAGGGCATATGGGTCACACACTACTTTTCAAGTTGAGTTGCATTTCTAAGAGTTTTCCAGAATTCCAGTTTAATTTAAAAACACCACTGTCCCAAGGCTGTCCAACTGAGGTTCGCATTGGAAGTTGTTATGATACTTCAGAATACATTATTCAGTCCAGAGATGTGATGACACTGTGATCCACATGTCTATAGTTTTTTGTATATAGTTGCCCTGTTGTGGTTACTGTCTAGAGCTCTCGCTGGCCGCCCCCCCTCCAGTTGTCTGTGTTGCAAACAGTGTCTGTTTTGTCTGGTGTCAGGGACTGGCAGAATTAAGCCTCTAGTTTCCCTGGTTGTCCAGAAGCCTTTGCTTATAATGAACTTGCTGGTCCTCCCGCCTCTTCAGGTAAGCTGCCAAGTAGCAGCAGTTGCCAGAGTGGCCAGCACTCCTGCTGGTTTTCTCCTCCTCTCATAGGAAGTGTAGATGGCACCTAGAGATGGGCACGAACCTCGGTTCAGAAGTTTGTACCAGTTTCAATGGGTGGCATCACAGATGCCACACATTTCCCTCCCACAAGTTTCCTAGGTCAAGGACCCACTCACCAGTCCGAGGGTGCTCTTCTTCTCCTCTTCCTCCTCCTGTTCGGCTGTTCCACCAGGAGCAGGAGCATGGGTTTGCCTGTCCTGCATCATTGTCCGAGTGAGCAATCAGCCAAGGAGGCTGAAGACTGGTCCAACAGCTGAAGTGGAGGAGGGGGGGGGAGGAGAGGCGTGCATCCCAGCTGGTGAGTGGGGAATCGGTCCAGGGAGGTGGGGGAAGAGAACGGGCACCACCTGTGGCACCATGCATACAAATCCACATGAAGCTCTGAACTGAGGTTTGTGCCCTCATCCCTATGGCACCTCCCCTCTTATTCTCCCATATAGAGATGGGCACAAAATGTGAAAATGGCATTTTGTTTCATTTTTTAAAAATTCTAGTCCATTTTGTTTGAAATGATTTTTTTTAAAAATGATTTTGTTTCATTTTTTTTGACAACTAGTTGAGGCCCTGCACTATCAGCGCTTTCCCTCCACAAGCACCAATCAGCTGCTGGCATTTGGCGTTCCCCCTCCCGCAAGCAATGATCAGCTGGCAGGACCCTGCAGTTTAATTTAGATCATCGCTTGTCAAAATAAATAGTATTTTTTTAAAAATGAAACGGAATGAAATGAAAATTTTCATTTTGTTTTTTAAAAGGCACTTTGTTTTTCATTTTCAAAACAAAAAATGAACCAAAAATTCATTTTTCAACATGAAAAACGAAATTTAAAAAAATCACTTTGTGCCCATCTCTACTCCCAAAGTAAGTGAGGGACAGTTGCATCAAAGAGGAAAATAAGTACCTTAACATTGTCCCCCCTCCCCAAATGCGGACTTATGTTTAGGTGTATTTTAATTAGACCTTTGCCCCAATAAATCAAGTGGGCAGTCAGTGAGGATATGGCTTTCTTTATTTCCCTTTAGAAAGAGAGAAGGCTTGGCCTGAGATCCCACAGTGAGTTTTGTGACTGAAGGAGGCAACTGGAACCTGGATTTCCCCTTAAGCCCAGTCAGACACACACTGCACCACTGCTCCCCATTTGCTTTAACAGGCTTAACTCTGGATAATGGCGTAAGCAGTAAAGCAAAGCCTTCATTCAGGAGTCTTGGATAACCTGCAAGGGCTTAGCTCACAAGTACAACTGGTTCTGAACCCACAAGTAAGAGAATATAATGATCACCACAGGATGTGGTGACGGCAACAGGCCTGGATGCTTTCAAAAGGGGATTGGACAGATTCCTGGAGGAAAAGTCCATCACAGGTGACAAACCATGATGGAGATGTGTAATCTCCAGGCTTAAAACCGGGGTACTTCAAGGGCCAGATGCAGGGGAGTGATATCAGGAGACAGCTATCTAGTCTCATGCGCTCCCAGACGCATCTGGTGGGGCCACTGTGAGATACAGGAAGCTGGACTAATGGGCCTTTGGCCTGATCCAGCATGGGTCTTCTTATGTCTCGTCTCCCTCCTTCTTCCTCTCCCAGACTCAGAAGAAAAGAGAAAATGGTCAGGAAAAGGGATTCTGGATTCGGTATCTTTTTTTCCACCCTAGAGTGCCCATGTGTTGAGTTTTCCTATAGATGATCATCTGTTTCAAAAGACGTCTCAGGCCAGTCCCATAGTTGAAGATGGTCCTCCTTCAAAAGGATGGGGGTTCTCCAAAGCCAGCTAAAAGACAAAAGCTGAGCTGCTATGGAGCATGGGCAGAGCGAAAAGCCCAACGGGTCACACAGAATTGCTGCTGCTCCTGACTGGGCATGTGCTAATAACCATATGACAGCCGGTTGCATATTGAGGATCCAGGTGCCACTCAGGAGCATCTGAGCTGTAATATGGGGTGTATGTAGGTTGACTCAATAGGGCCCTGGCCAGAGAAAGAACCAAGGGTGGCTTTAAGCTGGCCATCAACAGTTCGTACCCAAAGAGCAAGCTGAAACAATATGCAGACAACCCGAGTGCAGTCCTGCTACGCTTCTGTTTGAATTACAATCGTACTGTAATTTCAAAGGTTGCACCTAACCATATCACCGTTAGCATGTGCAAATTTTATCATCAGGGCCAATTTTCTACCAAATCTAGACCCTCTTGACCTCTTCGTGGAAAGAAGAAATTCTCTGTTTCGATAATACATGAATTGCCACCTGGCCCACCCACCTTTGCCCCTGTTCCCAATTAGTAGGAGAACCAGGATACTTTTCTATATAGACTTCAGGGTCTGATAGAGAACTACTCCTTCCATAAGGAACACCTTTCAGGGTGAGAAGAGGAAAACTGCCCCTAGGCTATAGATTTTAAAACTTGTTTTTTTTTAAAAGTGGAATGTTTAAAATAGTTTTGTTTCATAATACAGCAGTGTTTTAATGAAGAACATTGAAAAAAAAGTCTGTGAAGATTCTCAGTCATCCATGTGAGTTTGAAAAAGTGCACTAATTAGCTTGTAGGAAAAATAAATCTGTTTTTCCCGAATGCAGTTCCTTATTTTTCTTAATAGATAAAGTGAAAACAGCTTCACTAGGAAATTGTTACAGCTATTTGCCTGTACTGCAGGGAATTGAATGAGGGGGGAAATGGCCAGTGCCAAATTTGGGTTAAAGCTATATTACATTAATGTAATGGTGTGGTGGTTTGCAATATTCAGCTGAATAGACGTGCTCTCTTTCTTGTGAGTGCCGGCATGTGTTTTCTGGAGAAATATCTTCCGAAACAAGAATTAGTTTGTATAATTAATCATCTTTATGATTCTTCTGTGGTTTGAGCTTGTCACTTCTCATCGCAGCCTCGGTTGTGACGAAGGATTTAATTATGGTGTTACCCCCCCCCCAAAAAAAATTTTTTTTAAGGGTTGGTAAAGTTGTGTGTAGTTATAAACGCATAGAGCTGAGGAATGTATGTCTTGATAAGGAGCTGGTTAGCCTAAAATTGCAGCGGGTTATAAAGGAGTTCGGGACATTAATTTGCTCCGTCGAAAAGCGGAAACTGCATATTTGAACTACAATTTTATGGTATTTGCAGGCATTTTGGCTGGGATCCAGCCGACCGCAAGTATGCAGGTTTGGTGGCTTGTAGAACAGGCGAGGGAGACCCATGCATTCCTGCAGTGAGGCTCACAGAGTATAAGACTTGTCTTTCCATGACAGGCAGTGCCCGTCGTGGGTCCTGATGGCACTTTTAGTCTCCTGAGCATTTTCATGCAGTCACCAGCTTTTGAAACAGAATAAAATAAAGCGAGCTGCCTCCTATTAAGTTGGCTAGAAAAAAATCAGTAAAATTAAAGTGTATCAAATATGCAAAAAAATTTCCAAAACTCAGTTACAGCTAAAACAACATACAGAATATATTTAAAGCATATTAAAGGCACATGAAACAAATGAAATAGCACCATTCAGGCTCAATAAGTTAGAAAACAATATTGGTAATGACACCATATAGATGTGGTAGCTAGTCATCATGTCTGTTTTGTATAAAAAACAACCTCTTAGTAAATATCTCATCCCCACCCCAACCCCATGTATTCCTTATAATCATAGCTTCATTGGCATAGTTGCTACTGGAGGTAAGACCATGTAGTTTCCCTGCTTAAACTTTAATTTATAGAATCATTTTTAACAATTGTAGTTGGCGTTTTGAACCAGTATTGTACATGGGACTGAATTAGAATAATCACTTAAGCTACTCGTGGTAGAATAAAAGAAAAACAACACATGTTTAGAGTTCTAAAAAAATCCATAAAGCAAAATAAAACCTAGATTTGGAATGTTTGTGTATGGGAATCCCCATAGCTGGCTCCTGAGTATCCTGGGGTGCTGGCAGCCGTCAGATAGACATCCTCATGACCGTCCATTGTTCCGGGAGAACAACAAATCTATTTCTTCAACAAAGAGGAAATTACCCATGAATAGTGATCTACAAAGGTCAACGCTAGTGAAGCTATCCAAGTCTTTTAGGTCTCCTATCAGTCTATCAGCACCACACCAGCAGTTGCTTTAGATCAGTGGTTCCCAACTTTGAGTCCCCAAATTTTCTTGAAAGATAAGTCCCAGAAGCCTTCACCACTGTTTGTGCTGGTCAGGATTTCTGGGAGCTGAAGTCTAAGAGCATCTTGGGACCAAAGGTTGAGAACCACTGCTTTAGATGAAGTGTTGCTTTACTTGTTCAAGAAGAAGGGCCATACAGCAAAGACAATTCCGTGTTCAGTCCCCTGTATCTCTAGCTGCCAGTCCCAATGAACTACGTTGGTCAGGGATCTAACTCCATGTTAAGGCAGGTTCCTGAATTTTCCTCAATGAATTTGAGTTCAGGCAATGGGTGGAAGATATCAGGCTGCTCAGCCCTATTCTTATATAAATATAAACTTATATAAATAGGACACTATCATTTCCCCCACCTTATGAAAATTTTCTATCAGTTATTTTTTCCCCATTTGTTCTTATTTTGAATTCTTAAAGCATTTCGATTTTTTGTATTTGTGCTTATTTGTTTATTTGTTCCTTTTATTGTTATGATTTGATTATTTGGGTTGATTGATTAGTTTTTATTTTTATTTTAAGTTGTTTAATCTGTTTTTATATTTTGTATATGTTTGTAAACCACCCAGAGTAGCTTTTTTGCTAGATGGTTGCGGTATATAAATCAAATGAATAAATAAATCCAATGAATGAATAAATAAATAAATAAATAAATAAAATATTCTACTAACATGGAATATGTATCTAAGGAATACATACTGGTCATTCCCCCAGACCTGACTTCCTTCATGTTTGATCCTAACAGTTAGATTCTGAAAGATGCTTATCATCCATCTCAAAATAGGCAAAGGCAATTTGGCTTAGTCTTCATCCCTAGTTAAGCAAAGCGGACAAGAGGCAGCTGAGCTGACATTAGGGCAGATGCAGCTCTGCAGAATCCATATCCTTTCCATCATAGGGGTGGCATTGCGATCCTGCCAGCCTAGCTTTTTCCCCCCAGCATTGTGGCTGTGTAACTGAATCCAGGGCTCCTTTTTTTGCTTCTCCAGTTTGTTCTGGCTCCTCTGCCAGTTGATTTCAGCCAGTGCAGATTCGTTGTGCAAGAAGATCCCTTTGTCATCGAATCTTTGAGATCTGCTGGAAAAGGGACATTCCTTCCAGCAAGTATTGTTGCAGAGTTTTGAATTTCTGTTGTTGTTTTTTAAATTGTGCTACACACTAGAGCTACAAAATCTCAAAGAGAATAGCTACAAGTTCCCCAGATAGCCCACCCCTTTCTCATTAACAGGAACGTAAGTCTCGTTAATGCACCCTGAGACATTTACAGGGGAAAGAATTCTTAAAAGTTGCATTACTTACAGTTTTTAACAGATTAACAGCAAACAAAAAATGATAATACTAATTGCGACCGACTAAAGCAAAAAGGAACACTCAGTAGAGAGACAGGTCTCTCTCAGAATGCAGAGGTGAGAGGGAACAATTGGTTAGTTCTGGATAGATCGGCGGCCACCCCATTCCAGAAAAGTCCCTCCTAGTCACTCAAACCACAGGCAGCATGTGAGGTTGTAAAAGCTCCAGCAGGTTTGCACCTAATCCTAACCTGATCCAGCTGTCTCATTGTTGTGTTAAACATTATCCCACCCTTGCCTGGGGTACATTCAACATTTCAGCTTTAGAGGTGCGGTGCTTCAAGGGCCACCTTCACCTTTGCTTTCAAAATGTGTGTGCCTTCAGAAAAAAAAAATCCCTATGCATAGGTGGTAATGGTCCCCCCCCCCCGGTTGCAGTCACAATGGCCGTGGCCGATCAAGGCTGGCCTTGAACAGGTCTGAGACGTCGTCCACAGCAGAGGTTCATCAATATGAAAACCTGCAAATGAACTTGACGGAGGGGGTGGTGTGTACAGTTCCTATGATACCTGCTGTGCCTTGAGCGGAGACAGTATTGAGCCTGTCTGTGGTATCCCACCCCGTCAGCTAAGCACACCAATGTATACACAACGCTGATTAAAATCATCTGCATGCAGTTTTCTGGCTTCAGCTGCTTTGCCCGTGGTTTCATCCATTGTTAGCACTGATGCTAGGTTCTCTGAAGAGTTAAGCGCAGTGGTGCGCTAGCTATGCGAAAAGGGTGCCTTTGGTTACTTTGGTGGCCTATTTTCCTTCCTTATTACCTCCCACTTTGTTTCCAGCCCTGTGTGTGGCATTGGGAGTTGCCTGGAAAAATACAGCCTTTTTTTTTTCAGACGATATATAAAGAAAAATAACGAAGGAGTTTTGATACTACCGCAGGATAAAAACCAGAATAGGTGAACCTATATAACCACATATGTTTGTCGATACAGAACTAGCAGCAAAATACCTTGCCTGGCGCCCATCAGAATGACAGAAAGTGTGTTTTGAGCAAATGGTTAATAGTTAATGTTTTCCTGAGATAGAATTTTTCTGAAACGATTCCGCTAAATTGAAAGATGACATGGATACTGATGGCCTTTATTTCGAAGCCCCCTCGTCCTAGTCATTATAACCGACTTACTTGACTGATGCTGTTGGAAGGACCCAACTAAAATTAACCTGAATTCTTATTGACGGTCCTTAATTAACCAGCGTTTCAACTCTCTTTAAGTAGCTCCCTCGGAGCCAAACATAATTTGGAACGAAATATATAAAAATGGGAATGTAGAGATGGGAATTTCTATAAAGCCACATTCCTGGTTTCAAATAAAGACTTCTTTCATTGGATATGTGCGCGGGGGGGGGGGGAGAGACAATGAAATAGATGTGGAAGCAGTGCAGCTCAAAGGAAGTATGAAATGCTATCAAGACTCAACACTGTATCTACAGTTCTGTTGGCTCATTGCAGCCTGAAAAAAGTCACTATCCCCACAGCTTAATAATAATAAAAAACCCTTTCTGATTCTGTTAAAATCTGTGGAAGTTTCCAGAGCTGTTGTTATTTCTCAGAATAGTCAGAGGGATGTTAGCTGAACTAAGTGGAGGTAGGATCTTGTAGGTCTAAACATCATGGCTTTTGAATATCCCAGTTCAGATTCAGCCTCGTGGCGCAGTGGTTAAATGCCTGTACTGCAGGTAAAACTGTGCTCACGACCTGGGTTCAATCCCCGGTAACAGGCTCAAGGTTCACTCAGCCTTCCATCCTTCCGAGGTCGGTAAAATGAGTACCCAGCTTGCTGGGGGGGCAATGTGTAGCCTGCACACTGTAATTAAAATTGTAAACCGCCCAGAGACCACTTGTAGTGGTATGGGGCGGTATATAAGCAGAACACTTTATTGTAGATGGTACCTCTTAACCAGATCCCATATCTGCCGTAATATATGGAAGCTGATCAATATAAGTCCAGCACACTGTCTTTTTAAAGACTGCGACGATTCTAGGAGTTTTGTTAAAACAGTAGGCAGATGTGCAGAAATTATTGGCAAAATTAATGCATTTGCATGACTTCTGTTAGAAATACCTGATCTTAAAGAGAACCACAGTGCTGGATTCTGCTCATACAAGAAGAAACCCAGAACTTCCACCGTAAACAGTATTTCACCCAACTGCATGAAATGGCCTCCTACCAGGAGCCTAAAAGCCTCAAGCATTTTTGACTGGGTAGTTGGACTGGATGTCCCTCTTGTCTGGAGGGAGAGAGAAATTGTCATAGCTGAATCCATGCCAGAGAGATTTGGTGGATGAAATGTTTGTCACAGCAATCACACCAGTTGCCCAAACTTTAGAGAGGTACATGGGTTTGAGAGTTCAGTTCCCCACTGTTCCCTCTGTGTCTACACCCAGCCTGTGTGGCCTTCAGCTGGCTGCACAGCCCCAGGGTTCCCCCAGAAAGGGGGAAGGGTAAGCCACTTCTGAGTCTACTCTACCTGGAAAACCCTCAAAAGGGTCACCACCATATATTTATTATTTATTCATTCATTTTTATACCACCCGTCTTCCCGAAAGAACTACGGGTGGTTAACAATAAGGGCAAACTAGCCCAACCATGGAAACCAATACAACAGTCAACACGAAGAAAAAAGAAATTAAAAAAGAAGAAAAGAGAGAGCAAAGGCCGGGCGCCAAGGGAAGAAAGGGGGGCAAGCCGGCAGGACATTCTGGGAACCGGACGTCCCAGGACCCTGCTCGAGGGCTCGCCCCCTCCGGAGCCCAGATGTGCCCAGAATGCAGACCTCCCCCAATGAGGGGGCCGGCACCGGGTCTTGTCCACGGTCACCGTAGATGGAATAGGGCGAAGACAGCAGGTCGGAGCGAGGAAAAGGGCAGGTCAGAACGAGGAGGAAGACAAGTGGCGGGAGGAAACGGAGCGGTGGACGGCAAGCCACCAGGAACTGCAGGCCCAGGGGAGAAGGAATAGGCCCTTCAGACTCCAGTGGGCAGGAGGACCAGCGTAGGGTTAGAAATAAAAAACAACAAAAGGTAAAAGAAAAAAGATTCCCTTGACGGCACATGATTGTTACTATTATTATGGATCTACATCTTTCTTTCAAGACACTTTGATTTGCTTCCTGCACATCATTAGAGACTTAGCACAGGAGGGAACCGAGCAAACATTTTGATTTAGATCCAGAATGAATGAGTCCATATTGCCTGAAATACTTGACAACACGTGGCACATAAAGCATATGCTGTTCAAGTCTCTACTTATTAGGAACAGGTTATGTCTTGTCAAATTTGTCAACTTGATTGAATCCCAGCTTTCGTTTGTGGATGCATTTTTACATCTGTATTCATGTGAGCCACTACCAAAGAACATTGCTCTTTTGGGTGGTTCATGCCACTTTGCTTTGCAGGATTATCATGCAGGGATGTGCAAGTTTGATTTCTACTGCACATGCACACTGATAGCATCGTTACACATGTATACACGGAGTCCTGTTGACTCTGCTGGGTTTCCTCCAAGGTAGGTTGGTATAGAGGGAAAGGCCAACCTCCTAATAAAACAGTACATTTCCACTGTATATTTTGAACTGTTGGTAACATACAAACATCGTTTTTTGTATTTAAATTTGTGCAGGGCAGGCTGTTGCAGCATGAGTTTAATATTAAATAATATAAGAAACAAAGAGTATAAAATGGTTCATGGTGTAGGAACAGAGACAGGGGCACTTTATCATCTGCCCATTTTTCATCTTTAAAGGTTGCCTGGCGTGTTTTTGCTTTGTTTCTTATTTTACTTTTTGTCAAGTTGCAACCTGTGGACAAGGGGCTGTGTAGGCAGTTTTCTCTTCCAGAGCCTTTAGGTGTGTTAATATTAATTTAAGTGCCTTGATGGTTGGAGAAGTTTACAGACATGTGCCAGATTTTTATTTTATTTTAAACGTACTCCCAAATGTTCCTGAAGCAAGTCAAGGCTGACTGGCATTTGATGAGGACATGACAGGAACCATCCGACCCATAGATAGAAAGGAGCAGTTTTCCTATCTCTGAAATCAAACACCTTGTTCAGAGGCAGGTGGGTTTTTTAAAAAAAAAATTCAGGCCATGGCTTCTCAAGATAGAAGTGGGAAAAACCACTGCCTCCCCCTCCCCCTATGAAAGCTGCTGTCACTCTCTACTGACAGTAAATGACATGACATGATATGGGTCCCGCTTCTAGAAAAGTGACGTTGCTTAAGCTGAAAGGGTGATTTGGTGAATGTGGGCGAGTGAGTTGATTTGGAGTTGAGGAGATATGCTCTTTGTTCAGTTTATGTTGTTTCTTGCCTAGGCCTGCATGGCTGCCTGCTTTTCATGGCCTGGACTGACTTGCAAGCTTGGAGGAACCTAAGATGGTGCTTTGGTCTCTTATTTCCCTTTTCTAGTTGGATGGCAAAGTCGTGGGGGATTCGTTTTGTCTGAGGTTGTAATTGGCCCTGAAGCTTCTGGTACATTACACGGGCAGGACAATTCTCTACAACTCTGTTCAGCAATAAGGCCCTTTGATTCCAATGTGATTTGCTTTTGTTAAGTAGGCATACAATTGCAACCTACAGATACTTAATAAACATATTTCATTATCATGCCCCTGCAGGGTATATTGGTGATTTGCAGTCTGCAGCGTCTGCCGATTTTTTTTCAACCTAGATTGCATCCAGTGCTCTTGTTGTTCTTGATGATGGTCTGGCGGCTCCGGTGCATGCAATGTGTGCCTGTGGCTCTCTCATATGGAAGAATGACAACAAGAAGTCATACTTGCCCCCTCCTGCCAACCCCAAACTGAACAGGGGTGCATGCTATGGCAAGGGTAACCTTGCGTATGCAGTGGAGTACACAAACTCCATCTGAGTGTGCTCTTATTTTCTAAGACTGAGAAGACAAGGCCCTGTTCTAGTACTGGATTAAACCATTGATCCACCGAGCCCATTATTGTCAACATTTGCTCCTAGGAGGACGTTTCCTCTGCCTGCCTATAACGATGTTATGGATTGAATTTGAGACAGGTCATGTGCAAAGCTTACACCCAACCACTGAGCTGGAGTAGTTAAGAATTCATGCAAGACTTATCTTGTAGGCTATAGAATTTAGTTTTCTTGAGGGTGCTTCAAAGGTTAACATGGTTTTAAGGCTCATTAGCAGCCCCAGAACACACACAGATGCAAGGGGGAATCAGGCTGCTTTGTGTTTGGAAACAGTTACCTACATAATGTGTTAAATCATTTTCCTTTCTCCTACAAGCATTCAGAAATAGATTACAGACTGAACTATAAAAATGCACCATGCTTAATTTAAATTCATGTTGCTGGATTCTAGGGGCTGAATAGATGAAAAGGTACATCGAGAAAGCAGTGTGATGATTGTTTCGATCTCATTTTGCATTACCTAACCAAAATTGCAACACCAGATTCATCAAGAATGGGCTGCGATGTTGTCCTACTACTACTGCATTACTAAAATGCCCAAGCATTCCTGAAAAGCACGCTCGGCTTGAACTGTACTTTTTGCCCCGTCTTCATTAAAATGAAATGAAAAGGGAATGGCTTGGTCAAACCTTTTCGGCTTTCCGCTAAGAACAAGAGAGAAGAAAAACAAATAAGCAAAACAAAACAGGTCTGCTGCATAATCTTTGCTTACTCTCTCCCAGAGAGGTTTAGCATTTTTATTATAACCTGTTCTATTGCTGAACCTTATAAGTGAGGCAGACAAAAGCCCACCAAAAGTAGACACCCCCCACTTAATACAGCAACGATATAGGAAGTGCATGAAGAATTAAAATAATGCTAATAATGCTCACTTGCAAATTATCCTGGGCATCCATTCTGACTCATAAATGGTTCCACCACATTACGTCCAGTTCCGTGCTTGATGTATAGTTGTTTTCTCTCTACCGGCTCTTGGCTGTTTGTGTTTGCTGTTTTCGTTTGGGGCAGGACACAGGACCAGAGTGAGTCCTGACTTGATCCAATGCATTTCAGTTTGAACCCTTTTCTCGAGACCTCTGATTGTCAATGATCAAGCCTTTCATGTCTTCACACTGTTGTCCCTTGGGTTCTTCTTTCAGCTCGCCCTTCCACATAGCGACGAGTGGGCTCGATTCGCCCGGACTTTGGTGGAAATCCGGGCCAACCGAGCAGATAGTGAAGAAGAAGGAGCCGTGGAAATCTCTGCCTGAAAGCGGAAGGTGTTCTTCTCTGACCTCTGCTGGTTGCACCCGTGTTCCGTGTCTGATCGTTATTGTTGTGGCTTTACACACCATTGTTCGTGTCAGCTTATTCAAGGGGCTCAATTCCTTCTTGTTAATCATGCTGTGCTTAGGCCGTTGGAACATATACAGAGCATTTCCATTCTTCCTATTTGTTTTTGAGAACGGATCAATGAGAGGACAAATCAACCCTGAGTGAGTTCAGTTGTTGCCTTTTAACTACTTGAGTAGCTGCAGTAACTAGCTAGAACCCCCTGGATAAACTCGGGCTCACAAGCATTTCTGGCACAGGCCTATTAAATCCAGATGAAGTCAGATATGATTGGGTACAGATGTGGTGTGCTTGGCAGCATGGGACTGGGCCGGGGACTTTAGATGTGGTGTTTCACATGGTGACTTACATTATGAATGGATGTACTATATGAACATTGCTGCTCTTTATTTATTGCCGTGTGCTGCATGGAACATATTTGTTTGAAAGCATTAAAATAAACGATCCTAGAGCATGTGCATAACGAGCAAACTGCATTGTCTCCGCATGCCTTTCGGGGTTATGTTAGGCTCCAAATAACAATTACAGGATGTCACTTTGTACTCCAATGAAATCTGTAAAAGGTCGGTTGAATAAATTGAACTTTTTAAAAATGCCTATTATTTCTAGATACTTTAACAGTATTTCATGTACAGTTGGTTACTGACACTTGTCCTAGGCTACCAGCAACAGGCCAAATTAGGGGTGGAATTCCAGAGTATTGCTGGCAAAATACACGAAGGCACAATGTGGGTTATTTTTTTCACATTACAGTTACTTTAGTGACTGGCAAATGAGTGAACAGGGAGTATTACTGGAGTCATACATCTGTTAGCTGACTGGCAACACGTACTCCCCCCCCCCCCAATTTTCAAGGAACAACTTTGACCATATACATGAGGTTTCCACAGACAACTTTAGATACTCTTAAAGCTCGCCCTGTGTTTCAGGATTTGGCGGACGAGTTCCTCCATCTGCTTTTGGACTGCATGTTATAGGATGATTATGCTGGCTCAGGCCAATGCAGGTTGTAGGCTTAAAAAAACCTGGCAGTACATGCCATGGATGAACTCAAATTTGGAACTTTGAATGGGTCCAGCTGCCCAAGCTGATAATTGCTTTGCCATTCTGGTGAAAACACCACGAGCTGGTTGGTTATATTTCTTTCTACCATTGTGACTCAGTTTGGTGCTGAGAAGCTGACTTCAGTGCATTTTATCCAGTCAGAAATCAAAACTTTCCTCACAGACGGTATTAATGGTTATTGCATGTCTCCTTATAAATCTGAGAATCCTCCACCCAGTATGGATTCTGGAAGCTATAGCACTCCCCCAACCCCGGTGCCTTTTTTAAAAGTTTTGTGAGGCTAACCTTTGAAGCACAGCCCTCAATCAAGATCTCCTTCTCAGCTTCACCTGCTCAATGTGATCCAAAGAAGGTACGTGGGCTTGATGTTTTACAGAAACAATAATTAAAATGGCTCATTGGGTCCTACTCACAGAGTTTCTTTTAAAAACATTCATTTTGGTTGGGTCCAAATCAAGTCAATTTGGGACGAATTCCATTGGAAAAGTGTGGTGTGAATACATCAGACATGAAAGTAAACAAAAAATGAAATAGGGAGACAAAAAAATTGCGGCACCTTTAAGACTAATCACTGTGTTTTAATGTGAACTTCTGTGGATCGATTTTAGTCTTCCTCACACATAACAGGAAAACTACATGGCAATAATTTATATATCATCCAATGGGGGTGCAGAAGATCAAGTGACATTGGATGGTTAGTATAGTACAGTGGTGGGAAAGCTTTGGCATTTCAGATGTTTTGGACCACAACTGCCAAAATGACAAAGGACTGTGGAAGTTGTGGTCCAAAACATCTGGAGTGCCAAAGATTCGCCACCACTGATATAGTAGATAAAACTTGCAAATTGTGAGTCAGTGTGGCATTTCACTCCTGGTAATAATTTGAGTGCCCTGATTGATATTCAGTTATTTTAAATTGGCCCCCCACCCTTTGAAGCCTTGTTCTGTAAAAGTGACATAATAAAAAGTGTGGATAGTAACAACAGATAACAACACAATCATTGTAGCCAAGTAGGTAATGACTTAAGAAACATTGACTGATAGTTAAGCCTTCAAGATGGGTTTCCAGCACCTGTATATATTTTATCTCAGCTTTTTCTGTTTGAGTTGTTGTTCTGTATAGTTTCTGAGACTCTGCAACTTTTGAGTCCTGTACAGGGCATCTGGATAGACTGAAATGTTCTGAAACAGGTTTCTGTGTATTGCCATTCATGATATCTGATTTATGTCTATTAATTCTTTAGCACAGATTCTTTTGCCCTTTGTAGAGCATAAAATGTAAGTTAACCACAACTAATTTACGCTTCATTGATTTCAGTGGAGTTGCTCTACATATGACTAAAGCCCACTGGCACCACCACTCTTGTATTTTGAGTGATTTAAGCATTTTTGATCTCTTTAAAAACTGGATTCCAAAGCAGGTTATGTGCAGTTTTAAAAGCCCCCAAATTAAAGGCAGTCTCTGCCCACAGTCATACAGCTTGGAGGGTGGGGGTGGGGACATGAGACAGAAGGAATATGGGATATAGAGAAAACATAATGAAAGCAATTAGAAGTTTTGTTTCCTATCTGTCTTATCCATGGGCATTACAGAAACTTGGGTAGGTGGCTGTAACAACTACAATTTGATGTATACTTGGGTTTGATCCAGACTTAATTCTTAGAGCATTCCTATCAAAATCTGTGGTAGAGCAGTCAGCTGTGATTAACTTAAAGCCCTTGATTACAGCAGCCCTACTCTAAGTACAACTAAGCAAGGATCTAACCCGCTGCTTTCGCGTACTTGGTAGTATTAGGACTACTGTCTAAAGCACATAGTTAAAAACACTATTAGTTTGAGTGCTGCCTGGGTTATTTGTTGTGTTTAACTTCCCCGGCGAATTCCATAATGAAAGTACCTTGAGGTTTGCTTGTTTCTAAAGCAGCTAGTAATTTATTATTTATAACTATGAGATTTAAAATATGTTCCTTCGTATAGGCAGCATAGTTAAAATGTCTCGGCTAACAAAACAAGGCTTATATTTCTCAAGAAGCATTTTTATATTGCTTATTTCCCCCGGTGCAGGTTTAATCAGAACTGAAGAGCCACAAGGCACCAGATCGTACGACAGGGCTGTGTGTTCATCTACGCAAGGCAGTCAGGAAGGAGCATGAGTGCCTAGGATACTTGGAATAATTCTGACGCATTCAGGAAAAGCCCCAAATGTTGCAGCAGTGGCAGGCTGCGGTGGTACTGCAGACCTTTCCACACACCTGGAAGGTCCCCATTTTACAGTTGAGAAAGAACAAGTCAAGAGAGCAGCTACTTTGCTTGAGGCGATGTACTAGACTTGTAATAGGGTTGCAGTTATAGTGGAGGAAGCGTGGGATGAATATACAACACGTAGCACAGATCCTTAGTCCAGACACTATGGAAGTTACAGCAACACATGGTGCAACAAAGCTCAAAGTTAGACAACAACACCCCCTGCCACCATGATCACAGGCCTGGCAGGGACTTACGGAATTGTTGGCCAATACGCATCTGAAAGATGCCTCGTGGTGCAAGCTTATATGCTAGGATATTTGTGCCTGGCTATTTGATTTATTTCTATATCTATGTACATACAATTGCAAAACAAGTAATGCCCACATCATTTTGTTTGAAAAACACTAGAAGAACCAAACACTAGAAGAACCAAATGTGTTGGAAAACAGTTTCTTGAAGGCAGTACTTGTACCACTGTTGGAACAGTAGTTATTTAAGTTGGACACAAAAAGCTGGAAAGTTGCTGCCCTCCAGGCTCTGTGCCCTGGAAGTGTGACTTGTCCCCCACTGACCTTACCTGCCACAGGTTACCCATGTGTGACTTCTTGACCCACTAATCATAACTTTAGATACTTTCTTGCAATCTCTTGTTCATCTGACTCAGTGGTTCTCAACCTGTGGCTCCCCAGATGTGCCTGGACTTCGACTCCCAGAAGTCTCCACCACTCGCTGTGCTGGAAGGGATTTCTGGAAGTTGCCGTTCAGGGACATCTGGGGATCCACAGGCTGAGAACCATTGATCTGACTCATCAATTTACCACCATATAGATAACAACAAAATACTGCAAACATATGGAAGTTCTTTTATATTATTTTGGCCTTGAGCTATTTATTTTATATGTAGATGATAAGATGTAAGATAGGAGTCAAGGTTATTTTGGGGACATTAATAATGGATGACATTTTTTTTGTGTGACGTAAGGATCTTGTTCAAACAAACTGATTTTTACTATTTTAAGTGGTGGCGGAATTTCCAACAATTGACAAAAGGTCCAAAACAGAGTTACACATCCATACATGCAGTACTGGGGTTCCGTTCTGTTCTTGATCAATGACACTTAGAAACACTGTGACTAAAAAGAGACTACTTTTGTCTGCATTTTTGTAGTATCCATGAAGGGGTTGTGCTGAGCCGGAGGAAGTTTTCTCTATGAAAGCTAATAAATAAAAATATCACCCACCCTCCCATTTGTAGTTTTAGAAGAGGTAGCTGTGTTAGTCTGTGCAAGCGCTATAGGTTAAAACAAAATAAAAAAATGTTCCATTGAGTCTTCTGTGGTAAAGGATTTAAATAAAACCTCTGTCATAGAATAACAATGGTAGTATAACATGGATGTTAGTTATACTGGAGACACTACCTTTTACATTAATGTAATCTTGAGGACCACATGGCCTTATCTTTGTTCTTTCTCAACTTAATTCATTCCAATTTACCCAATCTTAACCTTCCCTTCTTCCATGGGCAATATTTCTATACACGAAGTGCTGGTGGAGCTGTGTGGACAATTCCCAAGGGAAGCGAAAAAGAGAGGCAAAATATTTTGTTCTGGTTGCTTTTATTACAAAAAAAAAATTGTGTTTTTTTTTAAATCCAATAAAGTTAATAAGAATTTTCACACAATATTGCTCAATTACAAGCTGGCGGTTAAGGCAGATACCATTGATACAATGCATGGATTGTACTTTTTTGCCCTATTGCATTTATTTAAAGAAGCAATGCTTACTCTAAGTGCATCACACAAAATGAGAACTGAAGTATCAACAGGACCAGTTTTGGAACACATGGGCATAACCTCCATTTATGTCCATAGGGAGGGGCAAGATCCCCCTAGCATACATCACAGAGAAAAGATTAAGGATGTACAGCCGTCTTGTGTGATGGCTTATGCGCTTGGTACTGACATTCCATGGAATAATAAGATGCTTAGACACTCTTCCATAAAGTGCACAGACCATGGTAAATTACATTTTTGACCTTCTCCCTCCCTCCCTCCCTCCCTCCCCGAACTCAGTACCAGCATTCTGATACTGGGAAGCAAAAATAGAATTTTTAAATGTCTCTTGATGAGAGCTACAAAAAAAAAGTTCCCCATAATGCCTGCTAATACAATCCAGGAATGCAACTTGTGCCCATGGGCATGTGTAAAATGTAGTCCCAATGGCATAGCCAGGTACTGCACAGACACACATGACATAAATCACTCTGCACTGAGCACTGTGATTTCTGTCTATGTGTACATCTGCATGTATAATATTCAATATATAGTTTGAGGAAAGTTACTCTTCCAGACTAGAAACCCCAGAACCTCTCAGTTGCCATACTGGCTGTGGCACTGGGGGAACCGTCGTCCAAAAACATAGCTTTCCCCAAGCTCTGGTGGTAGAAATGCTGACAGTACAGCCCTTGTCTGAATACAAGACAGTCATATTTCACAGGTTTTCTGGTTTGGTCACCACCAGACTCCCAAAGGAGGGTGGGAAATGATAACCACATAGGAACATCAGTCCCAGATCAGGGCAAGTACATTCGTATTTCCAGTTATGTGAAAGGATAAAAAAAATACAAATGAATGGCTCCAAACCAACAAGACTATTTTAGCAAGAGATACACATTGATCTGATACCGGAAGCAGAGAGGCCAATGATTTCCAATTGGGGAGGGGGGCAGAAGAAAGGCCGTGCATGGCTGGGTTTTGAGACAGAAAAGCAAAAGGAATGAAATACAGAGGCTGATCAGACGCATGGCTCTTTCCCCAATCCTCAGGAGTGGTCACTGTTTTAGGATCAAACAGGTGCTGCCTCAGAGGTAGGTGATGAGGACTGGAACCGAGGTAAGTAGAGTCCAAATTTATTTTCGATCCCTGCAAACGTGGCGACAGCCAGCTTGTAGCCTCCAACGTGGTCAGGGTTTGGCGCCGGTAAGGTGATCCTCGATTTCAGAACTGGTTCGGATCCTGCTGGTCGTCTGCAATATTTAAAACAAAAGGTAGTCCTTTGAGGAAACAAACTGGGATTGCAGGTTCCCCTCCTAAATCTCAGGAGAAGACACACTCCTCTCCTTTGGCTTATCTGTCAGCAAATGCATTTTCTTTCTAAGAGTGGATCACCCATTCTCGGTTATTATGCAATCTGGCTATTGAACATTACAGAGTTTCTACCCTGTTTGTCTTGCTTGTTCTCTTCCTTGCTGCACTGACTGCACAGACCTCCTACAACTAGGATAGAGAGTCAAAGTGGTTAATCAATCATACTTACACTCCTCCAAAATCGACGTAAAACCATCTCTGCAGTAGCTCATAAGTCACCAGGGTTACCCCAAACTGAGGAGAGGAGCGAAATACACGTGCTTTGAAGGAAGAATGAAAAACCACCATTAGCCACACAAACAAACAGCCTTACAAACACACTCTTTCCCTGATTGCACTAACCCGTGTTCCCAGGCGTTACCTCCAGCTCCTTTCCAGAAAGCCCTCGGACCTTCCTCTCGTAAGATCTTTCCAAAACAGTCAATAACGCCGTTATACGTTGTTTGCCCTGCACGGGCTGCTACTTGTAACCGAGTCTTAATCACATCAGCAGGAGTCACCAGAGAAGCTGCTGGCATTCCTTAAGAAAGAAACATTGGGGAGAGAAAGATCAGCCACTTTGCATATTGCATTCTGATGACCGTCGCCTATTATTGCAGCCGTTTGGCAGGTAACAGGGAGGCTCCCAAATTAAGTCATACTTAGGTAGATCCAATGCCACCTTGAGTAAGCCATAAATCTCAAGTCCCATTTATTCTTCTGGATTTGTTCCAAATATGAGCAGATATTTCTGTGAAGATTCTCAGTCATCCAGGTGAGTTTATCCTGAAGTTGAGTCATGGCTACTGGACTTCTTTTTTCTTGAGAGATTTCACTGCTCATCCAAACAGCTTCATCAGTCGTTTCTATCTCTCAAGAAAAAAGAAGTCCAGTAGCCATGACTCAACTTCCAGATATGAGTCGATATTGCCCAACTAGAGATGTAAAATTTCTGGAAATTTTGAAGCCATGGGAAGCAACTATTAAAAAAATTTAGGGGAAAACAGTTTTTCCTGTTTTTCCAAAAGTGCCTGGGAATTTTACATCTCTAAAACCAGCACATTTTAAAATAAAATAGATTTTTTCCCCCCTAACCATACGTTCAATTCAGATTGGAATATGACTCATAAATTACCCACTGCTAAGAATTTTAAACAATAGCCCCTTAAAACCAGGCCAGATCAGAAGGATGAATGTTTGACGGAAATTCTCAAACAGAGGTGGGCAACCTTCCAGAACAACAGCAGCAAAACATCGGATGCCCAATTTACATTGTCATGGAAAGAGTGGCCAAATTCTTCTTAAAAGATTGTAGCATAGTATTCTAAAAATGTATTCTATGTATGCTTTTGTTGTTGTTGTTCAGTAGTTCAGTCGTGTCCGACTCGTCGTGACCCCATGGACCAGAGCTCGCCAGGCCTTCCTATCTTCCACTGCCTCCCGGAGTTTCGTCAAGCCCATACTGGTTGCATCGATGACACCGTCCAACCATCTCATTCTCTGCCGTCCTCTTTTCCTTTTTGCCTTCCATCTTTCCCAACATCAGGGACTTTTCCAAGGACTCCCCTCCCCTCATGATCAAATGCACACAGCATAGAAAAAGTGAGAACCTACAGAAGGCAGTTTAAACCCCACAATCACAGTGATATACCTGTGTGTGTACCATACTGTAGTGGTTTCAACACAGAGGATTATTCAAACATTTTCTTTCTTGAAATTACAGCTTCAGGAGAACGGTACGGTTTTCTCACCTCCTGACCTCACCCCACCCGCCAGCATACAGATCAGCGGAAGGTTATGCATTTTCCCTTCAACCAAAGGAAAATTTCTGCGACACACAGCGAGCAGCAAACCAGCACCTCCTTGCACCAGGTGTGCAGCAGGATTCCTGCAAATCTTTTGGAAGATGGACAGCTTGTCCTCATTTCCATTTAAAGTTGGGAGGCAAACAGAAGCATCCAGTAACATGTCCCAAGCTGGCATGGAGTGTCTTGAGTTTGCTTTCTGGAGGTAAAAGTCAACTCCTCTGTGGTTTCTGGCATCTGCCCTTCTGCACACAAGCCCTGGAAATCTCTCCACGTTCTCTGCTCCCCTGCCCTTAGTTTTCAAGGGTAGATTCGATGAAAAGTTTGTCTAAACTCAAAACAGCCCCACAAGTAACAAGGTTGTGAACAAGGAAAAAAAAAAATCCTGAACGCCCACTCAGTAACTTCCCTTGTTTCCTTCAGAGATACGAACGCCTTGCAGGGTTTTAATATTCTTGGTTGGACAATTTAGGCTTGGAAGATAAACAGCAGAAAGCAACAAATGTGGAATTATCAGTAGGCAAGAAGGAGGATCCTCTAAAACACTTATCTACTGAAATGAAAAGGGCTGGTGGTTTTGGGGGCTTTGGATAAGAACGTCTCAAAAGGAAGGTAACAAAATCATCCATGGGTAGGTTTTAAAACAAAAAAAGTTGTGGGGGTGGGCACAAAAATAAACAGAGACTGTATTCGGCAAACAGTGTCTCTCCTTATTTTATTACTTTTCCATTCTGCCTTGGTTCCAAACCAACGTGGTCAGACAGAGATGTATAAATCTCCTTTGCTTTTTTCTTCTTCTTCTTCCTTCTAAAGCTTAATAATTCTGTAACCGTCATGGTCCAAACCAATGTGGTTTGGCTCCAAAACACCATCTCACTTTTTAGTAGGCTGCTCTGAAAGAGATGTAAAAGTGGGTGTTTATCACTAAAATAAGAACGGCTCCACCTCTCCCCAAACCCATAAAAATAAGAGAAGGATTTTGGGGGGAGGGGGAGAGCACTGCATGAACTTTCATATTTGAAAGTTTGCCAGATGTTGGCAGTCTTAGAACTGTTGCAGTTCTCTTTGGACTAGTTATTGAGGGATGCATTTCACCTGAACATACAGCAGAACGTAAAAGAGGATGGACTTTCATCTTCTAATCTGTAAATAACCAGAAAACATGGCCAGCCAGGTATAAAGCTGCTATATGGATGTACCAGGACAGAGAAACAGGACTTCATGAGCACAGACTGGCTGCAAACCAGGCAACAGCCTCAAGATGCTTCCAAGGCATTCCCTTCGGGGACATCAGGAAGTGTGAATGAGCCCCTTGCCTTGTGGTGCAATTCCCAAATAGTTTCCACATTATGCATCCTTTCTGACTGCAGCAATCGGCAGGAATGCTAAAATTACAAACCAGGCGCCTTCTAAATATCTTTCATCAGTCCCGATGCCCTCTGTTAAGGTCCCTCAATTCAAGGAGGCTGCAAATATGTTACTATACAAAGAATTAAATCACACACAAAATATGACACTCCAAACGCAAGATCTGGTGTGCTGCTTCTACTACGGTCGAAGAACAAATGTTTATATGCTTCTCATTTGTCCATAAGACATGTACATGATAATTCACATAATTTCTGACTTCCTTCTCTTTACTGCCTCCCAACTTACTGTTGCTTTCGTAAGACCCTTGTACTCCTTCCTACCTACCCAATTTCTATACTTTAGAACAGAATCAAGCTCCGACCACTCCTCTACTACTGGAAGATAACCTGAAGTGAAAATATCATGAAAATGCGAGATGTCTAGCCCATAGTAGCAACTACCGATAAAGAAAGGCAACTTCTGTAGCTGAACTTCAAAGAGAGAGCTATCGCAGTCTGCAATCACTTAAACAATGGGCAGAGAAAGAAAAATTAGATAATCTAAGAAATTGCTTGGCGTAACCCACCGGTTTAGGTTTCACCACTAGCTAAAATGCGAAGCTCAAAAACTTTTTTATTCCATTATATTGGGTTTTTAAAAAATAAAGCCATCGTTTTACAATATATGCTTCAAAATCTCTTTCTCTCTCTTTATATATTAAATTTAAAATAGACTATGGGTGGTGCCTTCATAGGCTGCTAGTAGAAAGATAAAAAAAAGTTGCTGAGCTTTCGAGAGCACAAGCCCTCTTTTTCAAAGCAGGTACAAAAGTCCAAACATGGCAAGGGATGTAATTTGCCAGGAGAGAGATCTTAAAAGTTCACTTGGCAAGATGGATGCCAGGCTTCTTGGAAGGCACAGAGCCGATTCAAAGAAAGAGCTGCATGGCGTGAGCACCTCCCTCTTCCTTGTGTGTGTGTGTGTGTGTGTGTGTGTGTGTGTGAGACTCTTAAAGTCAATCGTGTATCAACAAAGCAACATGTAGAATGATGCACACTATTACACCCCTGGTTTTCTTTAAAGGTTCTTTGGTCAATTTCAATGAAACAGTGTTGTGACACAAGAGTTTTTATGGGTTGCATAAGTGAACCCTTACAAGCTGTCCTAAGCATGGCTGTGGAGAGCATCTCCAAAACGTCCTCAAGCTTATTTTTGAGGAAAGGAAACATAGCTCATCTCAAGATATTTTTATAAGAATTCATTTCATGGTCCTTTTGGAGTACTGCAATATGACTCATCTTGTAGGTGACTCATTGTAACTTTGTAGGCCTTGGCTGGAAGGTAGAATTTGAATAAACTTGAAGGCTTATTTATCAGGGAACTGACTTTTCCATTACTGGTACCAAAAAGCATGTATCCATGCTTCTACCCTAAAAGCACAGCTAGTTCCTATTTTAATAAAATTGCAGCGGCGTAGAATAGAGCTGTGCTGCAACTTTAGTGTTAATATCTGCAATACCAAAGACTTATATGAAATATAATACATAAAATTGTCAATCTGCCCATTTAAAAATGTCATCAGCCTCAACAGGCTGATTTTAGTATCTGCAGGTCAGAGTCTGCGACTACAAATCCACTAGTTTGCAATCTTCTTGGCTGAGTGACCAATGCCTTATGAAGAGCTTTGCCTTGATACTGCCTCTTCACCACTAAGCAGGACCTGTCTAAGACAGGGAGCAAGCTTGGATAGTTACATTAAGAAGTAATTACCATATATACTCGAGTAGAAGTTCAGTTCTTCAGCCTTTATTTGTGGCTGGGGCGGGGGACACCCTCGGCTTATACTCGAGTCAATAAGTTTCCCAGTATTTTGGGGTGAAATTAGGTGCTCAGAGGGTGGCGGAGGGCAAGTCCCTAGGAAAAAACCCTTCTACTGCGAAGCTGATCAGGCGGGAGAGAAGGCTGGTGCTGCTGCTTTCCATATGATCCCAATGAGAAGGTTTAGGAGCTTCATAACTCAGCATAACCCCTTTGGAGCTTCATAACTCAGCCCCCTTAACCCAACATGTTTCCAAATTTCAGGGTTTCACTAAAATCGCTTTCTGAAGGTACCCCTGCTACTTTGGAGTCCCAAGGTAAGTAAATTTGGATTGCATATTTTTAAAAATAGTTTTCGAGTGCGTATTTTTAAAAAAACATGCACTCAAAAATTACTTACTTTTGGGGCATCAAAGTAGCAGGCGTACCTTCAGAAAGCAATTTGAAACCCTGAAATTTGGAAACATTTTGGGGTAAGGGGGCTGAGTTATGAAGCTCCAAAGGGGGTGCCCCTAGGAAAACAAAGCTTCTACTTCGAAGCTGATTGGGCGAGAGATAAGTTTGCTGGCCGCTTCCCAAATTATTCCAAGAAGTTTTTTTTCCTAGGGCCTTCCGGTTCGCTGGAAACCACTTCTGGGGCCTCCAAAAGGGCCAAGAAGCCCTTCGAATGCCTGTTCAGGGCAGCTCCAGGCCTGGGGCAAATACAGTAGGCCTCAAACAGGCCCATGCAGCTTACCCCAGGGGGGCTTGCCTTTCATATACTGTGGTCCCGGTATATGAACCGCAAAATGGCGGGGGACCACTGTACAAAATGAACCCAAGTACAAACTAGGTTTGTATCACACTGATTATTAGCAGCCAGCTAACCAACTTGCCATTGGAGGCCAGTCTCTCCTTCCACAAACAGGCAAAGATGTCACTTTTCAGGCAGGTTTTCAATCAGCAACTGGCAGCCCAAGAAGCTTTGATGGAGGAATGTCATACTTTTAGCCTTTTAAGTTGTTTTTAATTGTTAGTTTTAACGTGTAAAACGCTTATGTATTTTATCTATCTTGTGACTGCTGTCATTTTAACTGTCCTAATGGTGCCCTTTTAAATATTACATCTACTGCCTTTATTGGGACTAGGGGATAGAAATAGCAAAGGAAAGACATGATAATGAAGACACGAGTCACAAGGGCTACTTGGCTGAACAGAGCATCCCATCCTCTTTAGGTCAAGCCGGTTGAGTGCAGACCCACCCCTTCCCTCTGACCAAGTGTTCAAGAGGCCATCTAGAACTTTTTCCAGGGTATTCCATGTTTCTTGGAGCACAGCTCAAAGCTGAAAGAATTGCCCTGCTGCTTCAGCAACTGATGTAATTGACCTCGAGATCTGCCATTCGGAATACAGCAGGCCAAACACTCCATGCCTGCTTTTTTATAACACGGGACAAGAGCGGAAAAAGGAGGTGAAGAGGAAAAGGGGGAAAGACCAGATTTTTTTGAACTGTGACTGTACATACAGCCTCCTTTAGCTGCTTCGCAGCAGGACAGAAAAAGAAGCATTTACTACACGCCTTTTCATTCCATGCAAAAGAGGCATGGTTTCTCCAGAGCCATTACATTTCTATTATCTGTCATAATAACAAGGGTTCACCTTCTAGGGAGATTTGTATGCAGCATTTCACATCTACTGCTTTAAACCTATGCTGATTTGAAGCCAGCCCGGATAAGAAAAATGACCCCAACCATTTTTATTTCTTATTTAGTATTTTTTTTTTTACCTTCCACAGCCATCTCTCTCTTCCAGCTTACCCACCAGTGTAACAGAAAGCACTTTACACCAACATATTAACTTCCACATCTATCGCCTGCTACTAAAAGTGATGCAAAGAGTGTACATCATGAATCAAAGTAGCCATGGACTCACATTACCCTTGGGCTAACTGTGTATATACAACAGGCCATCTAGTTGTTAACAGCTAGAACTGTGCTGCAGCTGGAAAGCCAAAGAAAACTAATTTAGACACCTGGCAGTAGCATATCTGACCAGCACTTCTTTCTTTCTTTCTTTCTTTCTTTCTTTCTTTCTTTCTTTCTTTCTTTCTTTCTTTCTTTCTTTCTTTCTTTCTTTCTTTCTATTTGATTTTTATGCTATCCATCTGGCAGCAGGGGCACTCTGGGTGGTTTGCAACAAATTGCCAGACATTATGTCATTATACAATAGGACGATAATGTTAAATTAATAAAAAATTACACAATATCTAGCAACTAAAATCACATAAAAACAGAATCAAACTACTGTATTTTCCCAACTATAAGATGGCCCCGTGTAAAAGACTACCCCCACTTTTCCAACCCAAAATTAGTTTTGTAACACATGGTTCTCTCCTTAGCTTACTCCTGTGTATAAGACAATTCTCAATTTTTGTCTAACAATTTTAGAAAAAAATATAGTCTTATACACAGCAAAATGCTGTATTTAAAACTATGAAGAAGATGGTGGTAAATCAAGAGTATAGATCATAATACATGCATTATGCTGCAGTTTTATTCTGCTGTGTTTGAAAGCCTAAATAAACAGCCAGGTTTTCCATCAGAATTTAAAGGATCCCAAAGAGGGGCCCAGATGGATTTTCAGTGGGAAGAGAACTCTACGGGTGTGGGGCAACCACTGAGAGGGCCCAATTTTTAGTTCTTTCTTTATGCATCTCTTTCGGGATTAATGCCCTCAGACGCCCTGCCTGGGGGTAGCGGGTGGTACAGGCAGTTCTCACTGGAAGCAAACACTCTGTCAGGTACTGAGGTACTAGCTGTTTAGGGCTTTGTATGTCATTATCGTCAACTTGAAGTCAATGTGGAAACAAATCGGTAACCAGTGCAAGGAGGCCAGAATAGAGCTTATATGCTGATGTTTACTAACTCCTGTCAAAAATCTGGCGGTTGTGTTTTGGGCCAATTCAGCCCCACATAGAGAGCACTGCAGTAGTCTAGTTTTGAGACTACCAATGCATGATCCCGCATAGTGAGCCCCCAAGTGTCTAAATAGGGATGCAGTTGAGTGATCTGCCACAGACGGAAGCGGATCATATTGAGATGCCCCATGCGTTGCCTTGTCTAATGACTTTAAGCCACTTTCAACCAGTAACGTCTTCAAAGGTAGACAGAGCACTTGACCGCTGGAGAGCCACAACCTCCTCCTTAGATAGTGGCCTGGCCTGGCTTCTAAAAACAGCCAGGCCGTTTACAATAGAATGGGCCACAGAAATAATCAGTGGGTCTCTCCAAGAGGGAAGGGTTAATCCAATTCTCAAGGAGACACTCATTAGGCCCATTTGAAATAAACCAAAAGGAACCTGTGGTTTCAACATATAGCTCTAGTGTGATTTTATCCTGTTTACCTACTGGTCTAAATAATAATAATACATTACATCTTTCTCAGTCATCCAGGTTCGTTTAACTGGGAGTTGAGTCATGGCTACTGGACTTCTTTTTTGAGAGATAGAAACGTTTCGCTGTTCATCCAAACAGCTTCATCGGTCTTCATGTGAGTCCATGAAGCTGTTTGGATGAACAGCGAAACGTTTCTATCTCTCAAAAAAGAAGTCCAGTAGCCATGACTCAACTCCCAGTTAATACATTACATCTTTATTCAGTATTTCAATATATCCATATCATCATTCCATGTGTATAACAATTCAGGTCAGAATGCTGAGCTAGAGCACAGGAAAGCTGGGTTCAAATTTCCAGTTGATGACAAAACTGTCTGGGAGGCCAGTGGCCAATCATTAGTTCAAAATCTAATTTATCCGAAAGTATTGCTGTAAGGATAAAAATGGCTGAAAAGACCATATGCATAACCCTGGCATGGAGAGAACGTGAGATAGAAATGCAATAAATAAATACATCTAATTGCTGGATAAGCTCTGTGTTGCAATTCCTTTCTCAACTAGATAATGCTTGGTCAATGTCACTGTCCGACCTCTTTGAGGCCTCCAAAGGCAGGCAGGCGAAGGAGGATTACAATAAAACCAGTTACTTACCAGCTATTGCTCCAGCTAAAAGCAAAGATCCAGGGCCAACCCGCCCATCTTCACCCGCAAAAGCAGACTTTGTATGAGCATAACAGGGGAAGTAAATGGCAGAGAAGGGAATGTCACGGAGAAAACATGCCTTGGCTCCCTAAAATGGGGAGAGGAAAAAACCAAAAGCAGAATTAAAACTAAAAGCAAGCTATAAACCAAAAGCGAGTTATAAGCTATAGAGATAGGTGTTTCATTTTGGGAGGGGACTGGTTCCAAAATGAAACGCACCAGTCCTACCCTCTGGAACAAAACCAACCACTGTCTAACTCACGCTGGGCAAAATTCCAACCAGTAAGCAGCCTCCGATACGTTATCTTTCCCTCTCCCTGGTGCTGGCCAATCAGGCAGGGAGGCGGGATGATGCATATCCTTGCACAGCTCCATATTGGCCAGCACAAGGAAGAGGGAAAGATGACGTACCAGAGGCTGTTTCCTGGTTGGAATTTTGTCCAGTGCGAGCTAAGACAGTGGTTGATTTTGTTCCGGAGGGTGGGACTGAGTTCCAAATGCCAGCTATGCTGGCATGTTTCGTTTCAGAAACAGTCCCCTTCCGAAATGGAACACCCATCTCTATGTAGCTAGGACCAGATGAAGAATATCTGAATTCTGAGTCATGTCACAACCCGCTTGTTTATTCTCATTTTAAAAAAATCTGAGGTCACAATCTATTTCAGTTAGATTTGCCTAAGCTTTCACTGATCTAAACCAGCTTCAGCAGCCTTGTTTAAGTTGGACACCCAGTTTAGTTCTTTTGCTAATGATTTCTTTATACTTTGTGGACATTTTGGAAGCCAAAAGTATGCTACGTTTCAGAAAAACGTTCCTGCAGATGATTAGAGAATACAACCACAGAGATCATGAACCTTGCAGCGGCCTTTGGCTTAAAATGCTTGGCCATGACAAACACAAACGTACACAAATTTCTATTTCAAAAAGATGGAAAAGCTGTCTTCAACCCAGGCTGTGAAAGGTTCGTATAAGTGTGTGTGTGTGTGTGGGGGGAGTTTGTTGAAACAGAGAGGCAGTTCCAGTCCTATCTCTACACGTTCCATCCTTTCTCTCTTCCCTCTTCTTCCTCTTCCTCTTCCCTGGTTTTGACATCAGTGGTCCTGGAGTTTCTTCGTGTTACAACTCTGTGGCTGTAACAGTTCAGGATGCTGGATGAATGCAGAAACAAATTGCTAAAGCGCACCATTATTATTAACTTATCTACCACTCTAAAACACTCTCTGGGCAGTTTACACTTTAATTATGCAGGCTACACATTCTCCTTTGCTCCAGTGAGCTGGGCACTCAATTTACCAACGTTGGAAGGATGGAAGGCTCAGTCAACCCTGAGCCGGCTGCTTGAACCTGTTGGTATCAAGCTGAGGTCATGGGGAAGGAACATAGTCACCTCTGTTGACATGAATTTTTCCTTCACTTTCCCCACCTTCATCATGTTTTAAGGTCAGTATTTTTTACCCCAGAAGTGCCAGATTTAGCATGCCAGATTCATGGATGGACCAATACCACTGAGTTCTTTGCATCACTTTGAGGTTCACTAGGAATATCTATGGTTTTGTATTTTAATTTTTGACTGAAACTAGTATACAGTATCAATTTGGGGAATCCCCCAAAGCTCTTACATTTCTGTGTGATTTTTAAATAGTCACCCCACCCAGATCAGCCAGACAGACCAACACAGCTACAGCTCTGGCTCCTTGTGTCTTCAAAAACCAAGCCACATTCAATGCTTTGTATCATCAACAAAATTATCCTATAAGTCAAAAGACTCCAAAAGACTGTGTGGAAAGAGCAGGCAACCATAAAAAACAGCACTAGCTTTGATACAACTATAGTAAGCCAAAATACAGACAAAGACATTAGCCCTTGCAAGCTGGCTTTTACAGAACTATGGTGGCAATGTCTGTCATTTGGTGCAAATGTTATAATTGCAACAAAATGCTTATTTCCATGACACTCCATTCCCTTGCTTTCTTCCTGCACTCACGCTCTTCTTATTATGCTGCTCTGCACCCTTTAGGGGTTTCCCCCCTCCTAACGTGTTAGATTTATTTTATTTCTGGAAACCCTAAGTTTGCCCTCGGCTTCTTGATATCATTCATATAACAGATGTTGAAACTTCCAAATCTGCATCATGCGACTGGAGCTGCAACCTTGCATGAATCTGCAGCAAGGGCTTTAGAAACACTTAATGGGATGTCAAATTTCCACCTATGGAAGACAGGCACATCCCATGGAGATAAATCCATTTATGAGCTTGGTTTATATGACGTACAATACCAAGTGTTGCATTTCTCCGTGGCAGGTGAAGTTGGAGACGAATAAACAGACCTTCATCTCAAATTTTATTTCCCCCAAAAGGCTGAAAAAATCCCCATGGCACACAAAATCTTTTTTGATCAATGGACCCTGGAGAACTGTCAGGGTGCTAAGGGCAAGGGGCATTAATGGATTTGCTTCGCTTTTCTATTTTTAACTGTAACTATTATTTTAACTGTGGCTTTAAAATGTGTTTCAACCGCGTCCTTGCTAACGTACCAGATTTAATTATATTTTATGATTCATAATTTTTTATTGTACTTTGTTACAACTTATACTGTAAGCCACCTTGCATGCTCCGTTGAGAGTTCTTAAAACGCTGGATGGTACAGGGCAATCGTGATGTTCTCCCAGTTCACTTTCCTCATAGCTCGACTAGCTTTAACGTGCAAGGGACATGCACGGCCACCCTTGGCATCTCTCTGCATTTATGGGATGCCAGTACTCCTTCTGCAGGTTCACCCAAGTCCTAGCCTAAGCATTATTCAAAAGGTAGCATCATGCTCTCTTTCTCTGTTTGGCATAAGGCGACTTCTCTATGGTGGCTAGGCAGAGATCTGTATATATTGTTCTTTTTCAACATCACCTTCACCCTTGAGTCTGTAGAACACCACAAGGCCAATGTTCTACTTGGGGTTTTTTTTTTGGGGGGGGGATTACATAGGCACTTTTGTATCTTTAAAACAATTGATGAAACAAGCCATTCCCTCTTAAGCTCATGGTTTTCTAAGTTCTACAATAGCCTCAAACATGGAAACAAGTACTGTTTAAAAGTCCCCAAGGTAACATGCTTTCAGATGCAAGAAAGGAAGCATCTGTCACCCTTAGCAGGCAGGCGTTGTAAACAAAGCCGGATCAAAACTTGGATCCACTTTATTAACCACTGGCTTTGGCACTGTTCCAATGTCTCAACAGTATAAAGTTTCCTCTCCTCGCTCTGTTTTTAAGTCTGGGAAAGCCTGTTTAAAGGCAGGCCTCATTTAACTTCAAGTTAATCACCTGCAACCCAGCTAATGCCAATTAAGAAAGCTTAAGGAAGAAAGTCTAAAGCATCATGCAAGGCCAAAGGAAGATTTCCTCCACAATGCCTTGGCACAGTTAACTGGGGGGAAAGTTCTCACTGATTGCAGTGATGTTTATTTCCGAATTAGGCTCAGTCCACACGGTAGCTTTACTTTGCTCCACACACTTTTTTTTTAATGTCAGCAACATTAGTCAGAAACCTCAAGACAGCTGCCATGTTAATTCCCACCAAAGTGTTGGGATCCCAAGACTTGGAAGTCACTAATTCTTCTTCCTAATAACAAAGACATAATATTCTGTCACAACTGTAATTTAATGAGCAATTAACTTCAAGCCTTCTGCAGTGTATCTGTAATTATTGTGGAGCTGTGGCTTCCCTACATGGCAGTGGAGGATTATCAGACAAGACAAGCATTCCGGTGTGGAGCTTTAGGAGACAATGAAGTGGTCTGATACCAAAAGTAAAAACTGCAGCCAGTTTTTAAAAAAGTAACTAAATTGTAACTATTTTAGTTACTTTCAAGGAGGAAAATAATTACTTTGACTTATCAAGAACAGTACAGTAATTGCAGACTCTAGGGTTGTACCTGCAACAGGTTATGTTTTTAAAGTAACTCTTTAATTGGCTAAGTTTGTTTCTGGCTACTTAGATATGGATCTCTTGGGTAAGCCTTTGTAGGGAGAGCATCTTCATCATTGTATGTCTACTCTTTACTTTACCAACTCATTGCCTCTTCACCTTCATTTACATTCTTCTAATAACCTCTGAAGCCTTTTATCTTGGATTGAATCTTAGAAAACAAATCGACATGTGTGTGTCCAAAGATGGGGATAATGAACTCAGAGCTAGGGTAGGTTCTTTAACATGCTAATTCCTGCTTATTCCAACCTTACCTGCAAATTTGAAAAAGAAAAAAAAAGAAAAAGAAAAATAAGGATCTAAATAAACTATTTCTACTACAAGGGGAGGGTAATTACACTCACAAAGGCACCTCTGTGTCAGGGTTGGGCACAAGGAGCCAGAAGGTCTGGGAGACTCAGGCTTAACCTAGTCTCCTGCAGTGAATGCACATTGTCTTGTGTAAGGGGGAAAAATGCCAGACAGGGAAGGGAGGAGGGAATCTCGCCGAATTCAAGACAACAGTAGTGCACCTTGTCTAGGAGGGTTATTTAATGCTTCTGGCACCTGTACTTACCGCCATCCCCTCTTTTTCTACCTTACAGGTTTAGAATTTATTTGGCATGTATAATTGTTATTTTGATCCTATAGCAACAAACAATAGGCAGCATGTCATTTCTTGATCCGTTAGCATTCCTCTTAGGTTTCACCCGCAACTTAACCCTTCCAATTCAGATCGGCCGTGACACTGGACCCCATCCACTCCCTGGCAGCCCCGTTCTTCCATTTCACCTTATCTTGTTTCAAAATCTCTCTGTTAAAGCTTTAAGAATCTTGGCTGGTGTTTCGGCAGGAATCTAGACTAGTTCAGCTTCTGCCCTCGCTTTGAATATCCAGCAGGGTTTAACAAATACATCCAAATCACTTAAGCAAAGATTACTTCTGAACAATCTCAATCTGAAAGGAAAACTGGGCAGCTTTGAACGCTAGTCTGGATTCACCTTATTTTGCTAGTATAAGCTGAATGTAAACATTTGCTATCATTCTCACACATGGAGTGCCTATAACACCACATAGACAAAGGTGCATCATTCAACTAGTATCGGCAAATATTTGAAAGTCCTAGTTCTAGTTCACCATTCTGAAATATTTTTCTAGCTCATATCAGGGTGGCTCCTTGGGTTATAAAAATGACACATCTAACCCTAATAATAATTAGATCTAAAGACGCCTCTGCAGGGTGGATTTGATTTAAATCATGATTTAAATCACTAGTCAGTAAGGCTCAATTTAAATCATGATTTTCTGCAAATACTCATTTTTTTTTGCTGGAGTTGTTTTAATCTTAATATTTACAACTAGATGAAGGTTTCATTTTTAAAATAATAACTTTTCAGATGAGTTTTACAGTTACATCAGTAAATTAGTGATTTGGTGGTTATATATCATTAGAAATAGATAGATAGATAATTGTGAAATTATTGCAAAGTTTCTCCAGTTTAATAGGTTAATCATTCATATTTGGACAACTGTTCTGTTGTACCTTACTGGAAGGAGAAAAATAATCATTACCTTTATAATAACAATTTAAATAGTTTTATTTAACCAAAACAATATTATATAGTGTTCTGTATACTGGTATTTGCTTAAACATCCATGTTTGTTGTTTTACTCCTCAAGGAAGAGAGTGAGAATGATAACCCTCAGGCTGCTATAATCACAAAGATCTCAAGATGTGGAGTACTTTGCTCAAAAATTTCACTTTCATTTTACTGTTTGCCCCTCCCTCCTCAATATTTACTCCCTGTGCAGACCTATTCCATTCCAAACAACGTGTATTCATTGAACTTCTTGAAACGTAGCACTTAAGAGTTAAGAGGGTTGATTTAATGCACACAGATTTGCAGAGGAACAATGGGATTAAGGTCTTTTTCTCAATTCTGATGTTTATTTTATAAAAAAATTTTGCTATGAAGGAGGCATGTTATCATTTCAGACCCAAATGCATGGTTTTGATAATAGAAAAACCAAGCATCTTTGATAATATCTTCTAGACAGAAAAAATCCCCCAAATAATCAGAAATCTCTGGGAGAGCCTGGCATTGTGAATGAATTAATAAAGCCTTATGCTACATAATTAAAAACCAATTTCATGATGAATAAGCTATCATGTATCTTAACTAGAACAGGATCTTTAGAGAGATTTTTCCTCAAAAAGAATTTAAATTTTAAAAAACTGATTTAAATAATTTTTTAAAAAAATCATTGATTTTTATCCACCCTGCTCCTCTTCTATTCCAACGGCATCACATCGATTCTTTAAACTGAACAAATATAATTGAAGAATTTTGGCAACCGGACCAAAGCACAAAAAATTAAAGACACAAAATACCTAGTGGCTCATAAACTTGATTTCTTAATACCATCTCGTGGCAGTCATCTTTTCACGAACATAAAGTCAAATATGAAATATATATTTCAGTTTTGACAAATACTTTATATTACTTATTATATATCATTTCTATAAATACAGAAGAGTGTTGTTTCCAATTTTAGAGGAACCATAATGCTACATCTAGGCAATTCTATTTTATTCTTAGGAAACAAAAATGCCAGTACATTTGTTAAAAGAATGACAGGTAGAAGTGGACGGAAGTGCTACAGTGTGTCGTAACAAACTTTGTCCACGAGAAGAGGTAAATATTAAAAGCATTTCAATAGTGTCTAAAATGTTCGCTTGGAAGCACAAAGAAACAATCTAATCTTTTTCAGGCAAACACATTTCAGAATAAAAAGATAAGGCAGAGGAAGAACACAAAGGAAAATAAGCAGCTTTAGGCTGTTTGGCAAGAGAGTAACCACTTGTTAAACTCCTCCAAGCCTGCTTAGTTGTCTAACATCTTCTGCAAGGCCTCCTCCACCACCATTTTTACCAGACCAGTAATATAACGTTGTTACCTTGGGCAACCAACTGAGGCATCCATTATCAAGGGGGCATGTTCCCAATTTTATTCTGTTTTGTTGCACAAAATCCAAAGGTCGTTCCCCGCACAATTATACTCACTACTTAGGCAACATATATTCCAGAATGAAGCCACGTCATCTGGGATTCATTCTGTCGCATATCCTTTAAGATAGATATATCACCATGATGTCGCCATTGAGATGGTGAGAACAGCTTCCATCACTATCACCCCTGGCTACCTGACTACAGCCTCCACATTCCCTATGAGAGATTATAACAACAACAACAACAAAATCCATCCGATAGTATTTTGGATTTACATGAATGTTTAGCTGCAGTAATGAAACGGATGAGGATGAACAAATTGAAATTAAACCCAGACAAGACAGAGGTGCTGCTGGTCAGTCAAAAGGAAGAACAAGGGACAGGGGTGCAACATGTACTGGATGGAATCACACTCCAATTGAAAAAAGAGGTGTGCAGCTTGGGGTACTCCTGGACTCATCCTTGAGCCTGGATGCCCAGGTCACAGCATTGACCAGGAGCACATCTGCACAGTTAAAGCTATTACGCCAGTTACACCCATTCCTTGAGAAAGCTGCACTGGCCACGGTGACACATGCCCTAGTGACACCCTGGCTGGACTATTGTAATGCGGTGTATGTGAGAATTCCAATGAAAAGTCTCAGGAAACTTCAATGGATTCAAAATGCAGCAGCCAGATTGCTGACTCGGGTGGGTTACAGATATCACATTATACCTCTATTAAAGCTGCTCCACTGGCTGCCAATCATCTACCGAGCACAATTCAAAGTGCTGACCTTAACCTACAAAGCACTGTACGACCTGGGTCCTAGCTACCTTAAAGATTGAATCTCACAGTATGAACTGGCTGGGGTGCTAAGGTCATGAAGGGAGGCCTTTCTCTCCATCCTCTCACCCTCACAGGTACATATCTTGGGAACACAGGAAAGGGCCTTCTCAGCTGCTGCACCCAGACTCTGGAACTCCCTCCCACTAGAGGCCAGGACTGCGCCATCTCTGATGTCTTTCCAGAAACAGGCAAAGACTGTTCTCGTCAGGCAAGCTTTCCCTGAATGGTGGACTATTATTATGTGTCTTTTATGAATTTACCATACATGGTTACACAGACTTTGTGTTTATAACCACTTATAACTTTGTGTTTATATCTCTCCTTGTGTGATTACACTGACACTATGTTATCAGTTGTTAGTTCCCATCGCTCATAACCTTTCTACCATACATGATTGCATGGAATTTATACTCTTTCCTTAACTGCTCATGTTCTCTTTTAGCTTTAATGTTGCCTTATAATGCTGCAAGATACCCCACAGTTCCCTGTTCTTAAACTTGAATATGTCTTTTATTGTACTGGACTGTGATTTGTCCCTTATTACTGTAAGTCACCTTGGGTCCTTATACAAGGAGAAAGGCCGGGTAAAAATACTCAAAAATAAATAAATAATTAAAATTTCTGCAATAGCTCAGTAGCTGAGGTCTCTGACAAGAGATCCAGAGGTTGGGAGTTCAATTCCCATGTGTGTCTCCTTGAGAGAGGCTGATACCTTCCAGTGCTACAGTTGAAAGATTGTTATTGTTCTCATCTTCATCATTAGTCACCTGGCACATCTCTGCCCTAACTATATATGCTCTACGTGCCTTTCACACTCTGCTGATCACACCTTCTCTCACCTAAGGTTCTTTTGCCCATGTCCTAATCCATCATGCTAGCTCTGATTTTGCTTTATGATTTTAAGTCCGCAAATTTCCCCTTCTGCTGCTTTTGGGGTGGGTGGGTGACGTAGACTCACAGTGGCACACAGACCAAGGTTTAAATTCCTGTTTTCCATCACACACTCCGAACCCAAATTACATTTCTTCCCAGCTCTGTGGCTGCTTTTTTTCAGGCGGGTGAGTTGCGGGGGGGGGGGGGGCAGGACAAAACCTATAACTAATATTACACTTGTGATTAAACGAAGCTGATTTTAGAGCAGAGCTATTTTGGAATATCAGTTTTACTTTTTGAATTACACATCTGTCTTACATCAAAATACCTGGAGCTAATAATGTTCATACCCTTCACTATGACTCTGGAATCCTATGAACACCAATGCAATCTAAATACCAAAAAACACAACATTAGCAAAAATGGATTTAATAATCTGTCTGGTGTAGAAAGATATAATTAGTTTGTGTTTTTAAGGTTGGCATACCTTCAAAGTTATAGTTTCATTAAGAAAAAAAATTAAAATGCCATGACTTAAGGACTGAATAGACTGCAGCTCCCCATGCACCTTGAAAGTCTTCAGACCTGTAGGGTGTTTCATATATTCTCTCCCTTTCACTTGTAAATATTTGCCCCCCAGCAAGACTGTAACACAAGTTACTGAGAGTCTCTCTGAAGGATAAAGCTGCCAAAAGAAAGATAAAAAGCTAACAAGTTAATTGAAGGGGGGGGGTCAAGCACAACCCATAGTATTTCCCACTGAATGTCCAGACTGTTCTACAGTCCCAAAAGACACCTAACACATTCCCTCTCAACCAAGTTAATTTCCTCAAAGGTTGATGAGAACAGGGCTGAGTTAATAACAATGGTGAAGCAACACAGACATGGAATCCCTTTTGTTGTTTTTTTCCCTCTTTACCTCTTCTAATGCCCCCCCGAAAGATTTTCAAAAATTGCTACATACATATACACAATCATTTCAAGACAGCAGACATAGCAAAGCTGGTATGCAACTAATGTTAATGCCACTCAGATGTGTTTACATGTCAAGCCACAGAAGAATTTATCAGCAGTAGTTACAGCTACTTTGTCAAATGGGTGAATGTTTCCCTTGATGACATATGCTCACTTAGCGCTAATGGGAGGAGAAACGAACCACAAAAGCATCCACTGTGAGCAGAACTAACTCTTGAACTTGCAGACTCGTTACTGCCATCCAAGGAGGAAATAAAACACTAGACAGCTTTGGGTGTGTGGGTGTGGGTGTGTTGTGCTGTTACAGTCATGACTGACTCTTCGTGACTCCATGTCCATGGAGTTTTCTTGGCAAGAATACTGGATTGGTTTGCCAGTTCCTACTCCAGGCACCAACAGCACCTGGTATTCCCTGGTGGTCTCCCATCCAGGGAATACCAGGTGCCGATGTGCTCAGTGGCTAACATCAAAACAATTATTTGCCTACCAGTTCCTTAGCCATTGGTTGAGTTGTCAAGTTTTTCTGGCACTGAGAAAAAGAAACCATTGCACTGCCGTGTGATGTATTCATTCAATTTGTATCATGCCATTCTTCCCAAGACAGGGTATGGCACCGTGACAGGCAACATTTAAGTAGAGTCTAGCTGTTCAAGTTGCTGTAAAACCATATTTGTGGGTACCCAAAGTGGTGCAGTAGAAGGAGTAATGGACTAGACTCAGGAGACTCACTCCTTAAATACCTCACTAACCTTGAAAACACTACGAGAGTCGCTACAAGTCAGTTCTGACATGGTGGCACATAACAACAATCTATATTTACATGCTTGGGGTAAAATACATGAAATAAAACACATGATATGATAAATGCAAGCATCTACACCCCATATAATCTTTCCCTATTGTTAGTTCTGCTGAAAGCAGAAAAGCAGAGTGGGTGAAGGGCCATTCTCATTTCTTGTCCGCTGTCTTCCCAGTCCAGCTGCGCAATGAAGTAGCTTTGACTGGCACATCAAGGTCTCCAAGATCCAAAAACCTGTAGAGTTTGGAATCCTAAAGTTAAAGTTCTTTCCTTCCTTTCCCTAAGATGCACAGCAGTCTGACCAAACCAATCAGATGAGGAGTTTCTGTTTGTTTGTTTGTTATATTTGTAGACCACCTTTCTCCCAATAAGGGGACCCAAGACAGCTAGTCCTATAACACCATAGCCTCCTAACCCACTGGCAGGAAATGCAATATCAGAGGCTCTTCTATGACCAAAGAACCATTTCTCTAGCCAAAATTATGTAGGCCTCTTGTGATGCCAGAATGGAACATTAAGGCATTTGCTTTAAAATGGAGGAAGCATGAAGAGAGGCAAAAGAACTAGGAGATAAATAGCTGGGTTTAGAGCTGGGGCAGTACATTGGCTTAAATTGCAAAGAGGAGGAGGATTCATGTCTAAATCTGACATCATTAGCAGACTCCTGTTATACTTATGGGCTCTTAAGTAATTCCAAAATGAGGGAATTATTAGTCTTTCGGAAGAATTGTATAAGCGACACTTGGGTTAATGTAACTGTATTTCTGGAAACTCTTATAGTTTGCCAATTTCTATTAAGGGACACACTTTTCAAACACCAAATACATTCTGTTTAACTTAAAGGTTACAGTCAAAATATATTACCTTATAGAGGCCAAAAAATCCCAAATCCCGCAACACAGTAAGGGCACTGACACGAGGACCAGTCGTGATCTCCCCAGCCACTTGCAAACGAATCTTGACAATTTCGAGTGGATTTGTGAAAATCACTTGAGATCCTCCAGCCTGGTGGAAAGGAAACACACATACACATGAGTGAGACTGTGAAGATGTACCCAATGCAGCACAGAGCAGGAGTAGTGAAACACTGGCCTCCCAGGTATTTTGGCCTTCCAATTCTAAAAACCCTGGCCAATATGACCAGTGGCAAGGAATCTGAGAACTGCAGTCCAAGACATCTTGATAGGCAATCATTCCATAACCCGGAAGTCAAGGACAATTCCCCAAATAATGCTGGAAAAGTAATCTGTTCATTCCAGCAACCCTCCAATGACATTTCTAGTCTTGTTTCATTAAAAGAGCTGGCATAGCAGCAATGCTTGCGAGACTGTACTAAAAGGTAATATGTCACCAATTGTGCATTTTATTTGTAACTGGTTTATGGCCTGCAAGCTAGCAGATTTTTTTACTCCATTAATTGAGGAGTCCTAAGATAAATGCTGCCCTGTTGCATCAATAAAAAGTTCTGCTAAAAGAAAGCCTTCAGTAGCATCTATTTATACTATACGGAGTAAGTCAGAAGTACAGAAAAAGCAACTCATAAGCAAAATGGCATTAAGAAGAACAAAGAACTGGAATCTGCCTGATAAAATCTTTGGCACACGGCGGAAGAATGAGATCTGCCAGAATTTCTGTGTCTTCCAACCTCACCCCCAATTTTGTCATTGACATGAAAATTGCTGTGGAACATATGTATTTACAACAATTAATTTCCTCTGTCTTTAAAGTGTTGCTGATCTGCAAATTTTGTATACCCTCAAACAACATTTGGCTCAGTAACTGCTCGCCTAATCTGAACACCATTTTTCTAAGAGCAAGAAATATTTTATCAGTTTTCCTCATAGCACTCAAGAACTCAATGGAAGAAATGAAGAGGTATTTAACAACAGTTTACGGTGAAAAAACAAAATCTTGAGTAACAATTTGACAACTTCCTCGAAGTAGCTAATGGTAAACTACTGCCAACATTCTGAAAACATCATCATTTGGGAAGACTAAAGTACTTCACTAACAAACTAATGCTAGGTATGGGTTACTAGGAAAAACTTAGATGGGTTGGAAAATAAACTGGTTCTTTTAGGGAAAGAAAATGGCTTAGAGCTTCAATCATTCAGGGAAACAGAAAGGCGCCACAGATTCAGACCCTCTTTTCTATTCCGCTCAGAAATTACATTGGCAGCACTTCTTCACAGTTTCAAGCCAGCCTACTTTCCTAACCTACCAGGAGATGTCACAGACTGAATCTGAAATCATATACAGTGGACCCTTGTATAACAAATGGTTTGTATAACATAAAATCTGTACAATATAAAAAATTCTGGAGATAGGGGAAATTTGCTTAACATAATTGCCTATGGGGAAAAACCGTACAACATAAAAATGATTGCAATTAGGGATTACAGTGACCCCCTCCGCCTATCGCAGGGTTTTAGGGATCCAATCTGACCCGCAATAATTGAAAATCCATGATATGCAGACGCAGGTCAGGTTGGGCCTGGGGGGTCTAGCTAGGGGCTCTTGTACTTACCCCCGGCCTGGCACTGCCCTGAGCGGGCCTGTGAGGGCCTTTCTTGGTCTTTTGGCGGCCCCAAAAGGGCCTCCCTGCAAACCGGAAGTCATTTCTGAGGCCTCCAACAGGCCCTCCCCCCTTACCCCAGGCCTTTCACCCTTACCCCAGGGGGTCTTTTTTCATATACTGTGGTCCTGCAATATGCCGGACCGCAGTATATGAACCGCAAATGGGCAGGGGACCACTGTACTCCATTTTCAATGCATTCCTATGGGAAATTTGTATAAAGGAAAATTTGCTTAATAGAATTTCATTTGGAACGAATTAATTCCTTTATACGAAGTACCACTGTATATGCAAAGCACGTGCTCTATTAGTTATGCCCCTCCACTTTCCATCATCATAACCAGATATGTCAGACCTCACTGTAGACTTAGAGCTAGCCCACCCTGCACTAGGGCTGGATACCAAGTGGTGAGAAGCAAATTGAGTCGCTTGTGGAATAGGGTGGGGAAGGGAGGAAAAAAGATGTGGAGCCTGACTTCCTGCAGTCCTTCAGAATCCCCTTGTTTGACAGAAGTAGACAAAGAAGTTATGGCAGCTAACAGAAGCAAATTGATGAGGATCTGATCACATGCTTGGTTGTGTGCTGGTCACAAGACTGGGAGCTTGTTAAGTAGCCTTATTTGAATGGTGCACCGCCACTTCCACAACAGAGAAAAAGAAACCCAATAGAAATTTGGATTAGGTGGCTCCGGTACCAAATGGCTTCACTGAAATGTTTTTGTTCTGCTGTGTGGCAAATCCACTCCTGTGCAACAGAGTTGTTCCGATGCCACTCTTGGTCACAGAGAATAAAATCAAGATAACCGAGAGATGCTAAATGAAAGGATATCTGGACGCGCCTTTCCTTCTCCTCTTCTTTCATTTTCCTCCTTGCTCTCCCCATTACCTAAATCTCTTCCAGGGGATTTCCTAATCCTTCACAGTAGACTTTGCAGGAGGTGAAGAGACTGTAGTAAGGCGATGGCATGGACTCCTTTTTATTCTGCTGACAGAGGATCTCTGCTCACAGAGGGCCTTTCGTTTGACTAAATTTGACCTGAACTTCATCCTTCAGTCAGACGTTCATAGAACTCAGGAGACGCTAAAATAAAATTTTAAAAACCCTGCAACTCTCATACTGAGGGAACGTGGGAAATCCAGTCCAAAAATGGACTGGACTTCTGTGTATCATAGAACAGTGTTTTAGAGTTTTTGATGGCTTTTGCCTATATTAAAACTCTGAAGGCTACTCCTGTTTGTCAACAGCATGCTAATGTAGAACAAATGTTTAAAATATGCTGTATCTCTTCCTGTGAACAGATACAGCATGTTCTATCATTGCACATGGGGCCTCATAAGCTTTTTCTCATGATACATGGAGGAAATCTGACACAGATGGATTATGTTAACAAACCAAAGATGACCACTCCAATCTTTAAAATCCTTTGAAATCAATGGGACTACTTAGGGTTATTAGAGGTCAAGTCATTCATTTCTGATCTTGAGCCAAAAAAATTTAAACTCTCAAGTCCACTTTCAGGCTGCCTTTGTCCAGCATTCTCCACAACTGAGATGCAATGAGCTATTTCCTTCTATTTATTTTAATGAGCTGCAACTGTGGGTATCATCCATAGACTGACATAATTAAAGCAAGGACTCTGTCCTTAAAATATTCTTCTTGAAGTTACAAAACTTTTTTTAAAAAAATCTGCTAGCAGTCTTCCATCTTTGTGATTAAAAACTACACGTGTCACCTGCGAAATCAACCTCATATGACCAAACTTAACATAAAGAGCCACATTTTGAAAGCCTTGAAATGTAAAGAATGGAAGACTGCATTTTTCTGTCTATAAGATGCCCCCATGCATAAGTCAACCTCCACTTTTCCAACCCAAAATTAGTTTCACAACCATACAATTCTCTCCTTGGCTTGCTTCCATGTATAAAATGGAATTTTTAGTCCAACAATTTTAGACAAAAGATATAGTCCTATACATGGGAAAATGCTGTAAATTATTTCTAAGAAGGCAGATACAAAACGGTGCAAGAATTTTAAACTAGGGCATCTTTATACCCACTTGGTAAATAAGTCCACAAATATTACTAGCCTACACAAGCTTTCTATTAGCCAGCTAGGAGAACGGTAGCCCGAATTTATAAGCTTGTAACAGAGAAAGGAATCAAAGCATAATCCAGGCTAGTTAATAAATGCACACATACACACATACACACATTTGCTGAAGCAGATAGAATGAAGCGATTGATTCTTTGCTCTATTGGTCATAAAGCATTTGCAATTGGCCATAAAGCATTTCATTGCTTTATGAAGCAACTGATCTCCTGCCAGCCTGCCGCATTTCCATGCTGGTCATGGAGAGAGGATTCCTCTCTCACCTACCCTGCTTCCCCTCCCATGGCTAGAATGGAAACCAGTTTGTGGTATCCCTCCTCTGTGAGATGTGTTCACTAGCCTGGATGGAATTTCATGCCTTTGCTCGCACTGAAGGTCTGGCTTCCCACTGCAACTAAGCAGACTGTAAAATACAGCCTTGCTTTGCAGTGATTTGTTTGATATCCCATGACTCTACAAATTCCACAACAAGGCACAAACAACCATAAGGGAGAGGGAGAGCCTCTGCTTTGTAATCCAAATGTCCTAGGTGATGAGGAGCTACACGGAGTACCAGTTGGGGCCTATCTTGTACTCAGGCAAGTCAAACGTTCCTAAAAGATTAGTCTGGCTACAATATGCTAATTGATGATCTCGTACTCTGAGGCAAGACGTAATAAACATCCAAAAACGTAACTAAACAGCCAGTTTAGATCCTGCGGTCTACTAGAATTTAAACCTACTTCACAAGCCTGATGTTTATAAACTCCTATAAACGGTGTTCTGCATGCAGAGATTCAAGGCAACACTCTAACAAACAATGCAAAAGGCACTTAAGTTAAAATATCAGCCTACACTTTTCGAAACAAAAACCCCAAACTGACAGGCTACTATTTTAATGTGAAGTGAAGGTAAAAACCAAACGGTTTCAGGAGTGAAGGACCACACAACAAGACAGCAATAACTTGACTTATCCGTTCTGTGTTGTAGGTTAATATATTTTTAATGGGAAATTGTTCTGCACTTTTTCAGTGACAACTCTGACTAAATAAAAAAGCACACAAACAACATCCCCCACATGCACCCTGATATCACTAGATACCTCTCGATGGCAGTATAACCTTGTACACACATGTCTATCATTATTTTTCTGTATTTCCCAGATAAAAAACAGAAGGAGGGCAAGAATCTTCTATTTCCTTCTTTGTCTAAGAAACCCCATTCACTCTCATGAAATACAAAAGTAACAAATTAGTTAAATGCTGCTTATCATCTAGACTATATTGCACACAGTACAACTGTGCATTGCAACAAGAGGCAGTGGATTCAGAGCCTTACATACTATTACACTTAAATCATTCTATCATAATAGATATTTGCTCCTCCTTTCTAGTCTACTCTTACCTCAGACTCCCCAGAGTATTACAAAAACCTTTACAAAGTAAGCTGCCAGAAACACTGAAATTCCAAGTTCGCAGAGTAAAACGTATTTAAACACAATCAATTGCTGGGTGCATAAAAAGCAATAAAGAGCCATGGGATAGCAAAATAGACTATCAAAGGTATCATAATCCACTTCCTGAGATGAGTGAAGTGTTAGCCAGAAATTAAGGTACATCTGTACTCTACACATAATTAGGTGGGATTGTAGAGAGCAGAGGGTCAAAAGAAAATTAAATGCAGGAAGTACTGACAAAGACAATTCCATTTACATAATAGATATATAGCTGTGCTTTGTAAACAGTTTGAAAACTGAGAAGAACCTAGATATTCTAGGCCACCATCCCCTGCGCATATTATCTGAAAATGAGACAACAAAGATTGTTATAATTTAAAAAGAACCAGGGCTCTACGCAGCCCAGCATACTGTTCCAGACAGCAACTAGTCAGTCAGTCATATTCAGGGTTCCACTAGAAGAATATGATGACAGTGGCCTTCCCTGTTTGTCCTATAGCAAGAAGTGCTCGGAGGGGCTGGAAATGTAAAAACCTTCTATCTATTATGGTTGACAGCTATTGCGAGATCTGCTCTACATAAATCTGAGAACCCTCTAAGCCAGTGATAATTGCCTGTGTCTTATATTGTATAAAGCAATATTTTCCCTTTTCTGCTCCAGTTCTAATGTCACCAATTCACACAGACATACAAACACACAGACACAGACAGACACAAAGAGAGAGAGAGAGAGAGAGAGAGAGAGAGAGAAATAGTTCTTTATTGGCTTGATAACATAACTTTTCACCTTTCTGCATCTTTTGCATCTCTACCATGTTTGTGAGGGAAACACCACAGAACTATAAACAATCTAATAAGACCTCCTCCAATTTTCCATAATGGTGTTACAAGATCAGGCCACAGCAGAAAATTAGGCAAAACACTGACAATGAAAGAAATTCTGTTTAGACCTTCTTGCTTCCTCCGAATGAGACAGAACGGATTATATGACAGCACCTACCAGCACATTTAAGAAATCAGCAAATTCATAAACTAAATATTTCCCTCATACAGCTTTGCTTTAGACTATAGTCTCATAGATTTCTGTATTGCACCCTCCATAGTGTTAGTGCCAAACATAGCTGAGGAGAATAGCATCCTTCTTGTGGCTATTGACCACCCCACCTCTCTGCCTTCCTATATAATACAAATACCAGTCAATGAATACTTTCATTTCTTCTATCTGAAATGTAACTGTGAAGTTCTAGTAACTGGAGAAGCTTTGCTTTTTAAAAAAGCCGAAGAGCCAAGCACAAAATACAGCCCACAGCAGCATCTGCCATGCTGAAGCACAGTTGCTTAATGTTAATTAAATTAACATTTAAGTAGTATAGAGAAGCAAAAATTACAAAATATTAAGAACGCTACTAACATGGTGCAACTTTAGGCTTCTGAGCAAAATAAAACTAAACATTTTAATATTTTCTTGTTCTAATTTCCTAATGGCACATCTAAGTAGGAAAAAATATAGTTTATTTACAGGCCCTGACCGGTTCTTTTCTATAAAAACACAAGACTTGATATTTTTCACTTTATTAGTTATAGGAGTTCTTCTGAAGCTGAGCCAAGAAATCAAAGTGGAGCCTATTTGATTGATGTTATAAAAGCAATTAAGTCACAGGTTTGTCAAATATGTTAACATTTGGCTTTGCCTCTAGTATGTGTCTATTTTGACTGCAAGTAGTAGAAAGTAGTAACGTTTAATGATTTACAGACCTTCCATGTCTTAAGGTCTGGTAGCTGAATTAAATCTATGACACCATCCTTTTGCTTTTATAATTCTGTTTTGTAATTTATTAGTACTATATAGCAACTTTCACTATGACTTTTTAAAAAATACTTCTTAACTAAATTTCCCAATTTTTAGTAAAGAGCAGTTCACTATGAAACAAAAAAAATTAATCCTTCAGAGCAAACATTGAAACAAGATGAGATGAAAGGCAATGCAGAACCATAAATCTTTGTACAAATCAGCTTGAGAATTGAGCTCCTGAATCTCCAGTAAATTCCTATTTATTTTCAAGACTGAACAGCTAATCTATCCACCTGAAATGTTAAAAAAAGTAATCTTCTAAATATTATCAGGTTCCCTGATCCAAGTTAACAGCACACTAAGCAATTTCTTCTTTCCCAAATTAGGAATAGCACACTGTTTAGCCCTATCTACTTGCCTTGCTCTTTCCATAATGCCTTGTATCTGGAAATTCAGTGAACAAGGCAGTCTGAAGCTGAAGCAACGTGAAAGTCCTATGCAATAAATAAATAAATTTTGCTGCTCAAATCCCCTGAATGTTTTAGTAACAGGATAAACAACAAAAAAATGAGACCCTGCTATATTCCATATTGTTATTCTGAACACTCCATGTGAATCCTATATCTTGAGTTTCAATACTGTTAATAATTTCCCTTTCTGAAACCAGGGAGGAAAAAAAATAAAGCTTCTTTTCAAATAAAGTTATCACTGGGACTGGTAGATTTGAAGCCCATAGGCTTCAGGTAAAAAAGGAAGAGATAAAATGAAAGGCACAAAACTGTCAAGTCAGGACAAGGAAACAAAAATCTATATATGTACTCAGCAGCAGACAAGCCATAGATAAGTTGACTAACTATCTAACCATGTTGTGATTTAAGCTTCAATTTAGAAACATAATATTTTAATGAAGGGACGAGGAAACACTCTGAAATATTCTGTGTTGCAAAGCAACACTTCTGCATAAGATCGTTGTGAAAACAACACACTTTTTTATTTAGTGTAAAGACAAAACCTACTCATACCGAGCCAGCCCTGTAATGGATGCCAGAAGGTAACCTTCTCATCTCTTTCTAATAGACTACAGGAGATAACAATATGGTGTCCCACTCCCATTTAGGAAACAGGACTATTAGCTTTTGAGGGTGTACAAATTACATCTTTGACATGGAACCAATATTAAATCCCGAGTACAATCACAGACTATAGTTTGGCTCCTCTAACTAAGGGAATCTGTTTCCCCCACCACCACCACACAGACACACTGACATAGATCTCTGTACTCAGCACCTCCTTCCAGTATCCACCTCCCCACAAGCCTAAAAAGCAGAGTTTTCTTTCATCCACAACACTGACTTCTGCCAAATAAAATAACTTATCAGATCAAGGCTTTTGCTTACTGCACAATTTCCAGTTTTCTTCAGACGACGGTAATGGAAGACACTTGAACAGATTCCTGAGAGTAAAATGCACACCGAGCCACACAAGTTTCAATCTTTCAGAGCTGCAAACTGGTCTGAAATTCTGTCAGAATTATACACTTACACCCTACCAATTGAATCAAACAGTATTAACAGAATTCCAATTTTTTTTTGTTTTGCTTTGTTTTTAATGGGCATTTTAGTACTACGGTGATATGACACTTTCATTTAAGTGGCCTTCTGGCTTAAAAAAAAATATTACAAGTATTTTACTGGCAATTAATAGACGTCTCCAACATGAAATTATAAAATGCGGACCACCGCAAAGGTTATAGAGAATATGTGACAAGCAATGACATATTCTCTTCGCTGATACATCACGCCAAACATCATAGAAAGGAATTGTTTCTGAACCTGTGGAGATTGGGTGGTATTCAATTTTTCTCAAGAAAGAAAAGCAAGCTATTCTGAAGCAAGATCAAAAGTGGGACACAGCACTGAGGAAAACGTGGAAGTAGTAGAAGGGGGTGAAGACGCCACATCTAACCCTGCAGAATTTGAGTGAATAAGCCTCAAAATTCCACGCAAACACTAGCATGAAAACAGCATTTTGTGAAAGTATACGTTGAGCTAGGTTTACATTAGTTGGCCTGAAAGATAGCTCAGTGTGTTAGGCATCTGGCTGCAGATACGGAGGGTGGGAATTTGACTCCCCACTGTGCAATTCAGAAGAGCCAGCCTGTGTGGCCTTGGGCGAGCTGCAGCGTCCCAAGATGCCCCCAGAAGAAGGGAATGGTAAACCATTTCTGAGTACTTGCTACTTATAAAACCCTGAAATGGGTTGTCATAAGTCACAGTGGACTTGAGGGCACACTGTTGTGGCTGTTGTATTATCCATACAGTGGCTTTCAAGGCTTCTATCAGAGGTAGTTTCATTTATTTATTTATCACCCATAAGCTATGTCAGTGAACAGAACAAAAGAGGATGTCCCTCTTGTGTGCAAAGTGTTGTGTTCCACAACTGAGTCTAGGTCAGTGGTGACAAACCTTCGGTACTCCAGATATTTTGGACCACAATTCCCAGAATTCCAAGCCTAGATTGCCAATGACAAAGGACTGTGGGAGTTGTGGTCCAAAACATCTGGAGTGCTGAAGGTTCGCCATCACTGGTCTAGTCTCTCCCTTTATATGAATGTGGAGATTCATCCCCCAAACAACTCAGTCCAAGCAACTGAAAGCAAAGTACACCATCAACTGCAGAGACAAGTCTGAATCAAGACTATTATGGTTTCTGTGACTAATGCCCAAGAGTCCCCTTACGGGGTGGCAATGGAGATATGGGAATCCTTCCTTCTTTCTTCCTTTTTTAAAACAAGTCAATTGTTTATAGTGTTTGGTGCTTAATCAATTATTTCTCATCAATGAAGAAATAATTTAAATGTTTTATTTGGTTTGTACGTGCAGACTAAAAAGTATTTAATTAGGAAAACACACACACTACAATGAAGGCCATCTAAAGGCTGGGTATAGTATATGTTCTCTCTTGGTAATTCTCCTACTACTGAGAGTCATATTCTGCTAGGAGCCACAGGCCAAGATAATACAAGAGGAGCCACAAACTGGAACATTGTTTTTTTCACTCTCTCACTCATTATCTAACTAGATCCTTTGAACTTCACTTAATTTCAAGCAAACAGCAGAAGGCCTCCTTTTAAACTGGCTCCATTCACCTATAGCTTCCTCTGAATTATTACTGAAGCAAAATGCGGCTTCCAAAAAGCAATGCTAATATTACAGGGTCTCTACCTGCAGTGGTTGCAAAGCATGATTGCAGAAATTTTTAACTCCACAAGAACTTTAATTGCCAGCATGTAAAAGTCAGAGGCCAACATCATTTAAGAGTTTTCCACATTTGTAAGGGTACTTACTTGCACATGTGACCATCATGCTTTCGAGACTGCTGACTGTATGAGCAGAATGTGACAGCTCACAAAACAACTCACATTACTTGTGACATTTCCCTTACATGATCACCTAAGCAACAGGATTCTGGCCAGAGAAAGTAACTCATTCTGTCCACAGATCATATCCTATATCCATGCTGTCTGTATCAGCAAGCTAAATTGCCTTGCAAGTAAAGAGTGAAATGCACTGCAATTATGTTAGAAGCTCCAAAGGATGCGTATAAGCTACAGATGAAGCTATCAGAGCACTAAGAGTGCAAAGAGCATGACATCAAGCAAACTAAATAAGCCTTAACAATGCACTACAGAGATACTGTTGTAATGACCTTATAGCTGAGAAACATTTTAGGACCAGGATTCAGCAAAGTAATTTACACATCAATCCTATATAACATAACCTTTCAAGATTCCGTTTCTTTTATTTGTTTGTGTTCTTTTCCCTTTCTCTTTAATGAGAAGATGGAACAGGCTGTTGGCTGAATTAGCTATCATAGGGCCATGAAACAAGAACCGTCTATTTTTCCTCTGTGAAGAAAATAGTTTATGAAAGTAAAAGCATGATTTTTCCCCCAAACAGGCAACTTTGTGGAGGCAAATGCAGAAGTCAATCATGTATCCTAATTCTCAGTAATCAACCTACAAGGTGAGCTCCCCTAATGACTCAGATGCAAGGAATGCCAAATATGTTGCAGACAGCAAAATACAACTGTTTGTGGGACACTAAACCCATCAAAGTGTTCTGATTCCCAGGACAATGTACCTGTTGAGCCATTGGTTCCTTTCCCAGATATAATTGTCATTGGTTCTATTTTAAATAATCAAACAACAAACTAATAGCCTCCTAACTGGAACCCATTTATATAAAATATAAAAATGCCGACAAAATCCTGAAGAAGACCTCAATCTTTATTGAGCAGTAAGTCCCACCGAATTACAAAGAAGCTCGCATATGAGCAGACACAAACAAGAATTCTACTTCCAAGGAAAACCATAAAGCATTTATAGCAAAAGAAAGCTGCTATCTATTTATAAGACAGCAGTGTGGGTTCTTTCTTCCTTTATATACAATATTTCTACAAACATCTTCACAGTTAAGCAAGCCTCTTACATATCACCTTTGGACCATAATTCCTAAACAGAGGGGTGTGAAGTCATTTCAAGAGACCTTTGGGAGTCCCCTTAGTGCTGCCTTACTCAAGACGATAAACCTCACAGAACAATTTGACTGGACCAATAGAAACTAATAATTACAAACACATCTAAAAAGCAGCAATTCACACTGAAGCAAAAATAAATATGAAAGCAGTATGGAAAAAGGTGGGCTCATGGAGAAGGGTATCAATGGCTATCATTATGGATGCCTAAGGACAACCTCCGGGTTAGAGAGATAGGCAGGATATCTCTCGATGCCATTTGCAGGGAATTGTAAGCAGGTGAAGACATCTGCTTGGGAATACCCGGAGGCAAATGGTGAGCCACTGTGTGAGACAGAATGTTGGACTGGATGGGCTGTGGCCGGTTCCAGCGAGGCTGTTCGTATGTTCTAAAGTAGCGACAAAAACAGAACTCTACCATTATGTTAAAGGTTTATTGGAATCAAAAGCCCTTTAGCATCCAGTAAGAAATCAAGAATGTCAAACAGACCTCTTTAAGAAGGATATTTTGTAGCTTGGGAGCCAGCACAGAATAATTGATGACATAAGCTAAAGGACTTTAACTGGAACTATCCATTTTATTGCTATATAAGATCTAAGATTTGGGCAGGGCAGGGAAGGGATTTTTTTAAAGTGGTTAACCTGAAAAGGGGCTTCTTAATATGTTCTCCTTCCTCTTCTACTTTATCTCTCCTGATTTTATCACCAAGCAGAATGCTATGTTTTTTCCAAAACAGTGGTAAAAAGCGCCTGCATAGGGCACATTCAATAGGGTATAGAAACTACAGGGAACCTTATGTTCAAAAATAATCTCATTTAAAAAAACAACAACCACACATACAGTGCTCCTTGAAACAGCAGAATGTCCTGAAATATTTAAATTCAGGCATTTCCTGGCCTAGTCTAAGACACCAAGCCTGCTTAACAAGTACTGTATACAGAAGGCATCAAGCTTACGCATAGAATACAGAGAAAGCTGGCAGTCTCACAATATGGCGGGCATTACCAAGTCGATTCTGTACTGCCAGCCAAGAAACCCAGCAAGACCACCCAAGGGAAAACAACACAAGTCTCATCCTATCTACCTGGCACTGTTCTATGCCCTTTAGTTAAATACTCAAAGCATGATCTGGGCTGTTTGCCATTAAACATTTAAAGCCAAGATATTATGCAGATCACATAATTAATTTTAGAGTAGGGATGCCAACTGAGAGATCCAGCCTAGGCAGCACTTTTTCAAAATACAGTATGTCTAAGAGATTGTCCTCTTTCAGAGCATAATTGACGCCCTTGTTTGGGGAAAAAAGTAGGCTGGAGTACTACTGTTAAAAAAAAAAAGAATCGTGTGAATGGGTCATAGATGGTGGCACATAAGAGATAAATTCATAGCAACCATTTGGCTATTTGGTATTCTACCATTCACTGATATTTCCACTGCATCAGCAAGTATTTTATTTCATTTTAAGTTTTGCTACTCTGTCTTTTGTATTTGTAAATTCTCAGAGAGAGAGAGAGAGAGAGAGAGAGACAGAGAGAGAGAGAGAAAGGGAGAGAGAGAGAGAGAGAGAGAGAGAGAGAGGTAGCTTTTTTGACTGTTAAAAACTCCCTGAATACTCCTTTCATTTTCAAAATAGGTGAGCCTACCTGGCCATGTGTGACAGATCACTGATCAAACAGAGCAGGCCGGCATCAGCCTTATCTTGGGAAAATCGCAGACATGATCACTGAGCAAATATAGTCTGATAGCTACACACTGCCACATACGTTTTATAAGTCCAACTGCACAAAATTCTTCTTCTTCTCCTGTTACTACAGTACTGCTTTCTGCGATTGGTTTGCACTTCCACGTTCCTTTCAGCAGAGATAAATTGCTTGAAAAGAGTGACCTCATCCTTCTTATGACAGCAGAAATTTACCAGTCAGCTTAGAACTCAACCAGCAATGCCCTGCCCTGCTGATCAAAGCTAGTTTAAATGAACAGCACTCTCTGTCTTTAAAATGGCACTCATCTTTTGAACAAGAGTTCATTTCATGTAAAAAGGATTTATAATTGCTCAAACAAAATCAATACTCCCCCCCCCCCAATGTAAGTGCCTGTTACATGAAATGCTATTGCGGAGTTAAACAGCAGAAATATTGTCACTTAGAGAATGAAACACAGGTTGTTAATTAAGACACTACTCCATGAAAGCAAAACAGGATAGGATTTGTGTAATTTTTTAAAATATAGCCAATGTTGTGGAGCACACGATGTGCCTCGTTAATATTATCAAGACTAACTACACTGTGCCAGCTACCTTATGTGAGCAGTTTTTTTGCCTTTTTACAAAATCAGTATTGCAACACAAATGGGAAAAAGAAGGCAATGAGGTGAAGTAAGAGCCACAGAGCAGCGTACATTAAGTCAGTTGTAGGTATCTTAAAATATGTAGCCAAGTCGAAAAGTAGGATGCCTTTAAAAATGTCACAGTACGACACACAAAAACACTGGCTTCATAAGCGCCAGCGATGCTCACCCTTCCTTCTACCTCCATTGAACAGTCAGCATAAAGAAACCAAGAGATTTGCTTGTTCTGCTATTCAACCGCAACTCTAATTTTTGTGGTTACATTAATAATAAATGCAGTAATACACCTTGGATAAAGAAAATTAGAGGAAACACTTACACAGCCGCCAGCAAGAATTTCTGCTGCGAAAGGAACAGAACCATCTTTGAGCATAAATTTGTCTCTCACAAAATCGTTTACCTTAAAAAAAAACACAGTTAAATGAAGAAAAGCAAATGTGCTCTATTATTATTATTATTATTATTATTTTGAAAAAAAGTGAAGTTCTACAAATTCTAGATCTATCATTAATATTTTATATCCATTGTTTATGCATAAATATATAAGCAAATATACATTTGGAAAACATATTTAGTCAGCTCAAAGCTAGATGTACAGCATTACACAAGAATTTAGGTATCAATGGTTATACATACTTAGTTATAAATATAGCAGAATTTTAAACAACATATACAGTATTACAAATTTGTGAATATAAAAAGAAATCCACCACATGGCAGCTTGGTCTTGGAATAAAATCTTAAAGATTTCCATCAATATGACTTTCAAACTTAATGTCCCTAAAAACATGTACATTTGGTGCAGATAGGTTGATTAGTTGTTTCTGCAGGTTTTAGTGTTACAGAAGACTGAAAAAGACTATGGAAAAATATTAACAGAACTCATTTCTATAAGATTTTGATCAAGCTATGTCTATTAGCTTATTAGATAATTAACGGAGAGAACGTGTCTGCTTATGCTTTATGTATAATATCATTGAACTGAACACTTCTCATAAGGCTACCTGATAAGAATCTTGAGTCAGACATTCAGCCGAAAATACAAAGAAATTAACCACATTGTACTATATGTCAACAGCATCAAGTTAGTACCTGATAATTTTAGGTGGGAGTATTTTAAAGGGAATGTATTGCATACACTGTATTTGCCAGTGTGACCAAGATGACCACCACACATGTCTTTACACAGGTTTTAAGTCCGCATAAATGCATGATAATCCAATGTATGTCCATTCAAAGATAAGCTGCACTGAGTTCATGCTTCTTATTTCCAAGTAAAAGTATGTCTAATTTCTTTTGCTAGAAATTAGAAGATATTAAAAGAAATTTTAAAAAGGTAGAGTACATTAACAATTTTTGCATTCAACTTACAGTAAGTTTTATTGCCTTTTCTGGTGCTACTCCCAATAACTGTGGCAAAAGACCTGTAAATATACAATGAACACAAATATAAAAATGCAGCACTCATTTCTTATGGGTGAACTTCATGTGTGAACTTCAACATTCAAGCAGTGGAAAACAATTTTAGAGTAATTTTCATCTGTAGCATTTAAAACCATGGCCTTGAGTTTCACAGTGGTTTTCAACAGAGCTAGCCTGCGCTATTAATGACACTTTGTAGGTCACTCGTTCATAGGATCCCCATAAGAAGTAACACATTCATTGGGTAACCATAAAGACATTCTCAATGGGGGCCATGTGGCCCCAAGAGGCCCTGGCACTTTTGTAGGGGCCAGAGACTGAAAACAATTCTTCACATACCACCATATGAGGTTTATTATGCAACTTTCACAAAGCTGATTTGGCCTATCTTTCTTTCATGTTATGTTTATAGCTGTGGCCAAAAAAGGGTTGGGGGGTTGATAATGAATAGAGAAAGAATTATCTAGACATTCCATTTCTATCTATTCTAACTAATAAAGTGACTTCTCCCCAAAGTGTATGTATGCTAAATAAAACTTGTTAGTACTGTATTTGAGAAAACACAAGACTCTGCCTGTCCCCACACCTTAAACTAACATGCCTTCCATCACACCAAATTCATGTGTCTGGTTGTAGGAACAAATGGTCAAGAACTTCCTTCTGGGCAAACATATAAACTTCTGCAGAATTAAATTCATGAGCCTGTAGAATTAGCACAATAATGCACAAAATAAACAGAAAGACATATGACATGATATATAGGCTGGAAGCTATGGTGCATGTTCAACATTGGGATTTCTGCTATTAATTGTTCTGAAATAAAATATTACAAGAAGATTGTAAGCCAAGTACCACATAAAAGATTCTGTGCGAAGGAAAAAGGAGCGATGTTACAAAAGAGAGAGATTAATTTCACAAGCAAGAATTTGTTGTAGGATAATTTACCACTTGCTTAGGCAACTATTTCTGAAAAAGTCAACAAAACAGAAAATATAGTTACACTAATTTTCATGTTTGAGTAAAACTAGTTTACAGGGGTTTTTTTTGCACAGATTTTGAGAATGCATCTATCTACAGGCATTCCATATGAGACAATGAACAACATTACAGTTATTTTACCACTTTGCTCCTTTTCATCAGTGTTTGTGATATCTTGAGATTTTCGAGCAAACCAATTTTGTGCAACTACTGTTTGCCTGCTCTCTCAGTAATCTTTAAGTCTGCTTTTTCTGTCTGTGATACTAGGATGATGCTAAAAATATGTGGGAGAAAAGTACTTTACCTGGTCAATGCCTGAGAAGATCAAGATCCTTTTTTATCTCCATTAGGTTCCAGAGCACACAAATCATATTGATTTAAATGTTTGAATGTACCTTCATCGCATGGAGCAAAGCATCGATACTTTGGGATATTTTTGTACGTATTCATCCTTTTGAAATTCATAACTCAAGGTTTTTTTAAAAGGGTAATTATCAACATACTGACCAAAAACCACTTATAGCCACTCAAACGGCACAACCTCTGGAAGCATACTGATCCAAATTAAGAAATCATCATAGATATTATTGGTTGTATGCTAAGCCATACAGTTAAGTGTGCTACTGATAATGTCTAGGGTATTTTCTTAATGTGGGGCAATTAGTCTCCAAAAAATTACACCCAAGTGTAATTACTTAAGAGAATTTAAGACAGTACCTTTAAAGAATAACGTTTAGCATTTGGCCATGAGATGAAATGAATCTCATCCTATAATGGCAGGAAGAGAAGTCCGACCCCAAAACAATCCCTGCAGTATCATGCTATTTTAAGGGAGGTCTGTGATGTTCAGTGCCTTAATCAGATGTAAGTTAGATTGGCATTCCCAGCATAATCTTCCTATTCCTATAATCTTCAAACTGAATTTCAAACATTGGCATTCGTACTGTGCTTCAAATTAGACTGCAATTGGAAACACTACAACTGTAACCCTTAGAACAGTAGGACCCCCATATCCATGGAGGATAAGTCCACCATTTACTGTAGGTGCCTGAAAGCATGGATATGAGGAAATCCCATATATAACACATCACACAAGAGGACCGGACAATGATGACAACGGGGTGGGACAAAAGCCACTTCATATATAGGACTTTAGCAAACCACATATATCAGTCCTGCAAATATGGTGGTCCTACCATATTAAAAAGGTAAAGGTTTTCCCCACACATGCGTGCTAGTCGTGTCCTACTCTAGGGGCGGTGCTCATCTCCGTTTCTAAGCCAAAGAGCCAACTCCTGCCAAATGCATTTCTGCACACGGAACACTGTTTACCTTCCCACTTTTTACGTTGGTACCTATTTATCAACTTGCATTTATTAGGTTGCATAAAAACCTTAATATTGATAAAGATTCAACAACTCAATAGTGCACAGGATCCTATGATGTGCAAACTATTCCAGGTGCATCTTTGGCCTGCATAAAGATATGCTTTTCCAACAGGCTAGAATTTCTATCAGAATTAAGACATTTTAGGCAGCATGAATGACTAGAAAACAGAAACAATCTAGCAATCAGTTTTTATATAAGGCACAATGTATAAATATAAATTTCTCAGTTCAATTGTTACTTTCAACTCAGTTAGACTCACTAAATCACTAGAATTTGCTGAATTTGTATTCACATACAACATTCCCATTGATTCAATTAGTCTATTCTAGATGGGACAAAGAAATGGATTTAGCTCAAAGGAAGAAAGACTATTAAGGTTCAATCCCAGGTATCCCGCTCAGTCTTCCATCCTTCCAAGGTTGGTAAAATGAGTACCCAGCTCACTTGGGAGAGAGGGGAGGCAATGTGTAGCCTGCATAATTAAACTGTAAACCACCCAGAGTGTGTTTTAAGCACTATGGTGTGATATATAAGCAGAATGTTTTGCTTAAGAAAATGTGTAAGAATTTTCCAGAGCCCTCAATGAGTTGGTCTTTTGCAGCCAAACCAACCATGCAACTCTTAGGTTGACCAGCTATAGGGGAAAGAAGCCCCTTCCTCTGCCAGATGTCTACGTATTCCAGAGAAATGTCCTGGCTTCTCGCATAGTCTTGCCAGCAGTTAAGATATACTGGCAGGAGAAGGAAGGAAGGAAGGAAGGAAGGAAGGAAGGAAGTGGCAGAGAGGGGTCCAAGAGAGAGCCCAGTTTTGCCATATCCAAACCACCTCCAGCCAAAAAACACAGCCACTATGTTAGGCCCAAGTTAGTTTTTATGGACTGTCACCCACATCCTCAGAAGAGGTAGGCCTGCAGTCAAAGAGAGTTGTTATCATGTTGTTATAGCAGCTGTGGCTGCCAATACAATCGAGTGAGAACCAGGATTCTAAAAGCAACTCTTTGTTGCTTAAAAAAACCCCTCAGAAAACAGAGGTGTCAATTAGCAAAGAATACAATATACTGCATATATCCAATCACTCACATTTCCTCCTTAAAACTTTGTTTAGCAGAAAGTGTTACTAAATAGAAATCATCTGTCAACATTTTACCAAAACAAGCTAGCAACAACTTCAGCTGTATTAAAACCAAAGAGACAGGAACTTCCCTTGCGTTTAACTGTTGCAAGAGAGAAGATGCATCTAGAGACACTCAATTGTTATTATTAGTGACAGGTGAGTTCTAACAGTTCAGCCCAGAATATGGACAAACTTCAGCTTTCCACGGATTCCCCCTGGTCTTGTCTTCTTCATTTCCCAAACACACACACACACACACACACACACACACACACACACACACACACA
>JAHTLZ010003542.1:60438783-60466361 GCA_023846285.1 Phrynocephalus versicolor | reverse complement strand
TAGAAATAGCATAGTGTAATTATCTGGAGTTCAAAAATGCCTAATATCATCCAGTTCTGCAGCTAATTCCTGCTGTGAACTGTTCCTTCTAATGAACTCAGCAAGGTATGGGTTAAAGCAGCTCCACAGGGGAAAAAAGACATTTCAAATGCTGTTCACTCAGTGCAAAATAAAGGACTCACCAAGCCTCCCCCGGAATGGAAGTGCTGTAATCCCTCCATACAAGTTTAAAAACAGCCTCCGTTCCTTGATGTTGGGAGTTTGCGTTCTTAAAAGCCACAATAAGTGTTTATACAAAATTAATTTGCAGTTGATAACAGGAACTCTGGCACCAGAGCTTAATGAAAAGGTTTCCCTACTTGCTAGTCTCTCTCTCATTCTCTCTCTCATTCTCTCTCTCCCTCATTCTCTCTCTCTCACACACACACATACAAGCGTATAAACCCCCAGGCTCTGTTTTTCCTGTTAGCTCATAAAGCTATTTTATTTTCTAGGTATGCAGAGATTATGTTCAGGTACCACCGATATTTCCAATTGAAAAATGTTCATTTGACGCAGTGCAGCCTTTCCCACCCCTGCATAATGTGAGGTCCGATTGACAGGTATTATTACCTCATCAATGAGTGTGCCAGAACGGAACAACACACTAGCTCACATTTGAAGTTATTTAACCAAGTCATAAAATGAGCACGTGTAAAACATAATGCGAAAAACTGATGTTAAGACTTTGGGCAAAGACAGCAGGCTTCCTGAAAGTGTATTACTAACAACCATGAGTGAGAGATTCCTTCCTTCTTGAGGGGGGAAACGATCCTTATTTGTGCATTCTGATTAATAACTACTTCCAGGAAATACTAACACAACCCCTTCTTCACTTAAAACATTCAGCTTCAGCCGACCACATAAGAATAATCCGTAACTTATTTAACATAGTGTTAGTTGTACAACAATTCTTGCCAAGTGTTCAAGGTAATATACCTGAGAGTAAGGAGGGAGGCTGCTCCTCAGTGGTCACAACAGCCTTGTAAGGTAGATAAGGATGAAAATGGATGACTTATCTAAGATCACCAAGTAACGTACCAATATTCCAACTACTTTTTTTTTTAAAAAAAAAAGCAGAACTGAGGACCTTTTTATTCAGGCCAGTTTCTCCAGACTAACATCCTCCTTCTAAAATTAATCATGTTCCCATTCAAAATATACATTTCTATCAAAGAGGAGTCACCATTTGGTGGTCTTAAATGTAAGCACAAAAGGAAAGCTTGTGGATATTTAGTTCTAACTTTCCTCATGTTCAGTGAACTTAAGTATACAGTATAGACAACCGGATAATCTACCCATTTATGCAATATACTCTGGACATGCTGGCTACACAAACTCTGTTTTGCCTATCCTCAAGAGATTTTGACTTGCCGTCTAAAATGGAAAGAAGAGAAAGACAGGCTGTTTACAAGTAGCTGAAATTCTTCAAATTGTGGTGTCTGTTTTTTGGTCCTGCCCAGCAACTTTAAAAATGGCTGGGCCGGAATCACACCACAAATGCTCCTCTACGCTGCCTCTCTGACAAAACTGCAGGTTTAACATCCACCTCAGCTGGCACAATATGTAAAGAAGAATCAGCGAAAATGCTGCCTGATGATGAGAGTTACAGCTCAGCACAACTAGAGGATATCAGGTCCAGCATTGTCTGCAAGTTAAGGACCATACTGAGGCTGTTTTGGTCTCAGTGGATTTTTTTTGTTCTATGTGCTATCAAGTTGCCTCCAACTTACAGATATCATATGAATTAATGATTTCCAAAGATTTTATCATCAATAGATCTCACTTCCTTTACTGAATAATTCCATGTCATGTTAAGCCCTTCCTTCCTTCCTTCCTTCCTTTTTGGTTGCTTTCAACTTTTCTCAGCATTGTCTTTCCAGTGATCCTTGGCTTCATATGATGTTTGATTTTGCTTCTACAAAGAGTTCAGGGTTGATTTGACCTAACCCTCATTTATTTGTCTTTTTGCAGGTCAGTGCTATCCATAAAGATCTTCTTCCACATTACATCTTGAACAAACCCTCCTCTTTTCCTATTGCTGATTGCAGTAAATGGGAATTAGGCATGGTAAGCATGGTCTTTCTCTTTCTTCTTACAACCTTTCAACCTTGAAAGCTATCTGAAAGTTTCCATATATCAAACAGAATAGCCAGCAGGTTAAAAACTCTCTCTCTCTCTCTCTCTCTCTCTCTCACACACACACACATACATACTTGCATGCATGTTTTTCCACAGGTTACTAAGAAAGGACCCTTTTGCATCCCCTGCTGATTTTTGTAATCCCAAAGCCATAGGTGGGCAATACCTTTATAAGGATCAAACGTAAATGCACAGACTTCCGAGTCTTCTCCTTACATAATAAAAAAACTGGGAAGGGGGAAAACAGAGAAAATCAAATATTTCGTTAGAGAGTTTGAAACCCAGGAACAACTGCAATCGGACTAAATCCCAAACTGGAGGACCTGGTTCTCTGCAAACATGAAGACAATAGCAACACATACCAGAATCTAGCCAGAGGTAAAACAAACAGGTTCCTGGAGGCTTAAGCAGAGGTTTCACAATGTCACCGTCTTTATACAGCCGCTGAAGGCAAAATGCAGCCTAGAGCCTTTATGTGTCCCCTAGGGGTTCAGACACGGCCTCCTGCACCCCTTCTCCAACTTATCATAATTTCTGGAGGGGTCAAGAAGTCCTCTTGTGCTCTCTGTGGGAGCCATGTTTAGCCATGTTTTAGGCACCCCTCAGGACCAATGGGGACAGCACACTATCATTTTGTCGAGGCTAACATGTTAAAAAGTTAGTATAAGGAGCACTGGAAGAGATGCAACCTCCAGCATCCAGAAGTGACCATGTACAGCACTCAGACCCTGGAAAGTTGCCCACCACTGCATAGTGAAACTAGAAATCAAATTTTGTTACAGAACTAGGCAAAAGAGCCAATTAAAAAACCCCAGAAAAAATGTCACTCCATAGCTCATTCTAGGTGGCAGGTGAAAAACTCCTTCCTTGCCAGTAGATCTTATTCCAAATGTGCAAGTGTGTTGTTTTCCAAGGCCACTCCATAAGAAGAATACATGCGTGCTGACATTTTAAAGAACTGCCTAGAACTTGCTTTTTAAGAATCACATTTCTGGTTAATCTAGAACAGTGGTTCTCAACCTGTGGGTCCCCAGATGTTCCTGGACTGCAATTCCCAGAAATCCTTCCAGCACAGCAAGTGGTGGAGACTTCTGGGAGTTGCAGTCCAGGAACATCTGGGAACCCACCGGTTGAGAACCATTGAAGAACATTGGGATGGTGTAGGCTCAAAACAAGAGCAGGACTGAACTGATAAACACAGTGCGTTCATAAACCCATTCAAATCAATATTTGATTCATTTCTAATCACTCCTATAAACTTCAAACAGGGTGTGTGTGTCACAACTTGCCAGGAGATTGTTCCATTGTTTTCCTTTCCTCAAGAAAACTATTTGTGAAACGCAGATTGCAACAAGATCCAAAGGTGACAGAATAATGATATTTGACAGGCAGCACGCAGTTACAAGCTACTTGTAATTTCCTTTACTTTATTTTTATAAATATAGAGCAGGTTGAAATGGGAATTGTAAATAATAATATTAAAGACATCATGGTATCTCATCTGGTGCAAATTAAGAGAAATATAAAAAAGCATTATCACACTGAGATAACTGTGATCTCCTGCTGTCTTAAGGTCCAAGGTCTAGACACCAGAAAAATGTGAACCAGCTCATATACATGAAAAGCATCAAAAGACAAGGGTTAAATACCAAAGCTTGTTTTAAGTCATTTTTAAGAGGTGAACAGCATTAATAATGACATGTTTGTTTTTTTGTTTTGACAATCGCATCACATGTGGAGAACCAATCTGAAAAGGTTATCTGTTATCCTCACTTGCCTACGTATCCTAATCTCAGATCCATGGAGGCTTCCTCGGATTGCTGCTTAACAGTGATGCTCATTCAACAAATAAAGTTTTAAGGAACAACAGATGGGACATGGATGGTGTCCCTTCTGTGTGCATGGAAAACCACTGCAACTAGACAAATGGCTCTTAACCATTGCTCCTTCATTTAGACTTCAACTCCCAAAAGCCCCAAGTCAACACAACCAATAGGCAGGAATTCTGAGGGTTGAAGTCTAAAACTCTGGAAAGACATTGGTTGGAAAACATTGTTCCAGACTGCAGTATGTTTACTGCTTAGAATCATGATCTTGTGATCATGGATTCCTGAGAAATAAATTCTATGGTCATTTTATCTAATTCATACCTTCCCCCCAAGGAACACAGGGTAACGTATAAAGAGAAGAGAAAAGAGAAGAGAAGAGGCGTATTCTACTTGGAGAGGAATGGCAAAGAGTAAATGGCCATAGTTTTCTGTATCAGTTGAAGTGATCACATTGTCTGAATTGATGGACCCAATGGTTAGAAATAACATTTTTTAAAAAGAAAGGTAGATGCCCCACTGGCATACACAAAAACTGCATACTGGGGATGGGGGGTGAACTCCGGGTTGTTTTTGTTCTAATATCATGTAGTCCAACAGAAAGAAATGTGAAGCAGCTCATTCCTAATCCTGTATTTTTTTCTGCATTTTCCATCAATGTGTGGCATATGTAGTCCTAATGGAAGTACAGTGGTACCTCTACTTATGAGTTAAATTCATTCCGAATGCATTCTCTTAAGTCAAACAACTCTTAAATAGAGCAGCCCTATTTTAAAAAATAAAATAATTAAAAATCGGGGGGAAATGTAAGTAGAGCAAACCGCATCTAAAATTTGTAAGGCAGCAGTTAAAACACCAATGATTTTTTACTCTTAGGTCAAGCCGTTTGTAAGTAGAGGCACCATTGTACTGTATTGCTCAACCATGGATTTTAGATTTTAACACATCAAAGAATCAGAAATAATTCGGATGCTCTGGAGCCAAATGCAAGCGAGCTATGGGCAGCTAAATTATACCCATGTTGCCATACAGGAGACTACATCTAAAACCAACAGTTTTCTTTGCATGTCATTCCTAATTCAGTGAGTGAAGCCACATCAGGAGACTCACACCTCTATGCGTAAAAGCCCAGTTCTAAAGAATAATAATTTTAACAACTGTATTCCGTATCCTACCCCTCAAGCTGGAAAAGGGTATTTCTATATTTTGTCACTTCTGCTTTTTATTTATGCATGCTTCAAGGCTGAGTGGTAGGTTCAAATGATGGAGAGAGAGAGACTGAAAAGGGGACAGCCACTCATGGGAAAAATAAATGCTGTCAATACGGCTCTTTCAATTTCAACAGCTCTGTGGCTTTGCTTAAAGAGATTTTGTGCCTTCAATTTGGGAGTCAACCTAAGCGGGTGTAGGCATTCAGACTCCTTAGGCCTCTCTGGCCACAGAAGATCACATCATACTCCAGGCCACATCAAACTGCTGGCTCATATTCAACTTTTAATCGACAATTCTTTCTCACATGTAGTATTACAGAAACAATTATCCCCCATCTTGTAACTGTGCATTTCCCTACCCCCTAACCCTGTGTAGAACTTTGTGCATACCTGTTACATTTCATTATGTTGTTTTCACCCAGTGAAAGCCTATCAAGAGTTTTTTGATTTTTGCTCTTGTCCTCCAAGGTACTAGATATTACTCTCAATTTTGTGTCATTTACAAATCTGACAAACATTCTCTGCAGTCCCTCATCTGTCTTTAAGAAACAATAATCCAGAGAAATCACGATTATGTGAACAAAGCTATATGTCCTATTTCTTTCTCTATGTCACACACACACATGCACACTGTGGGAACTTAACGGAGATGAGTTCAACTCACACATAACTGAATGAAGTTATACACTAAGCATTTATGGTCAGTCACACTAACTGATGAATTCCTGTGTTGCACTGACAGGGTCTAGAACAGCAAATTCTTGAAATGGATCTGAAATGTGTCGCTCTGAAATTTCCCAGCAGTTTCCAAACACAAAATAGCTAGATATCAAGGCAACTGAAGGTAGCAAAATGACACTCATTAAGACAGAATGCGATTATACTATATCAGGCAACCAACATCCTCTTCAGACAAAGAGTTAATTAGGCTCTACTCCACCAAGTCAATTTGAAACATGTGTCCTTAGTAGCATTATCTTAATTATTCCTCATCAAAACGATAACACTTCCTACTGCGAACTAACATTCTTATGTAAACAAAATTACAGATTCCAGTCATGAAATATGATCTTTTGTCAAAACTCTCTTGTGTAAACGGCTTTTTACAGAACACAACAAAAGTACTCATCCTGACTTATCTATCAGCCTCATGAGGTTTTAGCACCACTTTTATCAACTGTATCGTGCTTTTAAAACAGATTATTTTAAGTATATACCATCCCACATGGGAAGCGGCGGGAGAGAAAGGAAATGTAAGCTCATCTTTCAACTGTAAATACAGAAGATAGTACAGTATCTATGTCCAGTATAATCAAAGATGTGGGGTTATGGCAAGAACTTCTGCAGAGTGTAAAAAAAAAATCAATTATTTTGAGACGTACAAAATAATGCAGGGCATGAGTAAAGTGGATACAGCGACACTCTTATCCCTCTCACAAAATACCAGAACTAGGGGACATACACTCAAATTGAGGGCTGGGAGAGTGAGAACAGACAAAAGAAAATGTTTTTTTTTTACCCAGCGTGTTGTTATTCTGTGGAATACCCTGCTACAGGATGTGGTGATGGCATCTGGCCTGGGTGCCTTCAAAAGGGGATTGGACAGATTCCTGGAGGAAAAGTCCATCACAGGTTACAAACAATGCTGGAGATTAGAGATGGGCACGACTTAGCGGTATTTTCATTTTCGTTTTTTCGTTTTCGTTACGTAACGAAATGAAAACGAAAAACGGTTCAAAAATGGACCGAAAACGGAAACGAAACGACTAATTTTGAGCCAATTTTCGTTTTTCGTTACTGGAAAAACACATAATGGAGCTAAATGGGGAGAAACGAAAAATTTTTCGTTTTCGTTTTTTTCATTTTTGTTACGTAACGAAACGAAAACGAAAAATTTTGAAATTAGCTCACGAAAACGGACCCTAGCTGAAAACGAAAACAAAAAAATTTTTCTGAGTCGTGCCCATCTCTAATGGAGATGTGTAATCTCAGGCTTAAAACCGGGGTATTTTTAAGAACCAGATGCAGGGGAGTGGTATCAGGAGACAGATATCTAATCTCATGCACTCCTGGCCACATTTGGTGGGGCCACTGTGAGATATAGGAAGCTGGACTAGATGGCCCTTTGGCCTGATCCAGCACGGCTCTTCTTGTGTTCTTATGGCTACAACTTTCACATTTCTCCAGCCAACCTATTCACTGTTGTTTTAGTTGAAGAATGCAAATTTTCCAAGATCTGGACCTTGGCACAAGCCAACATGCTGTCCATATTTTAAGTCCACCATTTTATCTCTCTCTCCTCCATACCCTCATGCACATATAGTAGTGTGTAGTAGTCTTTTAAATGCCCCACTGCCATTTGCTCAGTAGCTAACTGATTTCTAACAAATCTCATTCAATTCTTAAGTGCCCGTTTTTGAGAAGGAGCCCCATGATCTGTTTTAAATTCCAAAACTGATATTTCCAGAATTTAGGTTTGGCAGCAGTTGTTTCAGTTGCATCTCATCCGATGACAGCTCAAAATACCCTGCCTTTGGTTACAAATACCGTATCCAACACAGCTGAATGAAAAACGTACATAGCCTACTGCATGTAAGCATCCCAAGCGCCAACTCCCCAGAACCACACCTACAAGATTAAATTGAACATGGTGACTGGATCTGTTTCAAAAATATCTACACTGCTTTGAGATGCCAAAAGAAAAATTACTGCTTATCCAGCACTTTCACCACTGGCCAACTGCATTTGATGGGCACCCACACAGGAATTTAGCAGTCTAAAAATACAGATATCTACTGTGCAGTGAAATCTGGAGGAGAGGGGAATGAAAGCTCACAATTCTAACTTTTGGTTTTATTTATTTGGATTTAACAGTATTTATTGCCAAAACTCACCAGTAAGAACTGGGTGAACTCTGCATATGTTAGGCGTCTTTTTCGATCTTTTCCAAAGTGTAGCTGCACAAACTCTGAATTCCAGTTGAAAGGAATATGCTGGTGAATTGTGGTCTGTCCAAAAACTTGCTTAACATCCTCTGGGGAAATACAGAGAAAAGAAAGACGGAAAGAAAGACGGATGGAAATATTAGCATTGATCTGTACTTTCTATGAAAGACTATGCTATGTTAAAAACGTTTTGCATAAATAATAACTCAAGATTAAACTCTCTCTAGTCCTAACGTACAGGCTGTAGTGGCATGTGATAGCCTAGCAACAATGTTGTATCAAGCTACTGTATAGGTTAGCCCGTTCTGCCTATCTCTCCTTTCCTTTCTGAATGATGCAATAAAAGTATGGAATACTCTCACCAGAACTATATACAAACCAATGATTTATGATTTTGATTCATTTTAGTACTCACCAACCAGCCCTTTATCGCACCTCTTACCGAGAACCTGGTCATTGACTAAGGAGTCAGGAACTACAACCATATCTATAGTATAGTAGGACCACCGTATCCACTGATTCATTAACTAACTGATGCAATTATCCACAGTTGGGTGGAGAAAAAAATTAAATAAATAATTCAGAGGCTGAAAAGCAAGCTACTGTCACAAACAGCAGTCGCAAAGTAAGCTACTGTCGCAAAAAACCAACAATTTTGGGGTTATTTGACATTCTCTCTTATCTGCAGTTTTCGTTATCCACAGGAAGGCCTTGAACCAACCCCAGCAGATATGGAGGTCCTACTGTACTCATTTGTTTGCATCTTCTGCAACATTTGCTTCCACACGTCCATCCTGTGGAACCATGGGACATATAGTTTAGTGCAATACTTATAATTCTCTGATAGGGAGCTTGAGCACCTTAATTAAGGGGAGTGTCTGTCACTGACTTGTGCTGGCAGGGAGACTCCAGATTCTTGAAACAACCTGCTCTCCGCTTTGGTGGTGGTGGTGGTGGCTGCCGCTGTTGCTGTTATGTGTCATCGAGTTGTCTCTGACTTATGGCAACTCCATGAATGAGGAATCTCTAAAGTGTCAATGCCCAAAGAGCCTTGTTCAGTTCTTGTAAACTCAAGCCTCTTGTTTCCTTTAAGGAGCCAATCCATCTTGTGTTTGGTCTTCCCCTTTTTCCTACCACGTTCAACCTTTTCCCAGCATTTTTCAAAATCTCAAAATGTGCCCAAAGTACATGATTCATGATTTTTGTCTCCAGAGACAGTTCACACTTGATGTGATCTAGGATACATTGGCAGTCCAGGATATCTGCAAAGTTATACTCCAAATCATATTTTGAACAAATCTTTTTTTCCCCTCTCATCAGCTTTCTTTACTTTAAGGTTAAGCTTTCACTCCCGTACACAGTGATTGTAAAGACAAGAGTAGGGATGATCTTGGGCTCCAGTGGCACATCCTCGTAATTGATCATCTTTTCTGGTTCCTTCGTTTCTGCCCTTCTGAGTCTCAATTTTCTTCTGATTTCTTGACTATGCTCTCTATCTGGATTGATGTTGCTTACTGTTCCAAATTTCCCAGTCTCCAAAATGCTTCAAAACCACCACTTTGCAATACCATGGAATCCCCATTAACATCTGTTGAACATTAAAGCATGAGACTTACAATAGCGATGCTATCGGCTGAGTAATGTACTTTTTTTAAAAAAAAACGTTGGGGTAGATGATTTCTTAACATGGCACATATTGAATAATATGACGCCGAGGTAGACTGCCTGTTTATTGACTCCTTGTGGTGGTTATGAAACAGAGGATCTTCTTTTGCGCTCAGTCTTTTATGCACAGCCCTATACTTCCTCTTTGCTATTATCCATGGATCAAAAACCCCTGTATATACTCACTAGACTGGACCTTACATTTCCTTTCTTCCTTCAATGGACTCGTTCGTCCAGAAAAATCTCATCCATCAAAGTCTTTACCTCATGGATGCACTGCTACAATCAGATACAGAAATTATTTATGACCCGTGAACAAATTTATAACATTTTGCCCCAGTGATTTAACTGTTAGAATCACAGTAACACCTTAATCAACTACAGTATCATGCTTTGTTTTCTCTACCTGTCTCAATACAATTTTTAAAATGGCCATCCACAGAGGAAGGTTTCTTTAATCTTTAGCCCTGTGCGTCTTATGTTACAGGTGATGAACCTGTGGACTCCAATTCTTATGGACTCTGCTCAGCACAGACAATAAACAGAGAGCTATAGCCCAAAATCATATGAAGGGCTACAAAATCCCCATCTAATAGGAGTTTTATTCTTAAATTGTCAGTGTGTGTTCATGTCTCTTTTCAGCATTATCCTGACGAAAGGAGCATCCTTTTATTAAACCTGGCCTCACTGTGTTTGTTCACTTAGTTGGTGAATTTCAGACTCGTTCGCAACCACAACAAAAATCCTGATTAGCTCATAAAAAGACATGGAAATTCTGTTTTCTGATGAGTCATTCCAGAATGTATTTCTCTTTATTTTATAATAAATCTTTTTAAAAGGGGGAAACACCTGTAACTTGAGAAGGAAGAGTCAGCTTCTATCCTGCCAACTTAGTTAACAACTTGTTTTTTAAAAAAGGCATGCCTATCTCCTGCTAAGCCAAGAGCACAAGGCAAATTGGAGATTTCATAAGAAGTTAAATTGCATAATGGTATAAGTGGAGGCAGTCCCATATGCACCCATACCAAAGTTGCCTTTTTCAAAGCTTTTGACAAGGTCCTTTTATATTAATCATAGTTAAGGGTCTGAAGGAGAGAAAAGTAATGTAGAATTAGAGTTCTGCCTTTGAATCCAATATTCAAGCCTTTAAGAATGAATACAGGAGAATCAATTTTCTAAGATGCAATGCGCTTTGAGAGGCATGGGGGAACGGCACACACCACACACTCCTGAGCTCGTGAGTTTGTTGCGCTGGCTTGCAATTTCAAAGGGCTTTCAGCAAAACATTCCTCTCCTAGACACCCACTTCCAGCTGTTCTGCCCTTTTCTGGTGTATTTGGCCAGTGTAGAGATGTAAGAATTCCAGGGGATACCCAGGTTTAGCTGTCACATTTAAGGGATGCAGCACCAGAACTTGGGAGGTGCTCTTGGATGGAGATAAATGTGTGCAAAGCACAGACCTTCAGATCTTTTTTGGACTACAACTCCAATCAGCATCACCAGTATGGACAAGAGTAAGGAAACCTAGAAGTTGCAGTTCGATGCCAATGCCAAAAAAAGCAAGAATGATCATTTATCGATGCCTGGTACCAAGAGTCTCTATACCTTTTGTTTTCATGCAAATAAGTCTGCAATCTTTTATAGAATTACATTGGGGGGTGTCCACTGAATCTAACAAGATTTTAAGTAGTCATGTAAAACTGCACTGTAACAGATTCAGATTTCGACAATCTAAGCCTGGGAGTAATCTCTACCAAATGCAGTCAAACTTAGTGTTTGAATTCTGAATAAATATGCAGTTCCTTCAACCTTGCCTTGGGAAAATGTTATACAAAAAGATTGCTTTTTTTAAATTGCCGTGAATTTCATAAATACGTCCAAAAGTACACTTTCTATGTCGATAAACTCATTTTAGGAACCTTTTAGATCAGTGGTTCTCAACCTGGTGGACGGGACCCCTTTTGGGGGATCGAACAACCATTTCACAGGGGTCGCCATGAGCCAGTGAAGAAAAAGGCACAAAATGCTTGGGTCTGGAGGAGGAGGGGGAGGAAGGGGGAAAGAGTGAGTAGGTTGGAGGGGATGTCAGTCAATGGCACCGGAGGCTGCGATTGGCTGAGGGTGTCTGTACAGCGGGCATGTCCAAACTTCGGCTCTCCAGATGTTTTGGACCATAACTCCCACAGTCCTTTGTCATTGGCAATCTAAGCTTAGAATTCTGGGAGTTGTGGTCCAAAACATCAGGAGGGCCAAAGTTTGGACATGTCTGCTGTAGAGGGAAGTTCTCTATGGCACCCGCAGCAGTGGCCTGCCAAAGGGGGCTTGTGGCCTCTTCCAAGCAGGGCAAGGGGTCACCACAACATGAGGAACTGTATTAAAGGGTCGCGGCATTAGGAAGGTTGAGAACCACTGTTTTAGATAAAGGCAGAAAATAGGTTCATGTTTCATATGGATATGTTGTACCTATTTCGACTGCATTTTGAAAACCCGGCCCAGGGAAAGGGGGAACTGTTACCTCCCTTGAGGCTACAAGACAGTCTAGAAAGTGACACTGAAAGGACTGGGAATCTGATGCCTGAACTTCTAAGAGTCCGGCTGGATTTTAGAGACCTCCAGGGAAACATCAGAAGCCTGTATTTGTTACAGCTGGCATTTATCCCACAAAAGTGAAGTCCAGTATGACCCAGAAAAATATTTTGCACCATATACAATTTACTACATCCTTCTGAAAATCCTTTATCTTCTTTGCCCTGTGCAAGAGAGGTAAACTGAATGTCCAAAGAAAACTGCATTTTGTTCCTTTTATTGAACAGGCACATATAAGCAGATATAAATGTGCTATATTGTTTTATCTATTGAATTATTTATTGAATGTTCCAAAATGTAACTGTAAAAACTAGATAAAATGTTTTAGTGAATGGGAGTGAATGGAAAATAGAAGAAAATGCTCTAAAATAATATTGTGCTTAGGAGTGAAATAACAGGGCTATAACTAAAGCGTTCCAAGAACTCAATAATACAGATACCGTCTCTAAGTTATAAGAAATTAACTCTCAAGTCAATCTATGTAAGTAACTTAAGAGACGATGTAATTTATAGACTAGTGCATAAGCAATTATAATATCACATCAGCATATATTTTAAAAATCTACACCCCACCCCCAGCAATGTTTTCTCCCCTGTAATGGTGGTCTTCTAATATCCTTTGCTCCTTGTCATTGCTATTTTTTCTGGCTGTTATTTACTGTATTCTTAGCTCTATAAGACACACTTTTCCCCCTCTCAAAAGTAAGGGGGAAATGCCTGTGCATCTTATACAGCGAATACAGTAGTCCCCACTACATATATATCACATATTTTTATTTGGAGAGAAGTTACCTGCAGGAGCCTCTCCATCCCCTGCTGAAGCTGGGGTTCTGCAGTTCCAATCATCTCGTTTGGAAAGAGGCTTCTTCCAGGGAGCCTCTCCCCACCCCTCCCCTTCTGCAGCCAAGATTCCATAATTAAAAATACCTCGTTTGCAAAGCTCTCCTCAACAGAGCCTCTGTCCTCCCCTTCTAAAGCCTGGATTCCCCAGTTCCAATCACCTTGTTTGCAACCCTCCCCTTTTGCAGCTTGGATTCCCCAGTCCCAACCACCTTGTTTGCAACCCTCCCCTTTTGCAGCTTGGATTCCCCAGTCCCAACCACCTTGTTTGCAACCCTCCCCTTTTGCAGCTTGAATTCCACAGTCCCAGTCACCTCGTTTGCAACCCTCCCCTTTTGCAGCTTGGATTCCACAGCCCCAATCACCTCGTTTGCAACCCCCCTTTTGCAGCTTGGATTCCACAGTTCCAATCAGAGATGTAAAATTTCCAGAAATGTTGAAGCTTGGGAAAAAAACAGTTTTTCCCATCCCCTCCCTGGAAAAAAACAGAATTTTGGGGGGAAATTGGAAAAAAAATGCTACATTATGACTCCCCACCCCCTTTCACAGCTTGAAAGTCATTCTGTTACTTTAGGAACATAAAATATGACTATGGGCAATTTGACTTGGCATAAAACTATCCCAATTAGCATACTGATATATAGTGTATCCAAACAATTATTACAAACAGAATTTACTTTTCAAATAATATTTATTTGTAATTGTAACAATCTCCTGTAGTGCATTTGTATCTGAAGCACTGAGGGTTAATTTGAATTCTTACATCCCACCTCACTTTTGGGAAGAGTTAAATCAGAGCTTGAAAAAAAATGTTACCTTTTTCAGACTATAGATTACAGAATCTCCCGGCCAATGTGGCAGCCGAAAGAAGTATCCTGATAAGGGGGATTCTGGCAGTGGGTTTTTTTTTATTTTTTTAAAATCTAATGACATCTTTCCTATCTTTTTTCTTTCTTTCAGATAGCAAACAAAGATAAGAGCTGAATTCAGGAAAACCTTTATAAAATTTGAAGTCTGAATTTTGATTTCCCAAACAACTAAAGGCTGTATCTTATTCTCTTCGATTGACATGAAAAGCCAGTTTCTGGTCCAACTTAATTGGTGCAAAAGGACTATCATCTTAGGGCATTTATACACGACCCCTAAACTCCGGGGCAAATGGCTCCCAGCTCCAGAGCTTAAAAATGTTTCCCCACCAGCTCCGGAGTTTAGAGGAAATTAAGTGCGACCCCGCCCACCTAAGCGCGACCCAGCGCACTTTTCTTGTACCTGCTCTTCCGGGGTGAAAATTGCTTGATGCGGTGTAAGGATAGTGAGTGTGGGGCTCTCCTCGCTTCTGTTTGTTGTTTTTTTGGCTCCCGCCCCTTTAAGAGCTACTTTACAGAGACAGGAATGTTGCCGCGCAAGAACGGAGGCAGAACGAGGTGAGCCACGATCTTTTCTTCCTTTTTTGTCTCCCTCCCCTCACGCAGCCAGCAGCCAGGGCGGGGACACAGGAAGAGCGACAAGCCCCTAAGATCTCTGGTCCGAATTTAAGTGGCCAGCGGATCTTAGGGGTCATGTAAAAGCGCCCTTAGAGTGCAGGATGCACAACAATGGGCTTAAGATAGGAGAACCCAGCTTTTGGCCCAGTATCCAGAAAAACCTCCCAACTGTTGGAGCAGTACAGCAATTGAACCAATTACTTTAAGAGGTGGCAAGTGCTCCAACCCTGGATGCTTTCAAGAGAAATTTGGACAACCACCTGGCAGATATCCTTTGATTTGTATTCCTGCATGGAACAGGGAGTTGGACATGATGGCCGTATAGATCCCTTCCAACTTCACTATTCTATCATTCCATTATTCTATAATTGCCCAGAGTTAGAACATGGGCAACAGACATATAGCGGTCACAGTCTTCCCCACTATGGTGAGATGTATTTCTCTTTAAATTATCGAAACAATTTTTAAATTTGGCCCGATATGTACAGATCCACATATGCAAATGTTGTGCATATCCATGCTTTCCCTTCATTCTCCCTTATGCATTTATTCTCTCTTTAAGGGCGTGTAGGTATCCTGTTTGTGTTATTGCTACCCTGATTTATTTGTCCTTTGCAAACATGATCTCAGATCTCCTGCTTATGATTGAACATTTGCTGGATTTCAGTGAGCCTACTCTGCAGTAAATGGACATAGCACAAGGGACTTACCAAAGAGTTGTGAGTTTAACAAACATAGGTCTAACGGCTTTTATCTTCAATTTCCAAGGTAACACATGTTGATTTGCAACTGAACAAATCTGAGGTTAAAGACTTCAATGATGCTGCTACCACAGAAGTATGTTTTTTTTTTAGTACAGGCAGGTCAAATTCCTTCACAAATTGCAGCTTAGTAAATGGGCCTTTTCTTTTATGCTGTCGTCTTATGAAGGATGGTTATATTTCAGCTCTCAGTTAACCAGACAGTGACCTTATACAGTTTGAATTTACTCTCGAATTGGCTCCATCGCACCTTCTTCATACCTATTTTTTCCTTTACTTTCTTCATCTTGTTTTTTAAAGTAGCACGAAGAGAGCAGAAAACACAATATTTTAGCCATCTGTGCAAGCTGCATTCTGAAATCACCCCACTAACTGGAAGTGCTCTCGGTTACACCTCTATCTTTCAAAATTGGGACCATTATAGTCATTCGTGCAAATCCACATTTAGCCTTTCATAAAGAGTGGATTTTTGACCCATTGAACTGGAAGAGCTTCTGAGCTGTTCTCCTGATCTTTGACAAGGCAGACCACAATAATAGAAAAGACAATTTCTTGCTGGTGTGAATTTGTATTCCGTTGTTAAAACTCCAGATGGTTACAGATGTTAAATCTACTTCAGATGGTTTGCACTTTGATGGTTCCAAATGTTGTAACACAGCTGCAGAGAAAACCAAGTACCGTGCAGAAAACCAAGTAACAAAAACACTCAAGATCAATTACTGTTATTCAGAGATGCTTATCTAAGGAGGCAGTGACAACTGCTCTGAGGATGGTGAACTTGACTCTTCAGAGGAACCAATGGTAAGAGAAACAGCTTTTTAATTGGGCTAGGGAAAGTGTAACAGTAGTCACTGGAAACTCCTAAGTATCAGATTATAAAGGCTGCCAAAATATATCAAAGTGAAATAAATATTTCTATTATCCCCATTCTCCAAGACTGAAAATTGGGAGAATGGATGTATGCATTCTACAATTAGTACACATATAAAATGAAAAAAATCGTAGAGCATAGAGCCCATCAAGTTAAACACCCTACTCAATTCAGGAATGGTGTCTAACTTGCTCTTGAATGCCTCCAGTGTTGGAGGGCTCAGCACCTCCCAAACTTCCATGGTCACACTACTTTTAACAGTTACTACTCTTAATTTCAACTGAAATCTGGATTCCTGTGTAACTTGATCCCATTATTATCTGGAATGACTGAAAGCAAATCATACCCTTCTTCCAGATAACAACCCTTCATGTATTTGAAGAGTACTATAATATCTCCCCTCGGTTTTCTTTTCTCAAGGCTAAACATGACCAGCTCTTCAGTTTTTCTTCAATGGACTTGGCGTCCAGTCCCTTGACCATCTTTGTTGCCCTCTCCTAAATTTGTGCCAGTTTATCTCCATCCTTAAAGTGTGGTGTCCAGAACTGGACATAGTACTCTAAATGAGGCCACTGAACTAGTGCTGAATAGAGGGCAACGAGTACCTCACAGGATTTGGAAACTACATTTATATCAATGCAGTGTAAAACAGTGTCTGCTTTTTCTGAAGACACGTCACACTGCTGACTCATATTCAACAATTCCAGGATCCTGCTCATGTGTAGAATTAATGAGCCAAGTATCCCCCATCTTGTAACTCTACATTAGGTTTCTTTTTCCTAGGTGTAAAAGTTTGCACCTATCCTTCTTAATTTTTCTTCCGTCTTCTGCCGAGTGGTTGAGCCTATCAAGATCTTACTGAATTTTATTTCTGTTGTCCAGGGTATTAACTATTCTGTTAAATTCTGTGTCATCTGCAAATCCGATAAGCATTCCCTACACCTATTTATCCAAATCATTAATAAAAATGTTGAGGAGCACAGCGGCCAGGACCGAGCCTTGTGGCACCCTGCTTGTTACCACCTTTCTGTATGAGAAGGTGCCATTTAGAAGCATTCTCTCTTTGCATGATTCTGTAACCAACTGAGTATCCACCTGGGAGTTCTTGTACCCAGCCCTATGCGCTTACACTTTAAGTAGGATAAGCTAAATGAATTTGCCAACAATTTATTACCACATGACTTATGCAAAGATAATTTAGATAATATATAACATAAGCCTGTGCAGATCAACTGCTGGCAATGTTCTGTGGCACCCAAGTAGCCTAGCTACGGTAGGAAAGACAGCAGGCACAGAATGTCTGGGAACTATACATTCTGTGCCTGATGTCTTTACTGCAGGGTAGTGAGGGGGAATGGATATAAACTCCATTTGTTTGTAAATTTTTGTGTACCTCTTTTATTAAACTATGCTTTTAAAAAAACTAGAAAAGCAAAAAAAATGAATAACAAATCAGATCTTGCAAGTTAAGAACCTACAAGACGCTGTATTTATCTCTATAATTCAGGTTAAATGGGTGGAGAATTAGAAAATAATGCTATTTTAACATCCTTCCATCTCTACTACTGAGCCTCTGAGCCCTACGTGCTAAAAATGTACAGAAATTACACAGAGCTTGTAGCTAACTGGTAATGGTTACCAGTTCATTGATTGCCAGTTGCTGCCCGAGCCCAATTCAAAGTGCTTGTTTTGACATATAAAGCCCTAAACAGCTTAGGACCTAGATACCTGAAGGACCGCCTCCTTCCATATGAACCTACCCAGCAATTAAGATCCAGGCAGGTAGCCCTCCTGAAAGAGCCATCCTTCAAGGAGCTGAAAGGGATGGCTTGGAGGTATAGGACCTTTTTGGCAGCTGCTCCCAGACTATGGAATGCCCTCCCCAGTGAAATCCTCCTGGCACCGACTTTGATGACATTTCGGTGCCAGGTAAAAACCTTCTTGTTCCAGAAGTTTTTAAAATGATGATTGTGGGTCCTGATGGCAATTTTAGTGTTGTGTTTTAATGTACTGTATTTATTGCACTTAAATGTTTTTTATCATTTTGGTTTTATTGCAATTTTAAAATTTTAATTGTTTGAATTGCTTATTTTGATTGTGAGACGCCCAGAGACCTTTGGGTAGTGGGCAGAATACAAGCTATATAGATAAATAAAATAAAATAAATAATGCATAATGAACATGTACATCTCAAAGGTGCTATCAGGGCGAAAGAAACATGCACAAATTATCACAGAACATGGACTATAAGGAGGAGCTAATCTGTCTCATACAAGTTAGAATTGTGCGAAGTAAATCTCACTTGTTGACAAGCAGACCAGCAAACCCGTAAGTGTTTATCCTTCTAGTTGTCACTCTCAATTCATAGATATTTCTAGTTCTTGTTCACAGATTTCTCAGCCCGTGTCTACAAACCTCTAGTACACCACACTCTACAACCTGTAAAATAGTGACTTGATTTTACAAAATAAGTCGACCTCCCCAGGCTGTCCTTTACTCTATTTGTAAAATAGGGAGGTTGTCATTTTGCATCAGTACTACAGTGTCTGCAAAGAGACGATGCCAAGTTGTAAGCAACTACTTCTAATGTACGCAAAGCCAATAGTCATTAAATTGCTTCTTCCCACCCGAACATATAACCTTTAGACTTAAAGATGAAGGTTATTAAAGGGGCTGTTAATTTTTTAAATGTTGACATTTGGACCTAAGCATCTAAACTTTTCTTTATTAAACCATCTAATAAAGGATATCAAAGAGCTCTGTCTCTTTAATGAGGCATTAAAATACAGCAACACAAAAAAAGGCAAAACTGTTAAGCCTCTTAAACCCCTGGACTTACATTATCAGCTTTTATGTGCCTGTCAACACTCAGGAGTAAGAAGCAATGGTTTATTCTATGTCTCAAATTTAAAAGGCAACTAAACTTCCTTCCACCTTCCTGCTGAGATCTTTAACTTCCAGCAAAGAGCAGCAGCTCAGCCTAAAATGGTAGAAGAGGCCAAAGGCAGACGTTATCAGTTGCAAGCCACGGCACCCAGCCCTCTCCCGTTTCATATGGTCTATTTAAACAACAACTAAACCTCCCCCATTTCGAGGCCGAATGAGTTTGCAGGAGGGGAAGAAAGCCCTTGATTGTCTGTGTCATTGACGTTTGCCATAAAGAATGGTTCAGGTCTACTGAAATAATAATGGCTGAACCTACAGGGTTAAAATTAAAATGGCATCATAAAGACAATGAACATTTATTATAGTCTGCAGAACAAGAGGCTGTAGAAAGAGAGAGGGACAGGTCGAGTCCTAATTCAGATGGTCAGGCGATCTTAAAACAGTACAATGGAAGCAGAATTGTATCCAGACTCTGCAGTCTCTTTGTGGTTGAGTTTTAGCGGCATGACGCAGTTAAAAAAGCCTCATAAAACAAAATCAGATAGAAACATAGGAAGTGGCCTTAAACTGAGTCAGGCTATTGCCTCATTTGGTGTTCTACTTAGTGCTGCTTATATAGACTGCCAGAAGCTCATTGAGATTTCTGGCAAAGTTATTGCTCTGTTCAACTGGAAAAGGGCAAAGTTTTGCCTAGGACATAGAAACATATATTGTATTGGCTATTTTCCAACAAATCCTTAGAAGGGCATCTAAAAATGCAAAGCATGACTACTGATACGTTATGCGTATGGTAAACGCAAGGAGATGGACTGAATGTGACAGTTCAGCATTTTGTCCAAAAAATAGATAACCACTCACATATCTGGGCATGCATGGTACACTGCCTTCTAGACATGGGCACAACTCGGCGAAATTTTCATTTTCGTTTCTGTTTTTCGTTTCCGTTATGTAACGGAAATGGTAACAATAATTAAGCTGTCAGAACTCGAACTCGAACCGAAAAAAGAAAAATTTGGTTGGGTTTTTCGTTTTCGTTTGTGGCATCGCGGCGATCGCGCAATGCGAAGCACAGAAAAAGTTTTTAAAAGTTTAAAAAAGAAACCCGACTCCCGGCCAAAAAAGCAGGCGAAAATATGCCTGCCTGAGGCTTTGCCACCTACCAGAGGGGTGGTTTCCAAGGGGTCCGTGGCCTTTCCCCCCCCCCTCTTCTCCTGTCATGGGCTGCTTGCACCAGGCTGGGGGGGGTCATCCTCGTCGTCTCGCCATGCCACGCGGGGGGATCCAAAATGGCGACCACAATTTTTCTTTTGAAATCGTGGTCAAAAAACACACCAAATCACCACAGAAACATGTGAAATTTACTTATTTTAAATGCCTCAATTTTAATAGTAGCAGCAGTGGGGGTTTTTATAGCAATAAAAACGTCGTATTGATTTTATTTTATTTTATTTTATTTTTTATTTTTTTAGACCTGCCCATTTGGGCTGGGCATGGGATGTGACTATGCAATTTTTTTTTTTGAACCATTCCACCAATGGCATCGCCAGGTTTTTGACTGACACTTCTGGATGTCTCGGAGGGCATAAAAAGCCGAGGCACCTTCCAGAAATTGCATTCGGGTGTATGGATGTGGTTGAGGGAGGAGGGCTGGCTGCAGGTGCTGGTGTGATCCGATCGAGATTGAGGAGGGAGTCTGGAGGCTTTAGGATTTAAGTTAGGCAGGCAGGGAGGGAATTGAATTTAGAAAATAATTTCTTTGATTCCCTGCAGCTTTGTCTGCTGAAGGGCATAACAGTTTATTCTTTATTTCTTCTCTGGCAGTTTGTGAGGATTTTTTTCTGATATTCGATAAAGGGGGAGGTTTGACTGGGAGTGGGAGGTGTGGATTTATTTTAAAAATGTATTATATACTACAATTTATTTTCTATTTTCCCAACTTCAATTTGCTTGCAAACACACACATTTGGGGTGCAAGCCAAGAACAGAACCTCTATCCTAAGTGATATCCTAACTGCCCACTCGCCCGCCCGCGGCCGCCGGCTGCCCACCCACCCTCGCCTCCCCCCTGCTGCTGTCGCTGCCCGCCCATGGCCCCCCGCCACCGCGGCCCGCACGCACCTCCACCCGCCACCCCGCCCCGCCCGCCGCCTAGGGCACAAAAACACCTGCGCCCCCCTGATTGTGGGACGCCCCTATGCTCTGGGAAGTCAAATCACGCTAAATCGTGGTGGAAACGACAAACGACAAACGACACAACGAAATGACAAATTTTTGAAAAATTTCGCGACAAACGGAAACGACCCGAAATGGACCCGTTCCGACAAACGAAAACTCGAAACGTCATTTTTTCTGGTCGTGCCGATGTCTACTGCCTTCCCAGTCCTGATTGCTCCCAAATAATATTTGCAAGCATACTGTCTCTGGTACTGAAGATAATATTTACTGCTATCTGAGCTGGTACCCACCAATGGAACTATCCTCCAGTCATCTGTTCAGTTATCCAATCAGAAAGCCATCCAAGTTGGGGGTGACCATTCCCTCTTAAGTTAGTAGATTCAATTGTTTTTAGGTGCCGGGTAAAGAAGCACTTGTTAAACCTCCCACTATTCAGCTTATGTGGATGACCCTAGATTCTACTGATATTACAAGTGAGAAAATCTTAGCCACATCCCTTTTCTCTGGGCTTTACAGAAATTTCCATCACATCTATTCTCGTTAATATCTGATGAGCCAAATACTGTATTCTGTGCCCCTGCTTTGTAGGTTATGCACCATTGAATTGCTTCCCACTTTTGGTAAGCCTAGTGGGGTTTTAAAGGTATATGGGATGTTTAAGGAACAGTTTCCCATTGACTCTACTCAGTTAGTTTGCATGGCTGAGTGGGGATATGAACCAAGGATTCCTGAATCCTTCCCAAGACTTTTTCCCACACTATAATGTGGCTCTTGTAGGACCTGCAATCCAATTTTTTTTTAAAGAAATGAAACCATCCTATATTGCTTAACAAAAGTAGATTGTCAGTTCCACAGTCCCAGTAAGTTTCCATGGCTGAGGTCTCTGGTTTACAGAGTCCAGGTCCATCAACCAATCTACTACACCACACTTGGTAGTATTACCTGCACAATATCCAATGCAAGGCAACAGATCAGAACAAACCTACCTTAAAATCAAATTTCATCATTTAGAGAAACATTTCTTTTGCCATTTTTGAACATGATGGGAGAATGAAGATAAATGTTTGCAGGAAAGCTTTGAAAGATGATGGCACTGAACTTCCCCCAACATGTATTTTGAGTTAACTTATACAAATTGCAATAAATGTTGGTTTACTTTCACTTTAGGCTTTGACATTTATTTGTACTATATCTATCTATATATCTATATCTAATCTATACACACACACATATGTTGAGGCTTGCCTTAACATATATGCCTCCATGCTTATCTGAATTAGTGACATTTTGAAACATTATATTGAAGTAAGATCCATTTACCATAAAAAAAAACATATTTGTATGCAGAGGGAAAACCTGCACAAAATTAGGCAGTTGTGCAGTCTGTTGACTTAGACGGAGAAATGTAAGCATGTACCTGTACATAATTCTCTTACTGGTGGGAAATGGTTGTACGAATACTTAGCCACGGGAAGTGGCATTCATGGAGTTTCTACTCTTTAGGGAAATTTTTCAAAATGATATAGAAGCTGTTTCAGAATCAGGATGAAGCTTCCTATCAAGACTAAAACTATCTCTACTTAAAAGCTTATTTTTAATGCTTTGTTTATAGTTTTTAATTGAACATTAGTCATATCTGGAGAAGATACATTAGTCATATCTAAGTGAAGTCCCTTTGGTTTAGGTCTTACACTGGATTTAATGTGTATACAAACAAGCAACTAGATATAGCAACCAACAGATAGAGGTCTTCTTTTAAACCAAAGAAGAACTTCTAAATCTCTTATCAAATTGTACTATTTAAAATTATATACTATGACATCATGTAATACCAGGAATAGATCCATTAAAATATACATTTAGTGAACAAGTAACATGACAAGTGAAAATTTTAAAATGTTCTTAAACGTTTAAACATTTACACATTTAAAAATGATCCTGGCCAGGAGTATCACTTTGAGGAAGAGGGAGAGGAAAGATGAGGGGAAAACAGATCTTACCAAATGTCACTTCTCCTTTTCCAGTTTTATCGAAAAGCTGAAATGCCACCATGAACAATGCATCTGGAGCACAGAGCACAGACTCAAATGCTACAAATTCTTGAAAAGATATCAACCTACAGGAAGGAAAAAAATCACATTCTCAAAATATTTATTTATTTATTTATTTATTTATTTGATTTATTTGATTTATATACCGCTCATCTAGCCTGAAGGGCACTCTGGGTGGTGAACAACAAAAAAGGCACAAAATATAAAAACATCAATAAGCAAAGATACAGCAAATATAACATTATAATATAACAGATATACAAAGAAAACCAAGATAAATTATAAATTATAAATTATAATTAATAAAGTCATGCAGATTAGATATATAAAAAAGATAAGAATGATATGATGGAACCAATTAAGAACATTGACAACATACTCAGGGAACACCAATCTGTAAAGCTAGGTCTTTAAGCTGGCATTTAAATATATCCAGCGTAGTGGCTAGGCAAATTTCCAAAGGAAGAAAATTCCAAAGTTGAGGTGCAACCCCTGAGAAGGCCTGACTCTTTGTCAGCTCTTTTTAATACATGTTCTGACTTCATACTGTATTTGAAAGATAATACTTTATAATTTGAATTTCAATGAAAACACATACAGACTAACATGGCTACCTCTTCTAAAACTCTACAGATCAGGCTTCAGTTTACAACTGACTCTGTTGACCAATACAAATCAGTATTTAAGATGGGATTTATATTCAACATCTAGGATGCATACCTTAGAGAATAGGTCAATATCCCACTAGGTTTTCACTGAAAGAACATTTCTGCAAACACAGTAACATGGGGGGTTGTTCACACAATGTTCACAAGCTTAGCTATTGCACAAGCGATTATCTTTGCCCCAAAATATCTGCTCTAAACTTGCCAGTAGCAACACTTGTTGATGTGGCAGAGTCCACATTACTACACTGCTACTTTCTACTCAGCAGAAGCTTGACTGGCCTAAGAAACAATGAGTTTGCCAATATCCAGCAGGGGATTTTCAACTTTTTTTTTCATGTTAAATGGTTTTCTACTTTGAAAGTGGCTTTGAAACAAGACAACAAACAGCTTGTAAAAGGCAACCCATAACTGCTGCAAAGAATGGGAGCAGAATCCTGCCCACCACACTAACAGCTTTCACTGTACTTTGAGCATACATCATGTCACTCATGCTTTATGCATCCAGAGCAGGGCCTGGAAGTACCTTCTGTCACTTGAACAAGTGAGAACAATGTTCTATCACTGGCTGTGTTTGTGATAATAGTGATCACAATCTTTGCCTGCATGTGTGGAGCCCAGTATTTTATCTGACGGCATCAAAAGCTGGGATGATAATTTAGTCAACAAGTAAGGATAAGATCCCCATATTCATGTAATACAAGGCATCCTTAACACGCTGACAGGTGACTGATACTTGAATCTTCAACACTGAATAGGTGTTGTCAGAGAAAACACCATGTCTATGTTGGACTGCAATTTGATTAATAAAAGTGATGGCCCCAGTGTCATTCCAGTGTATTTGTGAGAAGGAAGAGGAGGAGGAGGAGGAGGAGGAGGAGGAAGAAGACGACGACGACGACGACGACGACGACGACGACGACGAAGAAGAAGAAGAAGAAGAAGAAGAAGAAGAAGAAGAAGAAGAAGAATTATGATGTGAGTTTTTATAAGCTTGACCCTTCTTTATTAAGGGTGAACTGATCTGATAAAGTAGCCTTTCATGTCACAATACAGCTCACGTCACAATAAAATTTGTCAAGTCCTTAAGCAGAGACACACAATCCTTTGTTCCTTTTGCTACAACAAACTAACATGGCTAGCTTTTCAGTAAAAAATAGTGTAAATGCTTTAGGAAGTCAGGTGGTGAACTAAAACAGTTGATATTTCAAAAAATTAAGCAATTATGTCCTTTTTATTGGAAATGGCAGACAATGTACAAATGTGAGGCTCAGGCAGGCTATTGCAGAAGAAACATGAATATCTGCTGTGCCAGCTGAATTCAAATTAACCCAATTTTTACATGTTAATTAAACCAGCTATTTTCTTCTTATTGTATTTTTGCTCCTTAAATAGACTGGCCTGCAAGTGATTCCCAACAGATATACTCCAACAACAATGACGTACTCATTTAGTTCTATTATGACCACACAATACAGTAACTGAGCAGTAATTTTTCAGTCAATTACACATGTGGCTCCTAATGGTTAAAGATGCTGAAATAATGCATGCTACATAGCCATATGTTCTAAGCTCCATACTGCACAAGGGCAGTTGCCTAGGTAACAGGTTTTCTTTCTGGCTTAGCACAACCCTTCATTGAATATCATTAGGTTTCATTAAACAGCACATATTAACATGAACCTCAATATACTACTTAAGAATAATTTTGCCGACATAAGCAAAGGCTTGTCTAACTTAAAAGCCTGACTGAGAAAATCCTAATAACCCTGCATTTTAGTGAAGCAAGATGAGGAAGAGATTGATGAATTATAAACCAAGCAGAAAGCTCTCTTATAACTCAGAGATATTCGTCTTCCACACTGTTCCTTTTTTTATTATTTAAAGAAAGAACCATCACTTGTTCAGAAACAATCAAGGCTACACAGATCAAATAGAATAAAAACACAATAGGTGGTAATAATGCAGGAATTACCATATATCCTTCATCTCAGTGTAAACCTTTATCTGCAGAGTGGACACTAAGCTTGCCTCACAACTAAAAACTGGTTCAGGCACTTATTTTTGCTTCTTTCTCCTATCTACTCACTTGCGGATGCCGTCACCTCCATCTCTGTCTGTCACTGATACTGGGATTTTTTTAAAAAAAAATGCCTTACTAGTGACAAGACAGAATTTCAGTTCAGTTCTGCTCACCGTGCCCTCTAATCTTCGTCCCCGCGGAGTGGGGCTCTCTTCTGTGTGAGCACATGAGACCAACTTCCCTCTGCAGACTCCATCATCACCAAACAAAACAGTCATGATGGGGTGCATGGAGGGGGCCAGGGGTGTGAGCGGCCACACAGCTTAGAGGGAACTTTGGTTCTGATTCAGTTTTACCAATATTTGCAAATTCCACCATAAAGGTAGCTGAAAGAACTTGAGAAGTTGGGTTTGATTTTTTTTACAACCAAACCCAAGGACGGTAGAAAATGGCCTAATAATCCATTTAGACTCAGTTTTTTCAGTGTTTAATTCTGGGTTTAGACTTTGCAACGTCTTGACAAGTTAGTTTTTAATTAAAGTTATATTTTTTTCCTCATTTTCAATACCTTGCTGGGAATAGCTTCTCTTATTGAATTTGGTGTGTGCGGAAGTTTCCAGTTATTTGTAAAGAATTCACAAAATTCACAAATGTTATGTAACTGAAATCATTAAAAGCCCAACTGTTAACAATTAATAGACATTTTCTGTTAAGACTACATCAGCAGAGGAGCTTCCTACACACAGTTCAGTCCCCAGAACAGAGACTTAGTCTTCAAAGATTAAATGTAGGGAGGGCATACATATATGTATAATGGTTCTCTTCACAGGTACAGTATATGAAACAATGGATTTATGTTATGAACAATTCTACGCCTGTAGAGCAAGAAGCCAGAAGACTGATGCTATAATTCTGATTTATAAAGTACCATTTGTTTGCAAGAAGCTTTAGAAAATATAAGAGGATAAATCCTTGTCCCATGGAACTCCCAATCTAAATCTTGGGTTGGGGAAATAAAGGAAGTAGAGGCAGAAGAAAACATTTTAGTCACATAAAATTAGATAGGCCAATGAAGAAACAGTCAAGAGGCAAATGGAAAGCCAGATCACTGAGGAAACTAGGGGTTCAGATGCATAATTCCTTTTACATTCTAAATGAAGAACCATCAGATTCCTTATTATTAGTTCTACACGAGAAAAGATATACAGTAGGAACCTGGTATCTGCTGGGGATTGGATAAGAGAGAACATCAAAACAAAAACAAAAAAACCCAAAACTACTGTTTTGTGACAGTAGCTGGCTTTACAGATGCTGTTTTATGATAGTAGCTTGCTTTACAGCTCCTGTTTGTGACAGTATTTATTTATTTATTTATTTATTTATTTATTTATTTATTTATTTATTTATT
>JAHTLZ010003542.1:60417744-60438773 GCA_023846285.1 Phrynocephalus versicolor | reverse complement strand
ATTTATTTATTTATTTATTTATTTATTTATTTATTTATTTATTTATTGAATTTATATACTGCTCCATCTAGCTACACAGCTAGTCTGGGCAGTTTACAAACTGAACAGAAATCGAAACCATAAACAGTAAAATACAATATACTAGATAAGCACAAATATTTAAATAAAAACACAATAACTAGTAAATTATATATATATATAAACAGTAGCTTGCTTTGCTGCCGCTGAATTATTTGTTTAATTTTTTCCCTGCCAACCATGGATAACTGAATCAATGGATACCGAATCAGTGGATACGGGGGTCCTACTGTAGTAGAAATAATATCACTTGACAAAAACCATGAGAACACATGATACCACTGCCACAACATATTTTTAAAAACAGGCAGCTTAAATATATACATTATTAGTAGGGGCTAAGTTATTAAACCCTCATACAAGAATGGTGGTGAATGCATGGCTTTAGATGTTGTCAAACTACAAATACAACCAGCCCTACAGGATGTTTTATTTCTAGTCCAGCAACATCTTGGAGGATCACATGGTCCTCACCCCTACAAAGGTCTACTCACAAATAAATTCCACTGGTTCCAGCTAAGTACGTACAGAAATACAGCCTTAATTGCCTAACTACTATTAAATTCCAGTGTACAAAAAATATTCAAAGCACATGCCTTTGAATTCTCACCCCCTCCCCTACAACACACATCCATTATGTTGTATGTTTAGCAATACTAATCATTATCCTCATCATTGTATAATAAATACAAAAGCCACAATAGTTTACTAAAATCAGCAATTTAACCATAACAGCATAATGGGACACAGGGTAAGCTATGCCTATTATTTAATGTTTCAATCTTAGACAAACAACCTGTTCTGAAAAAAGGTAGATTAGAGATAAATCAATAATAATGGGAAATGCTGGCATTTTGAAGCATTATTTTGAACTGTTTACACTTTCTAAAAATAAAAGCCATATAGTATTTTGAGTTACTTACTGGAATTCAAGCTATGATTGGCAGAAATTGCATATTTTATTGGACAGAATTTAATTGTCGGGAGAATAAAGAGGTATGGATTGTTGTAGGAAGCTGGTTGGATTGTTAAGAATGCAATTTGCAAGGAGGGGGAAAATCCTTACAGCTCATATGTGGCATGGTGAAAGGCAACCAACCCTTAATGGCCACCATGAAATCTTAGGAGCCCCCCAATCTTTCCCCTCTAGAAATCGACAAACTAAATGCTTCACTATTCATTCATCTAAAATGGAAACAGCTAGGAATCTTACTTTTGTTTCATAAAGAAGTGAACAAACTGGATAAAAATAAAGCAAAGGATACACGCATGCACAACCAAAAAGAAAACACACAAATGTATTTTCAGATGTTTGCATGTACTGTACACGTGAGCAATGTCCCGTCTGCCCCAGAATTTCAGTTATAAATCTAAATGGCTCAGGCAGGAAGACCTTGATCTGGTCACAAAAAAGACCAGATAATGACAACAAAATACAACGAATAATGAACACATTTCATTTTCTTAAGCATATCACAAATAACATAAAGACAAGCAAAAAGGCACTCTTTAACTACATCAGGAGCATGAAACCAATGAGGGAAACAGTTGGGTCACTGGTTAACAAAAGAATTAAAATTAAAGGATGATACATAAAAATACAGAGAAGCTACTATAAATTAATTCCTTTAACTAGCTAGTTAATTCCTTTAACTCACATACATGGTCCTAGGGCACCCCAGAAGGAAATGTTAAGTCACTTCTGAGTACTGTATTCCCTAACTAGAAAATTCTGAAAAGGGTTCCATAAATTAAAATTAACGTGACGTCACATAACCATATTATTATATAGTTAGGTAGAACTGTTACTTGCAGGACTGGAAAATGAGCAGCTGAGGCAAACAGCAGTAAAAAGAAAATAGATTTTATATCTTATTATTGCTCAGGTGCAAAGAAATAAATCATACAGTATCCATTCAGAAGTTCTTAAAGGACTCAAATGTGAAGCTTCTGATTAAAATATGCAAATTGTCCTTAAGGTAAACTTCTGTAACGTAACACCAATTTCTGAAAAAGGGGCGGGGCGGGGGTTGCTTTGCAGGGAATTACTGTATATTATGGTTAACTTATTTCTTGTTATTGGTAAATTGGTGGAGAGTATTAAAAATCATAAATGGTCGAACACAAGGAAAGTTACACAATGTAGAAAAGGAAGCAACATGGCTTCTGTGAAGGTAAGAACTGCATCCGTTTAAAAAAATGAGTTCTAATGTGGAAGGGAATTATCTGGAAGATGTCATCCAAATGCAGCAGTTACACTAGATCAAAATTCCAAGGAAGCTCAATGGACAGAAAACTGGTGAAATACGAGGAAGCAAAAGAGAAGCAATAAATAATAAATTCTTACAAGGGAAAGATGTGAACAGTGGGCTCACCCATGTATTTTTTATCAGAAGTGGTGCCTTTTACGTTGTTCATATTTTATCAGAACTTAGGGATGAATACCAAGCTGGTTCACTAAGGAACTAAATAATTCAAGGTAACTAGGGCAGCAATGGATTACTTCACGTCCGTTTTGTCTCTGTAAGTGTTGTGCTTCGGACCAGTATAAACATATCCATCACGACCACGCCGCCAGAGCAGGATCAGAGTGTGACAATACTGTACCTGGCGCTGGATTGGGGTATTCTCTTGTCATGGTTTGTTCCCGGTTCCTGTTCTGAGACAAGGGACCGTGTGGTAACAACTGTCACGCAACAACCAGTGTCCACCTAGTGGTCAACGGCCGAAGTGGCATTTGACATTAGTTTCCCTATGAAAACACCATGCAGCGCAAATGTTTATTAAAGAAAGTACTGAAAATTCTGTAACACTGATGTGTAAATCCCGGAAGACCAGTGAATAGAGATATCGAAAAAGTTTTATTTACGATATTTTAAAAAAGGGTTAAGAAAGCAAGACAAATTTAAAATTTGTCACGGAACAAGACCGTGAAATAACAGTAGTCACGAAACAAGTTATCACAACTGTGAGAAAACGGAAACAGGGACTAAACAGGGACAAACCCACGTGACTGCGACCAATGCTGTCACGGCAAAAAACTAGTCAAGGAAGGACGTGAAATAACCACCAAAGTGTTTCTAAAGGATCTCTTCAGACTGGGAAATGGCCATGCAAATGGCAAACGAGTTTTACTCAGAGCTGTTTTAAAACAATGTTCAGTGAGGAAGGGATTCTATATCCAGATACAAAAAGGCACGTTCTGAACTGGCAACAACTGACCAAGAAAGGGATGTTTGGGTTATAGTGGACAGCCCAATAAAAACAATGAACAAGAGTGCAGCTTCTGTATTTGTCTGTCTGTTGGATAGGCAGATTCGACTTTGGGCGTTATCAGAAAAGGATTCCAAAATAAAATTGTGAATAATAAATAAACGTAAAGTGTGATTACATTCAGAATATTATGTATAGCCATTGCACTTGAAAACTAATATTACAGACCTAGAAGAGGTGCAGAAAAGAGAACCAAAATGATTTAAGAGTTTGAACTACCTCTCCATGAAGTACCTGTTTGGGTACAGATGATGATATTTGGGACAGTTTCTTAAAACAATCGTGAGTAAGGGGACTTAAGAAACAGGTGTATAACACTGATAGATGATACAGAGAAAATTAACAGAGGTAAGTTTTAAAAGATCAGATACACTCAGTGGCCACTGCATGATAGATGTGTATATTCTCCAGTACAAGAAACTGCATGTCCCTGTCTCTGCTGGACCTCATGAGTGGGGAGATGCTATTAGACTCATATATTGCTTGAAAGCTTCTCAAAGGCCACGAGAAGGCCAGACTGGAGGGGCTGCTAGTCAGATCCATTATGGCAATTTATATGACCTCTTTTCTTTTCTCAGCAGAGATCAACATTCACATCAAGGGTCCAAAGCCTGTTCTTGGTTAGAACAACTCTCTCTCTAAAGCTTGAGAACAACACAGTTCGGTATTCCTTTTATGCAGTACCTCATTCATCCCTTGCATACCTCATTAATAACCAAGGAGATGGACTCTGAAATAAAGGATGGCTAGAAATACTGGAAATGTCCAGGAATGGATACATTTTCTGAATGAAACATAAACCACAGGCACTACTAGCCTGACAGTCAGCATCGATCAAAAAAACTTTCAAAACCTCTTGCAGTGTTTGAATAATATAATAAAGACAGTTTCTGTTTTTAGTTCATATTAGGAATGTAAAATAGCTGCCTTGTACAGTCAGGTCATAATTCTATCTAGCCCAGGTTAGTTAACTCCGGTGATAAGCAGCTCTCCAGGATTCCCCCTCTCAGCCCTGCCTGGAAAGAGACACTGGGTCACTCTACAAAGCTGTTTTTCTACCACAGGATTAGCCCCTACCCCAATCAAGCATCTTGCATTTTGTGGTGGCATCCCAACCAAGCCTGACTCTTTTGAGCTTCCTAAATGAAAACAATCGGGTGAGTCCAGGTACTAAAGCCCTCTACTTGCAGCACATTTTATTAAAACAAACAAACAAAACCCAACATGGCCAATACTATAACATGTGGGACCATATTACATAGTTCTGCAGAAAGAAAGGTCTATTTATCATATGCACTCTAGTCCACAATAGCTTATGCCATGATAATCTGGTTATTTTTCATGGGATTCTCAAACTAATTGTTGACTTTGCTATGGCACACCCAAAGAGCCACCCTTCTGGATAACATTACATTAAATCCACACTAGGGCCTTTTATGATACCCTCCATCTACATTTATACTAAATCTTTCCTTTATTCTTTTTTTTTAAAAAAATATTTCAATCTTCCTAGCCTATACCAGTTAAAAAGTACAACTCTTGAATGTGGAATATTCAGCTAAAATATGCTACCGAAAATGTAGCACAAAGTACAAGAATATTCAAATCCTCTAGGTATCTGGCATAGTATCATATGAAACATATTTTAACAACTCTACTTTATTCCCTTCATATAATTCAGAGACACTGAAAAACCAATTCTTGCTGAAGGGAAAAGTGATGAAGGACTGATGATGGTACATTATCTTTTTCATATACTTTCTAAGTGAAGAGGAAGACTACACTTATTGTGTGGATTTTCTAATTCTACTACCTTATATAAGTAATTTAAATAAATGCTGTAGTACATACCCATCTTTTGTCTGATCCACCACTCCTCCCAGCAGCTGGACTGTGTTGGGATTGGGTACTCCATCTCCTATTATCTTCAGGAATCGTGCGACAAAGTCACTGGGAGACATATAAAATTCACCATTTTTCTCCACACTTGCATACTGTTGAAAAGAAGAATGTGGACCTTAAATCACAAGGTAGCATAAAGTATATAACTCACCTGTTCATTTATGTTGTAACTGTTAAAAGCAGCTGTTTGTGCTCATGAGAAAGTATCTGTCACCTCTTAAAAGATACCCCATATTATTACATGGTTGGTCGGATAACTCGTCTGGCTGCAGAGGAAGAGATTGTGACTTTAGTTCCCCACTGTGCATCCCAGAAAATTTAGCCTGTGTGTCCTTGGACAAGCTGCGCCCTCTCAGAATGATCCAGAAGGGAATTGCATAACCTTTCTAAGTATTCTCTACCTAGAAAATCCATAGTCACTAAGATGCTTCCTCACCATTCCATGCATAGCTTCCCTCTTAGTCTAATTAGTGGTATCCATGAGTCAGCCGTGATATTAAAGTTGAAAACATACGGCTAGCATGTGCCCTCCACATATTCCAGGAATTAGCGAACACTGTTGGGAATGGGTTTCTCATTCTGACTGGGAATCACGTCAGATCATATTCATTTATGCATCTCTTTTCCTGCCATTAATGCAGTCAAAGTAGGCTCCAAAAGACATCGATACAACCATTAAATTCATTCCGTAACAAATCACCAATAGTTCAGTATAGTACACAGTCACTTAGAACAATACTACAACCACAAATAAACATCAATCACATTATGCACTGCATGCTATGGTTAATGCTAAAAAGAAATCAAAGAAGGTAAGGGTGGTGTATTAGCCAATGACGATACCATACACCAGTGTTGGCAAACCTATGGCACGGGTGCCAAAGGTGGCACTCAGAGCCCTTTCAGTGGGCACCCAACATTGCCCCTTCACAGCCACCTGTATTCAGGTTCAATTGCTGTATTAGCACTTTGTGAAAAATTAGTGGGTTTTGAATTGCACTTCAGGCACTCAGTCTCTAAAAGGTTCATCATCACTGTCCTACACCAAGATAGACGACAGATGGGAGGATAAAATAAACAACTTGTTTCCAATTCTCCAAACCAAGGCCTGTCAAGTTCATCTGAAGCAAACCTAACTTTCTTGGTTTGGATCCATGAGGAATCTTCTCTTAATGATCCTTCAAGCAAATACTGGTGGAATATTTTGGAAAATAGGGAATAATGTAACATTCTATTATACTAATTTAACAAATGCATGTCTGTGCTCATTCATACATGTCCACAGTTTACCATCATGTGCAAAACATTAGCGTCGCATGACTCGGACAATGTTTTTTAGATTCTCTCTTATTTTTTACTCCCAAATATCTACCTCTTGGGAGTAAAAGTAGAGAAGAAACAGAAGTGAAAGCAGAAGTAAAACAAATTTCATTTGAAGACTGAAATTACTCCAGAAAGGGAAGAAAGTAATATGAAGAGCTGTAATAAAAATGCCCTCAATATGCTATACTGGCCTAAACCCAAGAAATCATATACTATTACACAGGAAATCGGGGGGGGGGGGGTGCACAATACATTTGGCATTTCAATTTTTTCCCTTGAGTAGCTGGCTTGGTCTAGAGGCTGTAATAAAACAAAAGGAAAAAATACTGGGATGTGGAAGAAAGAGACCGCATACACCTCTATGTTTTTATGAATCATTTCAGGAGCTGGGTAGGGTCTTTATGAAGATTAAGTCTTAATATTATATTACGGGCCTTCTCAGACACTGAAAAAAACCTAGAGCAGCGATTTAGAATCTTTAAAATCTGCTGCACTCACAAACAATCCAGGACTAAATGATATGCCAACACTGTGCCCATCGGCAATTTAATTTCTACTAGCAATGTGTCATGGCAATTGGATGGTAGGCAAGCAGGAAAACCTACAGTAGCTTTCTACAGTAGCGTGTAACCACTGTCAATTACTTAAATGAGTTTCTTCAAAATAAACTCTTGCTTATTTTGAAGCATTTTTTAAAAAAAAAAAATCTGATCCAGAAATTCAACTGCAGCCCAGTAGCCGCCTGGGTTTGTATACACCACAGCCATATAAAGGACTTTATAAGGAGATTGGCTGGTATCCAATGAATCAATGACCATCTCTGCATGCCCAAGAAGGCTAGGGACTTAAGGTTCTCCAGTAGGGATGGGCATTTTGTTTCGGAACCAGTAGGTTACGAAACAAACCATGAGAGCCCAGGTGGTCCTCGGAACCAGCTGATACACACAGATCCAATTGCTTTACCTTTCTCTGTCTTATGCAGGGTTAAAATCCAACGACGAAGCACGCTGCGATGTCATCTTTCCTGCTTCGTGCTGCTGGCCAATCAGAGAGGGAGGCAGGATGATGCCTGTCCCTGCACAGCTCCTGATTGGCCAGCATCACAGATCTAGCACAGATGATGTCGCAGCATGCTTCCTCATTGGATTTTAACCCTGGCCCCATGTCATATGGCATTTTTTGGAAACTGAGAAGAGTGATACTGAAATGTGTGTGTGTTGGGGGGGGTTGTTTTTGTTTTGTTTGTAAAAAGATTTTAAAAATTAATAAATGTTGGCCATGCCCAAGCCCTATGCTACAGTTACAGTAGTTTTCTGGATCCTAGCCATATTTTTATATATTATTAAAGCAGACTTCACGTTATTTGCCAACACATTCCTTCCAAAGCCACAATCCTGCATGTGTGGAAATCAGTGACAGGCTGATAAGAGAGGAAATGCAAGATACGTACTCAGCAAATGCATGCAAACCCTACTAACATCTTGGGTGGTAGACAAATGGGCATTAAAATGCAGTTGTAAATAAATTACAAGAACACATAGGTCTCCATGTGTCAGCTTTAAAAGAAAGATCTCTATCACAGCAAATAACCATGTTCTCAACAGGAAAGCCCAATTACTAATTACTGTGGTATGCTTCTTTTTTGAGATGGCCTGATAAGCCATTTGCTATGATTCTCCACAGAACATTACCCACACTGAGTAACAAGTAAGTTACAATTCTGCAACAAACTTCAAAGACTTGACTTTTGTTTTATGCTAAAAAAGCTTTTACAAAGCAAAGACCTCGGGCAGTTCCCATTTCATAAAGCCACAGTTGTGTCTGACAAGTACTCTTACATCTTCTCTAAGCACACATTCACGACAATCTCCTGTGAATTGAAATGTACAGTATGTGGATTCTTTCTTAGTTTTTAGCTACCTAGATTTAAACCATACCAAAGTTATCTCATTCAGGCACAGGTTTTGCAGAAGAAAGACATGGCCTAGAAGTCTGCTGTCATATTGATGCAATTTAGAATTAAGTATCTTTTTTTTCTTTGCTGCAATTTCAGTATTATTATAAAGCTTAGTACATTTCTCTTTTCATATTTCTAATCCAACTGATAGACCTGAGCATGGCGATTAAAATAACGACAAGCACACAGAAAACCTCTATATATATTTTTAAAAGAAAACCAGAATCCAAACACATGCACAAACACACGCACTCAATTAAAACATATTTAAAGCACAGTGGCAACATAAAATCACCAGCCTGATTACTCGGCGATACATTGGGGGGCGGGAATCGAGCAGCACACTTTTATGGCTGCTACCACAGCCCAATCAATTGCATTGTAATCATTCGAGGGAGAATCATTCTAAGTCCTAGGCTTGAAAACTTTTTTAACACAACAGTTATTCAGAAACAAATCAAATAAGTCAGACATTCTGTGCTTCTACATTTCATTTGTTCCCCCCAGACTGGCCCCCCTGCTAAGACATTCAATAATAGAAAGCAGAACAAGGTTTCGATGTCCCTCTGTTTCTCCCCACTGCGATTTATTCTTGTGTATTTGAAATCCAATCACGTACCCCACACACTACATATAGAAAATGACCTTGGAAATGTCAGCCTGCTCATTTTGACTGTAAGTCTAATCTCTTAGGTTATGCTAGGAGAGTTACAAGAAGGAGAGTTACTCTGGAAAAATTATCATGACAAAAGAGGGGAAAAAACATCAATTCTGTTAGTTTGGGAATAAAGACTTTCAAAAAGGTGGTTCTATGCAGTCATGTATTTTTCCCTCACTTTGGTAATTATACCCACAGAGAATATGATATTACACAATAATGCCTAATGGCTTTTTTGGTAGGTTCCTTCAAAATTCACACTGGATAATCATATATTTTAAATACTCAAGCATTAACTAGTTGAAACCCGTTTAAAGCCTTTGCAAATTCAATAGTGGGATATTTTTAAAGGTATTGAGCAAAGTATTTCCAAAGCAAATAGTTTTATAACCAAGAAATATCACATTGATCAAAATGTGTTTAAGTTAAATACAATACAATGTTATACAAAACGATTGGCGCATTCATTCTAATTTCATTGCATTTTTCTGCCTTCCACATTGTTTTTAAGAAATACAAGTTGCAGTCCTATGCAAAAGTACATAGCATACGTTCTAATGAATTCAATGGAAAACAGACACACAAGATGGCATTGTAAATTTCTAATTTCAGTTATTCTGTGTTATGGCTCTGAACTCTTTCAAATGAATACTGGGGGAAGATGTTCTAAAACATAACTTTTAGATGTTTATACAAAGTGTTCTCATTTCACACAGAACGGTAAGCCAGTATTCTTTCTATAGGACTAGTCTATTACTGCACATGCAAATCATTTGGTCCTACTTGTTTCCTTTGCTTGTATGACCAAATGAACAAACCAGTCAGGAAGGGTTCCTAAATCGTCACTCCCTTTGCAAGCCAGGATTAAAAACCAGAGTTTCTTCTTGCGTATGAATCCTGGTTTATTTTGGCAATAATAGAGCAGCATCATTTGCTTGTGTGTGTGAGTTGTGTCGTTACAGTCGTGACCGACCCTTCATGACTCGATGTCCATGGTGTTTTCTTGGCAGGAATACTGGAGGGGTTTGCTAGTTCCTACTCCAGGCACCGACAGCACCTGGTATTCCCTGGTAGTCTCCCACTCAAGTACTAACCAGGGCCGACCCTGCTTAGCTTCCAAACTCAGGCCAGATTGGATGTGCTTAGGGCATCTAGGCAGCAGGCTATCCTTTGCTTAGAGTACACATTAAATCAGAGGAAGGCAACGTCCTTGGTATAAAGGGGTTGTTGCATTGGCCTGCCATCGGGCTGTATGCTCCCAACACTGCCAACAAACCAGACATAAAAAACCCATAATTCCTGTAGAATAAAAGCTGCCTGGGAGGCATACACCTAGTTTTCCAGTAAACCAAGGTAGTCTTTCAGACACCCTGGCCACCAACCATTTAGGGGTTTGTGAGTAAGGACCAATACTAAGAAGTCGGCTCATAAACTAGCAGGGAGCCAGTGTTTTAAAATTGTTGTCATGCAATCTATAATATGTCCTAAAGACAACAGTTTGGCATTAACATTCTGCACTAGTGCATTTGCAAGGTTAAAACTAGCGCTCCACCTGCACCCATTCCTGGTGATGTCAGAACTGGCTATGGGGACACACACTTTACAGTACAGCATTTACATCCTGGATGAATTACAGTAACAGTGCAACACACTCTGCATGGGGTTCGCTTTGGAAAGTGTTTGGAAACTTCAGTGGGTCCAAAACTATGCAACCATATTAACTGGGACTGATTACGGGGAAATCGCATAATCTGCCTGTTTAGAGCAGCTCCACTAGTTGCCAATCCATCTCCAGGCAAAATTCAAAAATCTAGTTTTAACTTGCAAAGCTCTAAATGACCTTGGTCCAAGCATCTCTCTTTAGGGGCATGCTTGAGTATTATGAATATCAGGGGAGGCCCTTCTAAAAGGGGTCTTTTAAAAGAGAATGGTTTGTATTTTTGTGACTTTTAAATCTCTTTTTAAATGCTTTTATCTAATATTTTTAAAAGGTTCATTTAATTACATTTTAACTTTAGAATAACTTAGCATTTTTCAAATTTATTTTATTTTACAGCATTTTGCATTCAATGTACAGTATTTAATGATGTAAACTGCCTTATGTTCTTTTCAAGAGAAACGTGGGATTAAAATATTTCCAACAAGCAAGCAAACAAAAAGCAGACAAAACAATTTCGGAAACTCAATAAAAACTCACAGACACTGTGTTACAGTAATAACCAGTATAATAACCACGGTAGCTAGGTCTGAACTGAAAAGATAACAGTTCGGAAACCAGCTGAAGTTGAGTACAGAGATTGATGGCTATCACTGATCAATCTGGAGGAGCGCAAGATCCAAGAATCTCTCGAACCCGCGCACATGTGATCTTCAAGGGAGTGTATAATCTAGGGTACACAGTATTAAACCCAGGTGGGCCTCTCTATGGATCAGCTGGATTTTGGTTGTCTCTGGATCGAGTCTCAGTTTATTAACCCAATCTGATCACTCTTTTTAGAGTTTCAAGCAGAGAGGTCTGTAACTCCTGAAGCTTTGCAATAAGGTGCCTACATTTTCACATGTTCAGTTTCGATAAGACTCAATATATTTGCATCTAAACTTCAAAATTTATAATGGGTTGCTATCTCCAGGACAAAGAAAAACAGGAGTCCTAGGCCGTTACTTCACGAGCCGCTCGCTTCGCGGCAAGCCGTCATTTCTGTGCGAACCGATCGCTTCAGTCCGCACGCTCCTCCTTTTTGGCTGCGACGTCACCCCGACCACGCCCCCTTTACCGTGCTCCAACCGGGATGAGTGATTCCCCTGCCAGGGGCCGGGAATCTTTTCGCTTCGCATCTCGCTTCGCTCCCAACGTCACGTGTGGTCTCGGTTTTTGGCTTTTATTTCTAGTTTTTTTAAAAAATATTCAAACAGGGATATCGATGCATCGCTATATTGTTTCATCGCTTTGCGCTGTTACTTCCTCGCTCGAGTAGTGGCGGCGGCGGTGGCGGTGGCGGCGGGCGCAGGAGGAGCCGCTGCCGCCTTGCCCGGCCAGAGCAGGGCACCCGGGGCAGGCAGCGTGCAAGCAGCGGAGGGCGGGCGGCTGTGCCATGCGGGGCTCCCCCCCGAGTAGCGGCGGCGGCGGCGGGGGGGGGGCTGCCAATGATGCCAGGAAACAAAACACAGGATCGTACAGTAACCACGCTCTGTCGTGAATGACAGCCAAGCATTGATGCATCGATACGCCGAGTAATTTTTTTAAAAAAAATAAAAGGAGAGTGGAACCGGACGTTGCAAATCAGCTTTCTAATGCGAAGGGAGCACGTGAGGTAGTAATCGATTCGGTCCCAAAAATGCCCCGCGTGAGTACAGAGAAACGGGGGTGGGAGCGAAGGGAAACCACGTGACCACCACGTGACCGCCTCCGAATTCAAATCGAAGGCAAGGTCACTTCGAAGTGAGGCACCTTGTGAAGTAACGGCCCTAGTTTCAGTTAAACTCTGTTCTTTTGGGGGCTTCTTAATCTTGATTTGCTTCCAATACATTCAATGCCGATGAGCCTAATATAATACTACACTTTTTTGAGCAGCTTTTTAAAAAAATTACTGTTCCTTTACAGAAATGCCTGTCCTTGTTCCCTTCTTCCTTTAAATGTCTGATAAGCAATGTTTATTGTGTGCTACTTTGGTGGCAGTTTATTCTAGAAGAGCAGCATACACACTAACTTGTAACATCCTTCTTGAAGGGACTTGTTGAAATTTCTAACCTCATTAACTTTGTTATGTTTTTGTTGTTGCATCAACATCTTCATCAAGGAAGAGGAAGCAACAGGAACAACATAAGCACAATTTGAAGTCCTCATCACCAACCCTATGTTATGTCTACTAAACATATCCTATAAACACAACCTGAATGAATTGTTTGTAGTTATGGGGAACTTGTGGCCTTACTCGTGTTTTTGGCCTGCAAACACATCACTCCTATGCTGGCTAAAGCTGATGAAATCTGTAGTCCAATAACATCTCAAGGGGCTCAGTTTGCTGACTTCTGGCTTACATTCTGTGCATACACTATAATCAGAACAGGCTCTAGTACTGTGACTCTTTTATTCTCCCTCTTGAATTCTTCCTTTCAACCTTAACAATGGTTTGGTTTTATGCTTGGCCATACTAATCATAGGACATTTTACAGCCCATCGCATGGCATGGAGCTGGGGGTTTGATTTCCCAATGTGTCTCACATGGAAAGGAAACAGCCAAGATCACCCAAAGCACGTGTGCCTGAGGGAATTATGTACCCTGTCATCTGTGCCATTGGGCAAGCTATACAGTCCCGAAGTGCCACCAGAAAGAGGGAACTAATAAATCATTTCTGAGTAGATATGGGCTTTTTGTTTCGGAAGCAGACTGCTTCCAAAATGAAATGTGGGAGCCCAGCTGGCATTCGGAACCGGAGGAATGAAATCATCCAATCCCTTACTTTGCTCTGGGGTCGCGCGGGGCAAAAACGCCAATGAGGAAGAAGCCTCTGACTTCATTGTTCCTTCTCCCTGACGCTGGCCAATCAGGAGCTGTGCAGGGAAATGCATCATCCCGCTTCCCTGTCTGATTGGCCAGCGCCAATCAAGGAAGAGTGACATCAGAGGCTTCTTCGTTTAGCCCCGCATGACCCTAGACCATTGGCTAAAGATATTGCCTGATTTCGTTCCTCCGGTTCCGAACGCCAGCTGGGCTCCGGCGTTTCATTTCAGAAGCAGTCTGCTTCCAAAATGAAAAGCCCATCTCTACTTCTGATGATCTTAGAAAACCCTAGCAGCCTCCCCATTAAATTAGAATTGACTTGATGAAACATAAATAACATTAAATATTACCCCTAGGTATAAGCCATTCCAAAATCTAATTAGGAATCCAGATGTCAGAGACACAGTTTAAAATCCTTATTAACAACTGTGAAATGCAATGTCAAATCACTGTTCTGTATGGTTGGAGAAGCATACAAATCTGCAACCTCCTCCTGATCACCAAGTAAGGATTGGCATTTATGTCAAGTTCCTTAGTCTTGAAGACTACTGTATATTCCGATTCCAAGGATCCACCAGAGGCTGCATCAAAAACTCTCTAAACTAGACAGAAAAAGGTACAAAAAGAAACCAGAAGTAGCCAGATAGTCAGCTCACGTTTTCTCAAAATGCTAACACAGTACTTACTTCCAATAAGTGCAAGGATTCTTGAGTAAGATAATCACCAGGCTGGGGACCTCCTCCCCCACCCTCCAAAATCATTTAGTTTTGGATCAGGAAGTCACAAAGGGCCATAAAAACTGTCATGGTGGATTGCATGATTTCCACTAATTTAGATAGAGCTATGTCTGGGGATGCAGGAGATCTCTATTATAATGGCTATGATGTTACCACTCAATTCTTTCTTAACCTCCTATAAGACCAGGGTAACTGGATCTGCATTAGCTTCAACTCTTGGTCATAATTATTCCAAAGCTTTAACAAAGACAGGGAAAGACTACTGAAAAAAGGAATAGCTTGCACATTGTAGTTCTAAGCCCCAAATCTTCTAAAGGAGTCTCTCCCCACCACCACCACCTATCTTCTGTCTAGGAACTGCTGAAATTCCTGTTCTATTGGGAGGGGGCAATACATTTTAATTTCAAGACAGCTATATTTCTCCAAGTCTATACAATAATCACTCAAGAATGTATTTGACTTCTTGGAGAGCATTGTTCAATTTTGATAGTGGTATTTAAATCTAACATGGTAATAATACAGTGAATGATTAATGGTTAGAAGACTATCAAGAGATGAATAATGCAATAAGAACCAAAGAAATGAAAAAACCAAGGCTTTAAAAGATAAAATATTTACTTTTAACATACCTTTAAAAATATTGTTTTCAGCTCAGCTGGATCAGCTCTCTTGGTCTGAGCCACCTACAAATAAATACAATCATATTAATATGTGCAGTCTATACAAAGGATGTCAAAATGTCATTAAAAAGAGAGAGTAATTCAAACAAAGGAATGATTGAAGAAAAATAAAATATTCCCCTCAGACAAATTTAAATAGCAGTTCATATGAAGTTTACGTGAGAAATAAATACTTGCTTAACAGGTACACGTAATTATTCAATGTTTTTGTTGGAAATCTTAACCTGAACACACCTGACAAACCTTAAATAAGTACAGTGGTGCCTCGACTTACGGTTGCTTCGACAACCAATTAAATCGACTTATGAATGCTGCTGTCTGCTCCGCATGACGGCTGACTTTGACAGGATGTGCGGAGTGGAGAGCAGGGTTCACTGCCCATTGCCACCTCCTCTTCCTTCTTGGTTGCTTCCACCTCTGCAAAAGAGATTGAAGCAACCGAGAAGGAGGAGGAGATGCCCACTGTGCCTCCCTTCCAAACCACCCGAGGTGGCCAAAGCTGCAAAGTTCCCATGGAACGATGCAACTTCAGGCAGCCTGGGTGCCTTGCAAGGGAAGTGCTTAGGGTTAAGGTTAAGGTTAGTAGAATCGAAGCACTAGGTAAATATTTCTTCAGCACTAGGCAAAGATTTCTTCAGGAGCATTTTGTGTTTCTTATTTTTTTCCATTCTACAGATCACAAGTTTTTCCCCTCATGGCTTTTTAAAAAGGAAGACACAAAGGGTCCATTGTTGGTTTTCAGAGTACAAAACAGGAAAAAGATATTAAAGAAAATTAAACTATTAGTTGATTTTCTCAATGAAATCCCAAGTCAATCATCTCCTTTAGTGTAAGTGGTTTGTTATCAGATTCTTTCCCAAGAGCAACGAAGACTTAGAACTTCTGCTACAAACATTAAGCATTGGTTAATAATGGGAAGAATACAGATCTAGATTGGCTTTTAGAAGTAGTCCTAACAGTACTGTTTTTGTATTTAATGTGGATTTGTTTTTTAGAAAGCCATGAGAGTATACTGCATGTGACTCTAGAAGCAACCATTTTATATTCAGCAACCCACTTAACAGGAACTTTAAATGGTCGAGAGAAAGGAAATTTGTCCTATTACTTTAAACTTGCCCAATATTAGATGGTGCTCATTCTTTGCTGCCTATTGTAACATCAGAGCTGCCTTTCTAAGAATATATTCTATTCTGTGCAGAACACTTCAATGGAGATAACATTTCAATGATGTCGACATAGTGACATTTATCTGTGTTACACAAGGTAGGTCAGCACCCTGAAAAACACAACAATTTGAAATGTTTCTTGTGAGAGAGGAAAAATAAACCCATCTGCAAAACCAAACCACATATTCTTACTTCATTTATGCCTGTCATTAGAATAATCCACGGACAGAAAGAGACTTTAACAGATTGGGAAGGAACTTGACATTTTTTTCATCTATTTACTAGATGCTAGCTCTTTGGGGGTTAATGATGTTTGGCAGCTTTCCCCTTTTAAAACTCACCAGAACGGCATGACCAATTGTGGGGTAGATTGCCTGAAAATGTGTGTTATCCAAGTGTACAACATGCTGACCTAAGTGTCATAATCTTGTGCTAAGACAGTTATTTTGCTCAAGAGCCCATTCACAAGGGTTTGTGCTCTCGGTGGTAGACTGGACATGAATTCAATGCATCTCGCAACCACTGTAAGATATCTTTTCCTCCCATAGAAAAAGACCTCATGCCCTTTCTCCACTAACTATAAAAAGTATCACACAACATTTCAGAAGTCCTGTCTTCTGCTAAAAAAAAAAAAAATTAACATTTCAGCAAAGACTTCCCATCCCGAGTACTATATGTGTAAAGTTAATTGTGGAAGGCACCAGAATAGAAGGACATGGGTAATTTCCCATGGGGCCAGAGCGCTGATGGCAGGACATTTTAAAAGGGATCTTCTCCCAGCCCGGGAAGCTTGCAAGGCAAGTGGCAGTGGTGGATCACCACTGGCGCTTGCTTTGCAAGTCGCCTGGGCTGGGCGAAGAGCCATTGATCCCTCCTCTGCTCAACACTTTGTTGGGCAGAGCAGGGACAGACTGATCTTCGGCCAACCCAAGCGCTTTTGCAAGGCACCCGGACTGGCCGAAGATCGATCCTGGGCAGAGCAGGGACTCCTCCTCTGCACCTGAGTCTCTGCACAGAGACATGGACGAAGAGGAGGTGGTTGCCCCCTCAATCAAGGGATAGCAGAAGGCTGCCACCCCCATGCAGCTGAGACAGACATCTGCTGATTTTGACAGCTCTGAGCTATCAAAATCAACCGTCTGTCAGCTGCAGGGGGGAACAGCCTTCTGTTGTCCCTTGATTGAGGGGGGATTAGACAGCCTTCCTATAGGAATGAATTGAAAGCCTATTAATCCGTTCCCTCCAGAATGGATTAATTTGTTTTCAATTCATTCCTATGGGAAACTGTGCCTCGTAAGATGATTTTTTTCCTAACACAAATTGACTTGTTGAAGAAAACAAATTCGTCTTATGAGGCACTACTATAATAGCTTACAGGCCTCCCGGTAGTTTGACTAATCAACCAAGTCAGGACCTGCAAAAATGTCCAGTGTAGATTTCCAATGGAAGCCATCTGGACAGCTCAGTAAGTAAGATACCTATCTGGCCACAGAGCCAAGAAAATAGGAGTTGGATTCCAAACTAGATTTGGGATTCATGTAATTTATGCCTGCCTATATTGTTCATTGTATATTGTTTATTGTTGGTGTATTTGCTGGTTTGTATACCACCCAGAGTAGTGATGTTGCTATACAGTTTGGTATAGAAGTGTAACAAACAAACAAAGCCTCTAAATAAAAAATCCAGCCTGCAGAGCCAAACTGTACAGCTTCAGGGTACTCTCAGAAGAAGAAAACTGTAAACCATTTCTGAGTAATTTTGCTTAAAAAACCCGGAAAGGTTCACTAAATCAGAATCAACTTAACAGCACACAATTATTATTATTATTAGATTTCCAAAACAAGTGGAATTAATAAAAGTCTATGCCCAAATATTTTTTTCTGGCTCTGATTTACAAGTCAGCTGACTTGATGCACAATTCCTGATGCAACTCAGAAAACAACTGCTCTTCTGATTTCACAATGGTGTATTTTGTAATGCAGCACTTAGGTTTTAAAAAGGTAACAAAATTTGCACCTATAACATCATCATTCATTGGCATCCTTCAGTCTCGAAAGACTATGGTATCATGCCTGGAGTAGAGATCCTAAGAACAACACCTAGTGTAACTAAATAGACCAACTTGGGAATGGCAGTCTCTACCGCACTGGGGACAGATGTATTCTGTTTTTTGCCCGGTCCTCGAGTTTCATTCTTTCCGTGCCTGCCTCTTTTCCTCTGCCTGTTGGACAAGTGCCTCTTCAAATTTATGTAGACCATGCTGTATCTCTTGCCTCCAGACAGTGCGATCGGAGGTCAGGGTTTCCCATCTGTTGAGGTCCATTCCCAAGGCCTTCAGGTCCCTCTTACAGATATCCTTATACCGCAGCTCTGGTCTCCCTCTGGGGCGCTTTCCCTGCACTAGTTCTCCGTATAGAAGATCTTTTGGGATCCGGCCGTCATCCATTCTCACAACGTGTCCAAGCCAGCGTAGGCGTCGCTGTTTCAATAAAGTGTACGTGCTAGGGATTCCAGCTCGATTCAGGACTATGCTATTTGGAACTTTGCCGTGCCAGGTAGTGTTGAATATTTGCCTAAAACAGCGCATATGGAAGGTATTAAGCTTTCTTTCCTGTCGGGCATGGATGGTCCAAGACTCGCTGAAATACAAAAGTGTGCTCAGTACACGAGCTTTAAAGACCTGTATCTTTGTATGTTCTGTCAGCTTCTTATTGAGCCATACTCTCTTTGTTAGTCTGGAAAACATAGTAGCTGCTTTACCTATATGTTTATTCAGCTCAGACTCTAGTGAGAATGTATCTGAGATAGTTGAGCCAAGATACACAAAGTCATGGACAACTTCCAGTTCTTTTGCAGAAATTGTAATGTGAGGAGGAGAGTCCACATTCTGGCCCATTATTTGTGTTTTTTCAGGCTGATTTCTAGCCCAAAATCTTTGCAAGCTTTACTAAAATGATCCATGAGTTGTTGGAGATCTTCGGCAGAGTGAGCAGTAATGGCGGCGTCATCAGCGAAGAGGAGATCCCGCAAACATTTCACCTGTACCTTAGACTTTGCTCTCAATCTAGAGAGATTGAAGAGTTTTCCATCTGATCTGGTCCAGAGATAGATACCTTCTGTTGAAGTTCCAAAAGCATACTTCAGCATGATAGCAAAGAAGATCCCAAACAAGGTTGGCGCAAGGACACAGCCCTGCTTCACTCCACTTCGGATGTCATCAAAAACTACATTGCCCCTCATATCCTCATGAAAAGACCTAATGATGTTAAGGAGCTTGGGTGGGCATCCAACCCGGAGGAGTATTTTAAAGAGTCTGTCCCTACTAACCATATCAAATGCCTTCGTAAGATCTATGAAGGCTACAAAAAGTGGCTGTCCTTGTTCCCTGCATTTCTCCTGCAACTGCCTGAGGGAAAATACCATATCAGTAGTGGACCTGTTAGTTCAAAAGCCACACTGTGATTCTGGGTAGACTCTCTCTGCAAGTATCTGGAGCCTCTTCAGTATAACACGTGCAAACAGCTTCCCAAAAACACTAAAAAGAGAGATACCGTGATAGTTGTTACAGTCGCTCCTGTCACCTTTGTTCTTATAAAGCATAACAATATTAGCGTGCTTCATATCCTGTGGTACTCCCCCTTCCCTCCAGCAAAGGCAGAGGATTTCGTACAGTTCAGTGGCAATGATCTCTTTGCAGCACTTCAGAACTTCAGCAGGGATGTTATCTTTCCCAGGTGCCTTGCCAGAGGCAAGTGAATCCAGAGCCACATTTAGTTCTTTTAGTGTTGGTTCATTGTCAAGCTCCTCCAAAACAGACAAGCACTCAATATTATTTAAGACTTCTTCGGTTATTGTGTTTTCTCTGGAATATAGTTCAGAGTAGTGCTGCACCCAGCGTGCCATCTGCTGCTAACGATCCTGGATGATCTCACCTGAAACAGTCTTTAAGGGTGCAGTTTTCTTATGTATTGGCCCTAAGGCCTGTTTAACTCCATCATACATCCCCTTGATGTTACCTGTATCAGCTGCCATCTGAATCCGAGAACACAGTTGCAGCCAGTAATCGTTAGCACATTTCCTGGCAGTCTGCTGGACTTTATTACAAACAGCTCGCAGGGCCTGTAGGTTGAGCTCACTGGGACAAGCGTTATATGCAGTCAAGTCTCTCCTCTTTTCCTCAATAGCTGGCATCAGCTCTTCTGAGTGGGCTTCAAACCAATCTGCTGTCTTTCGAGTCTCCCTGCCGAATACTGATAAAGCAGTGTTATAAAAAACATTCTTAAAATGTTCCCAACGTTTAGATGCATTATCTTCAGCAGGGCCAGGAAGAGCTTCCTTGAGTACATGGGAGAATTCCTCCACTTTTCCTTGGTTATAGGTCTTACTGGTATCAATTTTTGATCTTCTTTCCTTCTTCAGGTGGTGCAATCTCTTTGTTTTCAGTTTTACTTTGCTATACACCAGGGAGTGGTCTGTGTCACAGTCGGCACTCTGATAACTGTGTGTGATTGTAACGCTAGAGATGCTGGAGCGCCTGACGAGAATCAGGTCGAGCTGATGCCAGTGCTTCAGTCTTGGATTCTCCAAGAGACTTTGTGCTGGGGCTTTGTGTTAAAGAATGTGTTGCTGACACAGAGACCTGTTTTTATTGTTGTAAGCCGCCCAGAGTTCCCACTGGGAAGATGGGCGGGATATAAGATAAATAAATAAATAAATAAATAAATAAATAAATAAATAAATAAATAAATAAATA
>JAHTLZ010003542.1:60404517-60417734 GCA_023846285.1 Phrynocephalus versicolor | reverse complement strand
ATAAATAAATAAATAAATAAATAAATAAATAAATAAATAAATAAATAGCAGCAAAACCCCAGCAGGCGTTGGCCATTTTTGTTCATCTTTCCAATGCCGAACCGACTAAAGTCACCAAGGATAGCTATTGGTCTTTTCTCAGGGATTTTCTTGATAGTGGCAGCTAGAACAATAGAATTTGTCTTTGATGATAATGTTGGTGCGTATACACTAAGTGTAACCAACCCTGCTGTAGTGTGTAGTTGCATGGACAGGATTCTCTCACTTCCTACAGCAGGTGGGATAATGAGACCTAGTAAAGTATTTCTAACAGCAAAGCCAACCCCACATTCCCTGGTCTTGTTTGAAGACCAGAAGAACGTAAAGTTCCTCTCCTTTACAGATCCAGAGTCAGGTAGCCTTGTCTCTTGGAGAGCAACAATGTCCATCCGCGGTCTGCACAGTTCCCTGTCGATGATAGCTGTCTTTCGCATAGTGTCCATTTCTTGCGAGATAGTCTGAACAGCCAGGATTCATTGTCCTAACATTCCATGTGCCCAACTTTAGATTTTTTTTTATGTTTATTGCATGGTGCGGAGTCAACTATTTGTTTGCTGGTTTCCATCCTGATCTGCCTACACCCAGGTAGCTGCCGCTTCCTGTGTTGTTCCCCCACTATTTGCTGCAAATGGTCTTCTCCAGGGCACAAGGCCTGGGTAATTCAATATGGAGATTAGGCTGTTAACCAGGCAGCGAAACCCCCCTCTCCACGTAGCTGGAGTGGTCCAATGGAATGGCAAAGCCAATATGATTAGTTCCAGCTGCGTCGCAGGAGTTGCCAGAACATGATTGTATACAGTCATGAACTGTCTCCGGGATTTCGGCTCCGTTTTTTTCCTCGAGGTTGACTCCTGAAGCCATTTCCAATGAGGGATATAGCCACAAGGCAGTGGAGGTTTGAAAGAGTTTCCTTCTCCTAAGTGTGGTTCTTCCGCTTTTTCTGCCGTTGGGGCAATGAGAGCCCTCTTCCACCTTCAAAACCGTTGACCGTCCTCTCCTGTAACCCCAGATGTGTGTCAAACACCTGATCCAGCTCTTGGTCACAGTCAGTGGCAGAGGAATCCTTTCATGTTTTTCTTAACAGCAAGTAAAGCCCCAAAAGGTGTGAGAAGACCATTCTCAGACTCCATGCTCCTGGGCGGCAGCAGCGGCCACCACCACCACCACCATCCCCTCGCCTCCGGCTTCCCTTTCCCTATAACATAACACATTTACAAGCAAAGACCTTGAAAGAAAGTTGGCTTAAAAACATATTTGGTGAGAAAACTGCTCTGAAAACAAAAATTTGCAACTTATTTAAATATGATATCCCAGGAATATTTTTGAAAAATGAAGATTAATGTATCAACAGATTAGAATGAACACACAAATGAACACACAGAGACTGAGTTTGACTCACCCTTGTTCATCATTAGTGGTACTGCAATTCTATAGAAATGATGACTAGTGTTTATAATAAATTCTGCAATGGCTTTTAAATTCTTTAATACCGAGCAGTTCAAATACCTTACATAAACCTCTTCTTTAGTACATCATATTTAGGTTGATAATAACAAACCTTTGCTTAACTTGGATCCTTATGTTACCTACCTATCAGCAGACATGGGGCGCAGCAAGATTTGCTTAAGACAAACCTTAAGCATAAAAAAAGTCTATAGGCCTCAATAAGAACTGGACATGTTTGGTCAGCAAGTAATACTGGCTCTTGGCAGAAAGAGGTGAAAGACTGGAGTGAAATGGATTTTGTAAAAAGGGCATGGCTGCCTATCGTCTTGGACAGAAACCCTGAGTACTACCCATTTCATAAGAGATCGCACTTGTAGCTTTCCTAATCCATGCCACAATAATGAGCTCTGTTAGACAGACCTACTTTGCCTGAGAAACTTCTCTTCATTATGGACCATTTTCTGGGAGGGGGTCTAGGGAGGTGGGGAGGAGGAGGAACAGGTGCGTATAATTTGCCACCCTGCACCCTGCTTTCCCATCTTTTATTTTGGCACCAGTACACCTGATGCCAGCATCCTCTTCAGGATGGATAGCCCTTGTGCCTTTTCAGCACTGTCAGGGTCCAAGTTAAGAACCTTGATTGCAGTACAGAGTGATGAACTGATACAGCCAGCACGGCAGGTCACAAAATGCAATCAGCAGGTTTACAAGCAGAAAACAGCCAAGTGTCCTATATTCCGAATTGTCTGATTAGACAAAGAGGGTACAGAGAAGATAACAGTGCTGAACATTTGAGGTCCAAACAGTAGCATCTACCCTCTTAAAAAAGGATCACCTGCCCTTCTTAATGGCTAGCTAGACATTTTCCTCGGTATACTACTATAATCAAATTCCAGTCCCTGAAATATAGTGTTGTGCTCCGGATCTGACACCGTAAAATATAGGATGGTGGATGAGAACTACTGAAATGACCGAAAGGGAGAAATATCAGCAGGTGGCGAATGGTCGAATGACAACTGGAAACCAGTCCCTTGCTTTTTCATGTCAGGTAGACATTATTTTTAATAAGTACTCCTGCATTTAATCAGAGTATGTGCCAGAGATCAAGACTGTTGTGCTTTTAACTTAGCTGTTGGTAAGGTTGGGGAGGCAGCACCAGCGCTTTAAGGCTGCCACCAAGCATAATTCCCTACATTTCATTATTATTTCTATCTATACCATCATCAAGGTGCATTAAAAACGCTCTTATTGGATGAACGTGGCACATTTATAAGCATTATTGTGAGATGAGTGGTTGGTAGCCTTAAGTCAGGCATGTCCAAACTTCGGCACTCCAGATGTTTTGGACCACAACTCCCACAGTCCTTTGCCATTGGAAATACAGGCTCGGAACTCTGGGAGTTGTGGTCCAAAACATCAGGTGGGCCAAAGTTTGGACATGCCTGACTTAAGTCCTAGAGATCATGAAAGGTATTAAGATAGCTACATTTTGGACTTTATTGTTCCCAACTAATGCTTTCATTATTTTTCTAACTGACAGGTAGAACCTTTGGGTAGTAGGTGTCATATAATTAATTAATTAATTAATATGTTGCCAGCAGGAACTCTACCAGGACTGAGAGCAGCTCATTGAAGAATGGACCCTAGTAGCAAGGTTACTTTGCAATTTTTTAATTTCTAGACTAACATAGATGTGTCCAAAACTGCAAACCTTCTACTAAAGCAAAGATGGGCAACTCTGACGGTTTGAATTCTAGGATCAACGAGTTCAAAAACAGCCTTGGGACCACACTCTCTCCACCCCTTCATCGGAAGGAGAGACACTCCTGGTAGGATATTATATGGCAAGGACACAGAAGATTCACAAACCTTCCAACTAATAAGAGGTGATGTGGGTGGAGTCACATCATACCAGAGAAGCTATTGGAAGGGGAAAGCATTCCAAGAGACTGCAAATAAGGTCTGGGATAGAACCGACTACCAATGATAGCAAAAGGGCTGGATGACCAAGGAGCAGAACTGGAGTGGGGGTGGGAGTGTCTTCATGGGACAGACTAATTTCAAACATCCAGTAGTGACAGGGGCTAAATTGTTTGGCACTGAAAGAATCTGAATGCTGCTAGAACCTATTTCACGTTCATATAGAACAACAAGGCTACTGTTTCTAGATACAATATTTTCTTCCTAAAATCCTATCTGTCTGCTTCCCACGAAGCAAAGATGCTAGACATTTCAACTCAGATACCCACTGAATCCACACATTTACCTTTTCTTTCCATAAATCACAGTGTTTAAAGGGCAACATGCTTGTGACATGTAGTATGCTATTCAGCCACCAATTAGCCTCAGTGTTTATCCTCACTCAGCAGCACTACAACAAAACAGGGGAGTCAAACGTAGAGTTGAAAGCTAAAGGCAGCAGCAATAATAACCCAAACATCTGCAGGTAGCTTCTAGACGAATTCAAGAAGTCCAATCCCCCCCTCCCCCAGACACACCTAAGAAAGATGGTAAACACTCCACCATGTCTCTAAGAAGCTACGTGTATGTCTGGGCCTTTTTTTAAAAAATGGGAAGTTGTCAAGCACCTAGCAGTGCAAAATACATTGGTGGTTAGCCACAAGTTGTATTAGCCTGCAATTTGGCCATGTCTGATGTTTCCATCTGGCAGGTGCACTGAGATGTATTTCATCACTGTTCGTGTGCATCATCACTGGATGGAGTGTTTTATGGACCTTCACATTCAAATTTAGTTAATACACACAATAGCCACAATTGTCCAGGAAGAGACTTCGATCAATTTTAAGAATGCCAGGCATATGCTACAGGTTTATTCGAGGAAATGGAACAAGACCATCACATATAAACGTGATTAAGAACATACGTACATAGTATTACATTAGACAATACTTGAATTGAAAGGCAAAGTCGGGGAAAGCAAAATATATAGTACTTAAATAACTTAAATAATATCCAAGGGAAAAAAATCTCTGTAAAGCCTGCCTGCCAGCTTTTAATCAAAACTGGAAGCCTTCCAACCCATCGATCTTTTGAAGTCGTGTCTTTCTCCTCCCACACACCTTCCACTACGACTACAGAATAACAACAAGAGCATCCATCATCTTTCTACATCTGTTATTTCTTGTACTTGAAGAAAACAGGAGTTTAACCTTCAAACGCTAAACTGATGAAGCACATTAGGTAGAGTCCACCACCCACTCTTTCCCTCTCGCTGCGAAGCATACCAACAAGCAGTAAAAGATAGACAGTCTGTTTCTCATTCTCTAAGCTTCCAGCAATACATGCTGGTGCTCCAAAGTTTTCTCATCTTATTAAATGAAGTGGCGACTGAATCAATTGTCACTGCAGGTACTTTTATCATTCGAGATACAACAGGGATACAAAGCATTTTGAACATGCTAGAGTTCATTTGTTTAGGCCCCCGCATTCTCCAAATCCATATAAGATTATGTTGGAAATTCCTTACTTAAACTTATTTCTTTTTTCAATAACCCATACAAAAATGGCATTTAAGCAACACTGGCTGCTTTTTCATTCTATTATACAACACACCCTTTTTGGATGTAAACCTCAACTGATTTTTCAGTGCATCAGAGGACCAAAGAGCAATGCCATCAGGAGGCTAGACACTATTGTAAGTCTAGACACCTAGCAGGGTCACCAAAGATGGAACATTCACAGCTGAGGCACCAGAGTAAGATACAGTAAACCCCTGCTTATTGCGGGGGTTAGGGACCCAACCTGGCCCGTGATAATTGAATATCCACAATATGCGGATACTGGGTCGGGTTGAGACTGGGGGGGGGGTCTTGTACTTACTCCAGGCCTGGTGCTGCTCCGAATGGGCCTGCAAGGGGCTTCCCAGTGCTTTCTAGTGATCTGGAGGTCACTTCTGGTTTAACAAAAGTCACTTCCGGTTTGTGTGGAAGCACTTTTGGGGCCTCTGACGGGCCTGGGAAGGCCTTTCCTCCTTACCCCAGGGGCCTTTTTTCATATACTGCAGACCCGCGATATCCCGGGACCGCAGTATATGAACCGTGAAAGGGCGGGGGACAACTGTATGCCCATCCTCTTCAGGAGTAACACTGACATCAGCAGAAAAGAATGGATAGTTCTAGTGGGAATGAGGGCAGAGAGCCTTCTGGAAGGCAGCTGCTGGGCAGCCTCAGTAGATGAGGTGACACTGGTGGAGGATGTTTCACAGAGAATGTCAGCAACACTCATGCTAGCTTTTCTTAGTACTGTGCAGAAGAAGACGGTGGTAAAACACTGCTGAACCTTTCATACCTTGAAAACCCTAGGGTGAAATGATCTAAAATGAAGCAAGAGATAATGTTGGAAGATGAGACTCCTAGGTAATATTTCTAAAGATAGAATAAACAACAAAGGAGAGGACATCCTTGCCTGGTACCTTTATGTATCTTTACTTTTATCCTAAACCACCAATGTGGCTATCTCCGTTAGGAGCGATAACTGGTCCCCATATAAGTGCAAGCCTTAAACCTCTAACCTATAGACAACTTTTGAATGCTGATTGCTCCGTGAAGCCACTAGCACAATTAATATCTGAAGGCCACAAGTTAGACTGGTGGAAGTACCAACAAATATACTCACACTTTAAAAATATCACCAAAGAGGGGGGATTTATGACTAATGACACTCCACTTGACAAAATACTATCCTCTGGCGACTCAAAGCTTCTTAGTAAATTCTATAGTATTTTGCTAAATGAAAAAATGATTGATACACTGGTAAAAGATACTATGATAAGATGGGCAGAAAATTTTGGCTATCCTATTCATTTAAACAAATGGGACTCCTTGTGGAATACAGTTAAACTCTTTAAATCTATAGCCTTTAAGGAAAATTGTCATAAGATAAGAACATAAGAACATAAGAACATAAGAAGAGCCATGCTGGATCAGGCCAAAGGCCCATCTAGTCCAGCTTCCTGTATCTCACAGCGGCTCCACCAGATGCGTTTGGGAGCGCATGAGACTAGATATCTGTCTCCTGATACCACTCCCCTGCATCTGGCCCTTGAAGTACCCTGGTTTAAAGCCTGGAGATTACACATCTCCATCATGGTTTGTAACCTGTGATGGACTTTTCCTCCAGGAATCTGTCCAATCCCCTTTTGAAGGCATCCAGGCCAGATGCCATCACCACATCCTGTGGCAGGGAGTTCCATAGACTTACAACGCGCTGGGTGAAAAAATATTTTCTTTTGTCAGTTCTTACTCTCCCAGCCCTCAATTTGAGTGTATGTCCCCTAGTTCTGGTATTTTGTGAGAGGGATAAGAGCTTCCCTCTATCCACTTTACTCATACCCTGCATTATTTTGTACGTCTCAATCATATCCCCCCTCAAGCGCCTTTTTTCCAGACTAAAGAGGCCCAAATGTTTTAGCCTTTCTTCATAAGGGAGGTGCCCCAGCCCAGTAATCATTTTAGTCACTCTCTTCTGCACCTTTTCCAGTTCCACTATGTCTTTCTTCAGATGCGGTGACCAGAATTGTACACAATACTCCAGGTGGGGCCTTACTATTGTTTTGTATAATGGCATTATAATGTTGGCTGTTTTATTTTCAATCCCCTTTTTGATAATCCCTAGCATGGAATTGGCCTTCTTCACTGCTGCCACACATTGGGGAGACACCTTCATGGAGCTGTCCACCAACACACCAAGATCTCTTTCCTGATCCGTCACGGATAACTCAGAGCCCATGAGTTGATAGATGAAGTTTCGATTTTTTGCCCCAATATGCATTACTTTACATTTGGTTACATTAAAACGCATTTGCCATTTCTCAGCCCATTCCCCCAGTTTGGAGAGATCCTTCTGGGGCTCTTCACAATCTTCTCTGGTATTTACCACACGGAAAGTTTTGTGTCATCTGCAAACTTGGCCACCTCACTGTTTATCCCTGTCTCCAGGTAATTTATGAACAGATTGAAAAGCACCGGTCCCAGGACCGAGCCCTGGGGCACACCGCTTTTCACCTCTCTCCATTGTGAAAATTTCCCATTGACACCTACTCTTTGTTTCCGGGATCTCAACCAGTTCTCAATCCATAAGAGGACCTGCCCTCTTATCCCCTGACTGTGCAATTTTCTCAGCAGCCTTTGGTGAGGGACTGTGTCAAAAGCCTTTTGAAAATCCAGATAGACTATATCCACCGGTTCACCCAAATCCACGTGCCTGTTGACCTTTTCAAAAAATTCTAAAAGGTTTGTCAGACAAGATTTACCCTTACAGAAGCCATGCTGATTTTCTCTCAGCAAGGTTTGTTCTTTTATGTGTTTTAAGATTTTCTCTTGGATGAGGTTTTCCACCATCTTCCCTAGGACAGATGTAAGGCTAACTGGCCCGTAGTTTCCCGGGTCCCCCCTCCTTCCTTTTTTAAAAATTGGTGTGACATCTGCTATCCTCCAGGCTTCCGGCACTGTGGCCATTTTAAGAGACAAGTTGCATATAACCGTTAAGAGATCTGCAATTTCATTTCTCTGTTCCCTAATAACCCTTGAGTGGATGCCATCTGGGCCCAGTGACTTGTTAATCCTCAATTTATCGATTAGTCCTAAAACCTCCTCTCTTTTAACCTTTATTTGGTTTAATTCTTTAGTCAAGAGGGGCAGCTCAGGCAGCGGAATCTGCTTAAGGTCCTCTGTCGTGAAGACAGACACAAAGAACTCATTCAATTTCTCTGCAATGTCCAAGTCCTCCTTAACCTCCCCTTTTCCTCCCTCACCATCCAGAGGGCCAACTGGTTCTCTGGCAGGTTTTCTACTTCTAACATATTTAAAGAAGCTTTTATTATTACCCTTTATATTGCTAGCCATGCGTTCCTCAAAATCTTTCTTTGCCTCCCTTATCATCTTCTTACATTTCTTTTACCAGAGTTTGTGTTCCTTTTTATTTTCCTCATTTGGGGAGGATTTCCATTTACAGAAAGACCTCTCCTTGCGCTTTAGAGCCTCTCTAACTCCACTCGTTAACCATGCCGGTGCCCTCTTGGACTTAAATGAGCTCTTCTTTCTTTGTGGTATGCACTTGTGCTGGGCCTCTATTATTGTTGTTTTAAACAGGCTCCATGCACTCTGAAGAGATTGGATTCTTCTAACCTTCCCCTTCAGTTTCTCTCTAACTAGTTTCCTCATCTGAGGGAAGTTTGCCCTTCGAAAATCAAGAGTTTTTATGTCTGATTTGGTTGACACTCTTCCTCCGACATGCATGGCGAAGGAAATTGCAGCATGGTCACTGTTCCCCAGAGGCTCAGTGACATTCACATCCCTGACCAGGTCCTGAGTATCACACAGTATTAGATCCAGAGTTGCCTGTTCTCGGGTGGGCTCCATGACAAGTTGCTCTAAGGCACAGTCATTCAGCAAGTTGAGAAACCCAGTTTCTCTTTCTTGCCCGGAGCTCGTATTGGCCCAGTCAATGTGGGGATAATTGAAGTCCCCCATGATTACTATCCTATCCCTCTTAGCCACCTCCATGATTTCTCTCCTCATTTCAAGGTCCCCCTCAAGTTTTTGATCTGGTGGACGATAGAATACTCCAACTATCACATCACTCCTTGGACCTGGTAGTTTAACCCACAGTGATTCTATGGTGGAGTCAGACCCTCTGTCAATCTCCATTCTGCTGGATTTTACCCCTTCTTTGACATAGATGGCCACTCCTCCTCCAACCCGCCCCTCTCTATCCCTTCTATAGAGTTTATAGCCTGGGATTGCTGTATCCCACTGGTTCTCCTCATTTCACCAGGTTTCTGTTATGGCTATTATATCAATGTTATCCCTAGCTGCCAAATGTTCAAGTTCTCCCATCTTTGCTCGGAGGCTTCGAGCATTGGCGTAGAAGCACCTGTACAGTGGGTCCCGCAACAACAGCTGCTGCCTTGTTCCTTTTCCCCGACAGCTTTTATTTTCAGTAGACAAACTGTCACATTCCGTTATTCTCCTAGTGCTAATACCTGCTATGTCTTCTCTATGTGATTCTCTACCCTCTCCAACCTCATTCCCTGAGGATGAGGTGTTCCGAACCAGATGCCACTCAGCTCCTGTCGGCTTTCCCACAGTTATCAGTTTAAAAGCTGCTCTGCTGCCTTTTTGAGGTTGAGTGCCAGCAATCTGGTCCCATCGTGATTCAAGTGCAACCCATCCCTCCTGAACAGGTTTGGCTTGTCCCAAAATGTTCTCCAGTTCCTGACAAATCTAAAGCCCTCCTCTCGACACCATCGCCTCATCCACGCATTGAAGCTTCTGAGTTCTGCCTGCCTGGTGGGTCCTGCACGAGGAACAGGTAGCACTGCTGAAAATGCTACCTTGGAAGCCCAGGACTTCAATCTTCTACCTAACAACCTGAATTTGGCTTCCAAGACTGACCGCTTGGCCTTCCCGACATCATTGGTACCAACGTGTACCATGACCACTGGCTCCTTCCCAGTTCTCTCTAACAAGCTATCTAGATTTCTCATGATGTCTGCAACCTTTGCACCTGGCAGGCAAGTGACCATACGGTTATCATGCTCCTCACAAATCCATCCCTCTGTATTTCTAATGATAGAATCCCCTAGTACAAGGAGCTTCTCTCCTGCAGCCTGCTCATCTACATGTACCTGATCTTGTATCTCATCAATAGTGATGAGGGAGAGATCCTCCGGTGGAATCAATTCTTCCTCTGTGTGTGCCTCATGAGGTGTGCTGAGGGAAAGAGCCTCAAACTGATTGTGCAAGATGTTTTATAGATGGCATATTTCCCCCCACCGTTTATCTAAGATGTATAATTGCTCACCCAAATGTTGGAAATGTAAACATGACAGTGGTACCTTCTATCATGTGTGGTGGACATGTAAAGAGGCAAAGGCATACTGGATAATGGTAAAATTATTTATAGAAAGATTTTTGAAGATTAAATTAGAGCTTAGACCAGAATTTTTTCTATTAAATATAGTAGATATAAATATCTCATATGACCAGAAATATGTACTTCATCATGTAATAGTTGCAGCAAGGATACTGTATGCGAAATTTTGGAAACAACCAGAAGTGCCAACAGAGAGAAACTTCCACGAAAAGATAAGAGAATGTATTGAAATCGACAAGCTCTCCGGTTTTTTAAAGGGAGACTACGAAGAGATTTCCAAAAAAAGATGGCAAGAAGTAACAAACTTATTAGTATCGTGATACTATTTGGTGATTTGTTAATATGCTAAATTGTTATTTTTGACTTGATAGATATATTCAATGTAATCTTTATAGTGTATTCCCCCCCTCTTCCCCCACACTCCCCCCTTCCCCCCCAAAAAACCAATAAAATTACTTAAATGTAAAACAACATCTAGTGGCTGACGTATAGTTGTGAAAGAAAAATCCAATGCTGCAGAACACACACAACTAGAACACAATATAAGAAGAATGAATCAAGGTGAACTGAAACTGCAAAGGAAAAAGGAACATTTAAACAATGCACTTAGTGTCAGTGAACTAAAGTGGACTTGGATGGGATATTTTCAGTCAGACAACTACAAAGTGTTTTACTCTGGAAATGACAAATTCAAGATAAATTGAGTGGCTCCTGCCTATATGCCCTGAGGACATCCAATCTTGCCTGATCTCAGAAGCGAAACAGGGTCAGACCTGGCTAGTACTTGGATGGGCGACCACTATGAAATACCAGGTGCTGTAGGTGCCTGGAGTAGGAACTAGCAAGCCGTTCCAGTCATGGACTGGGATCACGAAGAGTCACTCCAGACTCCATGGACATGGGGTCATGAAGAGTCAATTACGAATGTAACAGCACAGCAACAACAACAAATACTGAGGCAAGATATAAGTAGCACAGGCTATGATAGTAGCTATGATAGTAGCTATGATGTAATGTCTGAATTATAAAAGCCATCAGACTTCTGGCATAACCAATAAATATAATCAAGTCTGCTCCAAAACCAGACACTGAAGCAGGTGAAATTGAAAACTTTTATATATGCAAGCATTCTGAAGGAAATTAATCACATGGCAAAGCAAGACTTGCTTATAAGTGTCTGAAATGCAAAAAATAGGAAACAAAGCAGAAACAAGTAGGGTTGGAAATGTTGCTAGGGTTAACCTAAAGAGGTCTGTGAAGCCAATAATCTGAATATAACTGTGATTTGACCCTGCCTACCTATATAACTATATAATTGTATACTTTTTATATTGTCACATTGCATTTAGACGTTGTATTGATTTTATTATTACATTTGGTTTTATTTATTGTTGCTTACCGTTGTTCTATTTTTTATTTTTTATTTTATTTTATTTTATTTTATTCTTTTGCATTTTTGCATCATTGTTGGAAACTACCCAGAGTGGCCTTGTTGCCAGATAGGCAGTCTAAAAATTCATTGCTTCATTCCTTCCTTCCTTCATTCATTCAATAGACAATTACAGATGGTTAATCAAATAGGCTACATAAAGCAGGCAGTAGAGAATCTGTATCTTCTTTATTAAAATAAGACCAGGATTGTGGTACTGATAATGAACTGTTAGTATCAAACATAAGAGGAGAACAGAAGATTACTAAAAGAATCCCTGTGCCAATATATAATTTAAACAGCATTTCTGAAGAATGTATAGTCCACAAAAAGAATAGATTTCCATTACTAAATTCAATTGACCATGAACCAGAAGAAATGTGAAGAAACCAGAGATATTAGTGAAGGAAGGAAAAAGACAATTTCTGTGGTAAAAAGGAAAGAAAAACCTGAAGAAGGTTGATAGAAGAAACACTTAAAATTGCTAAGTGAGAAGCAAAGGAAAATGTGATAGAAATAGGTTAAGAATCCTGAATATAACTATTCAGCTACTATGACATAAACACAAAGACAACTATTATAATGGCCAGTGCAAAGAAACAGAAAAGAACAACGAAAGAAGAAAAACAAGAGATCTCTTCCAGAATATCCAAGAAATCAAAGGGAAGTTTAAGCCCAATTTGAAATGCTGGAAAACCATCCAGAAAGGACACTTATATGACCAGCACAAAATAGAGGAGAGAAAAAATCATGATTACATAGGATCTATGCAACTTTAATATAGACAATGAAGAAACTGGAATGCTGAAAGAATTTGCATATTTTGATTCCACCATGAATCCAAAGGGGGGGCCAAGGAATCAGGGACTGATGGAGATTCAGATGGGCAGTGATGCAAGAATAAAAAAAATCATTAAGTGCAAGGATGTGTCACTAGAGACCAAAGCTATGATCATCCACACTACCGTATTTCTGACCAACAAGTATGGGTGAAACCTGGATGGTGAAGAAAGCCGATAGGGAGAAAACAGATCCACATGAAATATGGTGTTGGAAGAAAGCCTTGTGGATACTGTGGACTGCCAGAAAGACAACGGAGTGGGTCATAGATCAAATCAAGCCTGAACAATCTCTGGAGACAAAAGTGATGAAACTGAGGCTTTCTTACCTGGGGCACATCATGAGATGGCAGAATTCAATGGGGGGGGGATCAATCTGGGAAGGGTAGAAGACAGCAGGAAAAGAGGAAAATCAAACATGAGATGAACTGATGGCAGTTTATGCCCATCTCTAGCGACCGACGGTGTAACCAAAATATACCCTGGCACCTTGTCAATTAGCCACAGCAAACTAAGCAAACCTTATTTATTTATTTATTTATTTATTTATTTATTTATTTATTTATTTA
>JAHTLZ010003542.1:60387474-60404507 GCA_023846285.1 Phrynocephalus versicolor | reverse complement strand
ATTTATTTATTTATTTATTTATTTATTTATTTATTTATTTATTTATTCAACTTATAGACCACCCACTACCCAAAGGTCTCTGGGTGGCTTACAATTAAAATGAACGGTTAAAACAGTTAAAACGTTAAAAAGGCAATGGACAATTAAAACAATAAAAACATCTAAGCACAAACACTAAAATTGCTACCAGGACCCACAATCTATGTTATGTCAGTTAAAAAACTTCAGAAACAGGAAGGTTTTTACCTGGCACTGAAATGTCATCAGTGTTGACGCCAGGCGGATGTCACTTGGGAGGGCATTCTATAACCTGGGGGCAGCTGCCGAGAAGACCCTAGACCAACAAGCCATCCCTTTCACCTCCTTCAGGGATGGCTCTCTCAGGAGGGCTCCCTGGCTAGATCATAACTGCCAGGTAGGTTCATATGGAAGGAGATGGTCCTTCAGATATCTAGGTCCTAAGCCATTTAGGACTTGATATGCCAAAACAAGCACTTTGAATTAGGCTCAGGCAACAACTGGTAACCAATTCAGGTTATGTAGAATCGGTGTGAACACTGATTGCTTCTAGCCATTATCAACAGTCAGTACAGCCAAAGGCAAGTCACGGCTGGCGTGGTCATCCAACAACCTTTTGACAGCCACAAGCTGTCCATTCCAGTGTTCTCAAAACAAATCCAAATGAGGCAGGGAGCAGGGTCAAAGCTTCTTGCTTGTAATCAAGAGCACACCCCATCCATCCGATTTTCACCCAGAGCATCAAAACCCCCTCTATGGCGATTTAGGGGCTAGAAAGGTTTTTGAGAATGTACTCCCCCTTTATTCAGGATGTCTAATGAGAAACCACTGTTATTCATAACAGTGACTCACTTTTTACACCAGACCAGAATCCCTGACATGGTCCAAAATAAGCAATCTCTCTACTTACCGATTTCAGCAGAAAACCCTGCCTTTAATTTTATATTGTTTGAGCTTTCTTGGAAAGGAAACCTATATACAAGCTTGAAACCTATAGTCATTCAGAAGAAGTATTAAAGAATTCCTTAAACGATGTATAAGGCCTTCATTATCCCCATCTTGCTTAGAATCCTTGATGTTTGTTTAAATTTTGATCTTGGTATACTACTGTTTGTTGTGGAAACTATTAAGAACTATGATTACTTGTGATTAACCTGCTTCCAAACTTCTAGTAATTCCTTCCAAATGTTTGCCTCCCCAGAGCATAAACAGAATACAGAAAATGGTTTGTTGTGTAACAAGCTCAGAAAAGTGGAGAAAGGAGCTCGCACAGGTGGCCTTGCCAACATCTCTGTGTGCATTCTGACTGCCTTAATGGATAGCTAACGTTGCTCTTTCTCAACAGGTTTCAAGAAATCATTGTAAACTAAAGCATTTTACAGAAAGAGGGAAGCAAGCCGAGAGGGGGAACATTAACGCTCTTCCTAATCTATAATATAACCTGACGAACATGGGAGGAAGAAAAAGCATTTCGTAATGAACAGCTTCTGTCGGCCATGGCTAACAGCACGGTGGGCACCTAATGTCAGAACTGTCACTGAATTTGTCCAGGTCACTGATGTAAATCGCATACTGTTAATACAGTGGCAAAGTAGTTCTAGAGGCCCAGCTATCCACTTCAGGTTCTTGCAGAAACTTCTAGAGCTCTATCTGGAGGACAAATAGCCCCCGAAAGATGCCAAGAATGGAAAAGTTTATTTTGCCACAGAAAACATTTTCCAGTAAGAAAATGGGGACAACCGGCAGAGGGAGGAATCTTGGACTACACTGCATTCACCTTTGCTATCAAGTTTCAATGTCACTGTGATTTATTCATACATATCAAAATGCAAACCATCCACGAGATCAGTATCCATGGATCACTTATTTGCTGTCTGAAAATGTTATTAGCACTCCCCACCCCATTTTACAGCTTGAAAGTAATTCTGTTACTTAAGGACTATGGACAATTTGACTTGGCATAAAATTATCACAACCTGCATATTAAAATATAGTGTATATAATTATTAAAAACAGAGTTTACATTTAAAATATTTATATGTACAGTAACTGTAAGTAATGAATGGAGTAACAATCTCCTGAACTGTTAACTATTTTATGTGGAACAAAAATCTCTACAAAACAATGTTTAAAAAGTCAGAATTAACAATTCATATTTCCTCTTCACAGTATTAAATAAAAACAAAATAAAAACTCTGTTCTCATAAAAAGGATTGAAGAGGGGGGAAATGCATAGAAGGACATGGGACTAAGTTTCAATGAATGGGCATGAAATTTAATTAGAATCATTTTTGTATTTTAATTAGTAATTTAATTGTAATTTAATTAGAATCATTTTTGTATTTTCTTCCAGTGCTTTGAGGCCTAGTGAAGAGAACAGAACAGAAACAAATGCACGCACCCACATGCAAAACCAAAAGTGAAGCCTTTTTCTTTTTCTTGTGACAAACAGCAGCACCTCATAAAGGAATAAATGCATCTTTTTCTTGCAGTGGTGAGTTCAGTTTATAACCTAGGACTTGCTTGTCCTCAGTGCACAGAAATTAGAATAATCTGGGAAACTAAGCAGGGTCGGCCCTGGTTAGTACTTGGATGGGAGACCACCAGGGAATACCAGGTGCTGGAGGCGCCTGGAGTACGAACTGGCAAACCACTCCAGTACTCCTGCCAAGAAAACTCCATGGACATGGAGTCACGTAGAGTCGATCACAACTGTAACGACACAACACACACACATGCATATTTTTTAGAAATGATTTGGAAATATTAAAACACTCTGTCTTAAAATATTTTATTCATCATGTTAAAATATAACATTCCATAATCATTTTTTCAATTTTTCCCATTTTTTTTGGGGGGGGGGAGACCCAAAAGGCTTCAGAAAAAAACGGAAAAACCCATTTCCCCCCAAATTTTTCCAGATTTTTTTCCAGGCTTTCACATCTCTACGTAAAGTGAGGAATCAAGCACTCAACATCAGGCTCCACAGACAAGTGATCCTTGCCCCTGAGCCATCTAGCCAGCATGATAAAGTGTACAGGAAATGAAATTATTGGTTAACGTTTTGTTGCAATAATTTGGTAACAAATGTCTCTCTTTGTCGAATCTTATTGGGGAATAAATAGAAGGAGGAACTGGGCTGGAAAAAATAAAATCCAGTAAAGTGCCCAACTAATAACTGTGTGACAGGAATACTGTAAAAATAACTGACAGGTAAATGCATTTTGTTTCAATGTTATGTTTTCTTTCTCATTGAGCAGGGAACTTAACTTTTAAAGGTTGTATTTATTATTTGATCTGTCTTTGTAAGTCTATTCAAACTGCTACACCTTTGCAAAACCAGTGTGTGAGTGGGTACAAAGCATGAATCCGTTTCTTGGATCTTAAAAAAAGAATAAAAGGCATTTTGCCTAAGTATGTAGGCAGCACAGCAACTAAGCAACATTATTATTATGTATTCTAAATGGTAAAGAGAGCTGTCTTCAAGCTACGGAACCTTCCTTAAAAAATAAAACCATCATGGCCACCACTACAGTAGCCTATGCTAATGGATTTTACTCAAATTTAAACAAGCAAGAAACAGAAAAATAAGTCTGTTATCACTGAGGGGAAAGCCCCAGCCTTTTTGTCTTGAATATGCTACTGAGAAATTATGTATGCCATTAGATATAATGTAGGAACATTGCTATCATAAACTTGGCATGTTCAATCATGTGCCGCACTCAGTTAATTGAATCTTAGCTTGCTCCTGTTGAACTTCCTTCTCTCTCTCTCTCTCTCTCTCTCTCTCTCTGCCCTTTTGAAACCAGTAAGCCTTGAATTAACCACTGTCTCTCATTTTATCCAAACTGGAAAACTAAGATTGTCAATTTTCGGCAAGTACAATGATTCATTCCAGTATAGAGATTAATAATACAGTGGACCCTTGTATAACAAACAGCTTGTATAACATAAAATTTGTACAACATAAAATATTCTGGAGATAGGGGAAATTTGCTTAACATAATTGCCTATGGGCCAAATCCGTACAACATAAAAATGGGATTAATCCATTTTCAATGCATTCTTATGGGAAACTTATATAAAGGAAAATTTGCTTAACATAATTTCATTTGGAACGAAGTAATTCCTTTATACAAGGTACCACTGTAGTTAACCAAATTACCCCCCCCCATGAGCCCTTGTGATTCCTATGAAATATTGTACTTTCCAAGGACCACCAGGGAGTTTCCTTCCTTTCAAGCAGCATGGCAACCAGAGATAACGTGCATATAGCTGTCTTTGGTTGTGTATTTGGGGGCGGGGTCTCCATCTCCCAAAATGCATTCCTCCCCAGAGGAATTCCCGATTAGTTTCGGAGTTGCACTCCAACAGGAATTGAGGTCCCATGTCTAGGCACAACTACATAGATGTTTGTTGTCTCAAACTCTCAAAAATATCTAAATAACACGTGGAATGTAAGAACTGTACTGAATACAGTTTATACACAACTGTATTCCTGAGAATTTGCACAGATATCCTAATATTTTTCAACAGCAATGTTGGACTGTTATGCAGAAAAATGCATCAGCTGCTTACTGCAGGTTTGGCATGGGCTGACCAATTGCTAATACCAGCAATTCAAAGTCTTATAATTAGTAAAAGGTAAAGGTAAAGGTAAAGGTTCCCCCCGCACATGTGTGCTAGTCGTGTCCAATTCTAGGGCGGTGCTCATCTCTATTTTCAAGCCGAACAACCAGTGTTGTGCAAGTCCATGGCCATGCGGCTGGCATGGCTGCAAGGAAACACTGTTTTACCTTCTTGCTTTTTATTTGTTTGTTTGTTTGTTTGTTTGTTTGTTTGTTTGTTTGTTTGTTTGTTTGTTTGTTTACTTGCATTTACATGCTTTCAAACTGCTAGGTTGGCAGGAGCTGGGGTTAACAGCGGGAGCTCACTCCGCTGCGTGGCACCTGGGATTCGAACCGCTGAGCTGCCAACTTTGTAGCCGACAGTTTTCAGTGCTCCAATTCACACCTGGTAACACTGTCTATCCAAACTTACACATTATGGCAGTTTTTTTTAATTTAGAAAGCCAAGTGACAGGTAGACTGACTCAATGTCAATGGTGTGGTGTGTGTGTGTGTGTGTGTGTGTGTGTGTGTGTGTGTGTAAGAGAGAGAGAGAGAGAGAGAGAGACTGTAGTAATAGATATGTGAAAATTATTCAAATTTAGTTGTGGAAATATCTAATCTCAGATTCAGTGTACTGGAACTATGCTGACAATTCCTGCTTTAAAGAACAATCCCATTCAATGAGATTTGGAGAGTTAAAAGATCATCACTCCAAGAATCAAGGCATGAAATGTCCCTGTAGGTACATTTAGAGAAGATGTGGCTATCTAATGCTTTGAGTCTGGTTCTCATCAGCCGCTGCCAGCCTGCCTAGTGGTGAAGTGCAATTAAATAATATCGAGGGCCACAAATTTCCCAACCGAATGCAGGTGGATCAAGAACCTTCTTTTCCAGTAAAAAAGACAATAATGGGAAAATAACAATAACTTGTAGAGGTATTTGTTGTTTTAAAGAGCCCTATATTATTTAAATTAGAGGCAGGCAGGCAGGCAGTAATTCAGAAACTGCATGATGCATTTCCAGGAAATTCTATGACATTAAAATGATATGAAGGCATAAACACATGGCATCCTCTATGCTAAAAATTCATAGCATTCTGAAAGCTAATATTTGGGGTTGGAGGAAGGGGGGCAGATTTACTTTCTCTTTAATGCAATAGTTCTTTTGCAAAGGATTTTGTCATTTGTAGGAAATTATAGCCAAATGCAGTTCTTCACATGTGATGGTAAATCTGCCATATACATGTGTGGCTATAATATTTTTAAAGTGACATTTGTGAAAGAGGTTGTCAATGCATGGAATTTATAATAAAGTTCTCCTAACAGATAAGGTATGGAGCTGGGGAAAAAACAGCTTCATTGAGGCCATTATGAGATCATCATGTCATGAATGACCAGACTAAGCAAGAAATATCAAACCATCAAGTCTGATTTAAAAATCAAAGTAAAGATAACCTATTTAGACCACCACAAAAGGAATTCATATTTCAAATAAGCCAATCAATGACAGTTAAGGTGATACACCATCCAGAGTGGCCTTTGTTGCTAGATAGGTGGTATATAAATCCAATAAATAAATACAGGACCAGAGGAAGTTCTTCTATAACAAGAGGCAGGAATAGAAACAGGGCCACTAATGCTGTCTAAGGAAAGGGAAGAGAAAGTAGGCATCAGATTGACCACCCATTCACAGTGATTTAGTTCCAAGGACCCTTCAGAACAAGCTGTTATTCAGAAGGGCAGCAGAATGTTGGAGGCAAGGTGGCAACTTAGTGAAGCAAGATACCAATAAAAGCTATCTTGGGCAGCAGTGAAGAGGCTGGGGTGGCCTCAGGTTTTCGCTGCCTCCCTTACAGCCAGCCCAATCCAGAAGAGATACCAAAGTACTGTCTATGAGGTCTAATATCCGTTTTCCTCTCTTGCCAGAAAACATAAGAACATAAGAAGAGCCATGCTGGCTCAGGCCAAAGGCCCATCTAGTCCAGTCTCACAGTGGCCCCACGTCTGGGAGTGCACAAGACTAGATATCTGTCTCCTGATACCACTCCCCTGCATCTGGCCCTTGAAGTACCCCGGTTTTAAGTCTCGAGATTACACATCTCCATCATGGTTTGTAACCTGGAATGGACTTCTCCTCCAGGAATCTGGAGGAACACCTACCCATGAAGTAATATAAAGCGATATGGAACGCAGCATGCAGCACGAAAGAAACGGATATGACCCATATAACCCAGATACGGGCAATAACCAGTGTGAGAACTGCTGAGCGTACCATACTTCATCCTAATTCCTTGTAGGCAGCGTCTGCAGCTCACTTTTGGATCACTGACAGGCAGTGATGCGGTGGTAAATGTTCAAGTACAGGCTTGTATTCATGTTTCTCTCTTACACAGGCTTCAAAAGATCCTAAAACATGGGCAATGGCAGAGATCCATTCAGTAGGCAAGTCAAACAGGTCTGAGCAGAATAAGCAACAGTTCTTTGGTGGTAGCTAATGGGTCTTAATTGACCCTTCAAAACCAAACCACCACATTCTCCAGAACACTTGGTATTATAACAGAAGTGCGCAAAACAATACATTCACACTACAGCACTATGGTGAAGTTTAAGCCCAGAAGGAAAAGCATTGGTACACAATATCATCACATCTAGTAATCAAGAAGTGCTATGATGCCACTTCTCCAGGTGAAAGATATATGTTATTTTCAGTAGAGAGGCTTGCGGGGGGGGGGGGGTTCCTTTGAAATGGGCAGACATTTACTTTACTTTAAAAATAAGATTATCAAACATTTCTTTTTCTACCAAGTAGAACAGCCTGTCTTTCTAAAATTCACAATCTATTTGTCAGTCATAAGTTGAAGGGACACTGTTCAAACATTTTCACAATTCATTTTTCTCTTTGTGCAACATTCATCATTTTTACATGTCCACTCCTACTTCCAAGTGCTATTTTCTTGTTTCTCTTTTTCAAAAGATAGATAAATGCCAGCAGCCTACTTCTTATGAGCAATTTTATCCTACTTCACCATCGCTTATGCAGACCAAAGCAACATTTTTGGTGAAGTATATGACTCAGCTGTGCACTTCTAAGGCACTGTAAAGTGCATGGAATTATTTTTAAAATGTTATGAAAAATGTACTGGCGGCTTTCTTTTTAGTGTTTTAACAAAGCTACTGTTTCCATTTCTTTTATTCCAAAATAAACTGCTTCTATAAGGGCAGCCTGATATCTCAGCAAAGGACTGAGATGGATGGGTGCTTTTCAAACAAAAGTATACAGCAGAAATTTAAATTGCAATTTCACTCAATGAAAACATCATTCAACACTAGACATCCTCAATTGAAGGAATTTCAATGGGATGTATAAGCGCTTGCCTTATACCAAGTCAGATTACTTTTCCATCAAACCAAGGGTAGGTGACTCTAGCAGATCTGGGGCCCAATTTTAGTCCTCCAGGACCCACTGCAGTTACTGATTCTGCAACTTTCGGCACGAAAAGCAAAATATGTCTCTGCTCTAGAGCAAGGGTCCCTTTCTGATGGCAATTACAGTGGACCCTCGTATAACAAAGTTTGTATAACATAAAATCTGTACAACATGAAAAATTCTGGATAGGGGAAATTTGCTTGTACAGTGGTACCTTGTATAAATGAATTAATTTGTTCCAAATGAAATTATGTTAAGCAAATTTTCCTTTATATAAATTTCCCATAGGAATGCATTGAAAACAGAGTAATCCCTAATCACGACCATTTTTTTCTTGTATGGATTTGCCCCATAGGCGATTCTGTTAAGCAAATTTCCCCTATCTCCGGAATGTTTTATGTTGTACAGATTTTATGTTATACAAACCATTTGTTATACAAGGGTCCACTATACTTGGTTTATAAATTAGGATAGCAAAGCCTTCACTGTGTAGATTACAAAAAGATACAGATAATTCACAAACCAACGGGCGTGCCAAACATTTGATCATCCCGATGGGTAACCTGTACTATGGAGAAACAATTAGTATTAGGACAGAATGTAATGAATCCAAATAGTGTCCAACTGCCAAAGCTGTCAGCTGAGGGTATATTTTGACTCCTTGTCTGCTCAGTTTATAAGCAGAATGCATCATCCAAAAAGATGAACTATAATCTTATTTAGTAAGGAAGGGGAGGTTCACTTGTGATCCATGTCAGCGGACTGGAATTCCCACCGGTCTTAGCTAGGACAGCCAGTAGTAAGCAACGATGAAAACTGTAGAGCAACATCTAGAAGGCCACACATAGTCCACAAGGATGGGAAAGAGAACAGTCACATAGCATTTAATCAGTAATTTATTGTGGTTTTAGCTTTACCTGTTTTACTGTCGCAAGCCACCTTGGGTCCCTCAAGCAGGGGAAAGTGGCCTACAAAATAGTGTAATTTAAATTTTAAAATTCAGATTTTTGTGGATTTAATTTTAAAAAATTTGTTAATTTAAACAAATCTAAAAATTGTATTCTTTGATAATTTAAATTAATAATAATAATAATTTAAATCAATTTATTTATTTTTTAAAGTGATTTTTAGCCAGCCTGATATGAATCTTCCTCTCCGGCAGATGCCCAGTAGGAGGCAGCATAATGGTTTCCCTGCCCCATCTTCTCCAAGTGCTGACTCTGCCAGGGGAGGCAGGGCTAGGAAAAATGAAGCATCTGATCGGGTGATGACCAAACTGGCACAAACAGGCGAACTTGCAGGTCATGCTCCTCTCTAGCCATCAGGAAAACATCCAAGGCTATACTCAAGCATATAGAAGCATTTTCCATTAATGTCCAACAGGCTGAGCATCAAGGTTAACATTAATAGGATTGAAGGATTTAACTGACCTGCAGGGCAATCCCAAGGAAGACAAGTCTCATCTGACTGTCTGATCCATGAGTATTCAGTTTCACTTACTTCCTGAAAGTGTGCAGAGCATCACACTGTTGATTGCCAGAGTCTATCCCTTTCCAAGCTGACCACTATGAGACAATTTGGTAGAAGTAATAATAATACTTAGGGAGAGGTCTCTCTCTTTCTCTCTTTTCCTTTCTGATTTGTTTTTGAAATGGGATTAATGCACAAGAAAACTAAATTTAAAACTTTACTGTTACTTACTATTCAAACATTCTGCTACAAAGAGCAAATGACCTGGTACTCCTCACAAGCACATGTTGACGGCACACTGAAGTTAGCGAGGCTGCAGACTCACAGAAGCAGTGGGTGCTTTTCGTATATGTTTGTATGTGAAATGCAGAAGAATGCATCTATCTGGTCATAAATGTGACTGTCACATTTATGTGTAGTAGCCCTCAGGCACTTTGGGCCGGAAAAAGTAGTCCTTGGCCTGTTCAAAGTTGGACAGCCCTGGATTATACAATAGCTGGGGAACTTCAAGAATGGGTAGAAAAATGCAACCAAATGTCTTATTAAAATAAGGAGTGAGCAATATAAGCAAGAGAACTGCTTTCGTCAGCATCCTTTTTCCAAAGTTTTATAAGGACCTTCAGAAGGTCAGTTTTCAGCTCATTAGTGTGGAGGCATTCGAGCTGTTCCCACAGGACAAAACATAGGAAAGATAAGATACCCCCTTTTAAAAAAAAACAGTAACACTCTAGACTACTTTCAGAACACATTCAGTATACACAACTCAAAATGTAGATAAAGTGCCCCCAGCCATTCAATGGATGTTTGGCTACAATTCTAAACTATTTTTTATACAAGCTCTTTCGTCAAATTAAGTGAAAGTATTCCATCTTCTGAGAACTGCGCTATGTTATGTGCTTAATCCCTAGTACTTGATTCCTCCAATACCTGGACAGGATTAGACATTATACTACTAAATAAGCTACAGTTCATGGCCTAAAGCCAATTAGGGCTCCTGCTACAGTGTAATTATCTTAGCGAAGTACTTCATGAGATGGGGGCAAGTCAAACTTTCCCGTGGTTTACAGCTTAGGACATGCCACAGCAAAAGAGAATGGTAGTCCCATTTAAGAATCTTGTTTCGTTCCCACAAAGGAACAAAAAGTCCATTAATTCTCAACTGGTGGCCCTCCAGATATTGTTTTAGGGCCAAGAAAATCTTACAACCCCCTTCAGTCCTAGCCATAATAGCTAATGCTAAAGAAATACAGGAGCTGCAGTCCAAAAGGGTCTGCAAGGGCATAACATAAAGCTTCACACATCTGGGGATCATTTCCAAACATAATGTGCTTTATTTTACAGTGGTTTACCAAATGGCATCCACCATTTTCATGGAAATGATGTGTAAACTGTTACTTCCACATCCTTTCCCGCCCAACTTGGCCTTGAGTTAGACGCAACAAACTTCCAACCACATCTATTAAGATTTGCATGAGTCTTATGTACTGTTGCCTATATGTATAGTAAATAGTAGAGTATAGTCATTTAATTCATGATTCTGCCAAGACATACAAGACTAGCTAAACTGGAAGCCAAAAAACACAATGCTCAAAACAGAGTACTTGGCTTTAAGACAATGGGGCAACCAGATGGCCAAGTCCTGCTGTATTTTTCATATTTAGAAGACAATTAAACTTTTGCAGTACAGCTCTCTGTTCACTGGTGACAACTCAAAATGTCACACAAGCTTGCATCCAAATTGTCTTACTCAAATGGCAAACATACATCTGAGACCACTTGTAGTGGTATGGGGCGGTATATATATATAAGCAGAACACTTTTTGATTACGGTGTGAATAAACATGCAACAGATGTAAAGAAACAAAATTTTTAAGATAGGATGAAACCACGCAGACCACATAGGGCAGGCAGAAGACAAATTTTGATCTACTGGTAGATCTCTGAGTGATTTGGAATAGAGTGATAAGAGTCTCGGTCTTCCACCTGTTTTAAACTAACAAAATGCCCCCATCCAAAATTATAAAACTGTAAAATAAGGCACTGAAATAATCTCTACTGAGTAACAGACCATCTGACGTCAGTGAAGAAGATCTTTCGGCTCCTAAACAACACTAACGTCCTAATGTTATGTGACATAAATCCAATTACTAATGACCCTGACAGTTTTAAAGATATGTCACCTATCTAAGGAGCAGTTTCACCAGTGTCATTCAACAGTGAGTTCCATGGCTGAGCAGGGATTTGAACCATGGTCTTGAGTCCTGGCTTGTTGCTTTACACACTTCACCACACTGGCTCTTACCTCCTAATACTTAACCAAAATATGTTTTCCTAAAATATCAATCCACTGGTTTTACATCTGCCTTCTTGGGCAACAAATAACAAGTCTTTATTAATTGAAAGTTCAAAACATTTAAAGAGAGCTTATCATATTCTTCCCTTTAATCATCCTTTTCACTCAAAACTATCAAATTCAAACATTCGGAGAATTAAGACAAGCTCTCCTGCTGTTTGGGGCAGGAGGCTGTTGTGCTAGCACCACCATCACCAGCCCAGGTGGTGCTGCAGCATCTGGGCACTGTCGTCCATCCACTTTGGTCTCTTTGAAAGACATGCTTGGCAGCCCTGCATCTTCATCACTGCTCTTTCCTTGATGTGCTTGTTTGACTGTATCTATTTTCCTCTATGACACTTAGAAATGGACACAGTATGGAAGATGTCATCTAATACATACCACTGGCCACAGTTCCTGTCACCTGTGAAGTGGCCTTAAGAAATCTTTGTTTTGGATGTTACAATTGCAACACCATAAACCCTGTTCAAAGTATCAACCAGAAATGGTTGAATATAGTTAAGCCTTTATACAGGTATATATAAATAGATATTACAGCTTCTCTAACCAAGAATAAGTAGTAGTTTTCACAAGGAATTTGAGAACATTCAAAGTCATGGATAATGAAAGGTAAATACACAAATCACTTCTTAGGCAGTCTGTATTTAGACCTCCTAAATTAGACATTCGCTGCCTAGATGTCCTAAGCACATCCGATCTCGCCCGATTTCAGAAGCTAAGCAGGGTTGGCCCTAGTTAGTACTTGGATGGGAGACCACCAGGGAATACCAGGTGCTGTAGGCACCTAGAGTAGGAACTGGCAAGCCACTCCAGTATTCCTGCCAAGAAAACTCCATGGATATGGGGTCACGAAGAGTTGGTCACAACTGTAATGACACGACACAACACACACACACAGAGAACTTAGACATTACTTGTTGGCCAAACCGAGAAAACTGCAAGAGCAGATGCATTCACAAAATAAGATGATAATCAGGAGGCAAAATTGGGGTGTTTGTTCAATGTTCAATCTTTCAGTCCCATAAAAAGTTCCATGAGGATCGAGAACATGCAACCCACAACTTAATTAACAGATCCGTGGCTCAGGACCAGGCAGATGTGTGTCCAAACTTCAGAAATTTGCTCAACCTTCCACCACAGTAACAGCCTCTTTTATCCACTTCATGTTATAAAATATTAAAACTACACCATCATACTTAAGAAACAGTCAGACATATAAAATGACAGAACATGTTATAAAGCAACAACTTATTGTAATGCACATGGAAGGGGATGCATCCGCCTTTCCCAATGTGGTGCCCTCCACATGCAATGGAAGATAACTCCTGTCATTCCCACACAGCATGGAATGTGTTACTAATTGGGAACTGTAATACAATATACTTAAATGATGTTAAGTTGGCTTAAAGACTATGTATGAGATATTTGAGGACATTACCAGGCAGGTTTACCATATTTTGTTTATTTATTTTGTATCTAATTACACATTCGCAGATGTTAGATGTGCAGAGAAAGGCAATTCTACAAGGTACATCGTATCACCTTTAAGCAAAATATACCTTATGAAGCTGTCAACAGTTTGGAGAACTTGATCTTAAGACTTCTAAGAGCTGCTTCACTGCCATGTTCTATTGTTTCAACCCTACTGACTCAGACAGTGTCAGTATCTCTCTGAGCAGATAATGACTCTTCTGGAGCTTATACTTGATCACAGCATGTATTTCTGCTCCCTGATGTGGTTTGCACCTTCAAGCTACTTGATGCTCGGTCTAAAGCACATACTTTTGAAATCAATGATACTTTCTATCCCTATGTAATATGACGCGAGCTTCATTAACATGGCCTAAAAAGTATGGGACAGGGTCAAGCAGTTTTGAGTAATGCAGAGGGCTAGAGTGTAAGGGTAGGAGGGAGAATATCCCAATGCAAGGATAGAAGGAATCACTCTTGGAAAGAAAGAATCTGCTCTTCCGCCATCAACTGAAGGTCGCAACAGGATCCTGGCCATCATATATGCAACAGTATTACCAATCAAGATTAGATCATGACATACTGTATGTCTCTGTCACTCTTTTCTAATATTTCTCCAAGAGAATCCCAGTGAAAAATTTTAAGTAAGAGACACTCGTTCAAAGTGTTAGCCAGTCACAAAAAGACTCTTCCAGGGTAAGCCATCTCATGGACTGGACCAAAGTTAAGAGTTCTAACCAGAGGGGCGGTTAGCTGCTTATTGCTTGAGATTTTCAAGCAGGATCTAGACAACATATCTTTCTAGAGTCTGGATTAACTGCATGAAACAGCGAGTCAGACTTGATTTCCTGACTTGGGCTGGAACCTTTCAATTTGCTGGACTACAAATTCTCATGAGTCTACAGTCAGCATTAGCTAGCAGTGATGAAAGATGCAGTCTCCCTGGAATAGGTCTGTGAAGTCATCCAGGTGAGGTTATCTGGAAGCTGAATCATGGCAACTGACAGAAACATTTTGCTACTCTTCAAAGCAGCTTCAGCAGTCTGACTGACAAGCTGCTTGGATCACTAGCAAAACGTTTTGATCTCTCAAGAAAAGAAGTTCAGTTGCTATGACTCAACTTCCAGAGAGTCTCCTTGGAGGGCATCACGTTGGGGAAGCCTGGACTAGATGCCTTACACGGACTTCTCCAGCTATACAATTCCATTTCCTTTTCCTTTCTTGCCCAGTTGCTTCAGAGCAGATATTTAGCATAAAGGGCTTTTGCTCTGGAATGCTTTCTTGCTAAGTCCTGTTTACTTTCAAGCAGGCTACAGAGCAGAATGGAGGGCTCTGTGAGTGAAGGGGAAAGCAATATGAGACAATTTAAATGCAACACATAACGGAAATTACAATTGGAAGCAAAGGGATACATGAGCTCAAGGGTATACAAAAATAAATGAAGGTGTTAACTTTAAAAAGCAGTCATGCAGTATGCTGGCAGAGGCGGAAAAAAGCTTGGGCAAACACAGAAAACAGTATCACTGACTCACCAATCCATTGTTTGGCTGAAGTGAAAAAGATACAAACATTATTCTAATAAATCAAAGAATGATCTTTACAGAAAAAAGTTGATCTTGCAAGCATATTAAAACTTCAAACTACATAGATTATTACCCATGCTGTGTTATGTCTGGAGCAGAGCTTTGCAGATTATCTGTTTTTGTATTAAAACTGCTGTCATTTGAGCCATTTCTGTGGTTTTGTAACATTCTGAAATATTATCTTCTTGATTCAGCTTTCCATTTTCACAAAGAAAGCTCTGCCTATATTCCTAATACCAAATACTCAATTAAGGCAACCCATAATAACCAACATATCTGTATCATTCTACAGAAATGCATAAAATACTGTAAACAAGATCACCTGCAAAAGACAAGCTGATTTCTATTCAAGAGGGTCTACTGTTCTTTCAAGATAGAGAAGTGCCACTTTCATTCAAAGATTTCTGACTTTTAGGATAGAAAACGAACACATACAGCTAAAAAACAGATTAGAGCAATGTATGGCCTGACCTGCCAATACTAGCTTGAAAGTTGGCATTGTCCAAGAAGCGTTGTTAATGCAAATAAATGTTTTACTCTAGACCTTATCTATATCTTTTCAGCAGTAACCCTATTTGGGGAAATAGTTGTTGTTGTTGTTGTTGTTGTTGTTGTTGTTAGATTATACCTTCCAGAACTGCTCCAAATCCAATCACTAGATTTGATCTGAGTTAATGCCAAAAGTGCTATCAAGGTGGAAGTGGAATTTTTCTGAGACATGAAAATGCCCTAAGGTTCAGGCAGCAGGAGCTTCACTGAGTTTCTAAGTCCTTCATCCTCAGTGTATTCAAGACCATCATCACACAGTTTTCATGGCTGCTTGTTGAAAAAAAATTGAGATTGCCAGTTTAAAAAAAAAAATAAAACTTTTCAAAAGATACAGCTCTGTGGGGTGCCCGGGACCCATCCCCAGGATGCTATAGTAAAAGGAACACAACATAGAGCTATTAAGGCCATAGTCAAGGTGTTTATCACTCTATGCAGAGGAGCTGTTCTATGTCAAACAGGGACTGGAAGTGAAGATAGTCTGTGCTTGCCTCTCCTTGCCCCATCTCTATGGTCCCCAATAGAAGCTCTTGCTGGGTGGCCTCATGGGTTTCTTGAGTCAGGACCTGGATGAAATGGGCCCTTGGGAACAGTTGGGGGGGGGGAGTGAAGATATGGAATAGCTGGGGAGATGAGTCAAGATCCTAACCTTGGTGGCAAGTGAGACCTCCAATAGCCTTTCCGGGCAAGGGGAGCCACAGCCAGTGATCAAGGCAGCCGTGAGTCTAAAATGTTTGGGAACTACTGCTATAATGGGAAACCTGTGGCCCTCAAGATGCTATGGACTGCAACTTCTATCAGCTCTAGCCAGCACATGCAATGATGATGAATAATGGGAGTTACAATCTGTCAACTTCCAAAGGGACAGATTTTCTGTGTCCTTAAAAGAAACTTCAGATTTGTTGCCATTAGCAAGTACAGTGATCCCCCGCCTATCGCAGGGGTTAGGGACCTGACCTGACATGCGATAATTGAAAATCCGTGATATGCGGATGCAGGCCGAGTCAGGCCTGGGGGGGGGGCTAGCTGGGGGCTCTTGTACTTACCCCCAGCCTGGCCCTACCCCTGTGAGAGCCTTCCCGGGTCTTCTGGAGGCCCCAAAAGTGCAAATCGGAACTGACTTCCAATAAACTGGAAATCATTTCTGAGGCCTCCAAAAAGCCTAGAAAGGCTCTCGGAGGCCTCCAGAAGGCCCAGGAAGGCCCTCACAGTCCTTTTCGGGATAGCTCCAGTCATTGGGTAAGTGTGGGAGGCTTGAAACAGGACTTTCCCCCCTTACCCTACGGGGCCTTTTTTCATAAACTGCAGTTCCACAATATAGCGGGACTGCAGTATATGAACCGCGAAAGGGTGGTGGACCACTGTAATACACTATGACACTGCTTCGAAGTATGTAAAAAGTTCTCACTGCAGTGCTGGAACTGTATATCAGTTCTACAACTAACAAACAAGCTGTGATCTTTGTTATCATTTGGGTTTTACATACTACTACCTACCTACCTACATAAATTAATAATAATAATAATAATAATAATAATAATAATAATAATAATAATA
>JAHTLZ010003542.1:60369273-60379301 GCA_023846285.1 Phrynocephalus versicolor | reverse complement strand
TCTATCTATCTATCTATCTATCTATCTATCTATCTATCTATCTATCTGTCACTATTTTAACAATATACTTGTACAGTCTCAGAATTATCTTCATGATGCAGTTTGACTGGATGCCTGCTTACAAAGAGCTCATTATGAGGTTTCAGCTTTTGCAGTTAACAGGTGATAAAGTACCTGGATTAGCACATTCATCTTCATTTGTAAGTTGGCTGTGCAGACATTGCAGAAAACTAGTGGGCATCGCTTTCAGTGCAGATGGCCAGATTGTAGCAACAACCTCACTCTGCGTCTCAGGGTGTGAAGGATGCCCATTTTAACCTCTTTTGGTTCTCCCGTCACAAACTCATGCTTTGTGTCTTTGTTTTGTCTTGTTTTTCTTTGATTTTTGCCTGAAATTCTGGAAAAGACTCACACGGCTACCCTCTCTGAAACTCTTTTTGGGACACCTAGACTAGGCAATTTGGAAGATCTTGGTTCTGGTCTCCTCTGAGGCATGAAACTCACTGGATGACCTTCGGCCAGTTACCTTGACTACATGTATTTTTCTGTGTCTTTCAACTCATGTTATCTCTTAAGTTTGTTGTAAGTCTAAAGCAGTGGTTCTCTACCTGTGGGTCCCAAGATGTTCCTGGACTGCAACTCTCAGAAGCCTCCATCATTCGCTGTGCTAGAAGGAGTTTCTGGAATTTGCAGTCCAGGTACATCCGTGGAACCCACAGGTTGAGAACCACTGGTCTAAAGGAAGAGGAGGAGAAGGAAGAGAGACATGTCTGCAGCCTTAAACGCATTGGAGTCAGGCAGGATACATATGTGGCAAATAAACATATGTGGCAAATAAACATAAAATGTAATTGATTCAACACTTCCCACTATGAAAATATGAACCAAGTTGCTCCCGTTGAATTTGTGCACATCATTTCGTCACACAGAACCTGTGAGTGTAGTTGGACTCTACAGAAAGCAAAGTGTTCTGCTTATTTACCGCCCCATAGTGCTTCAAGCACTCTGGGTGGTTTACAGTTCAATTATGCAGGCTACAAGCTCCTACCATCAGCTAAATACTTATACCTCAAAGACAGACAGATAAATGCACACCATCCATCATTCACTGGTAAGAGGACTGCTGATTTAAGGACACATCTGTTCCTGTGCGAGGAACAGATGAACCAACTCCAAACAAAATTCATTGAAATTCATTAATTAATTAAATTTAAAACATTTTAAATAACTGTTACACCTCTGGGGCCATAAACCATATACTGTAAAAACACTGCACAAAAATAGGAGTGGGTACAATCAAACTTCTGGGAGCTGGAAAACTATCCTCTCCAGATTAATTTGTCAGAGGAAGAGGCCTTGTCTGATCTACTCCATTTGTTTTTTATTATCATTACATATCTAATCTCCACACAAAGGATTTCAGTCATAGAAGACTACAGAATGAATTGCAAGGGAACAAATACAATCATTCCATCTTCCTGTAGGCGAATACTCGAAGCAGATAAATCGTTTTCATCATTTGCTCCTTTTTTGTAGTAATGGCCACACTGCCCTAACGGAAATTGACACTGAGGTTGAAATATGCATACCTAGACACACACATCATTAAAATGCCTATTTTTCCAGGATAAAAAATGCAATCAATCTTTCATTGATGTGAACAGCAAGTTTCCAATTGATTTTAGCATAACTGGGTTACACCCAAAGTTATATCCATACATTGAGGACAGGTGGTATGAATTAAGAACTGTGGGCTTTGGGGGGGTTCACTCCTGTTGTAGTTTGACTATCCAGAGAGACGGGAAGAAGTAAATTATCAAATCAGCTGATTGTGGTTCTGTGGTTTCATGCATCAGAAGCAGGCATGCTGTCTCAGAGCAAATCAGCTATGAAAAGCAACTGTAAAAATGCTATAATGTGCAATTGTGTTTATGTCTCCCAGTGATATAGAATGGCCAGACAGTTCTACATAGAGATGGGCACAAGACAAAAAATGAAACAGTGTTTTGTCGTTTCATTACATAATGAATTACTTCATTACCTAAAAAAATGGCAGGACGTGTTTTGTCTTGAAATGAAACGAAATGCCATTTTTTTCCTCTAGGAAGAAAACAATTCATCCGAGAGGAAATGGCAGGGTAGCTTCCTCAAGCTCTTCCCTGTAAGCCTCTGAAATTTGGAAAGGTTTGGGGGTCAGGGGCTGAGTTATTAAGCTCCAAAGGGGGTGGCCCTAGGAAAAAATATTTCTAATTGAATCGGGAAACTGCAGCCCCCTCCCCCGCAGGCAAGCAATTAGCGCCGTGGCGGCTTGGTTTCTGAGTCCCGATTCAATCAATTAGAAATATTTTTTCCTAGGGGCAACCCCTTTGGAGCTTAATAACTCATCCCCATGAGCCTCAAACCTCTCCAAATTTTGGGAGCTTACAGGGAATTGCTTGAGGAAGCTCCCCAACCCAATGATTATACAGGGACTTGTTGAGTGGCCAGATTTGATTAAACACTGGATAGCTAATGTGCTATGTCCAGGTGAACTGGACAACACAGCAGTTAATGGACTGTCGTATAATAATAACATTTAATACGATCAACAGATCAAAAAGATTGTCTTCTCTCTGAAGAAAGTTGAAGTATACTCATGACACCTACATGAGAGCCACTGCAAATAACTAACAAGGAACATTAACTTTAAGCACAAATGTTGGTTGGGATCTGGAGCATGTTCATTACCCATCAACCACTTGCTGTTCATGACAAACTGTCAGAATCCCTTGGATATTACTACAGTGAGATGGCTTTACTTAAAAGAAGAAACAGAAACATGTTGTGTGTTCTCACACATGCACATGTTGGCACACAGACAAAATTGTTCTGTACTAAAAGTTTGACATGCAGCTTTTATGTTCAACCGGTGTTAATGGCACCTGATTTTATAGTAAGCCCTCCTTTGTACACGCCTGTTCCTCAGTTTCTTGAAGTATTAATACAGCAACTACACAGTGGCTTTGGCATTTTAGTAAGCAACTCTGCATAGTATAAATGTTGGAAATTAAAAAAATATATGCACAGATTACACTATAATGGTTTAGATTATATAACACTAAAGGTCATTAAAGTCACAGGAAAGAACTTCTATTTCACAAAAGAAAAATGAAGTCACACGCTATATCTAATCATTTCCTACAGTGATTTTCTAATTAAATGTCTACACGTTTCCCAACCTTGGGTCCCTAGATATTCTTGGACTACAACTCCCAGAAATCCTGGCCAAAACAGCTATTGATGAAGACTTCTCAGAATTTCAGCAAGAACATCTAGAGACCCATTGTTGAGAATAGGCATGGGCATTTCATTTCAGAAGTGGCCCAGTTCCAAAACAAAATGAGGGAGCCCAGCTGGCATTCGGAACCGGAATGAAATCAGCCAATCCTTTACATTGCTCTGGGGTTGTGCCAGGCTAAACTCCAATGAGGAAGAAGCCTCCAACATCATCTTTCCATCTCCCTGGTGCTGGCCGATCAGGAGCTGTGCAGGGAAATGCATTATCCCACCTCCCTGTCTGATTGGCCAATGCCAGAGAGAAGGAAAGATGACATCAGATGCTTCTTCCTCATTGGAGGTTAGTTCCATGTGACCCCCAGAGCAAGGTAAGGGATTGGCTGATTTCATTCTGGAGGGTTCTGGTTCTGAATGCCAGCTGGGCTCCTGCATTTCATTTCAGAACTGGACCACTTCCGAAACGAAATGCCTGTCTCTAGTTGAGAACCACTGCTCTTGGCCAACAATGTCATTTCTAAGACCAGAGACATCACTTTGCTGACAAAGGTCCACATAGTCAAAGCTACGGTTTTCCCAGTAGTAATGTATGGAAGTGAGAGCTAGACTATAAAGAAGGCTGATCACTACAGAATTGAGGCTTTTGAGCTCTGGTGCGGGAGGAGAGTCTTGAAAATCCCCTGGACTGCAAGGAGATCAAACCTATCCATCCTGAAAGAAATCAACCCTGGATGTTCACCAGAAGGACAGATTTTGAAGCTGAGGCTCCAATACTTTGGCCACCTCATGAGGACAGAGTACTCCTTGGAAAAGTCCCTGACATTGGGAAATATTGAAGGCAAAAGGAAAAGGGGACAGCAGAGAATGAGGTGGTTGGATGGTGTTATAGATGCATCCAACATGGAGTTGACCAAACTCTGGGAAGCAGTGGAAGACAGAAGGGCCTGGCATGCTCTGGTCCAGAAAGAGTCAGACATGACTGAACAACTGAACAACAACAACAACAACATGTTCCCCATCTTTTATCCAGAAATTTCTAGATGGCATGTATGTTTCTTTCCATGGATTGGTCCAACAAGTGTTTGAGGCAGATTAAGATAAAGAGATAGTGGTTGTTCCAAATTTGCCAACTTGACTCTCGTGATCTTAACCAACCTCAAAAGGAAATTTGTGGCTAAATGAAGATTTAAATCACAATCAGCAGTTGAATGAATCTACCATGAAGCTGACAGGCTCAGAAACCCCCATCTTGCAATTAAGGGCCTTTTCACACGACCCCTAAGATCCGCTGGCCCCTTAAATTCAGACCAGAGATCTTGGGGGTTCGTTGCTCTTCCTTCCTCCCCACCACTCCGCACTTCCTTGCTTCTGTCTGCGTGAGGGGAGGGAGGGGAAAAAAGCCTTAAAAAGGGACAAAAGAATAAAGCCTTACCTCCGGTGCCGGTGGAAGTTGCTCCGAGCCCGGTTACTTCCTGGTTCCTCTTAAAGGGGCGGGAGGCAAAAAAAAAAAACCCCAACAACAAAAAGAAGCGAGGCGAGCTGGGCACTCTCCACATCAAAATTTTTCACTCTCCCAGAGCAGGTACTTGAAAAGTGCACTGGGTCGCGCTTAGGTGGGCGGGGTCGCACTTAATTTTCTGTTAGCTCCGGAGCTGGTGGGGAAACATTTTTAAGCTCCGGAGCCGGGAGCCATTTGCAGCGGAGCTTAGGGGTCGTGTATAAATGCCCTAAAAGTGTGTAATACATGAGCAAGTTATTCCAGCTGCACAGAATTCTTGTGGTACTTCCTAACACCTAGTTTGCATAAAGAGTTCAAATTAGCCATATTTAAATACATCACATTTAAACCCAGTTCTATGAGATTGTGCTCCAGATTTTCCTACCAATATTTTAAAAAGAACATGGCTGCCATACTTTCTAGTCGTGAGGTTGAAAACATGGTACTGGTAGCCTGAAAACAATATTTAATTTATTTGTGCAAAATTATTATTTGAAAATATTCTACGACATCCAGAAGATAACATCACCAAGCTTAAACTCAGCATTAGCTTGATATTCTGTAGCAGAAAGGTGTAGTAGTATTTGCTCATTAGTTTAATAAGCTGAACAGTGAATTGAAATAAATGAAATGATGCCAGGGAACAGTACAATTCCAGCGAAATCAAAGTCAAAACCTTTTGGAGAATTCTTTGAAGTGAATAGGGGGGAAAAGGCTAGCTTGTTCTTCACTGCTTAATTGTTTTTAAAGGTTAACAATCTTTAAAGGGGCAGAATGTTGGCTATTTTCAACATCCATATTCTTTTCTTACTGTTTCTTTTTTCTGGCCTTCCTCCTTTGCTCTCTTCCCCTTTGGCTTCTAATCCTTATAGTCTATTTCATTAAGAGGTTGTCAGTGGGAGTCCTGCAGTTGGTTTGCAGGTTTGCATGGTTGTTTATTCTCCTTAGATCTTTGACATGCACCTTTTAAAATAAAAACATAAAAGACGGCTGTTTGACATATATGGAAGATTTATCAGTCTTCAAATATATGTTAATGAACAGGACAGGTCTTTAAAACCATGACATTGTAACTTCACCCTTTGAAAAAAGCTTTCTTTTTTGTATGCATACCAAATCTACTCAGGCAATCACAAACATCTCAGACACTGGGATAGCCAATAAGCTGCAAGCTAAGTTTTTACCATTAAATTTGCTCCAGTCCTGGCAACTGTTTCCTTCCCACACCCCTATCCTTGTGTGTGTGTGTGTGTGTGTGTGTGTGTGTGTGTGTGTGTGTGTGTAAATCCACTGGCCATTATATCATGCCACTGGAAAAGTTATTCACTCGGTGTTTTGCTTGGTAAGCATACTTGAAACTGCAAAAAGCTGCTTTTGAAATGCTTCCAAGTTTGAGGTGCTTTTTTAAAAAAATGGAACTACAAATGAATCTTTATAATAGAGGTTTTGTGTTTCACCTAAGCAGCTGTTTGTTTGTTTATCTATCTATGAGTACTTTTACCCCACTTTTCTCCTTGGAAAAGAACCCAAGGTGGCTCCCAGTAATGAGAGACAATATACAGTCTAGTACGATTAAGATTTTAAACTTCCAAAAGAAAAAAAATGACTTTTTACGTTTAAAGACAATGAAGACTTTTAACTCTATGTAATCATAGAATCATAGAATCATAGAGTTGGAAGAGACCTCAAGGGCCATCTAGTCCAACCCCCTGCCATGCAGGAACCCCATCACAATATTTCCGACAGATGTCAATCCAACCTCTGCTTAAAAATCTCCAAAGAAGGAGACTCCACCACCCTTTGTGGCAACATATTCCACTGCCGAACAGCTCTAACTGTCATGAAGCTCTTCCTGATGTTCAAATGGAATCTCTTTTCCTGTAGTTTGAAACCATTTCCCCGAGTCCTATACTCTGAAGCCATAGAAAACAAACCTGTTCCCGCTTCAATATGACATCCTTTCAAATATTTAAACATAGCTATCATATCCCCCCTCAGCCTTCTTTTTGAAAGGCTAAACATTCCCAGCTCCCTAAGCCGTTCCTCATATGACATTTCTTCCAGACCTTCAACCATCCTGGTCGCCCTCCTCTGCACCCGCTCGAGGTTGTCAACATCCTTTATAAATTGTGGCACACAGAACTGGACACAGGACTCCAGGTCGGGTCTGACCAGAGCAGAATTGAGTGGTACTATCACTTCCCTTTATCACTTATGATCATCTCCATTTGGGTTACAGTCCATGCCAACTGGGGGATTCAGATAGCTGAAATTCCAGAAGTTATCCCACTGTGTGATGGAAGATGTTTGTTCCCTTGCTCTAGCCAGGGATCCTTCTAAGATCCTTCCAATGCACAAATTCGCCAACATTTCAATAACACTTAGTATGTTCTGAATATGTAACCCCACCTTGTCACACTTCATAAAGCACCTCAATCAACAATTTGTATGGATCTACAAATAGCAGCTTATTAGTATTCCCCAGCGTGTCTTGTTGCATCTTAGAGCCTAATGAATTTATTACAGCACAATACAGTTTAAAGTTTCAGTAATCCTCTCATTCTAAAAGAATGAAACAAATGTAAAAAGTTTATATTTTATTAAACGTAGTGGGAAAAGGTCAAAAAGAAGGGGGAACTACACAATCAGTTTCATCAGTTACAATGTTGTGGAGGAAAATGAGCAAACAAAAAGATGTTATAAACATTACTTCAGGAAAAGTCCCACAAGAAAATAAGAAATCTAGCTAACATTTGCTAATATTTACAAGTCAAACATCCTGGCATAGCTTCAGCAAAGCATCAGAGCATATCTGAAGTGCAAATCTTATAGCAGGCAGTAGATAAGCATAGCATTCTCCTAAGAGATAACTAAGCTTAGTAAAAGAATTTCTGTCCCCATTTTTAAACCTAAACTTCCCATTTCTAGACCTTTCCAAAAGATCTGCCAATCAGGCTTTGAGTTTTCTTAGACTTTCCCAAAGAAGAAAGTAACTTCTGCCCCCTTTCCCACACTCAGCTAAAACTATTCTAATTTACTCAGGGCAAAGCTTGTGTTAGTCTTGAAGTTTTCTTTCTCACAGAAATAAACTGTAATTGATGCTGCCTTCCAAGTCACCCCTCAGCCACCTCATCCTAAGCACAAAGTACACCTGATTTTTCCAGAACGGCAACAGAAACAATGATCCTTTGTTTTGTTGTTGTGAGTTTTTGGGGCTGTTTGGCTGTGTTCTGGAAGTTTTTCTTCCTAATATTTCTGTGGTCTCACTCTATAACCCAGAGCGCAGAGAGAACTCCTAGTTCTCTGAGCTTCTTGCCCTTGGAAGATACCAACCACAGAGTCTGGCAAAACGTCGGAAGAAACACTTCCAGAACACAGCCTAACAGACCGAAAAACTCACAACAAATATTAGATCCCGGCCGTGAAAGCCTTTGAGAATACATTGATCCTTCATTTTCTCAGACTCTCCACATATTGTGGCAAGCCATCCCTGGTGTAGGTCAAAGGTGGCTTGGTCCTGAATGAGCAATTAAGAGTCATTCGCTTTATAAAAGTGCAGTTCCTGGTAAAAGTAAAAACAGCAAGAACATGTTTGCTGATGTGGCTTGATCTAGATACCTCCATTTTCAGATTTTTCTTTTGGGGGGAACGAAGGCTGGCTGTGAGAAATGTCACATTGAACACATACACCACTGGGTAAAGAACTTGGCATCTACCATCTCAAGACCAGCCAAGCTAAGTGGAGAGAACCTTATTACCTGAAACTGTCCACCAGGCAATGAAGTGATGCAGCTAGCAACACACTGGTAGGGAGAGACAGCTGGATTATCTGTTGCTGGAGGGAATACTCACAGAGGCGAAGTCACAGATCTTCAAGGTAGGATATGATTCAGAGGAGAAAACAGCACAGGACATGGGTTACTCTTTAGGATGTCACAGAATTCTTTGCAATTATAATTGGTAATAGGAGGACTAATAACACCAGGCTTAGTTCTTCGGAAATATATATAAGCAAGGCCTTCCTCAGTTGAGTGAGAGAATCCTGAAGTTTAAATAAAGTTGGAGTAAGTTAGAAAGATGAATTTTAAGAACAAAAGGTGAAAGTAACAGAAATATGTTAATTCTTTTCAAATGACTGACAGAGAAGCCTTTTCCCCCCATTTTAAAACATTTTCCAGTAATGTGCTCCAATCTTCAGCAGTTAGGGATATTAACAATGCAGATCCACTGGAGGATGTGAAAATACAAAAGTGGCTCCATTTCGACGTTTCTGTTTGCTGTGTGCACGAAACACCCGAGAGGAATTTGATTACAGATGTGCTTAACCTCACAGATGCTCAGTTTTCCAGGCATCGCTGCCAAGAGTGCCCACAATCTTCCCCAATGCCCTCATTACTCCTCTTGTCCAAGTGTGATGACCTCATCCAGAGAGAGCCATTGCTGCTGGTTTGTGCTTTTGTTCTGTCTAACTCATTGTTGGGAAAAGGATTTTTTTTTCTCCTAAAGAATACTAAAGCTCAAACCCAACACATCTCAAGACTAGTTGTCCCCACCTAAGGGAGCTTTGGACTTATGGATCTGTGTGGACCTCCCAGAGATGCAGAAAGGGTCTCTTTTTGGGGGGTGGGGTATGATTCCTAGAATTACATGGGGATAATGTATTGATTTTGTATTAATAAAGAAGGACTGTTTGTCCACCTCAAGAGTCAATGCATTTTGGAAGGGGAATGGAACTTTGTAACAGAGGCAAAATGGAATATATCTCCAGAGATTCCAGGTGGGGGTAGGGGAATCACATGGAGTTATACATGCAATTACAATTGTAATGTGTGGATGTTTTTTTACAATTTTTCCTTTATATATGTGGGTATTTTGGGTTAGTTTGTAATTTTGGAGGTCGGTTTACTTAGAATAATAATAATAATTTTTAAAAATCCCATGGAAGGGAAGGCCACTTGCTGTGGAATTCTGACAGCTGTGAACAAAAAGAAAAGAAATATATTCCATTGCTGATACGTCCAGACAGACAACCCCTAGAACAGTGGTGGTGAACCCTTAGCACTCCAGATGTGTTGGATCACAACTCTCACAGTCGTGGTCCAAAACATCTGGAGTGCTGAAGGTTCATCACCACTGCCCTAGGCCTACCAGTCAAAATATATCCTGGTGCTATCCCATCTTCCCCTCTTTCAAAGAACTTCTTTGGTAATAGAAGAAGAAGAAGAAGAAGAAGAAGAAGAAGAAGAAGAAGAAGAAG
>JAHTLZ010003542.1:60345066-60369263 GCA_023846285.1 Phrynocephalus versicolor | reverse complement strand
GAAGAAGAAGAAGAAGAAGAAGAAGAAGAAGAAGAAGAAGAAGAAGACTGGAAATATTATATTCAGATTAACCTGGCTATGCTGGTTGAAAGACAGGTGTGGGATGAACTAGAAGGGTAAACAAATGAAAGACCATGATTACAGAGGGGAGGATGGAGGTAGATCCAATACTTACAGAAGAATCCTGCAGAAACCGCTAGATAATCTGGATTGAGTTTGCATTTGGTGTATAGAACTGAGTCATACATAGCCAATGGCATCCCATAGAGATCAGGGTTCATATGCAGAATCAGAATAAGAATTTGTCTAAGTCAAACCTAGAGTCATATGATGGTGAAACATCAAGCTAAGAAGCAAAGGCTTCAGTCGTTGCTCCCATAAAACCCTAGTTTAAAAAGGAAGTCTTCAGAGTATTTCCTGGAAAAAAAGCCAATGCCCTGCCAGGTTGGTAAAGCGAGCCTCATGGCAGAAATCCCTTTTGTGGGCCAGCCAAGCAGATTGATCCATATAAAGGCCTTACAAGGACTTCCCAATGCAAGGGGTTGAACCTATAAAGCTGCTTCAGGATGAAATAGATCCTTAGCAACACAGCCAAGTTGCTACACTAGCATTTTGATGCACATTGGGCAACTAGTAGAAATCATTTCTGGCTGGAGAAGGTAGGACACTGTTTGTAGGTTTTGGGGTTGTGCACTAAGAGAGAGAGAGACAATTGATGCACGTCCATGTGAACTCAGAATCTAGTGCAAGGTCATTTGTGGTCTGAAATATATATAAACTATATAGTTCTTGATGCAAAGTTATATGTGGTGAAAATGTACAGATTTTGGAGAACAGAGAGAGAAATCGAGCAGAGATTGGCAACAGAACAAACTCAGAGGTGGGAAAATAAGCATCCTGGAGGGACTGGATTTGACAAACCATTCCAAGGCTTCAGATTACTATCACCTGCTACTGGATCTTTCATCACTTGCTATTGGATCTTTTGAACTGGAGCTATCCGGATTAAGCCTGCTATCTTCCTGTTTGTAAAATACATCCTCCGGGGCATGTTATGTTTGAAACTGAATTTAAAGCACTGATTAGACATACAGTGCCCTTCACACGGTTGAAGTCAGTGGTGAAGTCTATTTGCTGTGGATTTTAATCTGAACTTTGCATAAAGTATCAAAAGAGGTGAATAATATCCTCAAAATATTTCAGCACTTTGGATAGTTCCTGCTTCCACTGATCATGCCTAAGAGACAATTCATTAATAATATAGAAGCTATTTAAGGCTAACACGCACACCGTTGCTTGCATTTTACTTTTGCATTCTTACTTTTTGAACTAGTGTGTTTGTCATGTGATGCAGTACTGGTTCTGTTTCATATATCTAGATAGTGTGCCTATTACATCTACACCTACTTATTTTATTCCATACCCCTTACTTTGCTATTCCAGTTTCAGCAGCCCCTGAAATCTTCAGCAAGTTAAAAATATATATATTATATACAACAAAGCTTCTAAGTGTCCGCGAGAAGCTCTTTGGATCCTGTCCAAATTATTACAATGACTTTCAAAGCTCAGTAAATGGTCCTGCATGGAGCTGGTTAATCAGGAAGTGGCTATTTTAATAATAATAATAATAATAATAATAATAAAGAGACCCCTGTAGTTACAGTCAAGCTTAATTATGACTTCACCTTGCATGGCAATATTAAGGTGCTTAGGCCAGGACTTTGATTTAACTGATCTAACTAAGGAAGGGGTATTATTATTATTATTATTATTCTGTGGGGACAATCTACAGAATTGCACATGCCAGGGCTGTCACTCACTGTGACAATGCAGGGAACTGAAACTCTTTGATCTCTGGATGGTTAGAGTAACAGCCAGGAGTCCACGGGGAAGATAAAGTTCATATGCCAGACCCCAAACCTCTTGCATGCATGAGAAGAGGAGATGATGTTCCATACTTGGTTAGTTGTCTTGAGCTGTTATTGATCACCAGGCTAATAGCTGTTATGATAAGATTATCATAAGAATCTGGTACAGCTTAGAAACTAATTACCAGCTCCGCTGCTATAATTACCTCACAGTTTAACTTGATTTTGCAGACTTTATGGAAATAAATCAGTTACTTTGCCATTTAGATTACATTATATCTTCTGGAGTTGTAAAAACAGCTCACTCCACTAAAGAGAGATTTTCACATTAAGTGAAAATCCAATTCTTGTCTTTTGCAGACAATCTAAGCACGCTTGCTTCAGAAATCTCAGCCTTCTTTTCTCCAGGCAAGCCAAAACAATTTTTCGTCAGTTCCTTGTGGGGCATTCACATTGTACTGAATGCACATAAGAAAGAAGTGGATTTAGGGATAGCTTTTTAAAATGACATAATCAGCGTGTGTTTAGACAGAAAACATTCTCTTTCTGTTTTGATGTTGGCTAGAAGGCAGCATAAATGATGCCCCCCCAAATAAATTAAGGAAGTACTATACAGATATAAATACATTTAACTTTGCATAGATTCTCCTTTTATTTAAGAGACACCCACATAGCAGCATTCTTAAGTCTCTCTGTAAGGCTTGGCATTAGAATGAGAACACAGAAAGCTAAATTTTATGAGGTTAGACTATTTGTCTGGTAGTTTACTATTTTACTAATTAATAATTAACTTTCTGTCCTACTTTTTTCCTGCAATGAACACCATCTTCTATCTAAGGCTGCTTTTACACAACTCCTAAAATCTGAGGCAAAGGGCTCCCAAATAAATGTGGAGCTTAAAATTGTTTTCCCACCAGCAGCGAACTTTAAACAAACTAAAGTACGACCATGCCCACCTAAGCGCGCCCCAGTGCACTTTAGAAGTACCTGGTCTCCGGAGGTAAAAAATCTTCTGATGCGGATTGTAAAGCTGTGGACGCCGGGCTTCTGTTTGTTTTTTTGGCCCCGCCGCCCCTTTAAGAGGCAGGAAAACCTACGGGGCTGCTGGGAAGGCAGATGGAGGTGAGCGGAGGTGAGCCTGCATTCTTTTCTCCCTTTTTTTTCTCCCTCCCCTCATGCAGACAGTTGCAATGGAGGTTGAAAGGGTGGGAACACAGGAAGAGGAACAACACCCCATGATCTCTGGTCCGAATTTAATTTGCCAGCAGATTTTAGAGGTTCTCCCTAAGTGGTTCTCAACTTTGGGGAACTCAGCTTCAGCTGTTCTTGGACTGGAATTCCCAGAAGCCTTCCCCATCAGCTATGTTGGCCAGGATTTCTGGGAACTGCAGTCCAAGAGCTCGTGGGTTACTAAGGATGGGAACCAGTGGACTATCTGAATTTTCAAAAACAAAAAACACACAAAAAAACACAAAAAACCCCACCCAGAACCCCCTTCCCATCTTCATACAAAAATAGTCTCTCTTAAGCCATCCCCCTAACATTTTGCTGCCTGAGGCAAAGGACATGGGCAGAAGCTGATCACATTTCTTATTCTGGTATGGGTACTAGCAGACTAGCTTCAATAGCAGAGACCAGACCCAGAGGCTGTTCTTCAGTTCCTTGCTTTCTGGCTCCTAGCATTTCCCTCTGCTACTCTTTCATCTTCCACCCTTGATGGCTGCCTCACTTTGCCCAATTGCTGAAGTGGCCTTGCCTGTGAGACTATGGGTTTGTGTTTGTGTATGAGAGAGTGAGCATGTGTGTGTGTGGATAAAAGAATGAGTGTGCTCTGTTGCTTCTCCTGCAATTTTATCTCAGCTGTCAACTGTGGGGGGAAATGTGTTTTTAATGCAACAAATATTCTGCCATTCTTAACTAATATGGGGCGCAGTTGTTGTTTTACACTACTAATGTTATCGTAACGTTACCGATGTACTATTTGAAAAGTGATTCACAAAATCATCGAGCAGCTATTTAAAAACCTCTTTACTCTGGCTGGCATTTCCAAGCAAATATTTGCACGAAAACACTACTGGAGTGTGGGCTCCAGTAAAAACTCCACATTTTCATTTTCATTTATTTACAGTATTTATTATTTTAAAAGCACTTCATTGACACAGTTACTTTAGAGATCCATGAGTGACTTGGGTGGAAGTCTGTGCTGAGCTAAGATCATCTCACATTTAAATATTTATCAGCTATTTTCAAAAATCAAATAAATGCAAAAGGTCACTGATCTTGTTAGGATTAATTGATTGGGGGGAGAACACTGTTAGGGACATTCCTGCCCCTAACATCCAATCTTGCCTGATTTCAGAAGCTAAGCAGGGTTGGCCCTGGTTAGTACTTGGATGGGAGTCCACCAGAGAATACCAGGTACTTTAGGCGCCTGGAGTAGGAACTGGCAAACCACTCCAGTATTCCTGCCAAGAAAACTCCATGGATATGGAGTCACAAAGAGTCGGTCACGACTGTAACGATGCAACACACACACACACACACACACACACCTTAGGCATTACTTGCTGGCTAAACTGAGGTAACTGCAAGTTGCATTCGCAAAATATGATGATATAAAATTGGAGTGTTTGTTCAATGTTCAATCTTTCAGTCCCATAGGAAGTCCCATGAGGATCCCCGAGTACTTGCATCCCACAGCTTTATTAACATATCCATGGCTCAGGACCAGGCAAATGTGTGTTCAAACTTCAGAAATGTGCTCACCCTTCCTCCACTCTCATGACTGTAACAACACAACACACACACACAGGTATCCCTAACAATAACTTATGTGCCCTGCTATAACCAGGGCACACCTAAGGCATACTGCTGCCTGAGGCAAAAAGTGAAACAGTCATCCTCCTATACACATACTCATTCCACGTAGAATAGCAAAGAGGACTAGACATCTTACTTCAGCATTGATAATTGGTAAGAGTCTTCCACATGTGGTACAGGGTAGGCATAGTGATTTCTCTGTCTTTATCATTCACAAAGGAATGTCCAGGGCAGCAATAGAAATGGTTGGAGGAGTGCCATTGATGGACCCCATCACTTGCTGCCTATTGCTGCAGCTTCCCTTGGTCAAATGATAAAGCTTAACCTGTCTATGGCAATATTACTGGCTTACAATTACTTCCGGGGTATTTTAGAGGAAGTGTGGGGGAGAAGTAGATGGGAGATCTATTATCTTAAAAATCAGGATGAAACTACGTTTTCTTCATTCCTCAAAAGAACCTACCAGAATGATCCCTGTTATTCCCATTTTGCAGATCAGGAACACTGAGGTTGAAACAGGGTGTTTTGCCCCACACTTCTTAGAAGTCAGGTACTGTATTTCAAGGGGAAAAAGTGGGTTTGCATTTTACTTTCAAGAAAGATAGAGCAAATATCAGTCATACTGATACCAACAGGGGAAAGCAGGGAAGGCTTTGTTTTTTTGGATCTAGTTATGCCATAGATGCATAGCTAAACATAGGCATGGATGCAAACTAACAAGAGGGATAATAGATGCTTCATTGTTCTTGGCTTTTCCCATTTGGATGGTACCCACTTTGCTTACTCATCTTTTCTACACAGCATCTTAGGAGAATACAATGGCTTATTTCTCTGTCCTGCACCTTAAAAGCACTCCTAAGCTATTATTTTCATTTGTTTATGGGGTTCACTCTTGGGATAAACATGTCTCACTGCAACAGAGGAGAATGCTTATCTGTGCAGAAGAGAGGCCCCTGGGGTAATCCACCCACAAAAATCTCAGCAAACAAATCCTCTAGCTGAAAAGCAAAACAAAAAAAAATCTTGCAATTCTGTGTCTACGCAGAAGCTGATCTCACTTAGGTCAATAGGACTTACTGCTAGGTAAGCATAAGTATTGCAGTCTTCATCTGAACATGATGTAGATGGGAAAAGCATTGCCATATACATTAGATTCTGTAGACATGAAACAGCTGCTCTGAATATAAGCAGAAAAGACAGGACTGGTGGAGGGGGAGTCCTGGGGGGGGGAGTAAAACATTTCCTTTAAATCTGAATCTCTAGTTTACTGGAATAGAGATTTCACGACAATCTGAGACTCCTAATGAAACCGTAGAACGCTTTCCCTCGAGTTCCATGGCATCTGCTTTCATTTACATCTCCAAGGACTAGGGTAACTTGGTTTAAGTGATATATAAATTATTCACATGTGGGCACAGGTCTCTCACAAGGATTAAATAAGTAAAGCAAGAATGGTGGTATGCCATCCTGATACAGCAGTCAAATGCCAAAAAGCTTCAGCTACAAGACTGTCACACCGCAGAAGCTAAACGAATCACTAGACAGAAAAAGAAACCATGGCCAGAATATTGGCAATATGGGTAAACATGCCATGTAAAGAAAGAGAGCCTCGACTAAGATATAGGAAGGTAGATATATAGAGAGAGTTGGTTTTTCAATGACTAGAAGAAGCGTGTTATTTCATGACCTGGACTGGTAATTTTCAGGATGCCTTGAAAATATGCAGGGGACTTCAGATGAGAAGCCAGGTAGGCAATTCAGATTCACGTCTAATTTGGTAGAGGGTTAAAATCTTTCCTTGAATTGAATGTTAGGAGTGCAGTTTAAAAAAAAAACTTTGTATAAGTGAAATGCAACATGTGAGCAACTAGGTTGTCACAGATGCCCGCTGTACTCTGGGATAACTACAGATGGCCACATTTATTACAAAACACGGTGAATCTGTGCTTGGGAAGCTGACTGCTTATAATATTTATCACAATCACAATCGTATTTTACCATTTTCTTCATATCAAGTAGAAATATAAGGAAGCAAAGAAATATAATTATCATCATCTCCTGGCTGGATGTCTCAAGTGATATCAGATTCCCTCATGGTTACAGTATTCAGTAGGCAATGGTAGAGACTAGGAACAGTGATGACTAGAATGAAATGACCAGGAGCAGGGGACCAACTCTCAGATAAAATCAGAAAAGACCAGGAAAAGGAAGTGTAATGAAAGACTATAAGGAATAATAGCAATAGGAAAAGTTAATGTTCTGAGATGTGATTTGCAGAATCACTCATTTGGAATGGCCAAAAAATTAATTTTTGCCCTATTCAAAGAGAAGGCTTTAAAATAATACATTCATTAAAAGGAAAAAGTCTGTAGGGGAGGAAATATAATCCAAACCCTTCATAGAGATCATTGTCTCTTGCAAAAGCCAGACCCAGGTCAAGTGTTTGGAAGGCAAAGAGAACTGAGTTTGAGTGAGTTTATGTTCTAATTTTCCTGTGATTCCCATTGATATTTTGGCTTCTTCTAGCCTTCCTAGCAGTAGTTTCTTAGGCTACAAAGGGGCTACAAAGCAACCTTATTGAGGCTGCTGGCAGTGATACTTTATGGATGACCTAGCATTGAACGTTTTGAGGGGGGAAATGTACCCAGTATCCATCAATAGACACTGTACACCTTAGGTCTCACAGAATGTCTGCGTGTATTCCATCTGACCTCAGACATGGATGTCCCAAGCCAAGCCCTCCCACGTAGACTGAAATGCTCGGCTTTTAGAAAAACTGGAAGGTTGCATTGAGAAGGGCCTTGGGTAGTTTGGATCTGGTCAACAACCTTGCCTCCATTCATCAAAGAGCCATGGAGCTCAGGTGGAGACTGTGGTTGCTGCTGCTGTTGTTCAAGACACCTCATAAGGACCTGCCAGAGGTTGTTGTTTTACAAGTTAAAAAACCTCAAGGAGTCCTCTTGTTCTTTAGCAGCTTCTGCACCAGACCCTTTGCAGAAGAAAATACAAGAGACTTATTTACAAACTACTTCAAGGGTGGGGAACTTGTAGCCATCCTGTGTTGTTGTATTAGAGCTCCCAATAGTTGAAAGAAAGGCCCTATGAGACAGGAGGCCACAGAAACATTGCAACCAAAATGTGTGTCCTTCATGACTTTGTAGGACTCCAACTATGTTTAGGTGTACTGGCAATAGCTGATGGCCATCATGAGACATGCGTCATTCATTTTTGGGAGGAATCCCAATCCCAGAATTGTCCACTCTGCCTGATCCATCTGCTGGACCCATACCTAAATTGTACCCACCTGTTGACTGGTAGCAGACCCCATGAGCTTATCTTCAGCCTTGAAGCCATCAACCCAGACTTTCCCTGGGTGAGTAAAATGTAACTATGACTTTGGTAAGTGGAATTCTCAGAATGGAGAATTCTGGGGCTTACGGTTCAAATCAAACTGAACAGTTGTCTAGCCTTCAACTAACAGCCTTGAACTCTTCAAGTAACAAGCATTTATTTCTCCAACCCAGGTATTTATTTGGGTCCTGTGTCCAACATCTACTCTCTCGGGCACACATTCTAGGAAATAAACATCATTGCTTATGTTTATTGGAGTGGGATCCCACTGTTCAGGGTAGAAAGAGCCCCAAAGCAGTTAATGTACAAAATCAAAATCAACCTACTTTAGATTGTCTTTTACTCTTCCAGCAGTGGCTTCTTTGGATATCGTATGCTTCCCACCGCTGTTTCAGTTCTTCAGGGATTTTCCCATTCCCTTTCTTCCAGTTAAGAAAAACTGATTCCAAAAAGCACCTTCCTCAAGCTATACATTTTAGAAACCTGAGCGTAAAGTTGCATTGCGTGATGGAGAGGGGGAGCCAGCCACCTCCGGTTGCAATCACACTGTTTTTAGCAGGATTTCAAAAGGGAAAGTGCACTGCACTGTTTTGACAATTCAAGTATAAATTTAGTACTGTATTTGTTTAGTAAAATAAATTTAGTATTTAGGAATACTATAGCTTACCCACAATTCTGAGAACTTTTTAATTTGCTGGCCAATCACATATGACAGTCATTAACAATGTTACTTATGGAGTGATTCTTTAGAATCCTTTAAGCTTTTTCTTGTCTAAGCTAGAGAAGCAAAGTTTTTTTTTAAAAAAAATTAATGTAGAACAAGATAGAACTATAGATTTAAAAAAACTATGGAAAGATTGATTGTAACCCTCTTCTACTCTGGTATAACAGGAGCCCAGGGCAGTGTTATGTTAGTCAGCAATAAATCATTAAAACCCTCATTCTTTTTTTAAAAAAATGTGATCAAAAGAATCTTTTTCAGTTCCACTAGCCTTGAGTTTTGGGACCCAACTGTAATGTGAAATTGGTTAACAACATTGTTTAGTTAGCACAGTTATAGTTAGCATCTACTAGAAAGATACTTAAGTGGATTAAAGTGGTCAAGAACAGAAGCTCAATTGTTGTAGGGGGGAAAATAAACCCACCACCCACTTTTTATTTTTTATTTTTAGTCCATCTATTTATAACTTTCTAAAATTAGTGTAAAGATAACAAAGTAGTTAACCAAGGTCCTCGACTACTTCATTACCTTAGTTATTAGCTTGACAGACTAAGTGACTCCCCATTAAACATCAATGACAGAAGAGTTGGAGGGTTTAAAAGGTCAATAACTACTTTGATAGGCTCTCCTTATGTCGTTTTTCCACCAGAGACTTCTGGAGCTTGAACACTGACAAGCTAATTGCTCTTTTTTCCTTAATTAAGCAAACCCCTTTCTATTAGCCTGTTTATCGCAATTGCTCATTTTCAAGACCTTTCAAGATCTAACCTAATAAAAATTCATTAGTGAACTGCAGAAATGAAATCAACCCCAACTAGTTGACATTATTAACTGAACAACATTGAGAAGGCATTGGGAATTAACACACAAAATACCAATGAGTCAAACAAGTCTGTGAAGAAGATATTGTTGGATACTTTTGAGTCTCAAGTTTCAAAATCATGTATGTCAAAAGACCCCCTTGAAGGCAGCTGGACTGGTGATAGATAAGGATGGATACACATGCTATATAATAGGACCCTGGTATCTACTGGAAATTGGTTCCAGGCCTTCCCATGGATAACAAAAAACGTGAATAAGAGAGAATGCCAAACCCCACCCAAAACTGCAATTTTGTGACAGTAGCTTGCTTTACAGCTGCTGTTTTGTGACAGAAGCTTGCTTTACAACTGCTGTTTGTGACAGTAGCTTGCTTTACGGCTGCTGAATTATTTATTTAATTTTCCTCTGTCAACCGTGGATATCAGAATCAATAGTTAATGAATCAGTGGATATAGGGGTCATACTGTATAGGTGTCTAAATGAAGAATGAAGAACACAATTACAAATCCTTGTTGTCTCTCTCTCTCTCTCCCCGAAACAACCAATGAGGAGGCAACTTCAAGTATTGGCATACATTTGATATAAAACATCAAAATTCATTTTCTAGCCATGGTCTTTTCTAGTCCTTTCTCTCTTGGTCAAGAATGGGGTTTTATATCTGAACATCTTTTTTTTAAAAAATACCTTGTCCTTTTGGAAATGGCTTCTCTCTGGGAAATCTTGAAGAAGCATTTAAAAATATTCAATAAATTTGCATCTCTACTGGAGTCTTTCTTCTGGAATTGTTTGTTTGTGTTTATGCTCATTATAGGTGTCTGATTAAAAGGCTATCATCCAAGATCCATTTTAAATGGTAAGTGCCACATTGCTGAACTCTGCTCCCTGAAATAAAGGTAATTTACAAAATAAACCATGCTTCCAGAAAGGATGAAAACTTGAAAAGCTTTGGACATCACAGAAAAAGACTGTGTATAAGCGAAACAAGAGGAGTCTCATATGGGGAAAGGAGTGTCAGTTTTAAAACTCACAACTTTAAAGGGAGGCACAAGATCTGACTTTCATCAAGCTGGCCACCAGCAGACCAGGATCTCTTTCCTGGTCCATCATGGGCCACTCAGAACCCATTAGCTAATAAGTAAATTTTGATATATATATATATATTGTATTCTCGAAAGCTGTTGTGAATTTTTGAGCTGTTAGGCTGTGTTCTGGAATTGTTTCTTCCTGATGTTTTGCCAGACTCTGTGGCCAGCATCTTCAGAGGGCAAGGAGCTCAGGCAATTTGGAGTTCTCTCTGTGCTCTGGGGTATAGAGTGAGTGAGACTGTGTGGTTTTAAAGTTGTGGGAAAGAGGAAACTTGTCCTATGCAGCAGAATAGCTGTTAGTCATTGTGTTGTAATGGAGAGATTAAGAAGTTTCACTGCAATCAGGGGTGGCAGCAATCCTTCTTTGTAGCTGATGGGTGTCGTTGGCTGTTCTGTTGTGTGAACTGATCACCGGTGCTTGTGGCTGGATGAGAATAATTGAACTTTGATCTTTTGCAGGCTGTAGTTTTCAGTACTGGAAGCCAGGCTTTGTTGATTTTTAGACTTTCTTCTTTTTTGTTGAAACTTTGCTTGTGTTTGCGGAGTTCAATAGCTTCCCTGTGTAGTCTGACATAGTAGTGTTGCTCAGTACCTCTGTGTCCTGGAAGATTTTTTTTTTTTTTGCCGCAGTGTGCATAACTTTATATTTTCTTACACTGAAACACATTTGCCAATTTGCCGCCCATTCTCTGTGTATAGAGAGGTCCTTCTTGAGCTCTTCACAATCCCTTCTATAACTGTACTCAGCATGCTTTGCTTCCTGTAACCGTCATGCATACTCATCCTCTTCCAAGCAGCTTTTGTTGTAGGTAAACTAGTGGATTTTGCTAACACTGCATCTTTTCCCTTTTGCAGTTTTGCATCTTGCTCTTCTTAGTTTGTCTCGTGAAGTTAACAAGTCATTTATGTCCATTTCTTCCAGGACGTTGGTCTCCTTTGCACATAGATCTGCATGAAGCCCTTCTTTTGATTTGCTACTCGACCCCTTCGCATCCCATATGCTGCTTGATGTGTAGGGATTTTACTGTTATCTGTGTGAGTCCCTTAAGTGCACTCCTACAACTCGATGCATCAGGAGCAATTATTCTATCCAGAGTTGCTTGCTCCTCACCACCCCCACCCCCGCCTCCAACATGCACATACTTAAGTAATGCAGGCCCAGAAAAATGATTGTGTTTTCCCTGTATTCATCTGCCAATAAATGCATCTCGCTTTGGACTACATACCTCCACATTAAATCTGTATACTGTAGGTGCTATGGGGGTTCCAGCAGATGCTTAAATGTTCCTTTCATGGTTCAAGTAAAATGTAAATTAGTTACATTAATATTCCACCTTTATCCTTTGACACAAGCAATCATGGAATCATAGAATCATAGAGTTGGCAGAGACCTCAAGGGCCATCCAGTCCAACCCCCTGCCATGCAGGAACCCCCATCACAGGACTCCCAACAGATGGCCATCCATCCTTTGCTTAAAAAACTCCAAAGAAGGAGACGGTACCACCCTCCGTGGCAGCATATCCCATTGCCAAACAGCTCTAACCTCATCACAGCATGGTGAGCTAACCTGGATTGAGAGAGGCAGAGATGGAAACAGATTTCTAATATGACCACTGATTGTGCAGTAGTGAAGTGGTTCTCAGCCTTGGGTTCCCAGATGCTCTCGGACTGCATCTCCCAGAGGTACTTGCCAGCACTGTTGTTGGTAAAGGCCTCTGACTTACTCAGTCTGAGGTGGCTTCTTATCTTCCAATGATCGAAAAACACAGGAGCATTATAAAATGAAAATGGCATCTAATTTCCCTGGAAAAGTGCATAAAGGACTACTGCACAGTGGGAAGCCTGAGTCTGCTGAATGAGTGAGGCTCCCTTCCTCAAAGTGAAGTTTACGCAAGTTTCTGACATTCCCCACCAAAGCTTGGAAATAATGTGTTTGATTTAGCACAGTATTACGGTATTAAAATCATTACTTCAGGAAGACGAGCCCACTTGACGTACCTCAAGAATAATATTTTGAAAGTAATATTTTAATCTTGCTTCCAAAATTTATCTTTTTTAAAAAATCAGATGCCTGAAATCAGGTGTCAGTGCACAAAATCTACCAAGTTATTTCTGTATCGACTCATATATTTGAACACGGCGTGGAGTATTGATATCTTTTTTGGGACGGAAATATATATGGACCACTCCCTGTAAAGGTTTTGTCTCCTATTTAACGTGATCTTAGGAAAGCCTTTATAGAGGCCCGAAGCTGTACCAGTACTGACCATCATTTCATTCTGCACCCTCTACAAGAGGAAGTAATAACACAAGTTAAAGGATTAAGCTTGTCCATCAAAATGTGCGCCCCTGTAAAGCACAACTGGATGCTTTTAGGTTTTAAAATGAAATCATATATGCATGTCAAATTCTGTAATGTGCAAAAACCTCCAAGCAAATTCCAGTTACAATATATCAAGAGGCAAATCTGCTTAAGGAGGAAGCAATAGTCACATAACCTCATTTTCAATTATGCTCCATTGAGGGCATGTTCTTATCATCCTTCATCATTAGATAGAAGGGTTCTTGACAAGAGGTTCGTTTAGGAACAGATATGCAGCATACACCAAGAGAAGTGGAAGAGGAAATGGACATATTGTAAAAAGACAACTCCCCTACGATTATTTTTAAAGGCAAGGGCACTATTCAAGGGGCCTGCCATTTAATTCAGGGCCTAATGTGCTGATTCAGATTGGGCTCCACTTCTGCTTGGATCAATTCTAATGTAAGCCAGGACCCAAATTCAAAATCTGGATGTCTTTCTTTGAATTATGGTGAGAAAACTAGTGGCCCTAAGATCCTTGTGTTTTGATTACGTGTATGAAAACTTTTTCCCATGATGGTATTTTTTGGTGATGTATGCCTTCAGTGTTTGCACTTAGAGGCCCTTAATAGGGAAGAGGAACCTTTGGCCCTCCAGATGTTTTGGAGCACAACTCCCACAGTCATTTATCATTGGCAATATAGGCTCAGAGATACTGAGAACAGCAGACCCCACTACCAGGTGGGACAAATGGGAAGAAAAAGAAGATGCTGATTTGTATTTTTTCAGATATTTGCTGCCTGGCTTTCTTCTAGTGCAGTTTGATTTCCAGATTACTGAACTGTTCCAAATCATTTTGGACTGATCCAATCCAATCCCATGCCAATCAAATCATATTAGAACCCAATCTAGATAAGTGTGATTTGGATTGATTTGGATTGGTATTTACTTGAACCAGTTGCATTGTCCTAATTTAAAACATCACTTTCCATAATGTGTCTCCATATACAGCAAGGTAAAGGTGTTGATGTCAGTAGACCAAGATGGGCAGAAGGTAGGTCTTAGTCTTCTACTAGATCGGAAGTTGGAAATTAGTTTAGAAATAAGTTGATCTAGTTATAATCATAGATATTTAGCTTTGATAAGGACTGGCCCAAGATATTTTGCTCCCTGGGGCAGGATAGCAAATGTAACTAATTCATGTTAATTATAATAACTGTGTGCCATCAAGTTAATTCCAAGGGTTAGAATAGGTATAAAGTAAATAGAAGTGCTTTATGCCTGTACAGCATGTAGGCCATCAGCCACACACACTGGGCAATCTTTGAAGGCCCCTTCCGTGGCAGGTACAGTGAGAATTTAAACTCCTGGGCTCTGGCTCTGCAGGTGAATGTCTGAGCTATTTGTTGTTCAGTCGTTCAGTCGTGTCCGACTCTTCGTGACCCCAAGGAACACAGCTAGCTAGGCCTTCCTATCTTCCTTGGTCAAATCCATATTGGTTGCATCGATGACACCGTCCAACCATCTCATTCTCTGCCGTCGTCTTTTCCTTTTGCCTTCAATCGTTCCCAACATCAGGGACTTTTCCAAGGACTCCTCTCTCCTCATGAGGTGACCAAAGTATTGGAGCCTCAGCTTCAAAATCTGTCCTTCCACTGAACATTTGGGGTTGATTTCTTTCAGGATGGATAGGTTTGATCTCCTTGCAGTACAGGGGACTCTCAATATTCTCCTCCAACACCACAGCTCAGAAGCATCGATTCTAAAGCGATCAGCCTTCTTTATAGTCCAGCTCTCACTTCCATACATCATTACTGGAAAAACCATAGCTTTGACTATCCGGACCTTAGTTGGCAAAGTGATGTCTCTGCTCTTTAGGATGCTACCTAGGTTTGCCATTGCTTTCCTCCCAAGAAGTAGGCATCTTTTAATTTCGTTGCTGCAGTCACCATCTGCAGTGATCAAGGAGCCCAAGAAAATAAACTCTGTCATTGCTTCCATTTCTTCCCCTTCTATTTCCCAGGAGGTGATGGGACCAGTGGCCATGATCTTAGTTTTTTTTATGTTGAGCTATATAACCAATTCAATATATTCATGGCATATAATGCCACTACAAAGTCAGTCAAGTTGTTTTGATATGTGAGGCAGAAAATCCCACTTCTCCCATAATGAGAAGTTGCGTAACTAACAAACTCCTTCCCTTTCATGGCACTGCTTACCGAGGCAGCCATCTCACTTAGCCTAAAGGTAGGGCCAGTTCCCAATGGCTGGGAGAAAACACTGAAAGTACCATTTGGGGTTTGACAAGATGTCTTATGTTTACTCTGGAGGGAGATGCTTAGCCATACTTTTGACAGAACCAAAATGTATGGTTGGCTGCATTCAGACTGAATATTATATTACTTGTAGCTCTGCTCCTTGAATTCAGGCCCAAGGGGAAAACTGGCATCATATATTCGATGTAACTCAGTCAAAATTCCAGAGGGCGTCATAATGCTATTACTGAAGAATATAAACCTTCTGTCCTCCTTAGCAGTATGTCCTGTAGCTGGAAGGAAATGACGTATTTAATAGTGATCTTAACATTTCTTAATTATTAATTTTAAGCGTGTGCCAATATATGTTCTCTGCAGAGTGTTATATGCCAAAGTGATTGAACTGTAAATCGATCTTTTGCTGCACTGTCTACCAAACTGTAATGATCTTTGGATAAAAGGAATCAAGAACAGTTTATGGTCCAATATGGATATTTGGCTTGGGCCACTGGGTGGATACCAGGCTTCTGTCAAACTAGAATAATGAGTCACTGCGATGTTAACAAGCTTTAGTGATGATTTATGGAAATCTCGATTTACTTCCCCCCTTCACTCATTATGACATATTTCTCTCTGGTGAGTTATTAGACAGAGTGATTTATTGATTTGGATGGTATTTAAGGTTACTTTGCAATTGAGCTCTTTTGCATGGTGAAGATCCTCAAAATACCTCGTCACAGGATGGTTGAGCATTCCCATTAATCTCAGGGGATGTCACAGCCTCCGTACTACCAGTTAGTTTTTCATATATTTGCACATTCAATTATTTACATGTATCCTTTACTCCAGTTTCAAGATCAAGCAGAGCAAGCATTTTTTTAAAAAAAAATCATGAATGTTCGTTCTTATTTTTAGTTTACATTCTTTCATTTGAATTTCATTTGAATTTTTAAATTTTAATGTGCTTTGTATCACAATTCTCACAGTCCTTTATCATTGGCAATATAGGCTCCGAATTCTGAGAGCTGCAGTCCAAAACATCTGTGGGGCCAAAGATTCCCCACTTCTGCTCTAGATCTTATTATTGAACACCAACTGAAAATTTCTGGACTTAACTATACTTGAATGGATAGTATGACATAGGTGCTTGTGACTATTTGCATTTAACTGAGGAACTGGTTGGTAGAAGATTATGAGAGCAGTTTTCACACTTCCGTAGGAGGTTATGTTTGAATTATTGATCAACTGGGAGTTAAGATAGTTATTAAAGACCAGGATTATCTAGTATTGTATTGTGTTACTCTTTAAATTAAAGGGCTGTTCCTGAATTTAATATTTACATCAATTAGTCAATCAATCAAAACCTTTATTGGCACTAAACTAAACAATATTTACATATAAATTAGCATATCCTGAGTCCATGTGGAACAATGTCTTTTCCCCTTATTTTTTTATGATAATGTATGAGTGATTCTCTTTATCGCACCATCCTTGTATATAAAAATATATGTGCCTTCTATTATTTTCATGCTTGGGGTTGGGTCAGAATTTTAGGCTAATGTTTCAAAATACTATCTGGGCAAGGAAAAATATTTTTATTTATTTATTTATAATATTTTTACCCCACCTTGCTCCTTGAAAAAGGATCCAAGGTGGCTTACAATAAACTGGCCTCTTGGAAAAACGTAACAAATAGAAGTCAACGGGTATTTATGTTCCACAACGAAGTCACAACTCAGGCATTTTTGTCCGTTGTGGTATCACAAGCAATACAGCGCTATTCATTTATTTTTCTCCAGAAGATACCACAAGTAATTACAAGGGAAGGCAGGTCCCCTGCATCACAATCATGTTTCTGCTTAGCTTCCTCTGTACCACTGCACAGCTGGCTAAATCTCTCCACTTGCAAATTTAGCTAAGAAGACTGAGCTCATTCTCCATGCTATGTTCTACAAGGTTTTACTTTTCACTCATGCATGCAATAAATATACATAAATATGGTGCTAATGCATTTCACCGGTAGAGCATTTACTGACTGGCTTCATCTGTCTTTGATCCTCCTCTGTTGGGAGCCAATGAATAAATAATACGACTGATTATGAGCCGGAAACAATCTGATGGGGTTAGATTCCTCTGAGAGGACTTGATGGTATTTCAGTTAACTTGGAAGACGGGGCCCTGTTGTGCTTGCTTACAAAGAAAGGAGCACCCGTCTTTCTACCAGTACAGACAACTAGTTTTCCAATGCTGAACGGCTAGATTGAATTGCAATTCTCAGGTGGATCATACCCACTAAACCAAGGGGCTTATACAGTGAACCCTCGTATATCAAACGCTTTGTATAACATAAAATCTGTACAACATAAAAAAAATCCAGAGACAGGGGAAAATTGCTTAACAGAATCGCCTATGGGGCGAATCTATACAACATAAAAATGGTCGTGATTAGGGATTACTCTGTTCTCAATGCATACCTATGGGAAACTTGTATAAAAGAAAATTTGTTTAACATAATTTCATTTGGAACAAATTAATTCCTTTATACAAAGTATGTGGACTTATGTGTGGACTTATCCAACTCTTTTCAACCAACTGGAGTACGTTAGTCCATTTAACCCTAAAAATGTAATTCTTAATGTGCTTACTCTAGAGCCTGGAAAACATTTGTTTCTGGGCTACAATTCCAAGGGTCTTCGAGCCAGCACAGTTATCATATTGGATGGGGCATTGTAGTTCATTAAAATAAAGTCTCACAACTATAATTTACTCAGAAGCTGGAGCTATCAAATCAAATGAGATCTGAAGAAAAACAGCCAAACAGCCCATAAAACTCACAACAGCTATCAAATGAGATTTGTTTCCAGATATGCACTATAATCCCCCAGCCATCTTGCACTATAACTCCTATTCTTCCCACTGTAGCAGCAAAGCAGATATTATAGGAGTTACACTTGGAGGGCACCAGTTTAGGAAGCTCAGTGGTTGTGTGTATATGAGAGAAGAGACACTGAGAGAGTGGAATAAAGAAATATTTTGACTGCAATGTAGTGCTTAACTCAATCGTATACTGGAGAAACGATTTGCTGTGAAAACATCCTATTATTAAGACTGAGAGCCAGTGTGATAGAGGATACAACATCATATTAACGTGCAGGACACCTAGATGCAAACCCCTGTTTGGCCATGGAGATTCACTGAGGAGGTGGCAATGGTAACTGACTCCTTCAGCATTTCCCAAACCTCAACAACTCCATTAGGTTTGTCATAAATCAGAAGCATCTTGACAGTACATAATAGCAACAAACATTATTAAGCTTTTGTTACATTTAATAGCAGCTTACCAGAAGAAAATCATTCAAAATAGCATCCAATAACATAGGCAAATCAAATTAGTAGATTACAGTACTCACCCATTTATTGTGGAAGTTAAAGGAAAATCCATGAAATGCAGACGCCTCAGCAAACTGATTTTGGGCTGCTGGTGCTGGTGTGCACTTCCAAAGAGAGGTTTTTAATCCCCTCCTGACACCTCAGCAAACTGACCTTGGGCTGCTGGTGCTGGCCTGCACTTCCAAAGAGAGGGTTTAACCCCCTCCTGACACCTAAGCAAACTGACCTTGGGCTGCTGCTGCTGGCCTGCACTTCCAAAGAGATGGTTTAACCCCCTCCTGACACCTCAGCAAACTGACCTTGGGCTGCTGCTGCTGGCACAGGCTGCCAGGAGCCCAAGGTCTGTTTGCTGAGGTGTAAGGAGGGGGTTAAAAGCCATTACTTGGAAGTGTGCTTCTCTCAAGAAAAAATCCGCAATATACTGAGATTGTAATATACGAACCACGTTGTGGCGGGGGACTGCTGTATTGCAATAAGAAGCATGAAAGCAAAAGGGCAAACAGAGAAAAGGTGAAGCAGCATTAAACAAAATAAAACAAAACAAAGGTTGTCTGGGGGGGAAATTAGCTTCCTTTGGCTATCTTCCAAAAAGCAGAATAGGTAAGGCACCTAAATATTCCTCGGTCTTGAAAGAAAGTGCTAATCCTTTGGAGTTGTCACAGAGAAGACCCTGCTCCAGTCTTCCTATGTGATGGGACACTGTACATGACATCGTCAGAAGATCTATAAACCAGAGTGGCAGGAGAGGGAAGTTTAGGGGACACAAATTATAATTTGCACAAACTATGTAGTTTTGGGACTTCTGGATGTCCCCAAACTATAACATTTGCACAAGTTATAATTCATTTTAGCTGAACAAGGCTAAAGTAGGTTAGGGATAAAAGCGAGGCCTGCGTTTGTCTCATTGGTTGCTCTTGAGCCCGTCAGTCTTGCTTGGCGTGACCCACTTCACCAAGGAGGTATCAGGAGAAAGTAGCAGAGAGAAGAACCATGCAAGTAGGCCAGAGCGACATGGCAAAAAGACAGGATTTAACTGTAGTTAGTAAACGATTCAGTTTATCTGTTATAAATATTTATTAATCTCTTAGAGAAAGAACAACCAAACACTCAGTCAGAAAAGTACACCTCAAAGTGGAAAGAATATCAGAAAAAACTTCTTAACTGTTCATGTGGTACGACAATGGAACCGACTACCTCAGGAGGTGGTTGCCACTCCAATGCTGGAGGCCTTTAAAAGAAAACTGGACAACCAACTGTTAGATATACTTTAATTTGGATTCCTGCCCTGAGCAGGGGGCTGGGCGCAATTTGCCTTATAGGCCCCTTCCAACTTTAGGATTTTATAATTCTATCAAGATATGTCCATAATATGCTTCCTTGTTACATCACACCATACTAATTTGAATTGCGATTAAGGTGCACACAAGTACAAACATAAATACCCACACAGAGTGCGTAAACTACCCTACCACCCAAATCAATGTAAACTAATTCAAGACAGATGCAGTTACCACCCTGCGAGTCTCCTCCCCCAAAAATGGAAATCGGATTTCTTCTTTTTAAACATATTATTCTTTGGGATGTGCTACTGGGCAATCAACATCGCTCTAGCCTTGAGAAAATGTGTCCCAGCCCCAAAAGAAGACAGACAGCTCAGGATTGGCAATAATTGGGGTCTAATTTCATGGATGTTTTCCAGCCCCCCCCCCAGCCCCCCACCCACCCTTCCTTCCCAGCTTCCTTCTCTCTCTCTTCTGGTCTTCTGTTCCCATCTGAACAATAGAGCTTCTGAAATTTCCTTTTTAACATCTTTCACATTGAATCAAGCATACACTAAGCATACTCCTTGCAGCTGTTGTTGGTCAAATTGGTCCTCTGGAGGGACCAGCACCGATAAGGTTGCCTCCTTTGAAAAGGTCCAGGCAGAAAGGTTTGAGCCCACAGCCCAGCCCACACTCAATACTGAAATGTGAGCGGCTGGATTTCCTTCTCCTCTGACTACCACCACCCAACACACATCCATGGAGGCAGAGTCTTTAAACGAACCCAGATGGCCGGCATAAAAGGAGGGGGAGGAGGCCTCTTGCAAGACCGCCTGGGGGTGGGAGTAAGGGGGGACTCTGGTTGTTGTCATCTTCTTCTGCAGGCCAAGGAGTATTTTGCGATGTCTGCCTTGTTTCTTAATCTGACATCACTTCTGTTTGAATTTCTTCCCCCCTCAATTTCCTTTTGGAAATGTCACTAAACCATCAGACAGATAGCCCAAGGTGGACTTGACTGAAATCAAACATCTCCTTCAGTTCTCTGAGGAACATTATTACAGTATCTCTAATAAAGCACACACACTCAAAGCATATATGCAAATCAGATATCAGCTATTACACTACAGTTTTTGTCTTGCGTTTGTGTACATGTGTGATTGAACTATTTAATCTGGGTAGGGATTATCCAAAATGTGGATTAATATACAAGTATAACATGTATTGAGAACTGTTTCTTTTAAAGCTCCCAATTTAAATTATGCAAATCTGCTTGTTTTCATCCCCTTTTATTTTTCTATAGAAATATGCAAATGATTCTTTGCCTTTGGAGGGGAGGAGTTAATCACAAAGAGGTTGATGTGCTAAAAAAATATTATTGCTTTTTTATAGGATATATGTACTTTGTGAGTGTGTTTCTGTGTATGGGCGAGTGTGTCTATGTGCCATTTATCATAATCTCCTTTTTGCAAGTGAAGGTAATTTTTTAAAGTTTGAATACATGCATACGATAGCCAAGTGAGAGCATTTTGTTTTGTCTTCTGGGCTGCAGGTTCATTTTGATGTGAACCCGCTGTTGCCCTGGAATGTTGATTCAAGGGTGGTGGGGTACAAAAATAGAGACGTGGATATTTATTGGTTGGTTGGTTCACTGAAATAAACAAGGACTAGGGTAAGAGGTACACTTGAAAGTACTGGAGAAATCAAGGGTTCTGGCCGGGATTATAAACCTATTTCTGTTGTGTGTGTGTGTGTGTGTGTGGGGATAGGGCTAAATTGCTTTATGAAAACCCACAGCTCACACAAGTTGCCTGTGCAAAAGGCACTTTGTGCTGAGGTAGTCTGTGGTGAGAAAGGTTCTGTTAAAGTTAAAAAGGGATACGGACTCCTACCCCATCTTCATTTTTGTCTCTTCTTATGCTGGAGATGATATGTGACCGTGTGGATCTTGACTTGGGTGTGGCAGCTCTAAACAGTGAGGTTTGTTGGGATGACTACATCCAAACCGGTCTTTCGGGTTCTTCATTGAATTGGTTCTTCTTCTTCCCGCACTTCCTGTGCCTCCTATGTGTTGTATTCCCACTTTTAATCCCTCTATAAGATACCCTGTGCTCTTATAAAAAAGATGGCTAAGTGTTGGTTTGGGAATGAGTGCATGACATGGGGTTTATCTCTTCAAAATAAAGTGCAGTGATTTCCAACCTGGAGGTCGGGACCCCTTTGGGGATCGAATGACCATTTCACAGGGGTCACCATGAGCCAGTGAAGAAAAAGACACAAAACGGCTTGGGTCTGGAGTGGGGGGGGGGAGGAAGGGGGGAAAGTGTGAGTTACAGCTTGGTAGGTTGGAGGGGATGTCAGTCAATGGCAGCAGAGGCTGCCATTGGCTGAGGGTGCCGGTAGATAGAGGGAAGTTCTCTATGTCTATGGCACCTGTGGCAGTGGCCTGCCAAAGAGGGCTTGTGGCCTCTTCCAGGCAGGGCAAGGGGTCACCACAACATGAGCAACTGTATTAAAGGATCACGGCATTAGGAAGTTTAGGAATCACTGATAAAGGGAGTTAGGATGTCATTCTGTGCATATAGTCTCACAGTAAATTTCATTCTGTGCATTTTACTGAACCCTGTGGGACTGCTATGCAAGTAACATACAGAGCCAGCCTGCATGCTTCTAAAATCAGCCCAATATTGCTGCTGATCTCCAACAGGGAACACCTAGGAAAATTCTCCATGTTATGATCTCTGGAATGTGCAATATATAGATTGCATATGTCTAACCTTGTCCTTTTTGGCTCCCTGGTGGACTCCCTCACTGCTACCTCCAAAATATTATAGATCCCAGAAGCTGGACCAACAGAGCTAGAGCTGAAAGCTTCTGGGGGTTGCAGTCCAAGAACACCTGGGTTACCCAGAGTTGGGAACCTCTGCTGTAGATTCTAAAATATTTCCATAGCACAGAGAGCAGCTGTTCTGAGGAACATAGATCTCCTACAAAACAGGCACATGCCCCTGTCTGGCTTGTTTTGACACCCAGGCCTCTCCTGCCAGTGTTCTGTTTTGTTTTTAACAGAAGTAACTTCAGTAATTCGACATGCAGCCTACTGTGCATCCCCAAGAGGGGATTGGCCTCCATATCGGCTGAAAACCCGGGCAATTTGTTCAGCACTGAGGGCACCAGTTATAGCTGATGAACTTACCTGTATTTCTCCATATATAAGACACCCCCATGTATAAGAGGACCCCTACTTTCCTAACCCAAAGTAAGAGTTTCACAACTGCAGGGTTCTCCCTTCGGCTTGCTTCTCTGTATAAGACGACCCTTAATTTTTTAGTCAAACAATTTTAGACAAAAAAAATGTCTTAGACATGTAAAAATAAGTCTTTTGATAATCTCTTTGCCAAAATTTCTGATCTTTGCCTTTTTAGAATAAAATGGAGATTGGACTTATTTTTATTTTTATTTTAGTGGCTTATTTATTCTAGGGTACTTCATATATTGCAACCCATTTTCAGGCAGTTTGCACAAAATGCTAATCTAAATATTTACTCTAAGAGAAAAATCCACATTTCAGTACATTTTTAAGAGAGCATCTGCAGATCAGCCCAAAACAGAAATAAATAATTGGTAAGGAACGTGTAAAATGTAGAAATGTAAAACAAGGGGTGGAACCCTGCTGGTGTTTGCAAAAATTCTGTTTAACTTGCAGTGGTTAGTGGATGCTAACTGAAAAAGTGAATGGGCAAGTCTTAGTCAAGTGACTAGTCCTTAGTGCACCAGAGACTCTCTCTGGCACCTTGTCAACCAGCAAACATTAAGAATTCTGGCCAGAATTAATAATCATTTGGATATGACCGCTATCTGCTCCTTCTGCATTTCCTTCCTTCCTTCCTTCTTTCCTTCGCTCCTTTGTTCGTTCCTTTGTTCGTTCCTTCCTTCCCTCCTTCGATTATTTTGACAAGTTTGCTAATTGAAGACCTCTTGGGTGACTTTCTTGTTGACTATAATATGATCAATGATGAATTTTGGATTATTCAGCCAAACTGACAGTAGAGATGGAGGGCAAGCTCCATTAGAGGTGGAGGAAGTTATTTTTTAGGACTACATTACCCAGAATACCCCAGCAGAGCATTCCCACAGGCTTTGCCCTTCTTCTTCCTCGCTTGATCTTTTTCTTCCAGCTTATCAGATATTTCCGAGCTATCCCAGTTTAGGATCCCAAAAGCTCAGTATGGTTCTGACTGTGCCTTGATGGGGAAATGCAGTTGGGAAAAAAGCATATTATTATTATTATTATTATTATTATTATTATTATTATTATTATTA
>JAHTLZ010003542.1:60319747-60339614 GCA_023846285.1 Phrynocephalus versicolor | reverse complement strand
TAATAATAATAATAATAATAATAATAATAATAATAATAATATGTGCCCCCAGATCAGTTCTAACCTATGGTAACCATTTCAAGGTTTTCTAGGTAGACAGCAGTTTATTATTCCCTTCTAGGGGAAACCCAGGGACTTTCCAGCTTGCTCAAGGCTACACAGAGTGGCTTCTCTCCAAGGAGGCACAGTGGGGAATAGAACTCTCAGCCATACCTAAGTCACCCAGACAGCTCTTTCCACATTAACCACAATTCCATTTGCTCATTAGGACTTGTTCCCATAGGCAGATCTTTCATCAAAGCAATGTGTCTCTGTTGCCCATTGAAGACCAAGCCATTTCCCAACAGGCTTAGCATTGAGAATACCTCACAGCAACAGCGATGGTGACCATGGAGATGCTGGGTTGCAGCTAAATTCAGGAGGACAACTTCTGAATTTAGCCTTGATCATCAAAAAACCCTGATGCACCAACCCTAAGATTCTGGCTCCACTACAATACAGGCCATCAATACCCCCACCAAAGATGGTAAAAATTGCTCTCTCTTTGTTGGAGAACACTTTCCAGGATCCCTTGGCCCGTGGTGGGATTTGGGGAATTGCTGTACAAAACAGCAATTTTGTTTTTCATCGCTGGGAAAAACTTCAGAGTCTTTCCAGAAGATTTGAGGGTAGGGGTGTTGTCATCGGCATTCTGTCACAATAAACATACAGGCGAGTGTCTAGCAGTGCTGAGAAGGCTTACGGTAATTCTCTTGTCAAATGTGAATGAACTCCAGCTATTGCCGGAGGCAATGGGAAATATTTTGGAGCCTGACTTTTTATGCAGCCCTTGTCCTCTTTCCAGCTTTGGGGTCGGGGGGAGTCAGCTCTAGCGCAGGTATAATGCAGTTGCATTTCAGGATGGTCTTGGAGCTGGTCACATAGATGAGAGTTAGGGAAGCCATGGCAACCAATTATCATCTCGAAGAAGATAAGTGTTTTCGAAAGGGGTCATATAGAAAATTATCTTGGCATTTCAGCCTCATTTCTCTGTGACTATTCTAAAAAGATATCTTCTTTTCTTTGTATTTTCCAAGTCTGGTTCTACGAATTAGGGTCCATAAGCCTAATTCTGAGCACACAAGATGGGGGAGCATGGAAGAGTCACTTTTATGTTCAGACTAAAACCCTCCAGCCAAAACCTGGCCATTGGAAATGGCAGTTTAAAAATAGAATTTCTGCAGGCTTGGCAAATGGCAGAGATGTTTTTTTCAAGGGTTATTTCACTAGACTGGCTAATAATGACAGCACTGCCTTCCTTAGAAAATATGAGTGTGTCGCATGTTGATTCATGGTTTGCATCCCATCATCTCTCCTAATGAATTCAGGCTGCCATGTTTACGAAATGCTACACATAGTAGAAGGACATCCTTATATGTAGGAAGGCTGACAATCATCACAGCAGGAGCCTGCCACACTTCCTAACAAACTTGCAAACTAGCTTGCTTTGCTTTGTCATTTGTCATAAAGAGTAAGTTTAAGATTCGTTTGCGACAATGATTACTACTCAGTTCCAAAGATCTACCTGAATCATGTCTCTAGAACTTAAACAAATTTTGGCTTCAAATGATGTGCTCTCTGTAACAATATAGTTTGGTCCTTAGATTAGACTGAAAAAACAGTTTAATCCCAGCTGCCCTATATGAAATAGTTCTGATATTTAAACCCACGCCACTACACAATTTCACTGTGCATGTGAATAAAGGGGATATTATTACACAGTGTACATAAGATTCCAGCTCTTTCTTCTTCAGACAAAAGTGGTCCTCCTGTAGTTCACTTGAGCTTCGAAAATGTGGACAGTTGAAGTGCAAGAATCCAATGGTTTATGGCCGCATCCCAGACACAATAGTGTACATTTGCTAGACAATGGCGAGTGCCGGTAAAGCACTAAATCAGTGAGGTGCTTTAGCACTAGACAGTTAACCATTAGAAGAGAATAGAGCAAACGTGTCTGAAAGAGGACACAAAAAGCAAAGTGTTCTGCTTATATACCGCCCCATACCACTACAAGTAGTCTCTGGGCGGTTCACAATTTTAATTACAGTGTGCAGGTTACACAATCATATTTAGAGCACATCCAATGAAACCAGTGGGAATTAAGTCAGTCACAGTGCAGTGGATCTATTCTAAGTCCACACCTTGGCATTCCTAGCCAACCACTCTCAGAAGCAATAGGAGCAAAAGCATTTGGTTTGAACAAAAACTGAAAAGAACAACAGCGGACTGCATTGATTTATTGTATCAGTCACATATCTCTCCTGTATTCCACCAATAAATGCATTGCTCTTTACATTCCTACTTTATCCTCACAGCAACCTTGTGAGGGAGGTAATGTTGACTGGTCTAACATCACACAGTCACCTAACATCACATAGTCAGCCTTGATGCCTCAGCTGTGAGGTTGGATTTCCCAGGTCCCTGAATGACATTTTATGTACAGGCGCTCACACACAACAAGCACAGCTCACAGAACTTTCAATTAAATCCCTGTATATAAAATGTCACTTGCTCGCCGTGTGTGCCACCACATCAGTCAAGCTGTTAGCACTGACTGTAGAACATTGTTGTGATATCCCTTCTGTCTCAGTTCCTCAGCTCTTTGTGCTTTTAAAAAAAGGAGGGAGGAAAGAGAGAGAGAGAGAGAGAGAGAGACCACTTTGCAGTTTGGAGTGTTTTAAAGAAAACACATTTGCTGTTGTCAACATCTAAAGGAGGCAAATTGGCAATTTTTTTCGAAGCTTTGCACCTGCTCCGGTTCAGTATTTTTGATACATTTTTGTGAGGCACCAAAAGAGGCTCCATCTGCTTAACAAGGCTGACAGCGTTTTCCTATAAGCTTCCTACGGAACTGAATGAGGCACACTGCATTATGTTATATTTTGCTTTAGATAAACATTTATTAAAGGTACAGTGTAACAAGAATGCATTGTGTTTGTTGTAAATCCTGGGCTTTGCCTACGTTTTCTGGAATTTTGCAGTCTTTTTTGTCTCTGCGTACACTGACACACTGAAGTATTTTATTTCCTATATTTCTCTTCTTTCTCCCTAAAAGGGACCCATGGTGGCCCAATTTTACAATTTCAAGTAAAGTTTAATTGGGAAAGCACATTCAAACCGGAGAATTTTCAGAAGTAAATACAAAATCTGAACAAGCCATTTATTTTACAAGAAATAAAAAAATTGAATGCCTGTAGGTTTTTTTTCCCTCCTCCACTTTCTCATGGTACCCCCCAGGTTGGGAACCACTGCACTAGGAAGTTATTGAAATGGCTTATTGAAGTACCCCTGGAGGTTCTTTCCACACTTCTGCTCAGGTACATACCAATTCAGATGTCAACCTGATGAAAACCACTACAGGGTTGAAAGCTACCTTATAGCTGTAAATGTCTAGTGAGGTAATAAAGATACCCGCCACCCATCTTTCCTTACAGAGAGCATGTCTGTGTGGAAAACAGGAATGCCAAAAGTGCTGGAAGAGATGTGATTGTTCTCATAGTAGCTCCTGTGACTTGCAAATGAGCTCGTTTTGGTTTTGGTTTGGGTTTCATCACCAGGAGGAGGAAACAGGGCTCCATGGCAAAGCTGATTGCTCAGGCATGACAGAACAAACTCTGGCTCTGGAAGAGTGCCCTTGCATTCTTTTTCAAACTGTGTGCTGCCTGTGTCACCCAGAAATGTTATTCATGGGTTCCTGCCTGGGATTGAGTTCAGTGGAACATCTGAAGGTAGGCAGCCAGTTAGTCCTTCTCATCCCTCATCAGTCTCTTCACATGGGGAGAGATATTGGAGGGACAAGATATTGTCTTTCCAAGCCATTTGATTTGTCACAATTCTGGATTGTGTGGAGAGATTCCATGGAAAGTGGACCAAAGTTTACTGCAGCTCATCTGGAAACATCTGTATCAACAACTTACTATCATTCTGTTTGGAGGCCTACCCTACTCTCCTTTCAGAACCTAAAAAGTTGTGTGTGTGTGTGTGTGTGTGTGTGTGTGTGTGTGTGTGTGTGTGAAACAATAATTCATAGAATTCCCCAGTGGCTGGGAGATTATGGTCAGTTTGGCCAGTGGCTGGAGATTATGGACATTGTAGTTCAAAAAAAGTGACTCTGTTCTCAACCACATTTTCAGCATTCTTGCTTTAGCCACTGAATTGAGGTATCAAACCGTAGAATCCAGACAGAGTTTGTCATCTTTACTTCCTCACTTTTTCCAAGTAGAACCGTGTGTTACACTGCGGACTAAGAATTTCCAGACACTGGCAGGCAGTGTATTCAGCATTCCTAGGTGTTATTTTATTTTTAAAGAAATTTCAAGGCGTCAGTAATTTCAACAGCCTCAGTGACACCCTCTAACTTTGCACCGGTAGACACATCTGTTCTTGGTTTGTTGATTTTATTTGAGAAAGCTTTGCAGTCCAAAGGAGATGGCAAAACATACAGAAGATAGAGTTTCTTGTTGAATTTATGGCATTTGGTTGCTGGAAGCTTGTTTTTTAGGCTGGGAAGTTTCTGCTTCTGAATGAAGCGCACAGATTAAGTTCATCTGAGGGCCTAGTCTGCTTTTGCCTTGCTTTGACACACTGATGGATCAAAGGAATTCACGACATTGGCAGAACTTTGGAGCTCTGGATTTTATTTTGTTTTTAATTAAATATCTAGCTCCTGCACATAGTGGGAATTCTAAGCATGTAACAGCTAGAGTCGGTACAGATTTTACCACAGCTTGGAAATTTTACTTTGGGGACTGTAACTCCCAGAATCCCTCAGGCAGCTGTGGTTGCCTGGAGAAATGTAGGAGCAATAACACTTAAAAATGAGATTTAAAAGCTCTGGCTTCTATTTTTATATTAGTATAATTAAACCCTTCCTTCTATTCAAGGAGTTCAGGTTCATGTGCTTGGTTTGTTCCTCTTATTTCATGCCCAACAACAGTATTGAGTTCTGAGCAACAGTGACATGCACTATGTTTCATGGCTTTAGACCGACATCTCTTCACCCCCTGTTCTAGGACAACCTTTCAGCCAATACTGTAGACCAAACTGCATGTTAGTAGTAGGTCCATCTCCCTAATTTTCTCTTAGCCAGGTTTTATGGCCACCTAAAGCAGGAAGTGGACCGCCACTCCCCATATTTTGGCTTTGCCACCCCAATAATGCAACTTTTTATTGTTTTGGCAGCAGCAGCATATATTAGTTTTGCTTGTCAGGGCAAGGCAGTGATGACATGGGCTGCATGGAGAGGCCCATGAGCTGCATTCTCTCCACAGAAACTGACACAGCAACATGTTTGGCTCTTCCTCAGAACCTAGTACTGTGGCTAAGGTGGCATCCTACATACAATGCCTGGTTCTCAGGGTCTTCTCACACCTGGGCACACACCTGGGCAGTCGGGGCCTAGCAAGCTCCCGAATCTATGGAGCCACATATACACTGCAACAGCAAAAAGTATTACGCTGCCTAGATGCCCTAAGCCAGAGATGGCAAACCTTCGGCACTGCAGATGTTTTGGACCACAACTCCCAGAATTCCAAGCATGTATTACCAATGACAAAGGACAGTGGGAGTTGTGGTCTAAACCATCTGGAGTGCCGAAGGTTTGCCACCACTGCCCTAAGCACATCCGATCTCACCTGATTTCGGAAGCTAAGCAGTGTCGGCTCTGGTTAGTAGTTGGATGGGAGACCACCAGGGAATACCAGGTTGGTAGGCGCCTGGAGTAGGAACTGGCAAAGCCATTCCAGTATTCCTGCCAAGAAAACTCTATGGACATGGAGTCATGAAGAGTCAGTCACGACGATAATGACGCAACACACACACACACAGAGCAAAAAGTATTAAGTGACACTTTCTTGTCTACAATTGTAATGCAATTCTTATGCTTTACTTATTGCAAAAAAAAAAAGGAATTGCAAATAACTTGCTTGTAACTAATTACTCCAAGCTCTTGACAAACTAGTTGAAAGTTGGCAAGCATGCATCTCACTTGTTATATTTACTTTCCCCTCATGTGCAAACAAAATGCAGAATTACTCCCACAATCAAGATACTTGACGGCTCATTCTCTAATTTGGAAATTCATTTTCTTAAATGAGTGCTAATGTCACTTGCATTTTGGGCTTATGAGGGGATCAAATGAAGGACATATTTGCCTAGAATAATCACAGTTACTCAACTTAAACATATTTGGCTCCTGTGAAGCTTTGAGAAATAGCAGTTCTTGGTCCCTTTCCTTGCAGCGGTTACACTCAGCAGCTTACTAAAATATTGCTAGATGAACAAAATTATTCAGCAGAGAGAAACTAATGTGGGCCAGCAATAAAAGACTGTTTGTTAGCACTGGCTGGCATGGGGTTGTAAAGTATTTCCTTTACTCTGCCAACTAGAAGTTGATAACATGACTTCTATCTTCCAAGCTTTAGCAAAACTCCTTACTTTCTTAATGCTTTACACTTTAACTCTTAATTTTTATTTTCCAGACCAGAGTGGCATTTTAATGTGTACATATATAACAGCAGGGCAATTCTAGCTGTTAACACGTACAGGAAAGAAATTGATGTCATACATGTGTTGATTAAGAGGGAAACAGTTAAGACCAATGTTCCAGCTTGGCCTTTCCGGGTCCTCTGTTAAATATACCGACTGCCTAGCAGAGGAAGGGATTAATTGTGCAGGGCTTATGGGTCTACTTAAAAACAAGCCCAACTTCATGGAAATTGTTCTAAACACATTTACCTGGAATCAGTCACACGTTCAGGGCCTGCCATTAGAATTCAGTTGTATGGCTTTTCTCAGTGGAATAAATCTGATGGCCTCCAAATGAAGCAGGAGTGTCTTAATTGTCTGTACTGTACAGTGGTACCCTGTATAAAGGAATAAATTCATTCCAAATGAAATTATGTTAAGCAAATTTTCCTTTATCCAAGTTTCCCATAGGAATGCATTGAAAACAGAGTAATCCCTAATCATGACCATTTTATGTTGTACGGATTCACCCCATAGACGATTCTGTTAAGCAAATTTCCCCTACCTCCAGAATTTTTTATGTTGTACAAATTTTATATTATACAAACCGTTTGTTATATGAGGATCCACTGTATTTTGAAGTAAGTGAAACAAGCCAAGCTACAGTGTTGGCCTGCTTAAGACAATTGGAGGAAATGAAAACATGGCATGCATGTCCCACTCCCATGTACGAAGGTGGGATATTTTGTATCGGAGAAATAGTTTGCTTTGGGAAGTAGATACTGTACATAAATCAGAATTTCATCTATTATTGCAATAAAATGGCAGCAAAAATATTGAGAGGGTTGGAGGAGAGAGGCAGCAATTTTTTTTAAAAGGCAGGTGAGGAATGGCTACAGCCTTTCCAGCATAGGGGGAGTGTGGATTTGGTGGTTGTTGCATCAGGGCCACAGACTGGGGACCACAACAACTGGGAAGGGGCGTGTGTGCATGCAGGCTGCAGTGTGTGAACTATCCAATGCTGTTATAAGCGATTTACATAAATACAAAGATACCATCAAAACACATTTTTGGCATCTCTAAGCAGAACCCACCTTATCTGAACCTGTAGATTCAAGAGATACAGTTATACAGCTAGGCAATTTTGAGCTCCAAACAATTGCCTTATAGGTACCCCAACATTCTATTCAGTTTATGCCATGTACAATTGACACATCTCCCCTCACTGTCAGTCTCCTGCCCTTTACCACTTTGTCCTTCAGTGGGCGACATGTAAATTGTATAAATAAATAAATAAATAAATTTCTCCAGAATTCCTGATGCGTTTGGGCCAAGTCTTATGCTAAGCAAAGAACCCAGAAAGCCAGCCAACCAGCCCACAACAGCACACAGAAGACTATTTGCTAATTCTGGCAAACAACTGATACTCTGGAATGCTTACAACTGTGCATTCATTTACCCTGCAGCATGATCCTGACATCAGAAAAACAATGGGTGTCAAATATGTTTACTTGGGAATACAGTAATCATCCAGGAAGGATAAGAACAAAAAGATAAAAAAGAGATCATCGCAGCTTTGTACCTGTTGTGCCAACCACCCCACGACAAGAAAATGATGGGATAAGTAAGAAAAATGAAATGCTAAACAAATGCACACAAAATGTTACTGCACAGAAGCACACACATGACCTGGCTGAGATTTGGTGCTGCAGGCCTTCCCTGCTCCCTCCTACCAATAATGCCACCTCCCAGAAGGAGTAATGAAGGCACTTTAATGTAAGGAAGAGGCTGTGGTAGTGGAGGGAAGGAATGGATCTGAAATCCCAAGAAAGAAACCTTCTGTAAGTTTGTTTCTGTATTTTTGGTTTAAGATTGATGATGACTTTTTGAAATGAATCATTATACTCCTCTTTGTGGCTCTTATGTGCCATCAAGTTGTCTCTAACTTATGGCAACCCTATGAATGAATGATTACTGAAATGTCCTGCCCTCAACAGCTCTTGTAGATGCCGACCTGTGGCTTCTTTTAGAAAATCAGTCCATCTTGTATTTGGTCTTCTTCTTTTCCTGCTGCCTTCCGCCTTTCCCAGCCTTATTATCTTTTCCAGAGAATTGTGCCTTCTGATTTGGCCAAAGTAGGACAACATTTTTACCTCCAGAGATGTTCAAGGTTGACTTGCTCTAGAACCCACTTGTATATCTTCCTGACAGTCCAAGACAAAGCTCTCCTGTTTACACTTTAAAAACTAAAATAAAAAACAACAGAAAACCCAAATCCAAACCCAAGTCAACAACTTGTTACTGATTCATTTATGTTCTGGAAGCAATCAGTATGAACTAAAATGGCCTAAAGTCTGTTGCTGTTCAATTCAGTTTAGTTTAGTTTGGTGGTGGTGATGGTGGTGGTGGGAATCTGTGTAAAACTGTATTAGAGTAATGTAAAACTGGGGTTGGTGGGAGTGGGGGTGGTAATCAATTAACAAAACTCCAAAGTACCTGCTCTCTCCAGATCAGAACAAAATGAATGTGTACACATTATTCCTCATGCATTTAAAACAACAGCTTTACTAGTCACTACATTACCTTAAAAATGTCTCCCCAACACAACACAACATGCTTCAGGAAATGCAATATGTGCAGGAATTTTGTAATATATTACTTCTGTTGAGTTCAAGCTAACCCCCAAATTTTCTTGTACTGTATCAGAATAACTTAGTCAAAAACTCCTGAGACAAGCAGAGATCCAAATCACCATTCATTTATTCAGCTGGATAAAGGTGGGGCAACCTTTCTCTCTGAAGCAGAAGGGGGGAAAGCGTTTAAGTACAGAAAGCATGAGATGCCCCTCCCCAATTAACACCATTCTTTAGGCAAGCTGTAACTCTTTGTTAGAGACATCTGTCCCATTCTCCTTGCACCCCCATTGATGTCCTTAATATAACATAGGCTCTTCTTTCTCTCTTGCCAGGGCACACATTTCAGAAACAATTTCAGATAGCTTACAAAGCACAATAAGTTACAAATACAAGGCATACAGAGGAATCAACATGGCATCACTTTGGTTCACTTGAATTCTGTTCGTTTTTATTAATTCCTGGTCTCAACACTTCCAGGTTCTGGTTTGGGCACATGCAATAATACACACATGCAGCTAACCTGGTAGAAGCAAATAGCTCTGGTCTATTCTATCCTGCCCTTTCCCTTGTAGTTCCTGTATTCCCATGCCACTCCTCTACTGATTGACCTTCCTAGATGAAGTCAGCCGCAGTGTGCTTGGAAGCAGCATGACCCCACCTAAGAGAAATCTAGGTAGTATGGAGCAATCTATGTGCATAGGATTTCCCTTTGTAGATGTTCACATCTAACATTTGGAGGTCTGAATAATACACGTTTATACACGACCCCTAAACTCTGCAGCAAATGGCTGCAAGCTCCGGAGCTTAAAAATGTTTCCCCACCAGCTCCGGAGTTTAGAGGAAATTAAGTGCGACCCCGCCCACCTAAGCGCGACCCAGCGCACTTTTCTTGTATCTGCTCTTCCCTGGTGAAAATTGTTTGATGCGATGTAAGGATAGTGAGTGCGGGGCTCTCCTCGCTTCTGTTTGTTGTTTTTTTGGCTCCCGCCCCTTTAAGAGCTCCTTTACAGAGACAGGAATGTTGCCGCGCAAGAACGGAGGCAGAACAAAGGTGAGCCAGGATCTTTTCTTCCTTTTTTTTCTCCCTCCCCTCACGCAGCCAGCAGCCAGGGTGGGGACACAGGAAGAGCGACAAGCCCCTAAGATCTCTGGTACGAATTTAAGGGACCAGCGGATCTTAGGGGTCGTGTAAAAGCGCCCCATTTTTCTTTCCCATTCTAAGACTAAGAAAAGTCTGAACGGCATTCAGTCCATCTGAAATAGTGTAAACCATCGATGTTGTTTTCTTAGTTATAATAATTGGCAGTCTCTGTTGCCTACAACAATTCCTGTGCAGAGCAAAACTGGACAGAATGCATCTCAACACATCTAATATCAGGAAACAAACTCTATGTAAGTGTGCTTTCATTAACACTCTGGATCCCAAAGCTGTGATTTTTTGTGATCCATTTCTGCAGAAACATATGGATTTTATCTCATGCTAATTGCAAATAGAATTTACAGTGCTCGATGTGAAGGGGAAATGGATATTAGGCAGTTAAAAAAAGATGAAGGTCTTTGTCTACATCTGTTTATTTTTAATATGTGAGCTTGTTTCCTTGAATAAAGCCAGCTAAAAACATCCCAGCTAACTGTAACTTGAACATTTAAGCTGAGCTATAAATACATAATTTTAAAAACAGTGATCATGGAGCATACATACAGTCTCCCTTTTTACTTTCTTAAGATTTTGTAGCCAGACATTTTCATCATGTTAGTGTGTTATTCTCCGGTACTACTCAGTTATACTGCAGTGTATGGGTGTCGGGGGACCCTCTCTCGTGGATTAAATCTTTCAGTTTACTGCTCCATCCGCCATTGACCCCAGGTGGCTTCGAAGTAATGCAGGTCAAACTTATTACATACTATTCACTATCCCAATAAACAAGAAGTGTGTTGTCACATTTGAAGTGCTGCGTATTTTTTCTAGTAATTATGCCTTATTATATATTTACCATTCAGAAAATGCAGGTGTGGGCTATTGAATCCTGGCCAATGTGAATTTGCAGAATGGGCAGCCAAGTCCTCGGTGAGTTATGTTCCAGTGTCTGTCGGTTTTACAACTGTTTTCACTAGTAATTTAGCTCTGCGATGCAATATGCAATTAGTCCTATTATCGAGGCAGCTGTATTCACTTTGACAATGGCCCTTCCCCCGCTCCTGCCTCCCTTTGGCTCATGCCACGGCCTGCTGCGGGTTCTGTCGATTTGATGGCTGGCGTCATTAAAGCGGGGTCTGGATGAGCTGTACTGGACCAGCAGCTCCCTTGCAAATAGGCTTCTTACCAACTCATTCACTCCCTAATTCCCTGCTCCTCCTGTGCAACTCAATTATAAAGGTGGTCAACGAAAGATTTGCTTCATGCTAAAGGAAATACTGTAGCTGCTCCTGTCATGCTATACAATGTTTGGGCTCTTTTGTCACCCTATGAGACCGGCAGCTTGCCATGTACTGTCCAAGGTGAGAACAATAAATGTAACAATTACTTCCCATGCTTCAAAAAAAAATAGCCCTTCACTTTTGTATCCAGTAGAGTAGACCTTGCTCTACTTCCCAGTCTTTCTTTTGAGCGTGGACAACTCATTTCCCTGTATATCCAGCCACCTCTCTCCTCTCCTCTAGTTGTGAGCTAGAGTAGGTCCATTATCAGTGAGGATTAGCTCAGCAAATTCTTCCATATAAACCTTTAATTAAATGGCTCTACCTTACTTGCCCTTTAGTGCTGGTTTTCAGCCAATGGCAAAAGAATTCTGTAGTGGATCACATTTCCCCAAGTTGCAATCCCATAAACCGGAAGTAACTCCCACGGAACTCAAAGAGACTTACTTCTGAATGGATGCACTGAGTCAGAACCCTTCAGTCACCTGTCTGCCTCCTCATTAGGGGAGAAGCTGTTTATGTACCTGTGCGGAGATGTCCTGCCTGCCTGCCTCTCCATATGAATGTCTTATGTGTCAATCACTCTCTACGTTTGCTCAACTATGCCCACCATTGATTGCAGTTCCTTTTATCACACCAGCCACAACAAACACCAGCTGCCAAGTGCAGAAGGGCCACCTTTGGGGTCAAAATGGCGACGTTCCTCTTGCATGCCCACCAAGATCCTGATAATTATCAGCCAGTCTTCAGCCGATGCTATTTATAGGTTTTTTTTAAATGCAAGGATGCCTCTCGTGCCACATTTAGTTTGATCTTTGTTTTCCTTCTTTCACTGCAATACGGACGCTTGAGTCAGCACTAAAACTTAGGCTGCATCTTAATTTAATTAACATAGCATGCTCTTGGGATATATTTGTGGTGTGTTTTTTAATGCTTATGTTAATGGGTGTGCAAGTTGTCTAGACAGCTCAGTGAGTTGGATATCTGGGTGCTTTTCGGGAGTTCAGTTCCCCACTGTGCATCCCAGAAGAGCCAGCCTGCATGGCCTTGGGCAAATCACACAGTCCCAGGGCGACACCAGAGGAACAGAAAGGCAAACCATTTCTGAGAGCTAACAACATAGAACACCCAGAAAAGGGTCGCCAGTAAGTCAGAATTCACTAGAAGGCACACCACTATTATCGTTTTTGTTGAGCATGTGTGCAGCAGTGATCCAGAACAGTACTGTTGTGCACAGATGGTAGAACTATAAATGTTCCCAGACAGTTGTTATCATCATAGAATAACAGGATGATAGACTTGGAAATGCTCTATAACAGGCCTGCACAACAGGTAGACCGCAGGCTACCGATAGCCCGTGAAGGGTTTAAAAGTAGCCCACTGGCCATCAATAATAAAAGTGAGGGGATGAGTTCTCCACCCTTCCCTCCCCCCATCCCAAGGACCACCACTGCCCCAGCAAAGTTTTGGGTCTGCCAGCCCACTGTCTCAGCTGAGCGGGGCAGTTCAAGGGCCATGGTACATTCAAATCTGTTCCCTCCAGAACTGATTAATTGGTTTTCAACGCATTCCTATGAGAAACCACTGCTCTAGTTACAATTTTTAACTTATGAGCATATGCTCAGAACGGATAAAATTCTTAAGTAGAGGTTTTAGCGTAGTAGCCCTCAGGCACTTTGGGCTGGAAAAATTAGACCTCGACCTGTTCAAAGTTGAACAGCCCTGCTCTATAAGGCCCTCCAGTCCAACCCTATGTCAAAGGATATCTGGTGGATGATTGTCCCATTTTCTCCTGAATGCCTCCTGCCATGGGGAGCTCACCACCTCCCATGGTAACTGGTTCTATTGCTGCACTGTTCTAACAGTTAGGAACTCTTTTCCTGATATTCAACCGAAATCTAGCTTCCTGTACCTTGAGCACATTATTTCATGTCCAGTACTCTAGGATAACTGAGAACAGATCCTGCCTACCCCCAGTATTCAAAAGGTGCAATTATATCTCCATTCAGTCTTCTTTTCTTAAGGCTAAACATGCAAGTTCTTCTAGTCTTTCTTCATAGGGCTGAGTTTCCAATCTCCTGTTAATCTTTGCTGCCCTCCTGTGAACTTGTGCCAGTTTGTTGTGAAGTTGTGCCTGCCCATCTATTAATGCACCCTAAAATAGCATTTGCCTTTCTTTGCAACACCATCACACTGTTGGCTCATATTCAATTTTTGATCTACAACAATTCCAAGATCCTTCTTGCTCGTAGCATTACTGACCACCATCTTGTAAATGTGTGTTCGATTTCTTTTCCCCACGTGTATAACTTTAAATTTAAATTTCATTTTATTCTGTTGTTTTCATCCCAGCACTTCAGCCTATCAAGGTCTTTCTGAATTTTGTTTTTGTCTTCCAGGATATTAAGTACAACTCCACTCAATTTCTGTAAATTTGACAAGCATTCCCTGCATGTCCTTATCCAAGTCAATAATAAAAATGTTGACAATGATTATTTCTTCTCCTCCTCCTCCTCCTCCTCCTCCTCCTCCTTCTTCTTCTTCAGATCAGATATTGACACTTCAAAAACATATTCAAAGGGGAAACTTTAAACCACCATCCCTACCTGTATGTGAACGTTCAATTCTGAATTGGAGCTATAAAGATTAATATGTAAAACAGAAAGTAATTCATATGTAACAGAACGTTTTGGATTGGCTAATACCACTCTTGGATAACTAAAAGGTCATAGATAAGGGGAGATTTTAAGAACTCTTAATATACATGGGAATTTCATAGGCTGAGTAAATCGGTCCAAATTTTGAAGTGAGATACATTGATATGGGAACTGGAACATCTAGATTACCATCTCAATCTCTGTCTAGGCAAAATAGAAAGTGCCTGAAGAAGTGCATGTGGGTTGGATCCAGAACCAGGCTTCCATTGGAAGAAAGGCTTTGGTTGTGGGGAAAGTATTCTGCCTACCCTAACCCTAACCCAAGCACGCTACAGCTAATCTCTTTCATACTTTTTGTGTATTATTATTATTATTATTATTATTATTATTATTATTATTATTATTATTATTATTATTATTATTATTATTATTATTATTATTATTATTATTAGTAGTAGTAGTAGTAGTAGTAGTAGTAGTAGTAGTAGTTGCCTGTGCAACCTGTATACATGGGTGGGATCAGACTCCCCCTTTCCCTAAAACAATTCTTTACAGGTTCTGGGCAGAATGAATCCTTTTTCAACATATGGCCATACTGAACTTGCATGAAGGTTTGGGAGTGGGCCCAGTTCAGGGATAGAGCACATGCAAAAGATCCAAGATTCCATTCCCAGCATCACTAGCAAGGACAAGGAAATAATTTTATCTTAAACCCTACAGATTTGCTGATAATCATTGTTGACAACTTGATCTACTGATAAAAGAACAGTGTTAACCATCTTCTTCTAATCCTATGGAAGATGAAAAAGGCAACAGTGAGCATCCCTACTGTGGAGAAAAATCTGATGAAGTAAGTGGCATTTGTTTTAGACTCAACAGGGAAAGTAAGGATTTTGCTTTGGAAAGAGGCATAATCATTGACAAATATTAGATTGACTTAAATTTGGTAGAGTTCCCAGAGCTAGTTCTTTAACATTCACAGAACAATTTTATTTTAGGCTAAACGGCTGGACTATTTCCTAATAGGAACATAAAACAATAATTTACTTTACAGTGTTATAAAGACGTGTAAAATTATTTCCAGCTCTGAAATGTATTTAATATATCCCACTAGGAGAAGTTTATCACTTGACCATAACACATTAAAAGTCGCTGAAGTGGCATTAAGCAGTGTCATATTGAATTGAGCTGTTTTCTGCTAATAAAATCCATTTTTAAAATTGGGTATTTGTCTGATGAAGTATGCATTTCTGAAGACACAGCATGAGTGGCGCAATATAGGCTCTTCTACACCAAAGCAACACATGGCTTTGGGAGTGACAGGTGCAGTCTGCATCTGTCACCACTTTGTTCTTGAGTTTGACAAGTCAACTCTTCCCCAAATGCATGCAGCTTTCCCAAACAGGAGAGGCTCCTGCTCATGTGTAAAGCAAGGATATAATTTTTCCAGGGTTTTGCCTACATGTAGAAGCTATGTGTGAACAGGAAACTCTGGTCCTCAGAGTTGGCACTGCAATGAAGAAGAATACAATGTTAAGAGATGGGGTTCCATGCTCCCACATGTGTGTTCATAGTGCCTTCCTTAAAAATGCTTAAGAAGGGTAACAATGCACCACCAAGGATGCATCATCTTTCATGATTTCAATGTACATTAGATTTGCTCAACAGATACCTTGGATGGGTGTACCAAGCACATGTTGGTGCAAGTTTTTTGTCTTATAATGTGTTTCTCTTTGTGTGGGAGATAATACTGAGGATATACAAAAAGGTGAAAAATGAAGGATGTTGCCAGATTTTAGAAATGTTTCTTCTGGTTTTGTGCTATCTGTTAACTCTTAGAAAGAGAATTTTTATTAGAACAAACTTATGCTTTTTGTTGACAGGGCTCTTAACATGGGACTGCATTGTCATTGTTGTTGTTGTTGTTGTTGTTGTTGTTGTTGTTGTTGTTGTTGTTGTTGTTGTTGTTGTTGTTGTTGTCGTCGTCGTCGTTGTTGTTGTTGTTGTTGTTGTTGTTGTTGTTGTTGTTGTTCCCAATGAAAATGGGGAGTGAATTCTGGAAGGAGAGGTATACAGTTAATGCATTCTGCTTGAAAGTAGTATATTTTTACATTACAATCATTTCATATCTTATTCTTCCTGCTCAGTGGACGTATCCCCAAATAACACTGTTAGATATCTTACCACAGGGAAGCAACTGCTGTGGGTTGCCATAGCAACATAAAAATAGTTGCTGTTCCAAAGAAAGCTGTTTCTCCTTTAGAATTCCCCACTTCCCCCCAAAAGAATAGGAGCAAAGTAACAAGAAATGTATTTCTTACATTTATTCCTCATCATTCCTGCAGGTAGATCATTTTAGCTGAGAACGGCCACTTTTGTGCTACCTGGAAAACAGAAAAAATACAGCCTTTAGAGCTGCACCATTAATGCTATTTACCTGGCCAAATGAATGTTTAGAAATTACTACTCCCGCTGGAACAGAACTGCAATATATCTCACCATAGTGGAGAATACTTGGACTTGGAGACATGAATGGCTGTTCATTCTGCTGTTGGAAGTAGCGTGGCTAACAAATAGAGGACTGGGCCTCGGTACCTGCAATAATCATTTAGAAGAGGAAATTTCGAGGAGGGGGGAGGTAGCTTTTTATGTCAATGGTGCTTGAATGCCATTGTCTGTTCCACACAGAAGCCCTCTCTTGCATTTCAAGTGGCTGTCTCAGCAGACATGCAACTTTATGGTCCCTGTTCTTCCGTAAAGTCATGGAACTGTAGCATGAAAGACACCTCAAGGATCATCAAGCCCAGATCCCCACAGAAGCAGGAAATCTTCTGTTAAAGCAACCCTAGCAAGTGGCCATCCAACCTCTGTTTAAAACTTCTTGAGAAGAAGAATCCACCAACTCCTGAGGCCAACTGTACTATTGTGTAACAGCCCTTACTGTCATGAGTTTCTTCCTAATGTTTAGTTAAAATGGTGTCTCTTGTAATTGGGAGACTGATTTCTTCAAGTCTTCAGAGACTTCCTTAGGAGACATTATGTCACGTCCTAACCTCTGGAGCTGGAGAAAACATGCTTCCTTATTTGAAGACAGCCAGCATGCTACCTCTCTTCTCTAAGCTAAATATGCCAAGTTCTCTCAATCTGTTCATCGTAGCACTTAGTTTCCAAGGTTTTATTATCCTAGACTCCTTTCTCTAGATATGTTCTGGTTTTTGAACTGGAATGTCCCAAACTGAACACTATTCCAATTGAAATCTGACCAAAACAAAGATCCTACTTACTGATATTTTTTTTTAAATTGGACTGGATAACCTTTCTGATGGAAGATTAGTCAAACACAATACTGTCATCTGATGGCTCTTCAAATACAGCATATTGCTGTGTTAAAAAACTGTGTGACTTTATACAAGAACAGAAAATCATCCATTTCCAAAGGCAAAGGGAGGAATTTCCTACACAGATGTGTGTCTGTGCACACTACCTTTAAACTCTTCCCTGTGGCTTCTTCTCCATATAATCTCATAGACTGGGGACAGTAGGTGTTAGATGGGGTAAGAGTTTAGATGCTGGCATGTCTGGCTGGGGGACTGTGAAAAGAGACATTTCTAAGCTCTGTGCTCAAGGGACATACATATGTAAATAGATCATATATCACATATGGCCAAAATCCTGTTAATTTGCATAGTTTTATACTAGAGTAGGTCCACTGAATCAGCAGAAATTAGATGGATTAACTCCTCTGTACATTCCATTGATTCAGTGGCCCTGCTATCATTGTGATTTAGTACTTTAAGCAAGAGGATTTTCAGCCTATAAACTTCCAGTGGACATACTCTGGGAAAACAAAACTATGAGCTAAGTTTTCACCCCTCAAAATTCTCACTAGTTAGACAACTGAGACATAAAAGTGTAACAAAATTGTTTTTTGGACACATTTGTCCTGGATGCCCTTTGCTGCTAAGAATTACGTATGATGTCTGTGAGATGCCTGGTGCTGATGAAAACATTTCCTCTTTTCCTCTATTCCATTAGCTCAAGAAATGAATGTATGTTGCAGAATGACATTTTGACACTTATAATTCCTTTGAACATATTAATGGCTTTGGCTTTCTATAGGATGGTATGGACCAAGCAGCAAGAAACAAACTTTCAGAACGGAGATTGGTATCTTGCTGTAAAATTACGTATCCTTAATTGGAGGTTGAAAATAGATGTATATTACATAAATCAGAATGATCCGAAAGATGGCATTATGAAATGCCAATAAGGAGTGGGTCGCCATTTTGCATAAGTGCCATTCATATGAAATGGTGTCTTTGCCTTGGTTACTGACATGACATTCCATGGATACATCAGAGGTGACCTTATAGCTTGATTATATATTGCATTCACCATGTGACAGAAGTGCCCTCTTCCTTGTGACAGCACTGTCTGTAAAGAATTCTCTTAGCCTTTTCCCCATCGGAAAAGAAAAAATGGGTAAGTTAAGTTATTTTGCATTTTGAGCCAGGGAGGCCTAAAACTTTCTATTGCCTGAGGCAGGGTAGCATATGATGTTGATGTGTCTTGTCCCAAACACAACACCTAAATTTTTGGTGCCAGAAAAAGTGTAGGTCATAGGATCTTGTTTTGCTGCCGTTCCATGATACTCAAGACCTCTCAGCTCACAATCGTTGAGTTGGACCAGAGAAAAGAGATAATCCACACTCAATGAAAGTGAAGCCCCTATTTTTCTTTCGTTGCTCTTTCCACAAAATTGAACGAGGGTCCACTTAAAGAAAGAGATGCAGTACGTCACCTTAACTTTGTTCCTGGAATTGAACAAGACTACAAAATGATCAAATGTGTTTGAAGTGGTTCCATCGGAGGAGTGGATGATGTATGACTATTGGTAAAATGAATGCAGATATAAAAGTACATATATATTTCCGGTGCCAGGGTGCATTAGAAAGAGTGAAAACATTTTGTAAATGCATGCCACCTAAAATCATCAGCCTTCTTAATGGAAAGGCTCTGAAACTGAGAGCTGGGTCATGGGCTGAGCTTATGTTCTGGTCAGTCTGAGTTTATGTTCTGGTCGCAAGTTCCCTCTGTTTAAAGATCTTGGCCAGATTTTTCCAAGATATGTAGCCCAGCATGATTATATGAAATTAAAATTTTACAACCTAATCCACTGATTCCATTGCAAATCCTAAAATAGTAACCTTCTCAGCTGTGACACCCAGACTCTGGAACTCTCTTCCACTAGAGGCCAGGACTGCCTCATCTCTGATGTCTTTCCAGAAACAGGCAAAGACCTTTCTCTTCAGGCAAGCTTTCCCTGAATCATGGACTACCTATTATGTTTCTTTCATATGAATTTATACAATCACACAGACTTTGTGTTTATAACCACTTATAACCTTGTGTGATTACACTGACACTGTGTTTTCAGTGTTAGTTTCCATCACTCATAACTGCTCATGTTTAATGCTGTAAGATGTTCCTCAATTCCCTGTTCTCAATACATGAACATGTCTTAATTGTACTGTACTGTATATCAACCCTCATTATCTATCTATCTATCTATCTATCTATCTATCTATCTATCTATCTATCTATCTATCTATCTATCTATCTATCTATCTATCTATCTATCTATCTATCTAT